>CM066329.1:260479538-261679538 GCA_033807585.1 Hydrophis major
AACTAATCTAATTCAAAGTTGGATCCTCGTGAACCTTGTGAAGAAAGTCGTGATACAGAAGTTACAGAAAGGTAGCTAATATTCATTACAATTTGTTTTACAGAAATTAACTACCATATATACTCGAGTATAAGCCGAGTTTTTCAGCACATTTTTTGTGCTGAAAAAAAACCCCTCGGCTTATACTCGAGTCAGATTCCCCTCTGAAAAAAAAATGGTGTGGAGCTCCGAAGCTGGGCAGCCGCTTCCCTGCTTCCGTGTTTCCTTTGCAACTTTTAAGCATGGGAGGGGGAGGCTTTTCTGAGCTCTAGGCTGAAAAAGCAACGCGAGCCGAGGTCGCTCCACTCAGTTTCATTTCCTCAGCTCCAGCTGCTTTCAGTCCACTCGGGAGGAGGGGGAGGAGGGGGAGAGAGAGAGAGAGAGATATCATAAGAACGGCTCTTGGTTTTTTCTTGCAAGGGAGAGAGTGACTCCTGCCTACCACTGTCATCATCATCATCTTTTGGGTTAGTGAATCAATCAAACCTTTCATGATAGTGAGATCGTTTCCCAAATTTCCCTTAAATCAGGGAAGAAATCAGAAACAAACCTTTGGGCTGAGAATAAGCTTGTTCCTATGATGCCATTTTGGTTCACTTCAGTGTGAAAAGTGTGAAAAAACACACTTCTTTTTCTTCATCTTCTTGTTCCCTATTTACTGGTCTCTTTCAAAAAGGAAATTGTGAACATCAAACTTATTCTCAACTGTCCTAGTGAAAGTTTTTATTGGCATCTATTTTTATTTTTGAAATTTACCAGTAGCTGCTGCATTTCCCACCCTCGATTTATACTCGAGTCAATAAGTTTTCCCAGTTTTTTGTGGTTAAATTAGGTGCCTCAGCTTATATTCGGGTTGACTTATACTCGAGTATATACGGTATTTTTATAAAATAATGGTTATTCTTAAACAACCAAACAAATAAAAGTACTCTGCATGCATTTAATTTAAATCTGATAAGTAATATATTTCAGAACTATACCTGCCAATTTCCTATTCTGTGTCCAGAAATAAAGTAAGAATCCTTTAACATTCAACATGTAAGAATGATAGAATGCCATTAAAAAATAACAACAGCCTAGTGTTAGAAAAATGCTGAGACTAAAATCTTGGTGATCTCCATTCTATCTGTAAAATCTATTACATTTTGTTCTGACCCAAGCCTTGTTCAAATTAAACAAACACAAACTGCGTATAAAAAGCAAACCTTTTTTAATGCGGCGCTCGGAATTCTTTGCATTCCCAGCCAAGAGTCATTTAAACCTAACTGAGATAAAAGCAAGCCCTTTCAATGTTGTAAAAGGCTGCCAAGAACAGAAGTCTAATTATTGATAAGTATCAACCGACAGAAGTTTCAAAAACAAGCTGGAGTTAGCAGGGCTTCAACAAGGACTCAGTTTAAAGAACTTCTTTGCTTCCTGCAGAGAGCACATCCCCAAAGGCTGGTTTTTATCCCTTATGGGAGAGGCCATCACCTTCCAGCCTTATTCCTGAGACACCCTTGCTTCTTCAGCTGCTCTCTCCTTCAAACAGCCCTGTACACACGCGCACTGGGCACAGGCTCTCCGGGGTTCTCTGCTTCACTGCCGCCAGACTCCAAAGACAGCACCCCACTCTTCGATAGTCCTGGCCCCATCCCTGCATCAAACACAGGACCCTTGTCCAAGTCCTTGCCAGGCTCCTTTACTGGTTCCCTTTCGTCCTCGCTGTCAGAGTCCTCTGCTGCCGGCGAACCACAACACATTTGCTATTACCAGGTCTAAATTACATAGCTCTGGATGACAAGTGGTAGTCTCTCTGACTGTGACCTAGACACCTGGAATATTGCTTCCCAGATCTCATGGCTCTAATTATACTTGCAAATTCTATCGAATTGTGTTTAAAAAAGTGATATAACCATGAAATGATTTCAAATGAATATCAATGTTATTCATTCAGCATTCTCTTGCAATCATCCTAATTATTTTAAAAGCAAATCTAAACATTTCTCCTTCCCATTGGCTGTATCAAAATCCAAACTGAATCTTCTGATTTAGACAGAAACACTGGAGATATTAATGGTATTGAATAATGTGGACCTTTCACACCTTTGACATTACACTTTTCCAAAACCTTTGGCAGGAATCCTCTCAGTGGCTGCATTCAGGCTGTGGACCTTCTTGTTTCATGGGGGAAAAAACGCCCTGAATTTCCAACAGACAGAGAAGACCATGGGAAGCTCAGAGACTAATTCTCTTATTTCTTTGTACCCAAGCTTTAGAACATTGAACATAAAATCATAGAGTTGGAAGGGACTTCGGAGGTCTTCTAATCCAAACCTCTGCTCAAGCAGGATAAATGGTTGTCCAGTCTCTTTTTAGAAAGCAGCCACTTTATCTGACAATGAACATTGGAAGTATATAAAAGTATTGCTGTTTTATATAAATAACTTATTCATCATGGTAAAAAGAATATAGCAGCTGAAATGTAAATAAAAACTACAATCCTATAATCCTAGAATGATAAGGCTGACCTCCTTAATCTGACCTTCTTAATTTCAAGGAATATCTCCTCCCCATAAATTGTAAACATTTGTTTTAGTAGAAAATGAATGAATTTGATTTTGACTTGCTCTGTAACAGCACAATAAGAAAAGGCATGAAAACAAAAGACAAGAAAAGAGAGAAATAAAACAGGGAAGGGCAAAGACCAGAGGTGGTATTCAGCAGGTTCTGACCAGTTCTGGAAAACTGGTAGTGGAAATTTTGAGTAGTTCAGAGAACCAGAAAATACCACTTCTTACTGGAGATTTTACAGTTTCCTTCCCCTGCCACGCCCACCAAGCCATGCCCACAGAACCGGTAGTGCAAAAAAATTGAATCCCACCACTGGCAAAGACCTAGTTCTTCTAAAAGTATACCTGACTATTTGATTGTATTAAGAAGAGTAGTGTGTTTTGTTATAAGAAGTGACCATTGTATTAGAAAAAGCAGTGCAATATAAAGAACTGGGGTGCAAAGTAGCTATGAATACATTGTTTTCAGTGATATAGTTGAGCATGTATTGCTGCTTCTATATCCCCCACTAAACTCAAAAGTATCTCAAAGCAATCAAAATTGACAAAATTACATTTATGCAGCTCTCCATATCAGTAAGTCTGTTTGCCAAATAAAAAGGATCAAAACCAAAGAATTTTTTTTTTTTTTGGAGGGGTGGTGGTGGTGATAGAGGCTTGTTCTGCTCTCTCTGAGTGATGTTCTGAGAGGTAGCGGCAGTGGTTATATCCTCTATATTAAGGCCTGGGGTGCAAAGTAGCTGTAAATAAATTGATTCAGGGATATAGTTAAGCATGTGTTGCTATGTCTATATCCCCCGCTAATTTCAAAATATCTCAAAGCAATCAAAATTCACCGTCTGATATTTATGCAGCTTTTCATGTCGGTAATTCTGCTTGCCAAATAGCTGCCGAGGAAGCATCAGAACAAAAATATTCTGACTTACCTTTTTCCTTGCAATGCTGCTTTTGCTCTGCTCTCTCTGAGTGATGTTCCGAGATGTAGTGGCAGTGGTTATATACTCTCTGAAACTTCCTGGGATTAGGTAGGTTGTCTTCAACACAGTTTCTGGGATTAAAAGATTTTTTTTCTAATCTTTTACAAATATGCATGTAATAATCTTCAAAATTCCCATGTTTTGAAATGTTCTGGGGTGTCAAGAAAATTGGTTTGTTTCAATGTTCAGCAATACACCTTAGAAGTTTCTCCTCAAGAGTTGGTGGAGGTGGAACAGCAAAAAAAACCCACCTCTTTTACTGAAAGAGTTTCTTTTAGTAAAAGGAAAATCACCTTCAAGTCAATCTCCATGCATACATATTCTTTTCTAGTATTGACATAAACATGCTTTGCCATTTCTTTGTTCTGGAATGGTTTTTCTCAATTTCCCAATTTAGTCAACCATCCTAGAATTTATTTATCCTTTCCAGTCCAAGAATTTTATTTTATTTATTATTAAATTTCTATACCATACCTGTCATCTAAGTCAATGGTTCTTAATCACTTAATTGATATCGCTCCCCAGGGGATGATTTCATTTTTCAGGGGGGCGATGGAATGAAAAGGGATGACGTGGGGGTGAAGGAATGAAAGGGGATGATATGGGGGCGATGGAGCGAGATGTTTTGGGGACACTTTTGAGACTTTTTTTCATACAGTGAACCACTGTATATCTGTCATACAAAAACATCAGATCATTCGGTATTAGTGGATTGAACTGTGTTTTAAAATGTTCCTCCAGCTAGCTTCAGTACAGAATGCTGTACATATGTGAATATGCATCACTCATCTTCATGTGCATTGCACAGCAGCCTCTATCGCTCTACCCATTAAATTTGTCACTCTGATTTTTGTTGCTTTCCTTCTGTAAAAAATTTCTTTGTGTCTTTTTAACCCTTTTTACAGTGTGCATGAATATATATTTTCCTCAAATCTTAATTTAGTTTCAGAGTTTTCGTCTTGAAATTCTTAGTTCCTGCCTTACGGTTTGTCCTTATGCCCCTTTTATATTTCTTTTTGCGTCTTAAAATTCACTTGTAATTAAATCATTAAATGTTATTGGGTTTTTTTCGGGCATTTCATTTTCTTGCAGTTGAATTTTGTTTTCAGTGGTCATTGCATTTAAGTGTCTTGAATAAATAAGATAATAATGAAATACATGTATCTCAAAGTTTGGGAGTAAAGTGATGGGTGGCTTCAGAATTTTTCACACAGTTGAGATATGGGGAAAAGACTGGAAATAAATTATTTGCATCGATATGTCCTGATGACAATTTTAAAGAAAACAAAAAACGTGTTTGCATAAATTGAAGAATTATTTCCCTGTGTCGTGATTGAGAGGTTATGTTGGGGGGGGGGGCAATGATAACTTCCTCAATGGTTCAAGGGGGCAATTCTTTCAAAGAGGTTAAGAACCACTGATCTAAGTGACTCACTATTTTACTTTGTGGTGAGCAAAAAGTTACAAGCAATTCAGTTACGTAAATCCATCCATGTTCACTTATGGTTGCTGTTGTGACTTAGAAATGTCTGATACTAGCTTATAACATGTGTCTTTAACTAAGATTCTGGTTAATTAGAAATGTTGTGTGATTCAATCTAAGTCATAACATTATCCTGCTTTAATAGAGCTTTAAGGAAGTTTTGGCTACAAACATACAGGGCATACCTAGTTACCACTGATCTCTCCTTCAATAGCATTTGTAGAAAATCTGAATGAAAGCTTTGGTTTCACTACCACATTCCAATCCCGATTATCTGTCTCATGTTATTTACTACCAGTTTATCTATAGTTCTAATAAGCCTAAATCTACAAGTCTGATTCACGTAAAGAGGCCTCTTCATTTTAGGTCCTAGAGCTATGATCCACCAGGTAAGCCATACATCTTAAGGGTCCAGAAACTAAATATTTAATTCCTCATTTAAGATGACCAAGTGATATGGTTTACCTTGAAAAATTAGTGAATGCTATAAATTAGGGCTTTTGTTTGGCTGGGCTTATTTTTTTTGGAATATTGGGCTGGGTTTTTAAAAATTGTTTAGCATTCTTGTGGCTATAAATTCAACTTATTCACTTGCCTTGTCTGAGGAAGAATCCACTTTCTACATCAGATGTATCATGATATAAGATTAAGAATCTTCATTGGAATCCACAGATGGCTAACACTTTTGACATTGCATGATTTCCCCCATGTCTTCATAAGCAAACTCTTCTTCAGAATTCAATTTTTGTTGCATGTATGACCTGCTTTTCCTCAGACAACTCTAGCTCACTTACATGGGGTTTTTCCTCCTCATTTTGTCCTATTAAAAACGCCCTGAGGGAAACTGATCTGAGAGTAATAGGCTCAAACTGACTCTGTAAACTCTGTAGTCAAATGAAGATTTGTGCTAGTCCAATATCTCAATCTTCAATTTAATTTCATCAGGAAAATGCTCCTGATCTTGATATGCATATAGTTGCTGTAGTAATTAATTCTGAACCTGGACAAAAGGTTGGATTAAGTGATCTCCAGCGTCCCTTCCAATGTATGATGCCATGACTGAACCTCAATTTTTCCCCTCCATATTCGTGTTATGCTTCAATATTATCTCTAATATTACTTTAGTCTAGATCAATGGTTTCCAACCTTTTTTTCGCCCTGCACCCCTAAAGAAATTTCACTCGAACCTCGCACCCCCTGAAATTTAGACTTTCGGAACTACTGAATGCGTTAAATATATGGTAGGATTGAATCTTTTCGGCTATATATGTGATGGCCACTAAATAATGATACTTAACTCTAAAATGAAAACAAAGTTAATCCATTGCATAATAAATAAAAATGCCAACCTATAGCCAATATCCTATTATTTACCTGGACTTTTCTCACACCCCCTGGAATATCGTCTCAGGGGGTGCGAGCACCCTAGGTTAGGAACCCCTGGTCTAAAGAAAAAAAATAACCCTGTGGAACAGCACAATGAAATGTTGCAGAGGAGATCATTAACTTTCTTAGATATTGCTTTTGGGTGGAGAAGTTATGTTAAATTTACTCTGTACAAAACAATTGGGTCATACATTCTGTTTAACTGTCACCTGTGGAAAATTACACTCCTTAATCCAGAATTTTCTCTTTCTTTTCCTCTTTGCTAAGAGAATGGGGCCTTCTTGAATTAAGATAATAAAACAAACAGGAGAATTTCTACACTTGAGTTTTTAAGGCTTAGGACTAGATTTTGCTAAACCCTGAATATTAAGAGATTGTGGGCTGTTTCAGATCTTCGGCTCTGTGAAACAAAGAAGAATCCCTGTAAAATGAAGTGGATTGAATTAGGAAGATTTTACAAGTGATACTTCATAATATTGTAGAAAGAGAGGGTGTAAAAAAGAAGTATGTTTTACTTTATAAAATACTTGGATGGTGAGTATGTTGGGTGGAAGGGAGAAGAATTGAGCCAACTGATTAACAGATTTCCTGTTTAAGCACATGAATAATTCAGTGTCTCTCAATCAAAGGATTCTTCCTCAAACTAAGTTAAAGTTCTCAAACTAACAAAAAACTATGCTGGCATAAAATATGTAGTGTCCACTGGGAATCCTTATCCTGCATGGATAAGGATAGGCTCAATGCCAGCCATTGGTGATGCCCTTATGTGTAGAATGCAGAGCTCCTTAAAGAAAGAGACAATTAGATTTCCCTAACTTTTCTTCTCTCCAGTCAAATATCATCAGTCATGGGAAAACATCTGCCATCCATTCTTCTTCATGAAGGGTGGAGATGGGGCTAGAGAGGAGAATTTTGACAGATATACACTTAAGCAGGCATAGTGCCCAGGAATTCATGCTGGATTGGCATCGATGGCTTATGTCAGACATTCAGTTTATAGTTGAGCTCTTTTGGAGAAAACCTTAATGCAATCCTGAAATAGCTGTATTCTGTAGGACTACTAAACCTATGTTAAATGAAGTTAAAAGAAGTCTAATATCAATTGATTGTTGGGATCTCTTTGAAAGCACCTCAAACTATCCACTATTGACCTCACCCCATTCCTAAGAAGTCTGTAAGAGGTGTGCATAAGTGCACCATTCTGCCTCCTGTCCCTATCCTATTGCCTCCATTTATTCATACCTATTTCCTATATTCTTACTTTTTGTTTATACTTATACCTATTATCTTGTAAACGATTGACAAGTAAATAAATAAATAATTTACAGGGCGGACACTCCTCTTATCATTTTAAATAAATAATTTGATATTCCTGAAGTTTCTTGGCGTATTCATGCCAGGGTGAGATGTTACTGGGCAAAATGGCATAGTGGTACTCTTACCATTTCCTTACTAAAAACAGGACAGCCATGCAAACATCATAGAATAATGGAATGGATCACAATAAGGAATTTAAATGTGAAATTGATGTCATAAATCATGGTGAGGGTGAAAGGTAAATGAGACTCTTTAGAAATTATAGTATTCAGTATTATATATACATTAAAACTGTGACCTCTGCAAGCCCCTAAAGTCCAGTGCAAGGTAGACTTGTTTGGACTTCCAAATTCTAAGAGGTCTAGAAGGACTTAATGAAGTAAGAGGTAAAACTTCCATAGAAAGGTACTGTACTGTATTGTACATTTGCATTGGATCCAAAATTAGTTTATATTCAAATCAACAATTCCTTGGCTTTTCCTATGGAATTTAGTCTAAATCTTTGTTCTTAGTAGCACTCCCAGTGGAATGGGATCTTTCTCTTTCCTCAGGTTGTCAAGAAAGTATAACTTTTCTCCTTAAAAAAATTCTGACAGGGTTTTCCTTCAGGATGATTATATCCACATTGTCAATTTTCACTAAGGTGACAATCTAAGACTTATTCGCTTGTTTTCTCCCCCACCCCCTTATAATGTGAATTAAAACAATTCTCGGTACTTTTCTGATGAATTTCCTCATAAAGTTCCTTTCAGAGCATATCAATTTTTAGTTCAAGATTTGTTTTCAAACCTTGTGGTTTTTTTTAAAAATATTCTTCCAGAATCGCTCTTAGGGATTCACATTCACCTGATCCTCTTCTTTATTTTTTTTCCTTATCATTGTCATATTGATAATTCCCAAAATATCACAAACATACCAATTATAAATTTAATTCCATTTAATTTAGTAATTTACAGGCAGTATTATGGTATTTGGAACCCTCCTGTGGCCAAAGAGCACCACTATAAGTTTCTTCTGTTAAGGTGTAATTTATAAGCAAAGTTCTGGTCTTGACCTCCCTCTTGTGATCAAATATTTTATTACAGGCAAATATGAAACCTATGTTAATTCCTGTCCAATAAATTTCAAGTAAAATAAGAACATTTTTTTTAATCCCCATAACAAACTTAGAAGCACCACTTAGAAAGTCTTTATTTAAAAACTGCAGAAAATCAGACAAAAGCATTATAAAAAGAATAGAATCCTCAAAGAAGTTTAAATCTTGAGGTTTCAAAAATAGTTTTCAGCTACGATTTTGAAATCATGGCACTTCAGAAATGACAGCTTTTTAAAGGAGAAACAATCTGCGGAACAATGAGCCTCTTTTGAAACAGAAAATGTAAGTATATATTTTGTTAGTATACAAAAAAGTTGTGTCTAAGGAGTAGGGGGTTATGCTTTATTGTCCATTTAAAAAGTATTTTAAAATGCCTGATTCTTCCATTGTGAATTTGCTTCTTGGTTGACCTGCCCCCAGTTGAAGACTCATCCAAACTGTTTTTTTCTTTGCTCCAAAGCTTCTTGGAGAACCCAGCTACCTGGAATGTTGTTCCATTTTGTGTTTGTGCGATTTCTGTGGACTGCAATCTTGGAAGGATTCCGACAGGTTGGATGGCTACCTGTGGGAGGATTTACTACTGTCCCTAATCTTAACAGATAACAGATAATCAGAGTTGGAAGGCACCTTGTAGGTCATCTAGTCCAACCACCCACCCAAGCGGGAGACCCTACACCATTTCTGACAAATGGCAGTCCAATTTCTCAAGTGATGGCACTCCCATAACTTCCGAGGGCAAGCTGTTTTATTGGTTGATTGTTCTCACTGTCAGAAAGTTTCTCCTTATTTCCAGGTTAAACCTCTCCTTGTTCAGTTTCATCCATTATTCCTTGTCTGGCCTACAGGTGCTTTAGAAAATAGCTTGACCCCTTCCTCACTGTGGCAGCCTCTCAAATATTGTAAGACCGCTATCATGTCTCCCCTGGTCCTTCTCTTCACCAGACTAGCCAAGCCCAGTTCCTGCAACCATTCATTGTATGTTTTAGCCTCCAGTCCCCTAATCATCCTGGTTGCTCTTCTTTGTACTTTTTCTAGAGTCTCAATATCTTTTTATAATGTAGTGAACAAAATTGGATGCAGTACTCTAGGTGTGGTCTTACTAAGGCTTTATAGAGTGGTATTAGTACTTCCCTTGATCTTGACTGTATCCCTCTGTTAATACAATTTAGGATTGCATTACCTTTTTTGGCTGCTGCTGCACACTGCTGGCTCATATTTAGCTGGTTGTCCACTAAGATTCCAAGATCCCTCTCACAGTTACTGCTATCGAGACTGGTTTCACCCAGTCTATATGTGTACTTTTGGTTTTTCTTGCCTAAGTGTAGGACTTTACTTTTCTCTACATTGAATTTCATTTTGTTAGATATGGCCCAGTGTTCTAGTCTGTCAAGATCCATCTGGATCTTGAGCCTATCTTCTTGGGTGTTAGCTATTCCTGCCAGCTTAGTATCATCTGCAAATTTGGTAAGTTCCCCTTCTATTCCCTCACCTAAATCATTAATGAAGATATTGAAGAGTACTGGGCCTAAGACGGAACCTTGTGGCACCCCACTGCTTACTTCCCTCCATGTAGACTTAGACCCATTAAGGACTACTTGTTGAGTACAGTTTGCCAGCCAGTTGCAAGTCCACCTAGTGGTGGTGCTATCTATTCCACTTTTTTCTAGCTTACTAAGAAGTAGGTTGTGGTCTACTTTGTCAAATGCCTTGCTGAAATCTTAGTATATTATGTCCACAGTATTTTGCTGGTCTACCTATTTAGTCACTGTGTTTAAGAATGAAATAAGATTGGTTTGGCATGATCTGTTCTTAACAAACCCGTACTGAGTGCTAGTTATTACTTTACTTGTTTCTAGATGTTGGCAGATCTGTTTTTTTATTATCTTTTCCAGTATCTTCCCAGGTATTGATGTTAGGCTGATTGGTCTATAGTTTCCTGGGTCTGGTTTATTTTATTTATTTTTTATTTTTTTTTGAAGATGGGAACCACATCAGCTCTTTTCCAGTCCTTTGGTAGTTCCCCGGTGCTCCAGGATTTTTGAAAGATATGAAACAGTGGTTGCTGAGATGCCCTCTGCCAGCTCCTTTAAAACTCTGGCATGTAATCCGTCAGGCCCTGGTGATTTGTTTTCATCAAGATCAGACAGGTGTTTTCTTACTATTTTTTTGCTTATTTTAACTTTTATTTCTGGTCTGTCTTATATGTTTTTGGTGGGTTGAGCTACAGTTTATTTTTGCATGAAGACCGATGCAAAGAATGAGTTAAGCAGTTCTGCTTTCTCTCTGTTGCCTGTTACTTCCTTGCCATCTTCTCTCTTTAGTGGACCTACTGTTTCCTTGATTTTTTTCTTGTTATTTATATGTTGGAAGAAACTTTTTTTATTATCTTTGACTTTTGTTGCAAGTCTTTGTTTGTTCTGAGCCTTTGCTGTCCTGACTTCATCTTTGCAGATTCTGGCTATCTGCTGATATTCTGCCTTAGTTGTAGGTCCTTCTTTCCATTTTTTGTACTTGTTCTTTTTTTCTTTCAATTTGCCAGAGAGATCTTTGTGCAGCTATCTGGTTTCTTCTTGGATTTCTTGTTTTTCTTTCTCAGTGGTATTGTGCTGGTCTGGGCTTCTATGATCATACTTTTTAGAGTTTCCCAAGATTCTTGAACTGTTTTCCCCTTTAGGATTTTCATCCATGGAATCTTTCCCTCTGAGTTTATTTTTATCTTCTCCATCTCAAGACTGATAACCATAAATGAATGGAGTTTTCAGAGATTCTTCTTCAGTTGGGTATGATCAGCCTATAGAATCTGTGAAATGACACTTTTATTGTGGAGAAAGGAGCCAAAGTTTGCAAGATTTATCTAGGATTTATCTAGTTCTAGTCAGTTCTCACCCCTCACATCCTGTACATAAACTGTTTCAACTGCTACCCTCAAAATGATGCTACAGAGCACTGCACACCAGAACAACTAGACACAAGGACAGTTTTTTTCTGAACACCGTCACTCTGCTAAACAAATAATTCCCTCAACACTGTCCAACTATTTACAAAATCTGCACTAGTATTATTATTAATCTTCTCATCACTCCTTATCACCCATCCCCTCCCATTTGTGACTGTATGACAGTAACTTTGTCGCTTGTATCCTTACAATTTATATTGACTGTTTCCTAGTATGATTTGATTGCTTATTGTACCCTATGACTATTATAAAGTGTTGTACCTGATGAAGTGTTGTACATATCGACGAATGTATCTTTTCTTTTATATATACTGAGAGTATTTGCACCAAAACAAATTCCTTGTGTGTCCATCACACTTGGCCAATAAAGAATTCTATTCTATTCTAATTAGCTATAGTTACTCCTTTAATTGATGACAGCAGTATGATGCAATTAACTTTTTACATACTGGGACATCACCTGTTTGATGACTTGGTCTTTGAAGTAAATGAAACAAATCCCATACTTGGTTGTTCTTAGTACACTTAAATTTATTTTATACAT
Organism: Hydrophis major; assembly: GCA_033807585.1. Taxonomy (NCBI): domain Eukaryota; kingdom Metazoa; phylum Chordata; class Lepidosauria; order Squamata; family Elapidae; genus Hydrophis; species Hydrophis major. The sequence continues at coordinate 260,491,889 of CM066329.1, forward strand.
CAGAAAGCTCTGATAATATTATTTTGTAAAATATGCAAAATTTTAGAAAATCTGAAAGGAGCAAATATTTTTTTTACTCAGCGCTATATCAAATATATCTCTATCTTTTTTTCTTATTTATCTTTAATGTATTTCACTGTTTCTGAAATTAATTTTAATTTTAAAATACCGATTGTGGCCTGCTCTGTTCCGCTACTTTTCCCATTGTTGGTATTCAAAAGGAGGGTGCTTGAACACCTGTATGGGTCTTATTCCAGGTAGCAATAGTGCACCATTGGAATTCACTGGACAGCATCTGCAAAATGGAAAAGTAGCTCGAATACAAGGTTCCTGAATGAATGGAGTATAATTTTAATCTGAAACAGCAATGTCTTTTGTTTTTTCAAGCTCTCTGAATACTTTATTAAAAAGTTGTGTTCCCAAACAGCCATTTTTGGCATGATTGCTTACTTCCATTTGCTCTGACACAAAAACCCTCAGACAATCTCTCTAAAATAGTTCTACAGCCAAGCTACAGATATTCGCCACTATTACAAATCTTTCTAAAATCAGATTTATTCTTACATCTTTCAAAAACCTCATTTTGTCCCCCAAAAATCAAAGACTTTTCTTCTATGAAATCAAAACTTAAAGAAACCCAGTTTTAAAAGAGGCACATGGACACACAGACACACAGAGAGACAGAGACAAAGAGAGAATGAAACAATTTTGCACATGTAATTCCCTCAAAAACTGCAAATTGCTTCTGCATATTTTGTTTTATTTGTTTGATCTGTTTAATCTTTGTATTTGTTTAAGCCTGGGCTGCTTGTTTGGCTTTATGCTTTACCTGTTTTTATGAGAGGTTTTCTAGCTCGGGATGTATATCACCCAGAGTCCACTAGAGTTGAACACTATAATAAAATTAAGTCATACTAAATAAATACATTTAAGCTCCACTGTTGAAAGCAGAAATACATCTTTTTACCCATCCTAATCAATTATTGATATGAATCTTGATCAACCACGCTCCATGTTCAAAGGTACAGGATTTGATAGGGTCTCATAGAAGAAAGAATATTTTCAAAAGCACTGAATCAAATGCCAAAGCAATTCCTGTTGCCTAAAAACTTACCCCAGTTCCCCCCCGCCCACAATAATTCTCTTTGCCCTGCATAGAAAACTTCTATAGATGTGATTGAAATTATTGGAAGCTTTGTTGCATGATGATTGCTTCATTTCAATTTATATGTGTTAATGATGAGGCTGAAAAATTGAAAGAAAGTTTCAGCATTTGATAACTGGCCTTTCTTTTTGAGGAAGAATATCTTCAATTCCCTTTTATTTTTATTTTCTTTGCTATCTTAAACTTTATTTCATCCTTTGAAATGATGAAATAAAAAGTGTTCCTAGCTCCACAGGCCAGTTTTTGGGAAATGTCATTCATAAACACTCACACCCGCAAATGTACCAAATAAATAAATATAAGAAATATAATGCTGCTCAAGTTTATTCAAAGGAAAGCATTGCAAAGCTTTTAAAAAAAATCAGTCTAAATCAGGGTCATTAATTGGATTGAGCAAGAAGCAAACGGCTGTCTCCTAGATATTTTGTAAAGATCATCTCAGCAAGATCTACAACAGAAAAAAAACAAGTTTGTTATGTATTATTTCAGAACTCTTTCCTTTATGAATAGACTAAGTGTTGCTTACTGTCTTCATAAGTCAGTTATCACAGCTCCAGAATAACTTATTCTATTTGGTTGTAAACTAGACCTTCACCTTTAGACTGTGGTTTCTGGGAATTAGTAAGGCTTTTACTTTTCAGTTGGTTTCTGTAATTTTAAGTCCCCCCATCTATAGAAGAGCCAAGCTGGCTTCTGTAAACAGATCTTTGGTGCTTCTTGGGCAAGATGGCTTTATCCATCCATGAGACGTGGTGGCACAGTGGTTAGAGTGCAGTACTGCAGGCTACTTCTATTGCCTGCTAGCTGCCTGCAATTTGGCAGTTCAGATCTCACCAGGCTCAAGGTTGATGTAGCCTTCAATCCTTCTGAGGTGGGTAAAATGGGGACTCAGATTGTGGGCGGCAATATACTGACTCTGTAAATTGCTTAGAAAGGGCTATAAAGCAATGTAAGTGCTATTGCTATCCAAAGCTTTAATTCTTTTGGTAGGGAGCAGAAGTGACGTAATCATTTATCTTTCACAGAGTGATCCTAGATGGCCCACAGCAACCAGTAAAAACACCACAATCACCACCAGCACCCTACACACAGGCACCAAGGTCCTAGAATCACTCATAATGCCAATTCCTTGACTCCATCCCATCCTAACCAAATACCTGAGGAACTAACTAAGTTTTCTTCTAGAAGATTAAAAGATCATTCATCATGAAATGGTAGTAGGAGTAGCCTACTAGTCCCTTCTGATGCGAAATATATCAACAAGACATACCAGTCAACAGGTTTTATTAAGCCACCAGAGAGTCTCCTTGGAGTAGAGCTTTTATTAAAGCTTCAATTATATCGTTGGTTAAAAAATATGAACTTTGATATGGTGGATATACTGGATATGGTGGAGGAAATGAGAATCTCCTTCTTTCATTACTTCTACTTTCACTACTGGCCTGGAAGAAGAAGAGGTGAATGAGGAAGACAGGTTAAAATGGGCAAATATATTTAACGTTAGAATTATTTTAAAATATTTCATTTATTGTGATAATTGTTCTTGACCAAATCAGTCTATCAGATGTGCTATTTATGGAACTAATTCCCCAAGCTAAATCAAGCCAGCCATCAGCAAAGATTGCAGCTCACCACAAGAGCACCAAGCATTTTGGCTGGTATCCAGAAGATCATATAAAAAGTCTGGATCCCAGTTTTCAGTTGGTTTGGAAGGTGAAAACTGGTCTTCCCAGTAGGTTGTTAAGGACATCATCCTCAGATCCACCTTTGGAAATTTTATCAACAAGAAATACTTTGAAACCTCTCCAGTAGACCAGTGTTTTTCAGCATTGGTTGAAGATGCGTGGACTTCAACTCCCAGAACTTCCTAGCCGGCCATTGCCACATGTCTTGCAGTTGCCAAGTTGAAAAACACTGCTCCATGCTAATGAGAAGGAGAATCTAGTTCAACTCTCTGCAATGAAGGAACTTACTATATGAACTCAACATTCCTTCTCTCTCCCTTTGTCTCTCTGATTGCTTCATCCCAGCCTTCTTTTGCAGCGTGGAATAATAATGCTGACTTCCCTCACCAAACCTTTAGACAAGAATCTTGAGAAAAGGACTGTTCTGCCCAATTCATTCCATAAACACCAAATGCCCCCCTATTGCAGTTTTTTTTTCAAGCATTAAATAAATCCTAGATATATCTATCATGCAATCACAATCTTGAATGTGTACCTCAAGAGGAAGAACAATGGCCAAAAGGCAGGCAAGAACAATTGCAAACTTCATTCTGTTGGATAAACCTGTAAGAACAATTAGTTATTAGTTATTAACAAATAATTAACAGATTGCCAAGTTAATTCATGGCACTCAAGAAAATTGCATTGGTCTCCAAATTCAAACTGAAACCAAAACCAAAGGCTCGTGTGTAATTCTTTGATTCCTGTACCCTCAAGTATTAGAACCCTCTCCTACCATAAGGTGAATTCCTGGCATTTTGCTTCCCGGATGTCATGGCTGTAATTATACCTGCAAATGCTATGCATTTGTGTTTAAAAAAGTGATACAATCATGTGTTGATTTCTAATGAATATCAATTTAAAAAAAAAAAAACAAACCTTTCTGCATTCTCTAGGAAATGTGTTAATTGTTTTAAAAGCAAATCTAAATACCAATCCTTTTCATTGGCTATATCAGAGTCTGAACTGAATACTCTCATTTATAATTAGGGGAAAGAGACACTGGGGACATAAATGATCTTGAACAAAGCAGATCCATTACAATTTTGACACTACACCCTTCCAAAGCTTTTGGGGAGAACCCTCTGAGTGGTTGCATTCGGGTTATAAACTCCCTTGCTTCATAAAAACCAACTGAATTTCTAACAGATAGAAAAGACCATGGGAGGCTCGTGGGTAATTCTTTGATTCCTGTACCCCCAAGTTTTACCTGAATGTGAGCATTGAAAATAAACTATTAATAGAAAAAAGTATTGGTATTTCCTAGGGCAATGGATTCATCCTGAATTTGGAATTTAGATGTGAAGGAATGTATCTTTCTAATACATGAAATGTTTGCTTCAGGAAAAGATGAATTTTATTTCACTTGCTCTGACAAAGCAGGGGAGGAAAAGAGGGAAATAAAATAGGGGAAGACAAAGGCCCTACTCTGCTAAAAGCATTGCTGATTCTTTGATCATTTTAAAACAAACAATGTATTTCTTATAAGAGCTGACCAAAATATTATAAGAAGCAGTACAATATAAAGAATGTAGCCATAATTAAATTGATTTCAGTAAAAAAAAAAATCAAACTTGTGTTGCTACTTCTATATTTCCCACTGACTCAAATCATCTCAAAGCTATCAAAATTCACAATTAAATATTTATGCAGTTCTTCTTATCTGTTTGCCAAATAAAAGCTGAGGAAGCATTAAAACAAATATATTCTGACTTACCTTTTTTGTTGCAATGCTGTTCTTGTTCCACTCTCTCTGAGTGATGTTCTGAGGTGTAGAGGCAGTGATTATATACTCTCTGAAGTTCCTGGGATTAGGAAGAACATATAACCATATATATTCTGGGGCTGAAGAGTTTTGCCCTAATCAATCCCAAATACACATGTAATAATCTTTTTAAAACTCCATTTTGAAATTTTTTGTGGCTTCCAGAAGATGGTTTTGTGACAAAGTTGAGCATGTTACTTTAAAATTTCCCCTCAAGATTTGATGGTAGTGGTCCAGTAACTGACCCAAAGAGTTTCTTTGAATACAAGTAAAGTAAATACAAGTCAAGCTGGATTCATAATGAATCCATGGATCCATGTTCTTTTCTAGTATTGACATGAAAATCCTTTGCGCTTTCTTTGTTCTGGAATTTTTTTTCTTAATTTCCCAATTTAGTCTACAACCCTAGAATTTCCTTAGACTCTCCTGGCCAATATCTACCATAGTTTTATTTTATTATTAAAGTTCTACACCACATATCCCACCTAACTAACCCACAATTTTAGTTTGCTACAAGTGAAAAGATACAAACAATTTGATTGTAGAAATACTTCCCTGTTCAGTTATGGATGGTGTTTATTTCTTAGAAGTTTCTGACACCAGTTTCTATCATGTATCTTTAATTACAATTCTGGTTAATTAGATATGCTCTTTGATTCAATCTACTGTAAGTCATGTTGTTATCCTGGCATCATAGAACTTCAGGGAACTTTTGTTTTTAATCATATTTTTAGACTTGTTACTGAAATCATTTTCAGTCTCTTTTTTTGTATCCTCAGAGAACAACTGCAATATGCAACTGCAATTTTTTAAGAGCAATGAAAATGTGGAATACAAATCAATTATAAATCAATCAATCTGTTTATTTCTCATAAATTCAACTTTCCAATTTCCCGGTAGAAAAAAAAAAAAGCAAGAAGACAGACAGACAGACAGACAGACAGACAGTCGATAGATGACAGATAGATAGATAGATAGATAGATAGATAGATAGATAGATAGATAGATTGATAGATAGATAGATAGATAGATAGATAGATAGATAGATAGATAGATAGATAGACAGACCTTGTGCAATGTTAGATACAACAAGGAGAAATAGAAAGTCAGTTTGACTGGTGGGGCGGGGGGAGAAATACATACCTATCCAGTTATGAATTATTCCAGTCTTCATTATCTGTCTCATATTCTTTATTATCAGTTTATCCACAGTTGTTCTATATTTTAATAAGCCTAAATCGTCAGACCTGATTCACAAACAAAGGCAAACAAAGTTAAGGTTCTGGTGGTGTGATCCATCAGGTAAGCCACAAATCTTGAGGAATTAAAAGTTTGATTCCTCATTAAGCCAAGCAGTTGTTTGGCTTATATCAAAAAAAGGAGTGAATGCTTCATATTGGACGTGTGCTTGGTTTGGCTTATTTCTTTGGGTGATCATGTTGTTTTTCTAAAACCCTCTTATTCACTAGCCTTGTCCTAGAAAGAATCTGACTTTTGAGTCAGATGCATCATCCTCATCCTCATCTAAGTTTCAGCATCTTCAACAGAATGTACAATTGACCAAGATTTTTAACATATTTTCTCCCAGGTTTTACATAATTTCCACCAGGTTTTCAATTCCATGCTTTGGAATTCATTTTTGTTGCATGTGTGACCTACTTCTGTTCGGACAACTTTACTTCACTCACAAGAGTTTCTCCCCCCTTTTTGTCTCACTACAACACTGTGAAAGAAATTGAGCTGAGAGGAATTGGCCCAAATTCCAAGCTTCAAGCTCTGTAATCAAGAGGAGATTTTAGTCTCTTGAAATCTAGACCAGTATATCATTCTTCAATTAAATCTTATTACCAGAATTCTCATGTCTTTGATTTATCGCAGGGGTGACTAAGTAATTAAGCACTTTCCCCTTCCATGGAACAGCCTTTCCCAAGGAGTCACACTGGGACTCTTGTGGAGGGAAAAACCAATGTAATCTATTTTGATGTCCATCTCCTCAATTCCTCAGATTGCTCCAGGTGAGTGTTGATAAAAGGGGTGAGGTACAGGCACAAATAAACATTCATTCACCTTGCCCTTTCTTACCCGCCAATCAACCACATGGACCCAGACCCAATTCTCCTTCATCTCCTGCTTCCTGCGATGTGGTTATTTAAATTTGATTTCTAATTTCTAAATGATGTCATGGAGGTGGGACAGAGACAGTCAAGGGTTGAATGAGATTTGGGGGCCCATAAAGCATGCAGATCTGATCTACGATATGCATTCTGTTATAGTAAATAGGGAGAAGGGCTGAATTAGTTGAACTCCAGGATCCATTCCAATCTATAATTCTATGATTGAATGTCAAAATGTTCTTCCATATCCATGTTGTTCTTTGATATTATTAAAGAGAAAGAAAACTGTATGTTCAACAGGGCAATGAAATGTTGCAGAGAAGATCATCACCTTTCTTAGATATCCCTTTTAGGTGAAGAAGTGACATCATATGTACTCTATACTTGATACAATTATCTCAGAAGTTGTGTTTGTCCATCACTGGTAGAGAATTAGGAAGGTTATACTCCTTAATGTTGTGTTTGCTCTTATTGCTCCTCTTCCTTTTTCTATTTGCTAAGAGAATGGAGCCTTCTTAATTAAGGTGATAAAATTGTGGGAAGCCAGAAAGTTTTTTACACTTGAGTTTTTAGGGCTGGATTTTGCTGAATATTAAGTGATCATGGGCTATTTCAGATTTGCAGCTCATTGTGGCAAAGAAAAATCCCTGCAAAATGAAACAGATTGAGCCAGGAAGTTACAAGTTTGGTGGTGCTTGGGAATGTTGCAGAAAGGGAAATGAAATCTATGTTCTCTTTCAACCAAATCAATATGGTGTTGTCTGAATTCACATGAGTTTTATTGATCTGACCATCTGGGAGAAAAGTGTCCCATCATGTAACTGAATGAAATACAGTCCAAGCAAGTCTACTTTTCCCTGAGGCTTTAAGGGGATTGCAAAAATCTCAGTGCTAATGTGATTTTCATAATATTGAAATAGTTATAATTTCTAAATAGCTTTCTCATTTATCTTTAAACCTCCCCATGGTTTATGACATCAATTTTACTTTGAAAATGCTCATTCTGATCTATTCCATTATTCTCTGATTTTTGCATTCCTATTTTTCTTTTCAAAAGGGAAAAGATAGAGTACTGCTAAGGCATTTTGCTCACCATGGCAGGAATAGGCCCAAGAAACTTTAATTTTATGTTATGTTCTTAATCTTCATTTTATCTCCAACCAATACATGAGAGAATGTAAATGACTCCTTAGCTGTATCAGAATTCCAGCAAATTTTTCACATCAAGCAGACAAAAAACGATGGCAGCTTTGCCATGAGTGCTATCAAAGGCATTTGCAAGATCCAATTTTTATTTTAAAAAAATCACAAAAACTACTAGTCCCTTTCCTTGATGTCCACATAAGGACATCATCCTCGGCTGGCACTGAGCCTAAGGGAGGTAAGGATTCAAAGGGCACCAGTATAGTTTTCTGCTGGTTTGAGAATGTTCACTTGATTATGAAGAAGATATTTGAGAGACATTCAATTATTCCTGTGATTAAGTATCTTACAAAGAAAAGTATACATCTCTTTTGCACCCATGCTTTCTGCTACATTATGAAGCAACACATCCCTTGTAAAACCTTCCTGGTTCAATCTGCTTCATTTTGCAGGGATTCTTCTGAGCTTCCCTGAGATGTAAATCCGAAACAGCCCACAATCTCTTAATATTCAGGGTTTAGCAAAGTCTAGTTCTAAACCCTAAAAACATAGGTGTGGAAATTCTTTTGTTTCCCACCGTTCTATTATCTTAATTCAACAAGGCCCCATTCTCTTAGCAAATAGGAAAAGGAAGACCAAATGCTGGATTAGGCAGTATAATCTCCCCAATTCTCCACAGGTGATGGACAAACAAAACTTCTGAGACAATTGTATCAAGTACAGAGGATGTATGACATCACTTCTCCACCCAAAAGCAATATCCAAGAAAGGGGATGATCTCCTCTGCAACATTTCATTGCACTGTTGTTCATACACTCCCTTCTTAAGCGAGAGTCACATTAGAGATAATAACTAAACACAACATGGAAGCAGAGGAAATTGAGGTTCGATCATAGAATTATAGTTTGGAAGGGATTCTGAAGACCAATGAATTCAACTTTTTGTCCATTTCAGAATTTACTACTGTAGCCACCCATAAGTATATCAAGGCCAGGAGCATTTTAGTGATGAGATTAAATTGAAGATTGAGATGCTAGACTAGGGCTCGAAAAACTCAATTCCCCACTTGTCTTCAGAGTTTACAGACTGAATAAGAGCCAATTGCTGTCAGATCAGTTTCCCTCAGAGTGTTGTAAGAAAAAATGAGGAGAAACCCCCATGTAAGTGAGCTAGAGTTGGTTGAGGAAAAGTAGGTCATACATGCAACGGAAGTTGAATTCTGAAGCAGAACTCATGTTATGAGAACATTGGGGACATCATGCAATGTCAAAAATCTTGGCCAACTGTGGTTTCCACTGAAGAAGTGGATGAAGTCAGAAGCCAGATTCTTTCTCAGACAAATAAAAAGGGGGAATGCATAATCATAAAAATACTAAACAATCCAGAAAAACAGCCAGGTACTCTGAAGAAAAAAGCCAAGACAAGCTCAAACTCTAATATATGGTCAATACTGGCATAAGACAGGGCTGCATTTTAGCCCCAATGCTTTTCAATCTCAATGTCAATGATTTACCAGGATTCCTGCATGCAGTAGATTTGCATATGCCAAAGATTCTTGATAAATTTATTAATACCCTTTTATGTGCCGATGACATGGTAATCATGGCTCACAAATAGGCCTGAGGAGACTGTTGCATAAGCTGAATACCTATTGTGTCAAGTTTTGAGCATGGGCGAGAAAGAATGGAGACAAATTTCTGAACGATGAACTTCAGCTCTTTATTTACATTATACTTGCTCAGTTTGAACAGTAGTGGAACCTGCCTTATATAGGCAAACCTTGTAACGATTACCCAATAACGAGCTAGGAACGTTAGCTCTTGAACCAATAAGACATTTCTGTTAAGGGCCAATCGGATTCCCCAGAATGGGCCAATCCGGTACGGCCGCTTAACAGCCAATTAGAAGTGCAGGGCCAGAACCCTGCACTTGACTTCAAGCTTGTACATTATTGAATTATATAACATACACAACATATTGTACTCTGAATTTCTTAAATATTAATAAAAGGAAATCCAAAGTATTGGTTTTCAGCACAAAAGTAGGAAATATAATTGGCAGATTAATGGGGAGTCAATAGAACAAGTAAATTCTTACACCTACTTAGGAGTGGTCTTTACTAATACAGGATCTTGGTTTAATCACTTTAAAAGTAGTGCATTAAGAGCTGAGATAAGCACCAAAAGATTATATAAATTATTTAACCATAATTACCCAGGCACTTTGACCCCTATGTTGAAAGTATTTAGGGCAAAAATAGTTCCAATGCTGACATATGGTGCAGAACTGTGGGGTTTAAATAAAGCCTCCCCACTTGAACAAACACAGACCCACTTTTTAAGACACTTATTGGGGACTGATAAGAATATTTCTGCTTCAGCAGTCAGAGTGGAATTGGGTATCCACTCCTTACATAGCCACTTCATAATTAAAACATTTACATACTGGCTAAAGATACAATCAATGGATTCGGATAGACTTCCCAAACTATGCCTAACTGAACAGTTAAATAAGTTCCAATTTAACTCCTGGGCCAGTCAACTCCACAGAGCCATCTTAAGACATGTGTTTCTACCCAATTTTCATTGACAAGGGCTTCCCAGGCAAGGGAAATTTTTAAACAGAGAGGCTTGGATATTAGTGCCCAGACTGACATGGAATTATTAGCAAAAGAGAGGTCTATAAGATGCTTGACTAACAATAAAGACATCTTCCAACCTGAAAAATACCTTTCAATTATGCCACAATTACAGAGAAGAGCCTATATCAGAGCCAGATTTGAGTTACTGGATTCCATGTCCAGACATGGGCGCTTCCACCATGTACCATAACACTGCTTATGTGGTTCATCTGCTGTTGAAGATATTTCCCACATCTTGTTCAACTGCCAAATATATGCTCCCATTAGGCTTAAATATTTATCATTTCTACTGAAAAGAACAGCCCACTGGGAATCAAACCACAGATTGTTATATTTCCTCCGGGCCTCTAATATACACATCGTCCATAGGACTGCTAAGCTTATAATCAAGGCAGCGGTCCTAAGAACCCAATATATTGAACAAATTGGTGTATCCTGCAAGGGTGATCTATTATCCGATTTTTGATACCCTGGTTTTCCACATATGTTTTTATTACTGTATTCTTATGTATCTAACTTACCTGTATTTTGTCTTATATTTATGTTATGCTACTGATAAGGTCTAATGACTATTCAATAAACCTCTAATATGTGGCATTAACTCATTTTCAAGATAAGCCAAAGATATCATTTTCAAGATAAGCCACTTGCTCAGCTTAATGAGGAATTAAAGCTTTAGTTCCTTGATCCTCAAGATTTGTGACTTACCTGATGGATCACAGTTTCAGGACCTTAACTAAATAAGCCTCTTTGTGTGAGCCAGTCTTGAAGATTTAGGTTTATTAAAATGGGACACAACAGTGGAACAAAGTAATAATAAGGAACAGACAGATAATGAAGACTAGAATGGGGCAGTGAAATCACAATTGTTATTCAGATTTTCTAAAAGTATTATGGAAAGAGGGGTGTATCCATAACTAGGTATTTATTACCAGTGAAACCTGTTTTCTATCTCTGGTTGTTGTATATAACATTGTACAAGATCTGTATACGTGTTGCTGTTTTTCTTATTAAGGGAAATGGGAATCTTTGACTTTTGAGGAATAAACAGAATGGTTTATGTATAACCTTTATATTCCACATTTTCATTGCTCTGTAAAAAAAAAAAAAAAAAGAACAAAGTAATCCTTTATTGGGATTGTTGTTTGTGGATGATGATGATGATGTTATCCCTTCAGTCAGGTATGACTCTTGGAGAGCCTATGGGCCAGGTCTCTCCATTCTTACTATCTTGCACTGCTTCTTTGAGGTTTTTTTGTGCTCTGGCTGGTATCAGCTTGGATGGGGTCCAGCCATCATGGTCTTTGGCATCATGTTTTGGTTTACCTGCTTACAGTAAATGCCACTTTATTTGTTTTCCTCATATCATGTTCTGAATAACAGACAGTGAATGCTCAGAGATATGTTGAATAGCCATTGTCTCAGCCATTGTCTGAGCAGTGAAGCTCAGAGATATGTTGAATAGCCCCATGGAATGTCAGAGGAATGAGTCTGGATAAATTAGAAATTTCAAACGAGAGATGATCAGATCAAAAATTGTTCTCCTTGGTGTCAGTACCAAGGAGAACAATTTTCAAAAGATTTCAAAACAGAGAAACTTTAAAGATTATTACATGCATATTTGGAAGAGATCAGAGCAAAAGTCTTCTAACCACAGAAGATATGTGGTTAGATGATCTACCAAATCCCAGGAAGTTTCAGAGAATATATAAGCATTGCCTCTTCATCTCAGATCATCTCTCAGAGAGAGTAGGACCAAAACTGTACTGCAAAGAAAAAGGTAAATCAGAATATATTTATTTTAATGCTTCTGCAGTTATTATTTGGCAGACAGAATTACTGATTTTGAAGAGCTGCATAAATATCGTCTTGTGAACTTTGATCACTTTGAGATACTTTGAAGTGAATGAGGGATATAGAAATAGCAATACTTGAGGCTCACACTCAAAATCAATGGGAAGGAGGACACAGATTATTATAGGATATGGGACAAATGGTACAATTGGGTAGACCATAAAGGGAAAACATGTAAATGAACCCTAGAAACAAATTATATGCAACTGTCTTTATGAAATGTACAAGAATAACAAAGGTGTTAAATATTCTTTTCTTCTACATTATTATTACTATCATTTTATATTCACAATATCTTTTTATTTACTATTCAAACAATATGAATTTATGATTAATTAATAAATAGTTATAAGCCAACGAGAAGATTAGTAGAGTATTGCAAGTTACGTAGTGATTAAGATTTGATAGTTAATGGAAATGTGAGAAGTATTAGTAATGATTATCAGGAGGTATCAAATTCGATATCAAATGTAAAGAGGAATGTGTTATGTATACGCTATTGGTTTTGTATTTTTTAAATTTGTATGTTTTTAATTCTTGTAAATAAAGTTTATTTTTTTTAAAAAAGAAATAGCAACACTTGCTTTATCCTTTCACTGAAATCAATTGATTTATAGCTACTTTGCACCCAAGTTTTTTATATTGCGCTGCTTCTTTTAATATTTTGGTCAACTTGTAGAAGAAACAAATTATTCATTTTAAAGGGATCAAATAGTCAGCCATGTTTTTAGAAGAGTGGGCTCTTTGCTCTTCCTTATTTTATTCCCTTCTTTTCTTCCCCTGCTTTGTCAGAGCAAGTTAAAAATCAGACTCATCTTCTAGATAGCAAATGTTTCAAATATGGGAAGGTTACATTTCTTCACATTTGCATTCCAAGTTCAGAAAGTCAGACATATTGTCCTCGGGCCATAGGAGAGAAGTATTTGTTTATTTATTTATTTTATCTCTTCTTTTTACCATGATGAATAAAGAGGAGCATTAAAGTGTTCATATAAAATAGTAATACTTTTTCTATTATGTTTCCAATGGTCATATTCAGGTAAAGCTTGGGTATTAAGGAGTCAGTCACTGAGCCACCCTTTCTCTCCTCTATGTTAGAAATTCAGTTGTTTTCTCATGAAGCAGGAAGGTTCAGCTCTGCTCTTAGGCCACTTCTCCCCCTACCCCAACCCCCTGAATACCATCTCTGACTGGGCCTCAGGGAAGCCTCGTGGGCGAAGGCAAAGCAGTACCACAGTGATTTAGATTAGCTAGAAAGCAAAAAATCTGATGATTTCCTGCTTTCAACCTAATCTAAATTGCGTGGCGCAACTGATAGTCAGAATAGCTGATTGCCGGGGGTGGAGGAAAAACAGCAACTTACCAAAAATTAGCCGAAGGCACAATGCAGGCAAATTAGATGGCACATGTGCCAAGTAAGGAGTGATTGGGCAGGGAGGGGAGGGGCCAGCCAGTGGCACAATTCGCCAGTTCTCTGAACTGTGCAGAATTGTAACAACCGGTTCTATAGAACCAGTGTGACCACGTAGAATCCCACCCCTGAAACATGAGGCTCCATACCCTGAATGCAGTCACTCAGAGGATTCTGCCCAAAAACTTTGGAAGGGTGAAATCTCAAAAGTGTAATGAATCCATATTGGTCAAGAGCATTAATGTCTCTAGTGTCTCTTTCTCTTAAATTTATATTAGGATATTCAGTTCAGACTCTGATACAGCCAATGGGAAGGGCCAATGTTTACATTTGCTTGAAAATAATTAGCATATTTTCCAGAGAATACAAGTCTTTTTTATTATTGATATTCATTAGAAATCAACACATGATTATATCATTTTCTTAAATACAATTGAGAGCTTGGGAAGCAAAATTCCAGGTGTCCATATCATGGCAGAAGAGAATTCTAAACAGTCATTTGGAGACCAGCAATTGTTTCTTCATCAGCACGAATTAACTTGGCATTTCAGTTATCTAACTGTTAATAACCAATAATTAATTGTTCTTATAGGTTTATCCAACAAAATGAAGATTATGATTCTTCTTGCCTATCTTTTGGCCATCATTGTTCCTTTTGAGGTATCCATATTATAGATTGTAATTGCATGTCAGAAATATGTAGGAGTCATTTATTGCTTGAAAAAAAATAACTGCAAAGTTTTGGAGAGTCAGAGGGCCATGTGGTACTTATGGAATTGGTTGAGCAGTTGGTTGACAATTCTCAAGAATTGTCATGCCCTTGGTAGAGTTGGACTCTGAGGGAGAGGAGGAACAGCCGACAGGGAGTAGAGGTGTGGCTCTGGAGGTTGTGGAAGAGGCTGGGGAAGGGCAGAGGCCGGCTGGGCAGTCAGAGGAACAACCAGGCCCATCCCCTCTGCATCCTAGGACACACAGGGAGGAATGGAGAAGGCAACAACTTGGCTTACGAGAGAGGAAGCGGCCATGATCCTCCTCATTGGTTGCAGCTGGGGAGAATATTATATAAGAGAGACAATTACAACACAGCATTGCCAGAAGCAAAGCGTGTGTTATTTTGGGCTGAAGTTATCTTGGTTGGCGTCCTTCCAACAGACTGTGCCTTGTTATCTCCTTGAATTTGGTAATTATTTATCCTGGTCCGTTGTGGAAATTCCATCATTGTAGTTTGTTTGGTTTTTTATTTCACCTCTATCTGCTCATTAAGTTCGGACTGTATTGTTTTCTTTTGAAGACTATTTTTGAGTACATTTTATCTCCAACTGAGAATTATTGAACAGAGGGACCAAGTTGGAGGCATTAAAGGACATTTATTTACATTTTGGATTTTGTTATGTTTGTGTTACACTCTGGGTCCTCACAAGAACCTTGTCTGAAGGTTCAGTGAAGGAAGTCAGCATTATTATTCCACACTACAAATAGAGGCTGGGATAGATGAATCAGAGAGATAGAGAGAGGGAAAGAAAAGAAATTTTCAGTCTATGTAGGAAGTACATAGCTTGCAGAGACTTCAACCAGATGAAATGATGTAGTTTCCTGCCTAAGCAGGCAGTTGGAGTAGAAGACCTCCAATGTCCCTTCCAACTGTGTTATTCTAGATCCTCCTACTCATTGGCATGTAGCAGTATTTCCCAACCTTGATACCTTAAGAAGTATGACATGGCTTGCTAAGGAATTCTAGGAAGTGAAATCCACAAATCTTGCAGTTGCCAAGGCTGAGAAACAGTGACATACCATAGAGGTTTCAAAGTAAGTATTTCCTGTTAAAAGATTTTCAAAGGTGGATTTGGGTTGAGTTCACTTGAAGTCTTGGAAGGCAACAACCTGCTAGGGAAGGTCAGTTTCTACAATCCCATCATCTATGAAACCAACTTAAAACTGGGGAGCACATTTTTCTGGTGGACTTCCAGATACATGGATAAAGGCAATCAAAATGCTTGCTTGGGAATCTTGTGATGGGCTGCAAACTTTGTTGATAGCTGGCTTGATTTGGTTTGTGGAATCTGTTCTTTTTTTTTTAAAACAAACTTTATTAATTTTACAGAAAACACAATACACAAACATACAAAACACAAAACATAAACAAAACTAAAAGATCTTTTCTGAAGGCTGTCTGATCCCAGAATCTGTTCTGTATATAGTGCTGGTTATGGAATGATTCCATAAAAAAACAGTTATCATCTCAACTGAAATATTATATAACCATTATATCTGCAACTTGTAATCTCATTTTTTTCCTGATTTTAATCTAATTTTTTTTCCTTCCCTTCCAGGCCCGCCCTAGAGAAATTGAAAGCAGCGAACAATGGCCATTCCCATTTTATCCATCACATCCAAGCTACCCAACTCTGGGCAACCCACCTCAAAACCAACCTTTAAATTTCGAATTTCGCTACCCAAAGGAAACAGTTTATCCTCTAATAATGACTTTAATGGAACTACTGTTATCAAGTAATGCTCCTGCTGGGCCTTCTGGACCCCCAGGGCTTCTGGGACCTCCCAGACCCCCAGGGTTTCCAGGGCCTCCAGGACCTCCCAGACCCCCAGGGTTTCCAGGGCCTCCAGGACCTCACAGACCCCCAGGGTTTCCAGGGCCTGCAGGACCTCACAGACCCCCAGGGTTTCCAGGGCCTCTAGAACCTCCCAGTCCCCCGGGATTTCCAGGGTTTCTAGTACCTCCCAGACCCCCAGGCTTTCCAGGGCCTCCAGGACCTCACAGACCCCCAGGGTTTCCAGGGCCTGCAGGACCTCACAGACCCCCAGGGTTTCCAGGGCCTCTAGAACCTCCCAGTCCCCCGGGATTTCCAGGGTTTCTAGTACCTCCCAGACCCCCAGGCTTTCCAGGGCCTCCAGGACCTCACAGACCCCCAGGCTTTCCAGGGCCTCCAGGACCTCACAGACCCCCAGGCTTTCCAGGGCCTCTAGGACCTCCCAGTCCCCCAGGATTTCCAGGGTTTCTAGTACCTCCCAGACCCCCAGGCTTTCCAGGGCCTCTAGGACCTCCCAGACCCCCAGGGTTTCCAGGGCCTCTAGGACCTCCCAGTCCCCCGGGATTTCCAGGGTTTCTATTACCTCCCAGACCCCCAGGCTTTCCAGGGCCTCTAGGACCTCCCAGACCCCCAGGGTTTCCAGGGCCTCTAGGACCTCCCAGTCCCCCGGGATTTCCAGGGTTTCTAGTACCTCCCAAACCCCCAGGCTTTCCAGGGCCTCCAGGACCTCCCAGACCCTCAGGGTTTCCAGAGTTTCCAATACCACCCAGACCTCAAAGACCTCCAGGGCCTGAGTGGCCTATGGGTCCTGTGTGGCCTATAGGTCCTGAGCATCACCCTGATCCCATTTCTCATGAGAGCCCTCCACAACACATAAATCCTGAAAGTTTTCCATGGCCCATGAGTCCTGACAGGCATCCCCAAGACATGAGTCCTGAAGGCCCCATGGGCCCTGAGAGTCCTGATATCAACCCCCAAGACATGAGTCCTGAAGGCCCCATGGGGCCCATGAATTCTGAGAACCACACCCAAGTCATGTGACCTCCTGTGGGGCCTGTGTAAAGTGGAGCCGTTGATTGGTAAGTCCTGTTGAGACATTTCATATCAGAAGGGAATATTCTTGTAGGCTACATTCCAAGATGGCCGATACTTTTAGACTTACTGAAGGACAGGAAAGCTGTTTCTTGAACCATTGGCCTAGGATGGTGTGGAATCATGAAATTAACAACATGAATGATTCTGGGACATTGGAGTGTGTATGTTGGAGGGGGGGTGTTTTTGTTTTCTTTGCTGTGAGACATCAAGGATCACTCTGTGAGAGATAGGTGGCTATATAAGTTATGCTCTTTACCAAGAGATAAAAAATCTTTGGATGAAGCTATCTTGTACAAGAACCAGCAAACAATTCTTCACTGTTTGCCAAGTTTGGTTCTTCTGTAGGAGAGGTGCTCAAACATTTTCAGGTTGTAGAATCTTAAAAAAAAAAAAATCTAATAATTTCCAGAACCCTAGTCAAATGGTGAACCCCAGTCAACTAGTGATGAAAAAGCAAATATGTTAAAGTGAAGTTTGTGGTGTCCTTGTTACTTTATAACAAGAATGCCTAAATCCTTAGTAATATTTTATTTATTGAATTTATATTGCCGCCTATTCGCTCATGGCAACTCAAGGTGGTTTACAGAATGTAAAACCATATTTAAAATAAAAAATACAATAAAAACGAACAAAAAGAATCAAATAAATTAATAAAGTACAATCGAATAAAATCTGGAAAAATAAAAAATAAAAAATCACCCCCAATTCCCACCCACTCTTCCCTGACAACAGCAGATCACACGAGCCATTTGATGGGCTCCATCCTGCTTGGAGTTTCCCAGGCCCGCTGGCAGAACCAGGTGTTCAGTGCCTTCTGGATGAGTATTAGTGAGGGGGGGGGCATTCTAATCTCTGGGGCAATGATATTCCAGAGAGATGGAGCCACCCCAGAGAAAGCCCTTGTTCTGGGTCCCACCAGGTGTATCTCCCTCAGGGATAGGACTCGAAGTATTCCCTGCCTCCCCACACTAATGGGTCAGGTAGATGTAACCAGCAAAAGACATTCCCTCAGATAACCTGGTCTCAAGCCATGAAGGGCTGTAACGGTGACAACCAGCACCTGAAATTGCACCCAGAAGCAAATCGGCAACCAATGCAGTTCCCGCAGGAGAGGTGAAACATGTGCACACTGGAATCTGCATAAAACCATGCAGGCTGCTGCATTTTGCACCAACTGGAGCTTCCGGATGTTCTTCAAGGGCAGCCCATGTAGAGCGCATTGCAATGATCAAGACAGGAAGTGACTAGAGCATGAGTGACTGTGAGTAGGGATCATTGGTCCAGAAAAGGACATAGCTGGTGCACAACCCACAGTTACGCAAAGGCCCCCTTGGCCATGACTGCCACCTGTTCTTCAAGTATATATCATATACTGCTTGTTAATATTGTATAGTATTGAGTCATGTATTATTTACTGTACTCTGAGTAATATACTATGAAAAATAGATAGATTAACATTCACATAAAAGGCATTACACAGCTGCTTCATCCATTCCTCTGGTAACATTATTTCTGGCAACATTCCCACTTCTCTTGGCCCATGGCAAAAGAGGTTTACCTATTAAATGATATATAATCTTGCACATAGACAACCAGGCTCATTTTGAGAAAAAGAGGGATTGTGTTGAGTTATGGGAGACAGTTTTCACTTTTATATCACTCATATCTCACTCAAAGCAAAAGATTTTTGAAAGGTTTGTGGAAATAAAGTACATTACAGTGTTGAATCACTTCTAATGGTGCCCATTGGGCTCATCCCACCCCTCATCCAATGAATCAAGTAGCTGGAAGGGATTTCTGTCAAGGAGCTTCACAAAATGAAAATGTCAAGGAGGGATGTCCATTGGACAATGGCAGAACAAAATGACAAATCAGAATCTAGCATTGGGGCAAACCTGATCTTCCCTTGCTGGTGGATAGAGAAGATACTACAGGGCCACTGATCATTGTTCCTGTGGCCGGGAGCAGAGTGGACTATTCCCCTGATCCTTAATTGCTTGAAGTTCTGAATCAAAGAGGAGGAATGGAGGAAAAGAAGGAGCCACCCTTTGAGTGAGGACCTAAATACAATGTCTTCCAGGCACGTTGAACCCATGGGGAATGGGGAGTTTGTGTAAGTTGAGAAAGGCTGCTAAGAGCTAAAAGAACCATAATTGTAGCATAATCAATGCTTTGTCACTCAAGGGATAATATCTAACTTTTGAAATAGGTAAGGTACATTTAGTCGAGTCATAAATGCTGAAGTAATTCCTAATAATCTTTTCTTTTCTTTCTTTCTTTTTCTTTTTCTTTTTCATAGATTTTGTTAAGATGCAGTTTGCAAGATATCTAGAAGACGTTGTTTTTGTTTCTAGCACAGCTGTGAATGACCCTGAATTAGACTGACTGCAATGCATTCTTTTAAATAAATTTGACCAGCTTATATTTCTTCTTCTATATTTTTATTTATATTTTTGCATGTGACCATGAGGAAGTGTTTGTTTACAAAAGATATGGGAAACATTGACGAAAGATTGGCCTTTGGAGCTGGGCAGAATGGACAATTGGCCACAGTCATCTAGCCATGCCTGCTTCACCCCAGCTCTCCCACTCCAACCAACCCTTCATGTCTATTCATCCCGGCTATTCTCCTCCGTCACTCCTCCCTTGCCACTACTCCTCAACTTTCATGTTGTCCCAGGGGATTGGTTGAGAGAGAATTAGCCATGGCCAATTAACTATGTGGGACAATTAGCCATGCAACCAAGAGTAGGTCTCTGCCCTCTCATTGCATGTGGCATGCAGAGAGAGTGCTGGAAGGGTGGGTAGAGGCCTCCAGCACTGGTTTTTTTTTTTTTCAAAAGTTTGCGTCCCGGGAAACAAGGGGCACAGCAGTTGCTGTGAGAGGCAACCAGGCTGCTCCTCCCACCAGTCATGCCATCCCAGAGGCTGCACAACACCCTGCCACCCTGAAAAGAAAAGGCAATGGACTCCATCCTGCCTTGTCATCTTGCTGCCTGCCCACTACCATGCTACCACATTGGACCCAGAGGGGAGAGTTTGCCCTGCAGAGCAGGTGTGCTCAGCTGCTGCATTGCCCAGGATCAGCAGTGTTGTTGCAGTCCAGGGTTGCCATCTGGCTGTTTTTCCAGCCAAATTTGAGAAATCTGGCCATATAGAAGTCTGCTTGGTTGTGAAAAAAATGATGTCTCCGGCCAAATATATTAAATAAATAAATTTGGCCATATGGAAGTTGCTTGGCCATGAAATCGAAATTTTGGCCGAATACCAGTTTTCAGTTCTGCTCCTACTAGCTCCAATTTGGGGCTAAGTGGCGGGTCTGACCTGGTCCCCGGGAGGGGTGGGGGGAAATCTCGCAGCAGCCTGCGGGCGAGGGAAGTCCGCACTCAGCAGTGGCAGCGCCAGTCAGCGGCCTGAGGGAGAAAGGAACGCAGGGTGGGGAGAAAGCTTGCCTCAGCGGCTCCTCCACGAAGTGCCTCTTTCCAGCGCAGCGCGCCTCGCCTCACCGCTCGTTATGTTTACGCTTTATGAAGGAATTCTAAGGGAATCCTTAAAATACCCCTCCAAAAAATAATAATGATGATAAAAATAAATAAATCATGTGCTTTGGTGCCTTGGCTTGCTTGCCCCTTGGCCGAGGACCACACCCGGAGCGGCGTCTGAGAGGGAGATTCCTGCCCAATTAAGTGCGCCCGACCCTCCGTGCAAAAGCAAAAAAGCTCCTTTTTTTATTCTTGCAAGCTCCTTGTGTTGTTGTTGTTGTTGAAATTTGCAAGCTCCTTTTATTTATTTTTACAAGCTTCGGGGGGGGTTGTGTGTGTGTGTGTGTGTTTTGCAAACTGGGAACCTTTGCATCACTTTCTCCCCGTTGCAATTATTCTGATTTTTTATTTTTTAATTTAATTTTTCCCTCGGTCCACCCCTTTCCTCGATTCTTGCACACTCCCGCCGCCTTTGGAAAGCAGCAAAAGCAAAAGAAACCCCCTTGGCTGGAACCTCGGCGGCTTTTTCTCCCTCTCTCGTATTTTTCGCTCTCTTCTCCTCTCTCGGTTGTTTCGGGCGGTGACTGCCTTCGCCTCTGCCCGGCACCTTTCATCGCGCACCCTCCTCCCCTGGCTGACAGCTCCGCTGCCGCTGCCACCACCACCGAGCCATGGCCCCAGCGCCCCTCCGGCACCCTGGACAAGTGCAGGGCTGCTTTCAGGGGCTCCCGCAAGGGGTCTGGATTGGGATCTGAGCCCCTTCATTCCACCCCACTCCAGCTTTCGGCTCACATGCCTCTCTCGCACTCTTGTTCCCTTTCCGTTCTGCCCAGAGCTGCGCCTCGGATGCACCCCGTGAGAACCCTCCCCACCCCACCCTTCACGCTTGTGGAATGAGAGAGAACGAGCCAGTGAGGAGGAGGAGGAGAGGCAGGTGCGAAGCAGAGCGCAGGAGCGGGAGCTGCCGGAGGAGATGGGTAAGTGCTGCACGCGATCCTGAGCCCCCTGGTTGACTATTTTTTATGATTTGATTATTTAAAAACAGTTTAAAAAAAACAAAAAACAATATATCCTCATGTTATATTGCATAAAAAAGTTTGGCCATGAGAGAAAATAATTTGGCTGAATTTGGCCATATTTTGACTTGAGTTTGGCCGCAGAGCCAAGCTGCAATCTGGCAACCCTGTTGCAGTCCAGTGCCAGCTCTGTTGCACAGCAGAGGGAGGACTACTCATAATTCTCCCTTCTCCAATAAATGATTTTCCAAGGAAGAAGGGAAAAGCCTACCAAGCAACTCTCTTCTATGGGCAGTGACTTCTTCCTCTCTGGGCAGGTTCAGAGCTCAAGAAAATAAACTATGGTGTGGCATGTAAGAAAAGGAGAACTGGGCTTTGAATTTGGCAAAATAATATAGGCCTCAGAATGATAGCAGGCCTGAAATAAAATGTTATATTAAAGTGTCAGCTAGAATGATTTCCTAAGAACAATGAAATATTTGTAATCTACTGTGCTAGCACAATATTTTAGTACGTATCTGCAAACTAATTAGTTTCAGTAGCTATTTTGGACCAGGAATATTGAAAACCATGATAAATAAGGAACTGAAAGTAGCCGATGGATAGGGCTTTGAGATGTACACAGGTATATGTCTGTAAGTAAGAACAAGGAAGTAAGTTGTGAAATGCAAGCAGAAAGTATAAAAGGAATGTCTTGGGATGTGTTTGTAGCCACTGGCCATAGCTATTCCTTGCTAGACTTAGCTATTGTCTCTGGACCTCATTGCAATGGGTTGTTATAAGTTGTGTTATGCTGGCTATTCATGTTTCAAATTGCTAATGACATAAACCTCGGAATCCTAAAGTCAGAATTATTGTTTGTCGTTCGTCTGTATTCCTCTTTATTGGGGCATTTTTACAACAGGCCCACTTTGACTGCAAGCAGTTTCAAACAGGCCCACTTTGCTCCTCATTACCTACCTCAGAAACAAAAGGATAGAGGGGAGGGGGAATATTTACTGGATCCCAGATCCCAGATCCAACCTGGGATAAAAGTGTAGCAGACTCCAAGCCTCTTGAAACCTCAGGGGGCCACCCCATCCTCTGCATCCTGCTGAACCATGGACCTCTCCACACATGCTGACTTAAAGCCCTCATGGTCCACAGCCAGGATGGACACTGCAACCTAGCAGGCCTGGAAGAGACCAGTCTGGGTTAAGCCACTCTATCCTTTTAGAAGCCTCAGGAAAATTTTCTCCTTCTGTGAATTAAGAAATGCTTCTTTGGTGTTGAGCATCATTTGTCAAGGTCGCTTTAGGATTACTCCATAAACCATGCTTTTAAGCATCTTATGTATGCAGGGTATGTGAACCAGGTGTACCCTGCCTGCTGCAAAAACCCAGTGAGAGGATTCCCTATTGCTTTCCCTTTTTAGCCAGGATTTTTTTTCAGTCTTGGTTCTATCTTCCACCTTCCTTTTATTATTATGGGCAAGGAAAATTCCCTGGAAAAACTTGATCCTGCTTTCCTGCTCCCAAACCAGAGATCTCTTGCTCTGCCTCAAATGGAGATGACAATTTTTGGAATCCGATTAACAGACCCAGGTGTGCAGACAACCTCCTTCTCCTAGATACAACCATAAAATGTTAACCTCCTGCTGGATCCAGTGGCTCTCATGGCAGGCGCCTTTGCAATCAGAGGGACAAGAGCTCTGGCATCCAGCAAGGCAGGTTTAACATATCTTTTTGAAATCCCACAGCAGGAATTGTGTTTGGTAATTTCACCTAACAGTGAGTCCAGATAAATACCGGGAAAGGGGAATTGGATCAAATGTGGCCAAGCCCCAAGCATCTTGTTGTGGTCCATCAGTGAAGCTGGAAGCAGATTCAGACAATGAGGAGGTTGGGGAGGAACATAGGCCAGTCCTGGAATCTGGGGAAGGATCTGATGAGTACTCTGTGTTGGAGGCAGAGATGGGGCCAGGGCCATCTGACAGTTATCAGCTGCCTTCTGAGTCAGACATCAGTGAGGAAGAAGCAGAGCTGGAGCCTGTTCCCAGTGTGTGCATGGGCAGAGCTGTCAGAAGAAGGGAACAGCTAAGGAACAAGGGTCGGCTTGGGAGTAAAGCCACAGTGAATGTCCCCTCCCATAGGGAATAAAAGAAGAGCAAAAGGGAGTGGTTTTTTGCAGGGGACAATTAGTTCATTTGAAGATCAGTTCCTGCATTCTTGCCTATATTGTCTGCTCCAGTGTGGCCTCTGAAAGAAATCAGCCTGGCACTTCTCCAAGTCTGATAAAAGTCTGTAATTGCAAAATATCTTGAAAGACTGTTGGCTGGGACTTTTCTGGAGAGGAATTCACTATAAACTAAATAAAAGGGGCTTATCGGGATGAGGAGTCGGCTTCATGCTGTTGGGGAAGCCTAGGTCAGAACACATCCACCGCACTAGCCATGGGCTGTTTATTGCAAGCAGGAAATTTATGGACATGCAAAGGCAGCCTACATTTTCTAGAACATAGTGCAGATCTTAGAAAAGAAGGGAGGATTTGCCCTCCAGCTCTACATCTAATAAGGGACAGGAGGGCTGGAGTGAAGCAAGCATGGCCAGGTGACTGTGGCCAATTGTCCATTCTGGCCAGCTCCAAAAACCAGTCTTTGGCAATTGCTTCCCATCTCATTTGTAAACAAACACATCCTGACCTATACATGGACAAATATCATAAAAATATAGAAGAAGAAATAGAATGCTGGTCAAATTTATTTAAAGGAACCATTGCAAAACTTTAAAAAGTCAGTCTAAATCAAGGTCATTCATTCAGCTGTGCCAGAAACAAAAACAATGTTCCTAGGTGTCTTGAAAACAGCATTTCAACAAAATCTACAAAAAAGAAAAGAAAAAAATTATCAGGAATGGTTATGACTACATTAAGCATTCCCTACCTATTTCATAGGTTAGATATTATCCCTTGAGTGGCAGAGTATCAAATATGCTACAGGGTATCAATTATGTTCTTTGGCTCTTAGCAGCCTTTCTCAACTTACACTTACACCCCATTCCCCATGTCCCTTGTATTGGAGAAAGAAGATCTAGGCCATCACTCTTTTTTCTCCATTTCTCCTCTTTGATACAAACGTCAAGGGATTGCTTGAGGAAACAGCTTTCCTGTCCATCAGGAAGACTAAAAATATCATTTGTCATGGAATGGTAGTATGAATAGCCTACAGGCATATTCCCTGATGTGAAATGTCTCAACAGGACTTACCAATCAACAAAACAGGATTTTGCCTCCACTCTACACAGGCTCCACAGGAGCAAACATGTCTTGTGGGTGGTACTCAGGATTCATGGGTTCCATGGGGCTTTCAGGACTCATGGGTTGTGGGGTGCTTTCATGACTCATGGGTTGTGGGATGTTCTCAGAACTTGTGGCTTGTGGGATGCTGTCATGACTTATGGGTTGTAGAATGCTCTCAGGGCTTATGGGTTGTGGGATGCTCTCAGGACACATGGGCCATGCGAGGTTTTCAGGACTTATGAGATCAGGATTACCCTCAGGATACATGGATACAGGACTCATAGACCCCTCAGGCTCTGGTGGCCCTGGAGTCCCAGGGAGGCTGGCATCCCCTGGAGCCCCTGGTGGGCCAGGAGGCCCAGCAGGAATATAACTTGCTAGTTCTATTAAAACATTTATTAGAGGGTCGACTATCTCCTTTGTATAGTAACTTAAAGATTGGTTTTGAGGTGGATCATTCAGAATTGGGTTGTTTGGACTTGATGGATAAAATGGGATTGGCAGTTGTTCACTGTTTTCAATTTCTATAGGGTGGGCCTGGAAGAGAAGGAGAAAAATGAAAAAAAAAAAAAGATTAAAATGATTTTTTAAAATTGAGATTGTAAATTGTAGATATAATAATTTTACAATATTTCACTTGAGGTGGTAACTGTTTTTTATGCAATCATTCCATCACCAGTACTATTTACAGAACTGATTCCCAAAGTCAAATCAAGCCAGCTATCAGCAAAGACAGCCGTCACAAGAGCACTAAGCAAGCATTTTCATTGCCTTTATCCATGTATCTGGAAGTCCATATGAATAATTGGTTCCCCAGTTTTAAGTTGGTTTAGTAGGTCATGGGATTGTAGAAGCTAACCTTCCCCAGCAGGCTGTTACCTTCCAAGTCTTAAGTCACATTGACACAACTCCACCTTTGGAAATCTTTTAACAGGAAATACTTATTTCAAAACCTCTACTGTATGTGACTGTTTCTCAGTCTTGGCAACCATATGTGGTGTGGACTTCAATTCCCAGAATTCCCCAGCCAGCCAAACTATATACATCAATATTGTCAAGATTGAGAAACACTGCTCCATGGCAACAAGGAGGAAGATCAGTTTCAAGTCTCAGTAAGATGATGAACCTCCTAAATGAATTGAACATTCTTTCTCTCCCCCTTTCTGTCTCTGATTCCTCCATCCTCTATTTGCAGCGTGGAATAATAATGCTCACTTCCCTCACTGAACCTTCAGACGTGAATCTTGAGAAAATGAATATTCTGCCTAACCAGTGGTGGGATCCAAATTTTTTTTGCTACCAGTTCTGTTGATATGGCTTGGTGGGCGTGGCAGGGGAAGGATACTGTAAAATCTCCAGTCAGAAGTGGTATTTGCCAGTTCTCTGAACTACTCAAAATTTCCACTACTGGTTCTCCAGAACTGGTCAGAACCTGCTGAATACTACCTCTGTGCCCAACCAATTCCATAAACACCACATGGACCTCTGACTATCCAAAATTTTGCAGTTATATTTTCTCAAGCAATAAATGAATTGTATATATTTCTGACATGCAGTCACAATCCGTAATATGGGTACAGTACCTCAAAAGGGGCAATGAGGGCCAAAAGGCAGGCAAGAAGAATCACAATCTTCATTTTGTTGAATGAACTTGTAAGAAGAATTAGTTATTAGTTATTAACAGTTAACTGAATGCCAAGTTAATTCATGCTGCTGAAGAAAAAATTATTGGCCTCCAAATGATTATTAGAACTCTCTCCTACTATGAGATGGACTTCTAGAGTTTTGATTCCCAGCTCTCATTGCTCTACCCAATTGTGTTTAAGAAACTGATATAATCATGTGTTGATTTCTAATGAATATCAATGATAAAAAATCTTTAGTGTTCTCTGGAAATCATGCTAATTATTTTAAAGTAAATGTAAACATTGGATTGTAAAAAATGTAAACAACTGAATTTCTAACAGAGAAAGAAGAGCATGGGTGGTTCACTGACTGATTCCTTAAAGCTTTACCTGACTATGAGCATTGGAAATAGAATAGAAAAAATATTACTATTTTAATAAATACAATAATGTTCCTCTTTATCACCATGGTAAAAGGAAGAGTTAAAATATAAACAGAAAATTAAATAAACACTTCTCTCCTGTGGCCCAAGGATAATATGTCTGACCTTGTGAACTTGGAATGTAAATGTGCAAAACTATAACCTTCCCATGTATGAAGCATTTGCTATTTAGATGATGAATCTGATTTTTAACTTACTCTGGCAAAGCAGGGGGAAAAAAGAAGAAAATAAAAAAAGAACGGGTAAAGAGCCTGTTTTTAAAACATGGCTGACTATTTGAACTCTTTAAAATGAATATTATGCGTCATATACAAGTTAACCAAAACATTACAAGAAGCAGCGCAATATAAAAAAACTGCAAAGTAGCTATGAGTGAATTGCTTTCACCAAAAAGTTAAGCAAGTATTGCTATTTCTATATTCCTCTCTCACTTCAAAGTATCTCACAGAGATCAAAACTCACAAGATGATATTTATGCAGTCTTCAAATCAGTAATTCTGTCTGCCAAATAATAACTGCAGAAGCATTAAAATAAATATATTCTGACTTACCTTTTCCTTTGCAGTACAGTTTTGGTTCTGCTCTCTCTGAGAGATGATCTGAGGTGAAGAGGCAATGCTTATATATTCTATGAAACTTCCTGGGATTAGGTAGATCATCTAACCACACATCTACTGTGGTTAGAAGACCTTTGCTCTGATCTCTTCCAAATATGCATATAATAATCTTCAAAATTGCTCTGTTTTGAAATCTTTTGTGGTTTCCAGAAGATGGTCTTATCGTGGCAAAATAGAGCAAGGCACTTTAGAAATTTCTCCTTAGGAGATGATACAAGGAAAACAAATGGAGTGGCATTTACTGTAAACAAGAAACTTGCTAGATCAGTGCATATCTTATCAACTATCAATGATCAAATTATGACCATCAGAATTCCTGCCAGGCCCTTCAACATCACAATTGTCCAAGTCTATGCCCCAGTGACTGCTGTAACAGAGCTTTTATGCCATGGTCCAAAAAACTCTGAAACAAGTGCCCCAAGATACATTGTTTATATTTTGGGCAACTTTAATGCAAAAGTTGGCAAGCAAGTGGAGACCAGGCATCACTAGTCATTTTGGACTAGGTGAGATGAGCAATGCAGGGATTGTTTGGTACAATTTTGCCAAGAAAACTGATTTAGATCATGAATACATGATCACAAATGCCGCTTATACACTTGGAGCCCACCAAACAGATTTCACTGTAATCAGATTGTCTATGTCCTATGCAGCCACTGAGGGACTAATTCAGTCCTTGCTATTAAGACATATCCAGGTGCTGATTGTGGCTCAGATCATAAATTGTTGTTAGCAAAGATTGAAGTCAAACTATGCACTATCAAAAAGGCAGTGCCTCCAAAGAAATTTGATTCCACCAACATCCTTACTACACATATACAATTGAGGTGAACAATAGCTTTGAACTGCTAGAGACTGCTGAGAAGATGCCTGATGAACTGTGGCAGGAGATTCAATCAACTATTATTGGAATTGCAGAAGAAAACATACAATACAACAAGCCAGAGAAAAAGTGCAAATGGCTCTCAGATGAAGCCATCAAAAAATTAAAGCAGCAAAGGGAGCAGGCAAATGAGAAGAAGCAAGGAGACCGAATGCAGCTTTCCAGAGGAAAAGTAAGAAAGAACAATGAAGTTTGCTAGGATGAGCGATGTAAATTACTTGAAGAGGACTACATGAAGGGCCACAACAGGAATGCGTTTATGCAAGTAAAAAATAAATCAATACACTTTTTTTTTTTGCACATAAAGGCATCAAAAACAAGCAAGGGAAAGAACTGCCTGACCAACGAGACATCAACCAACAAGACAAGAACAGATGAGAATATGCAAAAGAATTGTATCCAGATAGCAAAGAGGCCCAGCCTCCGGATGATGAGGAAAGAGAAGTAGAAAGACAACTAGCCATCCTTGAGGAAGAGATCATCTAGGACAGTGATGGCTAACCTTTTCCACGTCGGGTGCCAAAAGTGCATGCATGCATGAGTATGCGCACCCATGATGCAATATGCATGCGATTCCCCCATCCCCTGTGCATGCATGCACAGGCACACCGCAGGCCTCTGCACATGCATGTATGATTCCCCCTGCACATCTCTGCGCATGCACTCGCAACCTCCACCACACACACCACAGGCCTCTGTGCATGCGCATGCATCTCCCACGCACGTGTCTTGCCCCGCGCAAATGCAGCAAATACCCAACAACCAGCTGGCTAGCTGGGGACGTGCGTGCATGTGCAGTGGGGCGCACACCGGGTGACCTCTTGTGTGCCAGCAGAAGTGGTTCTGCGTGCCACTTCCAGCCTGTGTGCCATAGGTTTGCCATCACAGATCTAGGCAATGAACCAACTGCCAAACAGAAGACTCCAGGTGTTGATATCATTCTTGCCGAATATTGAAACCTTTAGCACCTGTAGTCATTAAGAGATCTGTACCAGAAAATTTGGGAAACCAAGATGTTTCTCAAACATGGGCACAGGGTTGGAAACATTCAGGGTTCATTTCATTGCTGAAAAGGGGTGGTTCTAAAGATTGCTCCAGCTATTGTACAATTACTCTCATCCCTCACATCAGCAAGAGTCTGCTTAAAATTATATAACAATGTCTAGCACATCAAAAGGGAATTACCAGGTGTCCAAGCTGGCTTCTGAAGAGGTCATGGCACCTGTGACTATATTGCAAATCTGCGCTGGAAAAAAAAAACTTGTGAATATCAAAAGATCAGTTATATATGCTCTGTCGGTTACAAGAAAGCCTTCAATGGTGTGGATCATGAGAAGCTGTGGAGAGCCCTAACAGTGCATCTGGTCAAGTTGGTGAAATCACTGTATTCGAATCAGGAAGCCACTATGCTAACACCATATAGAGACATAGATTGGTTTAAGATAGAGAAAGGAGTATGACAAGGTTGCTTTCTCTCTCCCCTTTCTTAATCAACCTGTATGCTGAAATGATCACAAGAATGCTAGATCTTGAAAAATTAAAAAATGGGATAAAAATTGGAGGAAGAAACATCAACTATCTTCAATATGTTGACAATACACTTCTCCTCTCAGAAAGTAAAGAAGGCCTGGAACATCTGATCAAGGAAATCAAAGAAAGTGAGAATTTTAGTCTCTTTCATGATATCCAAAAAGCCAAGCTCATGATCACTGCAAGGAATGTGAATATCAAAATAAAAATTAATGATGAAGAATTTAAAAAAGCGCTTTAGGTTGCACAGCAATGATTAACATGAACCAAATATGAAAATGCAAGGATATCAGCCTGACAATCAAATATAAATTAATCTGTTATATTGTGTTCCCCACAGCTAACTCTGGTTGTGAAAGTTGGACCTTAAAAAAAGCAAGACAGGAAGAAATTTGACTTGTTTGAGCTGTGGTGCTGGAGAAGGCTCCTGTGCATTTCTTGAACAGCAAAGGTGATAAGCAAGTACTACAGCACATAACACCAGATACGTCACTGGAAGGAAAAATCACAAAACTGTATCTTACTTACTCTGGCCATGTCATGGAGGGTAATTCACTGGAGAAAGCAATTATGTTGGGAAAAGTTTGCAATAAAAGAAAACCAGGCCACCAAAGAACATGATGGCTGGACACTATCAAAGCTGACACAAGCCAGAACATAGAAAAACTCAAAAGAAGTAGCATAAGTATGGGAGATATGGGCAGACCTGGCCCATAGAAACATCAACTGTTGGACACAAATAAATGTATAACATCATCATCATCATACCCAATACTTCATTCTTTTTTTTACAGAGCAATGAAAATGTAGAATATAAAGGTTATAATTTTTTTTTTGTTTATTCCTCAAAAGTCCAACATTCCAATTTCCCTTCATAAGAAAAAGAGCAAAACGTATACAAATCTTGTACAATATTATATACAACAAGCAGAGACAGAAGGTGAGGGCGGAGCTGACATCGCAGCGGTTGGATGGGAGATCTTGATCTTCCAAGATCACCATTGATATCTCAGCTGCTGGTCAGTCCCCAAGGACCTAAACCATCCCATAGAGATGGTGATTGACAAGGGCACATCCTGTTGATCCCAGGGACATCGCAAAGTCCCTGGTTGATCCAGGGAAAGCCCTTTTTGCTGGTGGTGGAGAGACAGCCTTCCAAGCTGCTGAAGCTGGGACAGCTCCGGAATGGAAGAGATTGGAAGAAAGTGTGTCAGTTTGGTGAGATGAACTTTTACTTATTATTTCTTGGAGAGAACATCCTGAAAAAAATAAAGTGAACTAAAAGTGAAGAGGAAAGAGTTTAAGTGGCATGATTAATTGTCAAAGTGAAAGGTTTTTTTTTTCTTTTTTCCCCTTTTTATTGGAATTTTGAACTTGGCAAAGCTGTTTAATTTTGAGCTGGACTGGTACTTTTTAATCTTTTTATTTCTGTTTGTAGAAGGAAGTGACATTACAGATGGTTATGCAAGGAATCCAGAAGATTGAACAAAAAATAGAAAAGACAAAGAGATAAGAAAATTGGAGACATTGACATTTGATTGAGTGATGTCGAGAAGAACAGGTGTGAACCATTAGGATGGGAAATAGATAAATCAGAATTTTATCTAAAATTTCAAGATATAGAAGGAAAAGGTGAAAACCTTGCTGAAATAATGGCAGAAATATTGGCAAAAGCACTGGAAATAACCAAAGAAAAAGTGATGGATGGGATGGGTGAAGTGTTTTGTGTCTATACAAGATATGCAACAAGGAATAGACTACCAAGAGAAGTTCACATTAGATTTACTAAGAAGATTATTAAGACACAGATACTCCAGGTGGTGAGAGAGAAAACACTAAAATATAAAGACAAAGAAATTGTGGTGCTGAAACAGATACCAAGAAGAGTAAGAGAGAAGAGAAGAGAATATTTATTCTTGATTAAAGAGTTACTTAAAAGAGGAGTAAACTGCAAGAAGGCCTCTTGTTTACTTGGCAGAACAAAGACACAAAATTGACACAGTTAAAAAAAGCTGAGCTATTCTACTTAGAATACTTTAGAGGAAAGGAGGAAGAAGAAAGAAAGGAAGAGTCACTGACTGAATTTCAAAAGGAGTGTATAGTAGTAATTGAAAAAGAAAAAGAAGAAGGTGCAGTAGGTGGTGAACCCAGAGAACAACGAGAATTGAGATCTACTATAAAGCTTAACATGGATGAAAGAAAATTGATTTCGATTAACATAAATGGACTTAATTTGGCTACTAAAAGAAGGAAAGTTTTTCACAAATTAGAAAAATTAAAATTTGACATAATCTGCTTACAAAAGAGGTACATATTTAAAAACAACATAAATAAATACTAAAACAAGGAAAACTAGGGAAATTATTTACATCACTGGCACAATCCAAAAAAAGAGGTGTGGTATTATATATTAAAGAAACAATTTTGGCAGAACTAATCTACACAGATGGTGATGGAAGGATTCTGATGGTGGAAAGATGCATGGAGAGAGAGAAATGCGGAAAGTAAGCAATATATTTTTTATTCAAACAGGCATACATCCTGGTCTAGAATAGATATGATATGGATGTCAACAGAATTATTGACTAATGTACGACAGATTGAAATAGAAACAAGCACTTGAGCAGATCATAATCCAGTGTCAGTTATTTGGAAAGGATACAAGAAAAGATCTAGATGGACTTTAAATAATATGATATTAAAAGAAAAAGACTTTAAACAGAAAATAGAGAAAGAACTTGTTTTCTTCTTCAAAGAAAATAGAAAAGAGGATACATCTTTACAGAATCTCTGGGAAATGATGAAGGTCTACACAAGAGGCTTGATAATAGATTATACTAGGAGAAGAAACAGAAAACAGAAAAAGACATTTAAGACATTAGAGGATGACTATAAAAATTGGAAAAAGACTTACAGAAGTCCCCACAAAAAAAAAAGATATTAAAAATAAAATGGATATAATTAAACATAAAATGGGACTAATGGAAAAAGAAGAATTAGCACAAAAAATTAAAAATGCCATACAGAATTACTTTGAAGATGCAAACAAACCAGGCAGATGGCTAGCTTATAAACTGAGAAAGGAAAGAGAAGCAAGAAGGATTAATCAATTAATAAATAAAGAAGGACAGGTTTGCTATGGAAATGAGGAGAAGTAAAAAATTATACAAGGCTACTATGGAAAACTGTACTTTCAAGAGAACATTTAAGAAGAAAAAATTAAGCAATATCTACAGAAAGCGAACCTACCTCAGATACCTAAAAATATTGAAACAATGTTAGAAGGAAATATAACAATGATGGAATTAACAGAAGCCTTTAAAAAACAGTGTTATCTATCACCCCTTCAGAGGAGATGGTCATCAAAAAAATTCACGAGTGTGCAGAGATGGATAGCCTAACTAAACTACTAAAAGATAACCAAGATAGTGATTACTATAAAACGTAGAATTGTTGGTATGAATGGTGAAAGAAAAGGCAATATTTGACAACTGGATAAGTTATAAAGTTATTGAAGATGTGCGTTTAATCATAAAGCATTTTGTGAAACTAAAATATTGAAAGAACAAAGAAGGTATTGTAACAAGGCAGATCACGTCGTTGTTAAAAAATGTGTAACCATTGCTCAACTTTCACTGCAAAATGTGTGTGTGTGTGTGTGTGTGTGTATGGCATTCAGCTTCGTTTGGGTATTTTCCCACGTCATTGCAGTTGTGCTTTTAAAGTTGTAGCAACTTTTAAAGTTGTAGCAACGTTTCAGCAGAATCTCATCTGCAATCATCAGGCTTCTGTATGCCTGATGATGGCAGATGAGATTCTGCTGAAATGTTGCTACAACTTTAAAAGAACAACTGCAATGGCGTGGGAAAATACCCAAATAAAGCTGAATGCCACACATGTAAGTATCCGCAAAAACTTAAGAAAACAAATATATATATCTGTTTATATGTTCATTTCTTTTTTAAATGTTTTAAATGTATGATTCTTTAAAAAAACTTTAATTTTTTCAAATAAAAAAACAGAGTGTTGGGAAAGCACCAGGTCCAGATGGTTTTCCAGCGGAATTTTACAAGACTTTTCAGGAAATATTGAATCTTCATCTTTTAGAAGTTATGAATGAAGTTATGTTGGAAAAAAGAATACCAAAAACATGGTCAGAAGCATATTACACTTATACTGAAGGAAGGCACAATTATAGACTATATCGCTATTGAACTCATACTATAAAATATTTGCTTCAATTTTGGCAGAAAGACTAAAAAGATACTTAAATAATTTTATTCATACTGATCAAAATGGATTTCTGCCAAAGAGACAAATCAAAGACAAAGTGAGAATTATTTTGGATACTCTGGAATATTATGAAGCACACCCTGAGAAGCAAATGGGCTTGATGTTTCTAGATGCACAAAAAGCCTTTGACAATGTGAATTGGTGATTTATTTTACTGCAGTTGATACAAATGGACTTTGGTAAAAAATTTATCCAAGCCATTGAAACAATATACCATGAACAAACTGCAAAGGTGATGGTGAATGGAGAATTAACAGAATCTATAGATATAAGAAAAAGGACAAGGAAAGGCTATCCATTGTCACCTCTGCTGTTTGTGTTAACATTGGAAGTGTTGAACAGGAATATTAGAGAAGAAAGAGAAAATGAATGAAAATTAAAAAGGAGGAATATAAATTGCAAGCTTTTGCAGACAACCTGGTATTTATATTAGAAAGACCCATTGGAAACAGCACCCAAATTAATAGAAAAAATAGAAGAATATGGAAAAGTAGCAGTTTTGAGAATAAATAAAGACAAAACAAAGATATTAACAAAGAATATGTTAGCAAGATGAAAGAAATAGTTAAAAATACAGGTCATGAACAAGGTTAAATATTTAGGGATGCATATTACACCAAGATGTAATACACTGAAGGAAGATAACTATGTTAAACTCAAACAGCAGATTGCGACAAATTTGATAAAATGGGAAAAACTGCAACTATCATTTATTGGGAGAATATCTACAATTAAGATGAATATTTTGCCCAGAGTTTTATATTTATTCCAGACAATTCCTTTCCAACTAGGGAAAGAGTTTTTTGAAGATTTAAATAGAATTGTGCTGAAATATATTTGGCAGAGTAAAAAAGCAAGAATGAAATTAAAACTGTTACAAGATGCAAGAATAAGAGAAGGGTTTGCCTTGCCCAATTGGGAACTATATTACCAAGCATCAAGTTTGATGTGGGTAAAGGAATGGATAACACTAAGGAACAGTAGGTTATTGACTTTAGAAGGCCATGATTTGCTGTTGGGATGGCATGCCTTTCTCTGGTATAAGGGAACTAAAACTAAGGGGTATTTTAGAAGACATTATATTCAATATATATTGTTTTTGAACTGAGAGAAGATAAAAAGATAATATTACTTAAAACTTCCAACATGGATATCAACTATTGAAGCTTTTTC
Source organism: Hydrophis major (assembly GCA_033807585.1). NCBI lineage: Eukaryota > Metazoa > Chordata > Lepidosauria > Squamata > Elapidae > Hydrophis > Hydrophis major. The sequence goes on from CM066329.1 coordinate 260,527,685, forward strand.
TTATCCAATAATATATAAAAAGGAACAAACAATTAGATATGGTGAGATATTGAATGAAAAGGGTGAACTTAAATCTATGCAAGTGTTGGAAGAACAAGGTGTAAAAATGAATTGGTTTTCATATTTGCAAATACAGTCTAGGTTTGATAAAGACTCTAAAGCAGAAGGTATTTATGATAAGTTGACTGATTTAGATAAAATATTGATGGGTACTGATGAAAAGGTAATTTAAAAACTTTATGGACATCTATTAGAATTTAAATTGGAGGAGGAATAAGTTAAAGAAACGATGATTGCTTGGGGGGAAAATTTTGGATATGGGATTGATTTAGAAAAATGGCAATAATTGTGGTCTCAAAATTATAAAATGACAATGTCAACTGCATATAAAGAAAATTTGCATAAGATGTTTTACAGCTGGCACCTACCCCCGACGAGATTTGAGAAAATGTTTAAGAATACATCGGATAAATGCTGGAAATGTCATCAGATACCTGGTTCATATTACCATATGTGTGGACATGTTCAGACGCAAAGAAATATTGGACTAAAATCCACACCTGGTTGGAAAAAATGATAAAACAACATATAGACTTTAAACCAGAGGTCTTTTTATTGGAGTTATACCAGACATATGCAATAAAGAATTGAAATATTTGATTGTAAATGTTTTAACAGTGGCTAGAATTGTATTTGCGAAGAATTGGAAAAATGACAAAATACCTATGCAGGAGGAAGTTATTAAAAAAATTATGGACTGTGCTGAAATGAGTAAACTGACATTTGAAATTAGAGAACAAGAAGACAAGCAATTTAATATGATATGGGAATTGTTTTATCAATGGTTGGATAAAAAGACATGGTAAGGTAACAGAATAGATAATTTTGTTATAGAAGATACAAAAGACTGATACAAAATATAAAAATATACATAACCATTGGATGACAGCATAATATAATATTGATGGAATAAATAGGATAATTAATAATCGATAAATAGATAAGCATATGTTAGTTTGACAATGTGAGATTGATATAAATTGTGAACAATGATTATGAAAGGATCGCACAAAAGATTCTAAACCAACTGACACACTGTATGTACAAAATGGAAGATGGTTTTATGTTTTTTTTTATGTATTGTCTGTGTATGTTTGTCTTAAAATAAAATATAAATATAAAAAAACCAAGCAGAGACAGAATATCAGCTTCACTGGGAAAAAAGTAAATATCTATTTATAGATACATTGCTCTTTGTGCAATAGTCCTAGAAACTCTGAATAACAATTTTGGTTTCCCCGCCTCATTCCAGCCTGTTCTTTATTATCATTTTGACCACAGTTGTGCCTCATTTTGAAAAGCCTAAATATGTGGCCCTGATTCCCACCAAAAGGGCTATTCAGTTAAAGTCCTGGCACTATGATTCACCAGGTAAGTCACACATCTTGAGGTTCCAGGGACTAAAGCTTTAACTCCACATTAAGTTGAGCAAGTGGTTTGGCTTGTCTTGAAAAATGAGTTGATGCCTTATGTTAGATCTTGTGCTTGTCTTGCCTTTTTTCTTCAGAATATCAAGCTGTTATTCTGGATTGTTTAATGTTCTGATTATTATAAATTCCCCGTTTTCTTTTTTTAAATTATTTATTAATTTAGGATATACATCAATATGACTATATGAGCAGTGATGTATCATTTAAATGCATTCATTTAAATACAAATAACAATAGTAATATTAATAATATTTGTTACATTAATCATAAGTGTAATTATGGTGTTATTATACATATTTTTATTAGAGTGTGTTCCTTCATTGTTTAGTTGTTCAGTGTTTTTGTGTGCCATTCTAATAACAATCACAATATTATTTAAACATACATAGTGATACCATCTTCCAACATCTAATCTTTACATCTAGCTATTACTTTTAGTATATTATATAAAAATATGTATAATAATATTCGCCCTTGATCTTATTTCTACCTCTATTCTAGCTCTCAATAAAGCCAAACTTATATTAAACAGCATTACCTTTCTAACCATCATCTCTTGTTCGCTTTAGTATTTCGATTCTTATTTGTTTTTTGACTTGCCTCCCAAACTCCTCCCTTGGGTCTTTGTCTCTGTATATGTCTTTCCTATTTAACCCAAATATCTCTTCCATCTCTACTATCTTTTGCTGCCATACCTCCAGAGGATCTTCCCAAACTCCTACCTTCTCTTCAAAAATATCTTTCTTTTTATCCAATCCCATTTTTTGATAATATATATTGTCCCTGATTTGATTCATAAGTCTTTATTGCCTTCTCCTTCTTCTCTTCTCGTTTTATTTGTTGATTTATCTGCTCTATCTTTTCCTCTGGCCTTGCTATTATCTCCTCCATTTCCTGTGTTTTATTATCTTTATTTGTTGTCCCTTGTTGAACGTTTGCTGATTTTCCCATAATGTTATGCATTAAGCCTTTTATCTTCCTGTAGTTCTTTGTCAACATATCATAGGTACTTCGGAGCATCAACACCATTTCTTTTTGAAATCCACTCATCTCCCCCTGATGTCTTATTTTGATAGGTCCAAATATTGATCAATAGCCTGTCAGTAGTCTGTCACCACCCCAAACTCTCAATTGTCTATGAGCTCAAAAAGCCACCTTGGAAACCATTTGCTCAATCCTGATATTGCTCCTCAGGGGAATGCAATAGTTATAGCTCTTTGTGTCACACAGTTAGTCAATTAGTTCCATTTAGGTAATCCAGGAAGATTTCCAAATGTCTCCTTGTCCATTCTGTGAGTTCAGTCATAGATCCTAGCATTTAAAAGTCACTTTCTTCCATAATCTCACAGTTAAACCTCCAATAACCATGAAGTGGACAAATATAGAACAGTAGATAGCACAGCAGTCCTCCAGGTGTTATTTATTTCCACTTTTTTCCCATTGTCTTATCAGTATTATCAATATAAATTCTATTCACCAATAAATGGTGCCTTCAGCTTAAATTTCAACATTGCACAAGATCTAACAAATATTTATTTTAATTTCTTGTAAATAGTCAATATTCTAGTAAATAGTAAATAGTAAATAAGTAAATAGTCAATATTCTAGTAAATAGTCAATATTCAGACAAATAATTCCAGCATTTTAAAATGCCTCAACAAAATATTGCCATCCAATCTTTCTATATTTTAAAGATTTTGCATTCTTCCTTTAGTTCCTTTTCTTTTGGGTCTACAATTTTTCTGTCTGTAATTATTTGTCGCTTTGACAAACATTTTAAAGAGTTTCTTTTCTAGGGTTTATTTTCTTTGGGTTAGGTTCTAGGTTCAAAAAAAAAGAATCACCTCACCCAGTTCCAGTCACTGTTCATCTATACCGCTCCAGTACATCTTTGTTTCTTTGGTTTCCCCAACTTCACAGCAGCCATAATGGCTGCCTCTCCACATCATTGTTGGATGGGAGGGTCCAGCTGGAGAGATGCCACTCTCCGTGATCTGCAGGGTGCCCCTCCTTTCTTCATCACCCCTACAGGGTGACTTTAGTCCCTTGGGGGGTGCCTCCAACAAGGAGGATTCAGCGTGAGTTTGTTGAGTTCTGCTCCTCACATCCAATCCTCATGATGTCAAACTGGAAATCTAAATTCCCTGTGTTCATGTACCCTATCTGAGGAAGAATCCAGCTCTGACCAAAGCTTTTTGACATTGCATGATGTCCTCAATATCATCATTGCATGAGCTCTGCTTCAGAATTCAACTTTTGTTGCATTGTATGACCTGTTTTCCTCAGACAACTCTAGCTCATCTACATGGGGTTTTTTCCTTATTTTTTTCTCCACAACAGTGTGAGGTAAACTGATCTGACAGTAATTGGCTCATATTCATTATGCAAAATCTGGGGTCAAGTGGGGAATTGAATCTTTCAAGTCCTAGTCTAGCATCTGAATCTTCAGTTTAATCTCATCGCTAAAATGCTCCTGGCCTTGATATGCATATGGTGGCTGCAGTAATGAATTCTGAAATGGACAAAACATTGCCTGGCTTAATGCCAGCCAAGGGAGATGTCCTTATGTGGACATTAAGGAAAGGAACTAATCATTTCCCCCCCCCCCGTTTCTTCTCTTCTCCTTTCCTCTCCTGTTCTCTCCCCTCCCCTCCCCTCTTCTTCTCATCTCCTCTACTAAATAGTTGGACTCATTTGGAGAAAGCCTTGATGCAATCTTCAAATGGCTACATTCTGCATTACTACTAAGCCTATGTTAAAACATCAGCTGGGTTCTCTTTTAATGCACCAGCAGAAAATGCTTGCATAGGACCAGAGCAATTCCTTTGGATATGATTTTGGTGCTCTTTCAAAAGAGTGCTACACCCATATTGAAAAGTAGCTCAAGCAAGAGCTGACAGTCACAGGCACAGTGTGTCACAAAGCAGTAGGGAAGGAGCTCACCCGTTTCATAGTTACAGCCACCAGCTTTCAGCTGTTATTCACACTGGTCCAGACCTCTGAGGATAAAGATCAGGTCTGAAACTTTACTGGAGAGGTTAAGATGCTGGCCTAGAAACCAGTTCTATCGACACTTAGCCATAGACTGAGTGTGGGCCAGTCTCTCTGTCTTAGTTCAATTCACCTCAAAAACTATTGTGGGGAAAATAAGCAGAGTTGGGAGTATTATGCTTACTTACAACTCTGAGTATCCCACAGAGAAATAAAGATGGGATAAAACTCTGATAAATAAAGGTTCAATAAAGTATTTTATTTTTATTTATTTATTTTGTTGAGTATGTATCAGTTAACAGATATAAGTATAAACATAGTTATGAATACATGAAATGGATACATATAAGAAAAATAAAAAGAAACAATAGGACAGGCACGGTAGGCACATTGGTGTGCTTATGCACACCCCTTACAGACTTCTTAGGAATGGAATGAGGTCAACAGTAGACAGTCTAAGGTTAAAGTTTTGGGGGGTTGGGGAATAAAACAGAGTCAGGTAGAGTATTCCAGACATTGACCACTCTGTTGCTGAAGTTGTATTTCCTGCAATCGAATTTGGTGAGGTTTATCTTAATTTTGTATCTATTGTGTGCTCATGTATTGTTGTGGTTGAAGTTGAAGTAGTCATTGACGGGTAGGACATTGCAGTAGATAATGTACTACATTTAGGTTGGACCAAAGGCAATGTAGTTCTAAGTTATCTAAGCCTAAAATTTCAAGTCTGGTGGCATAAGATATTCTATCACGAGTAAAGGAGTGGAGGACGCTTCTCATAAAATATCTCTGGACTCTCTCGATTGTGTTAATGTCCGATGTGCAATGCAGGTTCCAGACAGATGAGCTGAATTTGAAAATTGGTCTAGCAAATGTTTTGTATGCTCTAGTTAGTAAGACAATATTACTGAAGAAAAAGCTAGGCAGGATTAGGTTAACAACTTTTAATGCCTTTTTGGCTATGTTGTTACAGTGGGCTCTGGCACTTAAATCATTATAGATGAGTACTCCAAGGTCCTTGACAGAATAGAGAGATTGCACCCACAGATGTCTGTAGAGCTGACCAAGAGGAAGTAGATGAAAGCATTCTATATCCTAAGGCAAACTGCTCCTTTTAAATATGTGCTTATCAACTTTGTGTTAGAAGAGGATCCACTGCTTAAGATTGCAAATTATGGTGACCTTAAAAATATATTTGAGACAACTTCAAATCTCCATATGTTCTGGATTAAAGTAAAGACAGAATATTCTGAGATTGCCACAAATCGTTGAAAAGCCTACTTCCATTTTCAACATCCTATCTTTGTGAAGCAGGGTTTTCTGTAGTGGCAGCAACCAAAACAAGATTACTGAGTAGGCTGGACTGACTCTCCCCTGTCACCCGCATATGGAGTTGTCCAGTTGCAGGGACACAATCTCAAGGTTTCCACTGATTCTGCATTATGGTGAGCTTTATACATTTCATTATATATGACAGTGTAATAATACTAGAAATAAACTACACTATTTATTTAGAAAATTTACAATAAATGTAAAGTGTTTGAATCATCCTGAAACCATCTTTCCTCCCCCAGTCCATGGAAAAATTGTTTTCCATGAAATTGAAAATGGTGTCAAAAAGGTTGGGGACCACTTGGTCATTTAGGAAAGAAAGACTCTCAACTACATGATTGAAGTGAAAGTTAACTTTTACTAAGTTCAAGCAATCACATTATAAGCAAAGCTGGATCAAAATATTCCTGCACAAAGTTTGCATTTTTTCCTCTTCCCTGGCCTTCTACCAGTCTGTCAGTGTCCAACAGATTTCATTTTAGATGTTTTGGGAATGGCTTTCAGGTTTGGTGCATCTTTGATGGAGTCTCACATTCCATTCTCACAGCTCCGTCCTTGGTTGGCCAGTTCATTCTGAATTGATACCTTTGGTTCCCACCACCCTGTCATCCCCCTTCCTTCCTCCCCATTGGTACTCCCTACTTCCTTGACCCCCTTCCACCTTTTAAAATAGTTTGCTAAAGAAGCCAGATATTTTGTTATAGATAGATGATAAAATACCTGGTGCATGGGGAACCATGGGCGCTGGGGGAACTATGTACACTGGGGGAGCTATGGGTGCTGGGGGAACCATGGGCGCAAGGCCTCTTGAAGGAACAATAGGGGCTGATCTGACATTTACTAAAGCCCTTATTAAAAAGTCAATTATATCCTTTTGATAGTAAGAAGGATTTACAGAGCCAAAATGTAAAACTGGGTTTGGGGATGGATAATATCTGGATCCCCTTTGTTCACTGCTTCCACTTCCACTACTGCTGGTCTGGAAGAGAAGGAGAAGAATGAGGAAAACAAAATGAGTAAATATATTTAATCTATATACATAAAAGCTAAATACCACTCATGCATCATCACAAAATCTCCACAACCATAAAGCCTACAAACTTGAAATTTGGCACAAATTTGGTTCCTCTTGGCTTCTAGGTGCTCACTAAGAAAGGATTTTTCAAAATGACTATCAGAGCATTAGTATGGGAAAAGGAGGCTTACACTATAAAGTAGGCATTCCTCCCTTGGAGGCAGTTCTTAAAAGGTAGTAGGATTTCCTTTGAGGTTTGGATTGACCATAAAGATTTGGAAGCATTGAAGATCCTCTGGAAATTATCCCCTAAGTCAGGTGGGCACTATATTTCAACCACTTGAATGCCCCTATTTCTAATTCCTACCCAATGGTCTGTCCAGGATGCCCCAGTACAATAGCACCCAGGAAGTAGTTATTAATTCCACCATCCCATCCAGCCAGATAGCATCCCTGTCCTTACAATAGCATAGAAAAAAGATAAGGGAGAAGTGGTGGACGAATTAACCGAGCTATGAAAAGTGCTCTAATGGATGATGAGTGGTTTAAGCCCACGATGGAGAACTCTGACTGAGAGATGATTTAGCACAGATGTGGACCAAACTTTAGGCAGCCTCTATTCAGTGAACCTTATAGCAGAGCCATGATTCAAAACCACTGGGCATTTTGGCTTCGTACAAACCCTATACCTTGTGAAGTGCCAATTCTGGTGATAGCACATGAAAAAGAACATTGAGGACTCTATGGCCAGTTGCCCAATATGTGAAAAGGTGCCCTGGATTGCTGCAGCCCATGGCTAATCCCATTGCCCCATGGAAAGAAATATCCATAGATTTTATTGTGGAACTATCAGAAAGTTTAGGGAACATAGTGATTTGGGGCATAACCAACCTGTTCTCTAAAGAAGCCCACTTTGATACCTATTCAAAGATACCATCTGCACAAACTCTGGTGAGGCTCTTTGTACAAGATCTGTATAGGCTCTATGGTGCCCCAGAGAGAATATTTTCTGATCTGGGGGGAGAGTAAAATTCACATGTACGTTCTGTCAGGGGTCCCTGAAGCTGTTGGGGACCTCCCAAGAGCACAGGTCATTGCACCTGCCCCAAACTAATGGAGTTTGTGAATGTTCAAATGGGTGTTGGAGCAATACCTCCACTTCTACATAAATTACCAACAAAATGATGGGGCAGATCTCTTGCCATTTGCAGACATTGCATATAATAATTCCATCCACAACAGTGCAGGTTTTGCACTGTTCCGAGTGGCAGGCAGGAGGGCCAGCAGCTGATCATTGGAGCAAACCAATTCACTCACAGATTATCCTTGGAGCTACTGGTTCAGCCGAACTGGGCCAAACCAGTAGAATACCACCACTGTAACAGTCCCTGTTTTTATCTCTCTGATTCACCAATCCTAGCTTCCTTTTGCAGTGTCAGTGTGGAATAAAAATGCTGATTTCCTTCACTGAAACATCAAAAGAGAATCTTGAGAAAAATGAATGCTCTGCCCAACCCATTTCATAAGCAACACATGAGGCCCCTGACTCAAAAATTTAACTGTTATGTTTTTTCTAACCAATAAATAAATCCTAGATATTTCCACCATGCAATCACAATCCTTAATGTGTACCTGAGAGGGAACAATGATGGCCAAAAGACAAGCAAGAACAATTACAATCTTCATTTTGTTGGATAAATCTGTAACAAATAGTTATGAGTTATTAACAATTAGTTAACTGAATGCCAAGTTAATTCATGCTGCTTCAGAAAATGTTTTGAGTCTTAGTTACAAATGCTATTAGAACTCACTTCTTCCATCAGATGATTTCTAGAATTTCGTTTCCCAGATCTCATGGCTTTAATTATACCCGTAAATGCTATATAATTTATGTTTAAGAAAGTAATATAAAGCTCTGTTGATTTCTAACAAATATCAATGATAAAAAAAATCTTCCAGCATTCCCTTGAATATTTCCTAATTAGTTTAAAAGCAAATCTAAAACTTTGTCCCTCCCATTGGCTGTATTGTATTGTCTGAGCTGAATCTTCGATTTATATTTTAAAGAGTTGACCATAATATTTGAAGAAACAGTGAATGTAAAGAACTGGGGTCAAAGTAGCTATGAGTCCACTAATTTCAGTGATATAATTGAAGATATGTTGCTCCTTCTATAACTTGTACTAAATTTGAAGTATCTCAAAATGATCAAAATTCACCAGCTGATATTTATGTGTTTCATACTGATAATTCTTTTTTCCAAATAATTGCTGAGGAAGTGTCAAAATAAAAATATACTGACTTACCTTTTTCTTCGCAATAAAGCATTTGCTCTGCTGTTTCTGAATGATGTTCTGCGACCTAGTGACAGTGGTTATGTACTCTTTGAATGTTTGTTGAGATTAGGTAGCTCATCTAACCACACATCTTCTGGGATTGCAAGAGATTTGCCCTAAACTCTTACAAATATGCTTGCAATCTTCAAAAACCCTGTTCTGAAATGTTTTGGAGTTTTAAGAGAATTGTTTTGGAGCATTATTCAGCAGATCCCTTTAAAAGAAGTGATGGTGCTGCTACCAACTTCTTTTTAGTTAACATAAAATCATCTTCAAGTGAAACAAGATTCATAATGAGACACGTTAGATACACATTCTTTGCTGGTATTGTGATAGAATGGAATAGTATCTGTGGGGCCCTTTTCCATGTCAAAGTAGTACTTGTCTGTCTGTGTATAATTAAACTTTTCTTTTTGTTAATATAAAATAGAAATAAAGACATTGGAAAAGAAAGGGAATAGAGAGAATAAAGTCAGGGAAGGGGGAAATAAAAAAGAAACAAAAAGCAGTGACTTCCAACTTTTTGGTGCATTGAGATAATAACAAAATAATAGAGTTGGAAGGGACCTTAGAGGTCTTTTAATCCAACCCCATCCTCAGACACGAAAGCCTATACCAGTGGTAGCTAACCTTTTTGGCTCCTGTTCCAAAAATTGTGTGTGCACTTGCACGCTCGTGCTCATGTGCCACCACCTAGAAGGTAATGCGCCCCTCCATGCCCTCTGCGCATGCAATCCCCACCCACCCACCTGCCCCCTCCAGCCACCCCCTTACCTGCACTGCATCTCACAGCTGATTTTCAGAGGGTTTGAGGCCTTTTTCGGCTTCCCAGAGGCTTGAGGAAGGCTTCTGCAGGCTTTTCAGACAAAAACTAGGCCTGTTTCATCACTTCCAGTATTTCCAGAAAAACAAGAAGTGACAAAACAGGCCTAGTTTTCAGCCTGAAAAGCCTGCAGAAGCCTTCCTCAAGCCTCTGGGAGGCTGAAAAAGGCCTCAAACCCGCCGAAAATCAACTGTGAGGCACATACATGTGCAGTGAGGTAAGTTTGCTTGCAGCTCGCATGCCGGAACAAATGGCTCTGTGTACATGTGCCATAGGTTCGCCATCATGGGCTTATACCATTTCAGACAAATGGTTGTCCAATCTCTTCTTAAAAACCTCCAGTGTTGGACATCCACAATTTTTGGAGGCAAGTCATTCCACTGATTAACTGTAAGGAAATTTCCCCTTAGTACTAGGTTGCTTCTCTCCCTGATTAGTTCCCACCCATTGCTTCTTGTCCTGCCCTCAGGTACTTTGGAGAATAGCTTGACTCCCTCTTCTTTGTGGCAGCCCCTTAGATATTGGAACACTGCTATCATGTCATCCCTAGTCCCTCTTTTCATTAAACTAGACATACCCAATTCCAGCAACTATTATTTTTAGGTTTTAGCCTCCGGTCCCCTATAATCTTTGCTGCTCTTCTCTGTACTCTTTTTAGAGTCTCAACATCTTTTTTTATGTTGCAGCGACCAAAACTGGATGCAGTATTGACCAAGGTATTATAAAGGTTTGACCAAGGCATTATGAGGTGGTATTAACACTGCACGTGATCTTGATTCTATCTCTCTGTTAATGTAGTCTGTGTTGGCTTTTTGGGCAGCTGTAGCACACTGCTGGGTCACGTTGAAGTGATTGTCCACTAGGACTCCAAGATCTTTCTTGCAGTTAGTACTATTGAGTCAGGTACCACATATTGTAACACATAGTAAATTTATAATATCAACTTTTTAGTTATGCTAAGTAATAGCCACTAGCCATTTCACTTAACACACTTATTTGCCAAATCCAAAGTCAAAGTTTCATTTATTCCCTCTTTCATGCAGAAAGCCAAGAAGCGATTTTCAAATAATCACAATATTATTTCCATTTGCCATCTCTACCAGTTCCATCATCTTTTGAAACCATACCTCCATTGTTGGGATTAAAAATCTTTCAATTTCTGAAAAGTCTGTTCTTGTCTAGGAACTGCAATATACACATTTTTTCTCTCCTAGCTTCCACTGAAGAGGACAAGTTGTTGGGGGAGCTGCCTGCTAATGCAGATAATCATCTCAAAGGTTGTTCCCTGTAGAATTTTTCCAAGGCTGTTGGCCAAAGCAATTAGGTCTCTAATTCTCACCACAGTGGTTGAAGTAATAGGCCCAGACCCAAGATGCCTCCAAGGAAAAGTCAGGTGATTGGCCAAGTGCAATCAAAGGCTACAAAAATGAAACACCAGCATAGACAAGAAATTCCTGAGGAGAGGAATAGAAGACTTGCGATGCTGCGAGAGAGAGCTACTACACCGAGAACTTTAGAGACAGTACAACAGCGTGAGGCCTAACTAAAGGATAAGAGATTTAGAGCTACTACATCTAGAGCTTCAGAGACAGTACAACACCGTTGTTGTGAATGCATAAATACCAATAAAGTTATTACTGAGCTTGAAGTCTAGTGCAGGGTTCTGGCCCTACACTTCTAATTGGCTGTTAATGGCACGATCGGATTGGCCCATTCAGGAGCATCCGATTGGCCATTAACGGACCATTCTCATTGGTTAAACGGAGCTAGCGCTCCAGGTTCACTGTTGATTAAGTAGTTAATGAGTTGCCTATATAAGTAAGGATTGAGCAGCCTTGAGCTAAGCTGTCACAGTATGTAAATAAAGAGTTTGAAGTTCACTGTTTCTACTGGCTCGTCTCCATCTTTTGCACCCATGCTCCAGATTTAACACTGGCGATGAAAGTGGGATTGGATGACATCAGAGCCAACTAAGCAAGTGACTGAAGTGCACAATGACGGAACCATGTCCGGCGGCGCAATACCACCCGCTCTATTCGATCCAGCTCAAGAGGACTGGGAATCTTACATGGATCGTTTTCAAATGTTTCTAGAAACCAATAATTTGAAAGATGCAACGGCTGGGAAGAAACGGGCAGTATTCCTGATGCACTGCGGCCCAACGGTTTTTAAGATGGCTAAAGCATTAGCAAAACCGGCTGAGGTGAAGACCATGGACTGGGACATCCTCGAACTGCTGCTCAGGGCCCACTACGCACCCACCGTTCCAACGCTCGTAAGACGACACGAGTTTTATCAACGGAACCAACGGAAGGGAGAAAGCGTCGCTGATTTTGTTGCAGACTTCCGGAACTGAGGAGGCCTTTGCGATTTCGCCGACCTGGAGGAGGCTTTGAGAGATAGAGTAGTCCTCGGGCTCGACACTCTAAATGTGCAGAGCAAAATAATGGCAAAAGGCGACATCACCCTTAAGGACGCCATAGCTGAAGCCATGGCAGCGGAGGCAACCAAGAAATCGGCTGCCCAACTGTGCCAAAATCGCACTCATGCCCACCAACCAGCCAGCGAAATTTTACCTAACTCAGAAGGGCAGCTTTCTACGGCCCACCATGAGGACCTCTCTTCATCGTCAGACAGCGACGAAGAAGAGGTCCATTGCCTGCAGACCGATCGGGAACGACACCCAAAGTCCCAACAACCCTGCGCTGGTTGCGGGGCCAACCATTTTTGCTCTGACTGCAAATTCCGCGACGCACTCTACCATGAGTGCGGGAAACAAGGCCATATCAGACAGGTCTGCAGAAGCCTCCTCGGACCCAGCCAGATCTCGAAAGGGACCAATCTCCACCAATCGACAGGGAATCGCCCTGTAAGGCGAGAACTAGTTAACCGCTCCTATGGAAACCGACCCATAAATTGTCTAGCGAGACGAGAAGAGGCTCACCAAACACTCATTATTGGCCTCTTCATTAGACGCTCAGAAAATTTGGGTCAATGTGAACATTGAAAATCGGCCCTGCCCAATGGAAGTAGACTCGGGATCGTCTCTCTCGATGGTCTCATGGAAGACCCTCAAGCAACTCATCCCCACTATCCAGCGCCAAGACCTTCAATTCCAACGGCTCATCCTAAAAGACTACCAGGGGAACCAAATTCCAGTTGCAGGATCCAGTCGAGACCAGGTTACATTCAAGAACCGCATGGCATACTTACCCCTGACGGTGATCGATAAGGACCGTCCTAGCCTGTTGGGCCTACAGTGGTTCGCACCACTCGGCATCAAAGTGGCAGGAATTAACCGAATCAATAGCCGTGACTGGGAGGAGGACCTCGCCCACAAATTCAAGGACGTCTTCGAGGAAAAGCTAGGCGAGTACAAGGGGACCCCAATATCTTTTAGCCTTAACCCAAAGATAGCTCCCATCCGCCTTAAGCCTTGTCGAGTTCTGTTCGCTCTTAAACTGAAAATTGATGAACAACTTGATAAATTGATTGCCCAGGGAGTTTTAAAGCCAACAGATCACTCCCCTTGGGAAATGCCGATTGTGACACCCATTAAGCCAGACGGCTCCATTAGAATTTGTAGGGACTACCGAGCCACTCTAAACCACGCCCTGCAACAGAACCCATATCCGGTGCCGGTGGTACAGCACCTCCTCCATTCCCTGGGAGGCGGAAAAGTCTTCACTAAACTAGACATAGCTCAGACTTACCAGCAATTGCCGGTTGACGAAACAACGGCACAGGCACAGACTATCGTAACACACCGAGGTGCCTTTAAGTATACGCAGCTTCAATTCGGAGTCAGTGTAACCCCAGGGATCTTTCAGAGCCTAATGGAGAGACTATTGCAGGAGATCAAGGGCGTTGTCCCCTATTTCAACGACGTGATTATTGCTGCCCCCAATCAAAAAATCTTGCGGGAGTGTTTAAAATCAGTATTACAAAAATTTCAGGAAGCAGGCCTGAAAGTTAAAAAAAATAAATGCAAAATGTGTACCGATTGTGTTGAATTCTTAGGGTACTTAATTGACAGTCAGGGTATTCACCCTACTGATAGTAAATTAAGAGCGATAAAGAACGCTCCCAGACCCCAGAACAAAACCGACCTCCAGGCGTTCTTAGGCCTCATCAACTTCTATAATGTGTTCTTGCAGCTCAAAGCGACTATTGCTGAACCGTTACATCGTCTTTTAGACAAAAAACCAAACTGGATATGGGGTCACAAAGAAGAACAGGCGTTCTGTAATGTAAAAAAACTACCGACTTCGGATGCCGTGCTGATGCAGTACAATGAGACTTTGCCAATAAACATAAACTGTGATGCATCGCCTTTTGGAGTGGGCGCAATTTTGAGCCATGTGTTACCCAACGGTAACGAAGCCCCTGTTGCTTACTTCTCAAAGACACTCTCAAAAATTGAGCGAAATTACAGTCAAATTGATAAGGAAGCCCTGGTGATTGTATCAGCAGTTAAAAAGTTTCATGAGTACGTGTACGGCCGGAATTTCACCATTGTAACTGACCACAAGCCTTTGCTGGGGATCATTGCTGGGGACAAACCAACTCCCTACATACTGTCTCCCAGAATGACCCGCTGGTCAGAATTCTTGGCTGCCTACAATTATCAGCTACAATATCGTCCGGGAAAAGCCATTCCCCACGACGACATGCTGAGCCGTACACCGCTTCCTGAAACTATCAATGATCCTGCACCAACGATGACAGCATTGCAAATCGAGACACTCCACATGCCGCCATTGACTGCCCATGACATCGCGAGAGAAACAAAATGCGACCCCATCTTGGCGCGAGTCCTCACGTGGGTGGAACGCGGATGGCCATTGTACCAAGTACCAGACGACTTCGCACCATTCAAAAGTCGTCAAACAGAGTTATTCTCGCAGAAGGGTTGTGACATCTGGGGTGATAGAATTGTTATCCCAGAACGGCTCCAACAGACGCTACTAAGAACCTTGCACGATGGCCACCCTGGCATTGTGCGCATGAAGGGCCTCGCACGAAGCTACGCGTGGTGGCCAGGCATCGATAGACAAATCGAATCATGGGTCAAAACTTGCAAGAGATGCCAAGAAGTAAGCAACACTCCACCAAAGGCAACCCCGACCGAATGGGAGACGCCGCGGGGACCCTGGTCCCTCATCCATCTAGATTTTGCTGGGCCGACCAAAGGCCACACATTCCTGCTAACCATCGACGCCTACTCGAATTGGCTCGAGATTCACCGAATGAGCAGCACTGACGCAGTCATCAAAAGACTGGAAAGACTTTTTGCAACCCACGGATTACCAGACATTCTGGTGTCTGACAACGGGCCCCAATTTACCGCGCTACCTTTTGAGCAATACTTGGCTGACCGAGGCATTTGACATGCGCTCACTTCACCTGCGCACCCTGCTGCAAACGGTAGGGCTGAGCGCATGGTTCAATTCGTCAAAAAGACTCTGCAAAAGATCGATTACGACAACATTGACGAAAAAATCAACCGGATCCTTTTCCTGCAGCACATTACACCACACAGCATCACCAACAAAACTCCTGCCGAACTGCTAATGGGACGGAAGCTCCGCTCCCACCTCGATCGGTTACACCCAGCCTACGAACCTGAAAAGTCACTCGGATCCAGCAGTCGATACCGTACCTTTCAGGTAGGCGATTTAGTATTCGCTAAAAACTTTTCGGGCGATCCGCTGTGGGTTGAAGCGACCGTAATCCGTGTAACCGGCCCTAGATCATACCTCGTTCAGTGCCCTGACGATAGACTTTGGAAATGCCACATAGATCAGCTACAATCGCGGCTACCACCTCGTAATTCCGAACTCCCTTTTGATCAAACTGAGGGGGGGAGATACAGAGGAAAGCGAATTACTATTCGAAGAAAACCTTTTCGAAGAGACTGATAATGGAACGGAAATGCAGGAACAGGAACCAGGGACTGGAGGGAATGCACCTCAGGAAATGGCCAGTGATATTGATGACAATGAGAACGTGAACTCAGAACCAGAGGCAACTGTACCGCTAAACAACGATCTACCTCAGCAAGAGTGCAGCAAACCACCAGGCACCTTGCGAAAATCCAAAAGAGTAATTAAACAACCGTCCTACCTTAAGGACTATGTAACTGCACCCCATGGGCCGAAGCCGGGGGAAAGGGGTGTTGTGAATGCATAAATACCAATAAAGTTATTACTGAGCTTGAAGTCTAGTGCAGGGTTCTGGCCCTGCACTTCTGATTGACTGTTAATGGCACGATCGGATTGGCCCATTCAGGAGCATCCGATTGGCCATTAACGGACCATTCCCATTGGTTAAACGGAGCTAGCGCTCCAGGTTCACTATTGGTTAAGTAGTTAATGAGTTGCCTATATAAGTAAGGCTTGAGCAGCCTTGAGCTGAGCTGTCACAGTATGTAAATAAAGAGTTTGAAGTTCACTGTTTCTACTGGCTCATCTCCATCTTTTGCACCCATGCTCCAGACTTAACAACCGTGAGGTCTGATTAGACTATAGGAGAGATAGAGCTGTTACATCTACAGCTTCCTTTATAATTTGTATGCTCTACTTATACTTTTAAAACCCTATCAATAAAGCTACTTTGATTTGACACTATAGATATATTCTTCCTTGGTGTCTCATTTTTGTGATTTCATTTTTGCAATGCTGTGTCTTCAGCCCTCAATGGACGCATGACCACCTTAGCTGGGGAGGAGATCACTTACATGGCCTCTGATGGTAACAAAGACGGCCTGATCGCCAGCATCAAAATGAACCACCAACCCCTGGTTGAAAAACTCCCTGTCCTGGCCAAAACCTTGCAAAATTGAAAAGCAAGGGGTAAAACCCTGTGCGAGCTACTTAAAACAAAACCAGTGAAAGAGGAGGATGGAGAGAGAGGAGGCTTCTTTGAGTAGCAGAGTCTCACCATAGTGGCATTATGAGAAGACGATCGGAGGGGTGGGTTTCGGAGTTGAGCTTTTTCCTTTTTAAATTTTAGCACCGTTCTCGAGAAATCGAGAGATGGCTCCTTTGTTGGAAATGAAATCTCTGGGTTTCCTCGTAACATCTGGAAAGACTCAGATCTGACCAATCAACACTTATTTATTTATTTATGGATACTATACGATTTCCTCCCGACAGACAGCCCTAACTGAAGAAACAAGAAACTTGATTTTTACGTTTACTTGAAAATGCAAACCAGCGGTGTGTGGAGGAAAGTTACCCTCCCTCTTTCTGTGGGTTTTAATTATTTTTATGATGAGAACATTGCTTGTGTCATTATGAAGAATGGTGTGCCTCTGTGCTGTTCCGGCTACTGAATATTATTGCTGTGATAAACCCTTGTGTGGCCCAGAAATTCTTTTTTCCCCGAGTTTCTGATGTAAGACACTCCTTTCAGTGGTGGGATTCCATTTTTTTTACTACCGGTTTTGTGGGCGTGGCTTGATGGGTGAGGCAGGGGAAGGAGACTGTTGTGAATGCATAATACCAATAAAGTTATAATTAAGCTTGAAGTCTAGTGCAGGGTTCTGGCCCTGCACTTCTGATTGGCTGTTGATGGCCCGATCGGATTGGCCCATTTGGAGGCATCCGATTGGCCACTAGCAGACCATTCCTATTGGTTAAAAGGAGCTAGTGCTCCAGGTTCGCTATTGGTTGAGTAGTTAATGAGTTGCCTATATAAGTAAGGCTTGAGCAGCCTTTGAGTGAGCAGTCACAATATGTAAATAAAGAGTTTGAAGTTCACTGTTTCCACCGGCTCGTCTCCATCATTCGCACCCATGCTCCAGACTTAACAGGGACTGTAAAATCTCCAGTCAGAGAGTGGTATTTGCCGGTTCTCTGAACTGCTCAAAATTTCCACTACTGGTTCTCCAGAACTGGTCAGAACCTGCTGAAGACCACCTCTGACTCCTTTGATCTTTCATTCACCTTTTTAAGCAAAGGATCCTCTGTGTGTGTGTGTGTGTGTGTGTGTGTGTGTGTGTGTGTAATAATACAGGATTGGGATAAATAAATACCCAGGCAATGCCAGATTATCAGTGAGTAGTTAGATAAAAATGCTAGATCCAGTCTAAACATCTGACTGACTGTGGAATCAACAATGATGATAATAGTACATTTACATTTTTTCCTACTCATACAACAGCCCTCCAGTTAAAATCCACACCACAAGAACCCATAAAATATATGAACCATAAAACTCAAGGCCCAAAGCAAAAGGCCTGAAAAGCATAATGTACCTCATCCCCACACCAGTATCTAAACAGTGTTCCAATTATGGCCCTTTTGCAGCAGCTCCCAAAAAGACCAGAAGGGTGAAGGCCAGTTGTACTTAGGGGGGAAACTATTCCGCAGTGTTGAGTTTCACACTGAGGAAATCAGCCCCTGGGCTCCCATTCCTCTTCTCATGGGGAGAGGGAGCACTAAGCATCTCTTCCAGGATGGCTGCACAGAATGGGCAAATTCTACCTGAAGTGCAGACTGTCCCAACAGTAATACTGAAGATTATGTTGGGCCCTCAAGAAAGAGCTGAGTCCAATTCTGCTCTTTGTTTCAGTGGTGGGATTCAATTTTTTTTTACTACCGGTTCTGTGGGTGTGGCTCAGTGGGCATGGTTTGGCTTGGTGAGTGTGACAGGGGAAGGTTACTGCAAAATCCCCATTCCCTCCCCACCCCTCTAACCTGCTTTCCAGCTCTGTTCTCCTGTGCAGGTCAACAAAAGAAGACCCAGCCGATCAGCTGGGACTCAGGAGGCAGAGAATAGATGGGAGCAGGGCCAGTCAGAGGTGGTATCTGCCGGTTCTCCGAACTACTCAAAATTTCCGCTACCGGTTCTCCAGAATTGGTCAGAACCTGCTGAATACCACCTCTGCTTTGTTTGCTTATTATTTGCTCTTTTTTTCTCTCCTGCTGCTCCTCCCAAAAGTTGCCAGCTGAAGGGAAGAAGAAGGGAGTTATGCCAAGACGTAATCTGCTGACAATATTCTGACATCTTGGCTTCCAGAATCTATTTCATTTTGCAAAGAGCAGTGAAGTTGGGAAACTACAAGAAAGAAGAACTATTTTCTAGAGGGCCAAAGGTTCACCTTCTTACTGTTGATGGGTTTCCTCCATTAGTCAGAATAAAGGCAGTTTCTCCCTGATATGTTAAAATGTTCTCTGACTGCTAAGTGATTACTCACCCAACTTGTGAAACTATCTGTTATTCAGATCAGTTCACAGCCTTAGTGGGAAGTGACAGGTCATTTGAAGTAGTTCTACTTGTAGGAGATTAACTGGTTAAAGTATTACAGAAGACCTCTTTCTCTCTTTTGGAATGGGCTGGCACGTTCTTAGATGTCCCTATTTCTACTTTACTATATAAGATGCCAACAGTTTTTTATTGTGTTATCGCAGAAAGATGCTATATAAACATATTTATTTATTATTTATTAAATATTTATTCTGCCCATCTCACTCTACAGTGCTCTGGGTGGGTTATATACTTTATAAATAAATTATTCATAGCATTTTCCTATGAAATGCCCTATATATACTTGCCTCTCAACCTTGTTATGATCCAATATTTGCAGGAACACCTAATTTAATTAAATCAAACTAAAAAGTGAATGGCCCATCTTTCTCCTTTGTCTACTCTTAAAATTGTCTAAGGGAAACAGGTAGCCTGAAGTTCCCAGCTTCTTTGAATACTATTATAATTCTTTTTTTTTTTTCAAATGAAAAAAAGTACCAATCACTGTTGAAAAGAGCAGGCTAAAATAGCTAAAGACAACAAAATACCTGCTTTTACAGGGATCTTTGAGTTTTAAAATGTTCTACATTCTACATCCCCCACCCCACCCCGAATCCTAAGCCATATCATCAAAATCAGTCATGGAGACAGGAGGGTTGAAATAGATCAGATGCTGATTACAACATTGGAGCTCACACCTGTCCCTTTTGAATGTGCATCAACATGTGTGAAATTCAAATAGCAACAGCAATAGCACTTAGACTTAGACCCATAGGGCACTCTCTGAGCAATTTACAATGTCAACATATTGTTCCCCAACAATCTGGGCCCTCAGTTTACCGACCTCAGGAGGATGGAAGTTTGTGTTAACCTTGAACCGGTGAGGATTGAACTCCTGGCACTGGGCAGAATTAGCCTGCAATACTGCATTCTAATCATTGCACCACTAGGTCTCTTGATGCAATACAATGTTATAACTATCATTTTGCCTGTGTTGACTTCTCCACACTACAGACCCCAGTGAATATTACCTTAATTACATAAATCTGAACATCTATGTCAAGGGTCCCCAATGCCCCCCCACTCCCAGGCTGAGGCCTATTATGGGGCTGTGACCTGTTTGTAACTGGGTCACATGAGCTGCTGGCCAGTGCATGTGTGCACACATGCGCAACTTGACTTGTGCAAATGGTGCGCTAGTTCCCCTTTTCCTCTCCCCCCTCCCGGCCAGGCCATTGATATGCTGAGCCATAAAGATTGGGAACAGCTGTTCTGTGCGGCATTCACAGCATATCCCAAGGTGCTTCTCCAAGAGGCAACTGGACTTTCTGATTTTCTTTGAAGACATTTTGCTTCTCATCCAAGAAGCTTCTTCAACTCCACAACATACTTATTCTGCTTGTGTTCTGTAAGGATTGCTAAATAGCGCAGCCCTACGATTTGACAGAAATGGGCAGGGGACTCAGATGACAAATGTTGATGATGGTAAATATAGGGGGGCACAACATTCCCACCCCCCAATTTAAAATCAGCTAATAGCACTTTTAGCTTTGTTCTTGCTTTTTTCAGTGACTGGATATTTTGTTTGGGCAGACATTAAATTGCATAACTCTGGAACACACCTTTAACCTAAAAGCTTAGTCTTATTGACTTCCTTATCTATCTGGATATAATGTGCGATATTGTACCTTTGCAAGCACTTTTTCTCTTCAGAATAGGTCAATGACTCACTAGAAGGACTACAGTTCAGGTGCTACTTTTACCATCTATATGCCTGACGGACAGCAAATTAAAGGTTGGAAAATGAATCATCCCAACATTAAGCAAAATCATCTTGACCACATAAGAGTTTGCAGAAATATTTTGTTTTCTTCCATGTTTTGACCGGTTAGTCGGAAATAAATGTTCAAAATTTCAACATAACTTACTCCTGAGTAAGCATGTGAATTTTATTTAAGGGTGACCTCAGAGGGATCTTGGGCTCTCCTTTAAATATTTCCTTTTTGTTTCCTTCATTTATCTGGTTGGAATTTACTGCAGAGTATCAGGCATATTTTGCTGGTCTTAGCAGTGTTTTTTTAACAAATAGAAACCAAGATTTTCAAAGAGTTGGGTTTGGTATCCCACATTGACATTCATATTGTCCTATATATGGGTAGTTGGTACAAAATTACTTTTCATTGATAGCAAAAGAAATAAATGCATGCAGTTAATGACTTCGGTGGGAAACAGGCTTAAACTCACCAGTCAATGCAGACTACACCATATAAATTTGGTCAAAAGATCATTGCATAAACACATAAAAAACATAAAAACTTTGTTTTTTATGTGTTGGTTTTATTCCAAAATTATATATTCTGCTCTACTACTGTTTTATGAATTCTATTTTCACCCAATGCTTTTCTGATCACAAAGTCATTTGCACTGTCTTTAGCCCACATGAGAGAAGCCAGTAACTTCTTAGATATCATTCTGTTTTGTGTTTGTGTGATTTTTGTAGTCTGCAGTCTTGGACTGATTCTGACACAATGGGAAGATTTACTATTGTCCCAAATCATCTTCTTCTCATGGGGAAAAAATAATCAATGAATGGCATTCCTACGATTCCTTTTGAGAGGGTATGACCAGCTTGTAGAATCTGTGAGATGAGAACTACATTGTGAAGAAAGGAACCAAAGTTTGTGAGATTTATCTAGGAGAGAGTTAGCTGCAGTCAGTATTCACACAATTGGCCCAGTGGTGGGATTCAAAATTTTTTACTACTGGTTCTGTGGCTTGGTAGGCATGGCAGTGGAAGGATACTGTAAAATCTCCAGTCAGAGGTGGGATTTGCCGGTGCTTTGAACTACTCAAAATTTTCACTACTGGTTCTCCAGAACTGGTCAAAACCTGCTGAATATCATCTCTGAACTGGCCATGTTTACTTCTTTAATAGATTTGAAAGCAGCAAAGGTTTACTAGTTTTTTACATACTGTACATGGGACATCATATATTTCATGACTTTGTTTACAAAATAAATGAAACAATTCCCTTTAGAAAAATTTGAAAGGTGAAAGTATATTTCTTCCGGATTGTGGGAATAAACTTTGACTTCAGTATTGGGTAATGATTAGTCTTATACATACATGTCTGCCTAAGGGTCACTGAGATAAGCAAGGAAATTAAAAACAAACACCAGGAACAATTAAGCAGCTCAGACAATTGTAAACAATTCTGCGTACTATATCTAATTATTGTAATCCACAATGTGAATGCTTACTATGTACGAAATTCTCAATAAAAGGGAGCACTAGAATTTGCTCTAGACTCCCATCCCGAGTACACCAGCCTCTGTGTCTCATTCTTTCCATGGGAGACCACCACAAGTGGTGACCCCGACGTGATCCACTGCAGGTGGTACGTGTCCAGACCTCTGTGTTTCCTCGCCTGGAATAGGTAAAGTACGTACTTAACTATTGCTGGACAATAGGATTATTCAGGGAACATGCGGGGAAAACTCTCTCAGCCACAGGAACGGCATGTTAGTGAGCTGCTGAAGTTAGTCAGGACAAACTTCTTTATCTTTAAACCCTCTGGGGGGGAGCAAATAGTTCTTTCAAAAGATAATGTGAGAGAGCTGCTGCAAGAGATCTGGCGGCAATGTCCCTGGTATCCAGAGAAAGGCTCTTTAAAGTTAGACACATGGAGGAGAATTGGAACTATCCTTCATGAAGAGCCACGGGCAACAGCTGAAATTTTGATATATTGGAAGGTTGTTATGACTGCTTTAGAGACCCAGCAACAGCCTCTTTTAAAAACTTTAGTAGAACCTCCTCCTTATAAAGGAATTGTATTGCACCCACCTTCCCCAAAACTGGAGTATGTTTTATCATTTCCACAGCCTATGCCTGTGGATGAGAAAATCCAACCAAAAATGGGAAAAGTTCAAGCCATGATGCATCAGGCTTTCAATGAGGGGAAATTAGAGTCTGACGAAATTCCCCAGATGAATTTGTTTCCAGTCAATAGGCAAGTGGATGCTCAAGGCAATCTGCAGACTGAATGGGTTCTGATTCCTTTAGCAGTTCTTAGGGAAATTTAAAAAGCAGTAAAAGATTATGGTATTCAAAGTCCTTTTACAAAGGGGCTTCTGACAAGTTTGGCTACCTCATGCATGATTCCTAGTGACTGGAAAGATTTAATGAGAATGATATTGAGCTCTACTCAGTATGTGGTCTTTAACTCAGAATACCAAAGGGAGGCTGTCACTAGGGGAAGGAATTCAGGGTGGGGGGCTGTATACACCAGACCAAATCTACGGGGCAGGCTTGTTTGAATCCACTGCTGATCAAGCTGCTAATTTGCCTGATCATGTATTTCCAGTGGTTATGGCATCTGTCCTTGGGGCGTTGTCCCGCATCCAGGATGTGGGAACCCCAGCACGGTCTTTTTCTCAAATTAAGCAAACAGCATCTGAGTCTTATAATGATTTTGTGGAAAGGCTGCAATTGGCTATTACCAGGCAAATCTCTAATGAGGAAGCTGCAAAAGAACTTTTGCTGAAATTGGCAGTTGAAAATGCAAACACTGACTGCAAGCGTATCTTGCAGCCCTTGGTGGCTAGAGGTGAGGTTACTCTGGCTGATCTGTTAAAGGCATGTGCAGTGGTGGGTTCTCAGGCTTACAACATGGAGACTTTGGCTATGGCATTGCAAAAAGGGATGAAACCTACAGGGAATTGTTTTAATTGTGGAAAGCCTGGCCATTTTAAAGCCCAGTGCCATGCCCCTGGGGGGGGTGTAGGCATTTTGCTTCCTCCCCTTCTGCAGGTACGCCAAGACCAAAAGTTCGGTATAAGAGACTACCAGATCCAACATGGAAAGGACCTGTCCCGCTGATAACTTGGGGCCAAGGATACGCTGCTGTTGAAGATGAGGGGACAGTTTTTGGGTTCCTGCTCGCTGTGTGCATCCTTATCATCAGCCAAAGGGGCAAGGGGATGGATTTGGGGGAATGGAAAAGAAACAGTTGATCCAGGACATGGGGAAGCTAGCAAACCTTCATAATAAAACTGATTGTTGGGTATGTATGCACATGCCAACTCACAAAACATCAGGGCTTCCAATAGTTGCAGTACCTCTGGCCGAAGGTGACTGGTATATGGGACAATGCTATGGTTGTTCAGGGATGTGGTCTAACAGTTGGACTACAAGTAACATAAATACATTGCATCTTGGAAGCTGAATCCAAGAGGTGGTGGGAATCTGCTGGACTCACAATGAGACAGTAGAGAATATGACTTACTTGAGAACATATCCGTTTTGTAACAAAACAATTATTATTGGCAATGGAAGTCGGGTTTATCCGGATGACATGAAAACTAAAAATCTCACTTACTTTGTACATAATATTTCTAAATTTGATATCATATCTTTGATCAATGAAAATGGGTGTCCAATTATCCCTGCCACATGTTGTCCCATCATGATAGAAAACCAGCTGCCCAAATATGCAAATGGGAAATACGCACCACCGCCCACTTATTTGGCTATGTTAATGGAATCTTTTGCACGATTAATCTATGCTGAACCAAATACGGTTGGCCATCTCCTGGGAGCAAATCTATGGTTGCTGTGTGGACGGATGGCCTATGATCGCATGCCAGCATGATGGAAAGGAGTCTGCACCTTTGGGAAAGTAATCCCATCTCATGTCATTTTAAAATCTTTGGGGACTGCTCATATCCGCAATGCGTGTTCCGCAACGGAAGTAAACTCTGTTTTGAATCATGACTACTGGACACAGATATCAAGGAGAGTTATTCCTCCTTTAGGAGTCATGATGAACTATAGAGATTTGCATCGTTTAAACAATTGGACAGTTACTATGTTTAAAGACACCATTAAAACGCTAAAGCTGCTTGAAGAAGAGCAAGGAAAGATCCTTGACTTTGTCCTGCAAACCAGATATGCGGTGGACACTATTTTGGCTGCGCAAGGGGGAGTTTGCGCTGTGATTCATACACATTGTTGCATGTATATCTCTGATTATTCTCCAAACATTACAACTACTATACAGCATATGGAACAAACCCTGAGTGAGAATCCATTACAATCGGAGGATGAGGGACTGGATGTGTGGTCTGCACTTTGGTCCAGGTTGCCAGATTGTTCATGGATTCATCACCTAATTGTTGGAGTGATATTGCTTTTTATACTTTCTCTTTGTGTATGCTGTTGTATCCAATGTCTCCCTGGACTTTTAGGAATGTGTCGGGTGAAGCCTACGGAAGGAGAACTGTTGTTGCAGATGGCGAAAAGCTACCGAGGCATCCGCAATCATCAAAAAACTAAAACAGGGGAGCTGTGGGAATAAACTTTGACTTCAGTATTGGGTAATGATTAGTCTAAGACCTTATACATACATGTCTGCCTAAAGGTCACTGAGATAAGCAAGGAAATTAAAAACAAACACCAGGAACAATTGAGCAGCTCAGACAATTGTAAACAATTCTGTGTACTATATCTAATTATTGTAATCCACAATGTGAATGCTTACTATGTACGAAATTCTCAATAAAAGGGATCACTAGAATTTGCTCTAGACTCCCATCCCGAGTACACCAGCCTCTGTGTCTCATTCTTTCCATGGGAGACCACCACACCGGATCCTACCTAAAATATATCGTTATTTTTTTTTATTTCTCTCTAATATATTTCACTGTTTCTATAGTGTTTGATTTCTTTAGACATGCCATCCTAAGAGTTTATAATAAATATAAAGTAAGATTCTATGTGAAGATGCCTCTTTGGATATCTTCTCAGGGAGCTTTTTTTTAGAAAAGAAACAATGGTGAGGCCAGAAAAATAATACCTTTCAAATATGGTGACCCTGTTCTCCAATCTAAAGAGGAGCTGGAATCAGAAGGACATGTTTGCCATTGGATTACATATTTATAATTGAAAGAAAGATTTAAATTAGATAAAAAGAGCCATGGATTTAACTTTTATGAAAAATGAATTGGAAATCCTATTGTATGGTAGTGGTGAACATATTATTGCTAAGGTTTATAAATTATAATTGAAATTGAACTTGGAGAATGGGTATATAAATTGTATGATTCAGTGAGCAAAAAACTTTGGATATAATATAACGCCTGAACAGTGGGAGAACATGTGGACAAAAGGTTTAAAATTCATATTAAATTATAATTTAAAAGGAAATGTTTATAAGATGATGTACTGTTGGTATCTAACATGGGACAAATTGTCAATAATGTATTAAGGTACTTCAAATGAATATTGGAAATGTAATATAAAAAAGAAACTATTTAACATTTATGGTGAACATATGACAAAGCAAATAAATATTGGATTAGGGTTCACATCTTAATACAGAAGATTCTTTAAGTGAATATAAAGATAAAGCTAGAGAGTTTTCTTTTAGAGTTAACAGATAAAGAACCTGGGAAAATTTGAACTTTAATGCTATATATGTTGTTGGGAGCAAGAGTACTTTATGTCCAAAGATGGAAGGATATTTTGATTCGCACAAAGGATGAATGGCTTCTAAAAGTTAGCAGAGATAGCTAAGTTGACTGCTTTGATTAAAAAAAAGAACGTAATGTTGTTTCTGCTTGGAAACCACTTTTGGACTTTGTGCTTAAGGTGGGAAAAAATGAAACTTTGATTTTGGGTTTTGCTGATTAGATAGTTTATTGTGATAGAAATTATTGGTATATGTTATTATATAAAAGTAAAAAGTTGAGGTTTTATGTTACTACCTTATTCTACTGTACCAAAAGAAATCAGAGTCCATGCTTTTTTTCCCCCTTTCCCTTATACTTTTTCTCTTCCCCCTTCCCTCCCTTATTTTCTCATTATTTCCATTTCTCTTTGTACTTCTGTATTTTATATTTTGATATACTAATAAAATATTTGAACTGGACAAGAAATCTAAATGAATGACCTATTGGGATTTATTGAACTCAGAAGAAGAGGGACTTCATTTAAAACAAGAACATCTAGTAAGTGAATGTTTTCATTGCGTCTGGTTTAATTATTATAGAATTTTTGAAAAAGTTAACCTTGATTTAAAAAAAAGATTTGTTTTTGCAGGAGACAAATCTGAATTGGATATGAACTTATGCTCTGGAGATGGAACACTAATTGCTAAAGTTTATAGACTGTTACTTAAGAAGAATTTGGAAGATGAACATATTTAACATTGTAAATGGGGAAAAATGGATACAACATAATATTAGCCCAATGGGAGAATGTATGGACCAATGGTTTAAAATTTACTTTGAATTACAACTTGAAAGAACATTTTTATAAAATGATGTGTTTGTTGGTATTTGACTCCAGAAAGATTGTTCAAAATGTCTAGACAAATTTTCAATAGGTTTTGGAAATGCAATCAAGTAGGCATATTTTACCATATATGTGATGGTCTTGTAACTATACCAACTCATACCAGATAAATATTATAACAACGATGCAGAAAAATTTGCAATACTAATACTAATAAAATCTGAAGTCTTTTTTCTAGGTATTATGGACAAATCAATAAAAAACCAGTTTTGGATATTATTTCTCTACATGTTGACTACTACGAAGATAGGAAGGAAAAGTGGATGGAGTTTAAAATTGACTGAACTGGCAGAGATGGCAAAATTATCTGTATTGATTGCAGACAATGGATTAGATAAAACAAGAGACTGGAAGCCTTTTGTGGACTTTCTAAGCTTTAAATGCAATAACAGATGGCAATAGAGGGCTTTGAATATTAGTTTCACTTTTGGGGTTTCTGTTAACTGCTTTTTTATATAATGAAAAAATGTTGGATCAATTGGATTGATAAATAGATGTTGTGGTTAGCTGGCAGCAGGTGCAGATGGTGGAGGAGAATGAGGATTCAGAAGAGGGGCCGGGACCATCAGGGACTGGACTACTTCCTTCAGAGATGGTGGGGGCTGGCAGCAGTGATGAGGAGATTCCTGAGGAGCCTGTGCTCAGTGCACGTGATCGCAGGATGCTTCATAGCAGGGAACAGCTGAAGCTGCATAGACGACTCGGGAGTAAGGAGACAATGTAATGGCCCCTCCCTCTAGGGAATATAAGCTTGGTTGCAAATGGTTTTTGCCTTTGCAGAAAAGAGGTATTTGTGGAATAAAGCTGCGAACATTTCAGTTTTGGAGTTTATCTGTGTTTGCCTTTGGAAACTTTGGCTGGGACAGAACAATAGATTTCCAATTAAGGTCATTTTTTATGTAACATAATATTTTTATAATTAGTTTATAATTACTTGTAGACCTTGCAGAAGAGGAGGAGAATGCATTGGATATTTTTACAGCTTTACACATTTTATTAGTTTACTAGAATATAAAATATAATGCAGGGATGTCAAACTCACGTCATCATGGTAGCTTTTTGTGACATGTCGGGACTTTTTTCTCCTTCGCTAAACCATGTGGGGATGGGGCCAACACGTGATCCATTCGGCCCATGGGCTGTGAGTTTGACACCTCTGATATAAGGAAAACAAAAATAATGGGAAACTAGGGGAAGGAAAAGGAGAAGAGAACAGGTGGGGAAGAAGTAGAAAAAGAAAAAAAGGTGTTGATTCCTTACATTTTTTACCACAATAGAAGATGACAATATCACAGTCTCAACTTTTTTACTTTTACATAGTAATATATACTAGCCATTTCTATAACAACAAATCCATCTTATTAATTAGCAAAACCAAAATCAACATTTCATTTTTTTTTTCACCACAAGCATAAAATCCAGAAGTGATTTCTAAATAGAAACGTAATTAGATATAGTCTCTTCTTTGGATAAACCAATCAATTTAACCATCTGTGATGTAGGAAATAATACATATTTCTGTTTGCATTTATTATTCTTTATAGACTATCATCATTTATATTAACAAAATTCATTATATTCTTTCAGATTCTTTAACATCAAAGGGGAAAAACACTTTTTATATCCATTTTAAAACATTAAACTTTTTAAAATATTTCTAAAATCAATAAGTTCTAGTACATCTTTTTTTAACTTCTTAACATACATACTTTAAAATTCATTTTCAATAATACTTTACAAGCTTTAGAAATTACTCAAGCATTACATAAAAGAAAAAATTAAAACCCACTTTATAAACACAAAACTACATTAAAGCTTTCTTTCAATTACATATATCAGACCAATAAAAAACCAATTAACTCCAATTAACTTATTAAATTTAAGGCACTCCCTCCAATTTATCCTCATAGAATAAAATATTTTTCTTCTCTGGAATATCTATAAAATAAATATAAAGTTCCCCTTTTCTCAAAGGATTCACAACATTGTGAATCCATGAACCCATGAAGAAAATGTGCCGGGCTTCCAGTTTGAGTTTCTTCAGCGACAGACTGAAACCTTGTCTCTGCAAGGCTTCAATCCATGCTCACCGCTGGAACGCCCCAAGCTGGCTGGCTTCGGGGCTAAGCCATCCTGTAGAGGTGGTGAGGAGGGGGGAGACTGCCTGCAGGGTTGAGGAGAGCAGCATCTCTCCTCCCCAGCTGGCCATTACTCCCTTTCCCAAAGGCGGTTGCAGCGGTGGTCAGAAATGGCCACCACAAAGAAGAACTCGACCGGAAAAGAATGTGCAGGAGGAAGATAAGAGGAGAAAGTTTTGGTTGACCGGGTCAAACAGTAAAAGCAACAAATAAGGTACCCTGGAATTGAAACTATTAAAAAACAATAACATTGTTCCCTAAGAAGATTTTTAAGCTGTGAAGGAGAGAGAAAAGGGAAAAGATTTGGTTTTCTCCTTTTCCTATACTGACAGCTAAGAGACTTAAGCAAGAAATTGGAAAAAAAATCCACTTTGACATCAATAGGCATTTAATACTGAAAATAAAAAGTCAAAGGGATAATAAAGATTTCTGGATAATTAAAAGCTTTTGAAAACAGCAAAGGAGAGAGGAAGAATAAAAGGGCAGGATCTGGAAGGGAGGAGACTGCCTGGAATTAAAAAAGAACTTACAGCAAAATCTCAACAAGACTTCCAAAAGATGCATTCTAACTGAAATATCACAACAAAAACCCCAGGAAGAGAAAGTCAAAAAAGAAATAAGAAGATATAACTCAGGACTATCTGGATTAATTGATGATTTCTGGATTCTTGGTTATTGTTTTGAATGACTAAAATCAATCAGGTGGTTGTTTAAAACTGTTTAAAATGGCTCCACTTTTAGAAGAACTGAAAATGGAACTTAAAAAGTACAAAGAAGATGCACAAGAAGGGAGAGGTTATTTTGGCTTTGTATTTCAGTTTTTAGAAATGGAGATTTGGAATTATGAGAAACAACAAGAAATGCCTGCAGAACAAGAAGATTGTGACAAAGCAGAAGCCATCTTTAATGAACAAGTAATCTTAGATGGGGGAAAAAAGGGAAAGGGGGGAAAGAGAATAGTTTAAGATTGGGAAAAACAACCCGCCCCCCAAAAAATAGAGTGAAAAATAAGTATAAAATCAGAAAGCAACATAAGAGGGAAATGCAGAAGAGAGAATTAGAAATAGAGAGACAAGGGGGTAAAAGGGGGAGGGAGAAGATGAGAGGGAAGAAAGAAAGGAAAAGAAGTCATAAAGGACAAAAACAAAATACAGAAAAACAGGGCTTATTTAGAGATAATGGGTGAAAACTTAATGGAAAAAGGGATTCTGCAAAGGTACATAAGATAGTATGGTTATATTAGAAACAGAAATAATTTTAGAAAATATGAAACAATGTATGATTAAAATGTCTGATAAAATAGCTATCGTAATTCAGTGGAATGCTTGTCAATAAATAAATGTAATAAAAGGTATATTTAATGATTTATAAAACATATGTGAAGAGAAATAAGGGAAAAATTAATTATGGAGATTATATGTGTTTTTAAGGAAGTATGATATTTAATTGAAAAGAAGTGTTAAAGATGTTAAGATTTTAATGATTATTAATGATAGAACTGAACTGGAATGGAATGAGGGTTTATAATTACATATATTTACAATCTTTCTTTTTTTAAAAAAGAATATAGTGTGTATTATAAGAATGTACCAAGCAGAATTCAATTGGAAGTTATGTATTATGTATTATATTGAAGGTATATACCTTAAGGTATATATTGAAGTTTAAATAAGAGTTGAATGGATGTAATGAAAAGATATAAAGGTGTCATACTCCAATTTGTAACTACAGGAGAAAACTTGTTTAATGAGAAAAGATAATATGAAATTGAAACAGAACAGACAAAAGTATAAATATGATTGGAATTGAGATGAGATAATCAAATTAAAATCGAGAAAATCAAAAGAGGGGAAAAACTATATAGAAAATGTAAAATCGTATAAGATATGGAATAGAATACAAAAAGGAGTATGAAATTGAATTTTGTGTCTATATAAAGAAGTTCAACCCGGGACCATGCTATTTTCAAAAAAGATGTTTTACTTGTATTTTGTATGTATGAAAACCCAAATAAAACTTTATTTAAAAAAAAAAAAGGAAATGTCCCAAACTTTTCTTCTTAAAAATTGCAGATTTATTTAGAACTCTTCTTTCAGTTGCATTGAGAGGCTTGTGCTTACATAGTCATCATAATAAAGATTGGTGTCGGATTTATATTCCAAAATTGTAGTTAATTCCTTTGCATTGTCATATACTTGAGAAATTGCTCAGTGGTTTCTTTCTACAAATAATTGCATCTCTGAAATATTCATCTTTCTTTCAATTATTTGAGTAGTTTTCATAACATCTTTAGAATCTAATTGATCTATAAAGTGAATAGTTTTATTTCAATATTTCTCAAGCAGCTCTTTTTCAAAAAGTTGAAATGCATCAGTCTCTATCTACTTAGCTCCCTCTCATGGTCAAAGAATAGATTTATAATAAATCAATTAATGATTCCTGGCCAATGAAAATCCATAAAAATCAGAAATTTCAGCCATCCCCAACAAAACAATCCAAAGATTTATTAAAACAAATAAAACAGAGCCACAACTTTCTGTCTTTATGTTCTACCATCAAAGATACTCCACTCTTCCTTATTTTAAATTTGCCTTCAGCAATCCTCTTTCTTATTATAAAGGAGTCTCAAAAATGGTACAGATCTTCAAAAGAAGAAGAAGGAGGAGGAGGAGGAGGAGGAGGAGGAGGAGGAGGAGGAGGAGGAGGAGGAGGAGGAGGAGGAGGAGGAGGAGGAGGAGGAGGAGGAGGAGGAGGGTTGAGAATAAAAGAAATCTTTTTTACTTAATACTAAACTAGTATTAACTTTTTTAGTTAATACAGATAACAATCTGTATGAAAGGTACAACTTATCATCAGTCATTTCTCTTCTTTGATACAGAACTTCAAGGAATTAAGGATCAGGGGAATAGTCCACTCTGCTCCTGGTCACAGGAACAATGAACAGTGGCTCTGTAGCATCTTCTCTATCTACC
This sequence comes from Hydrophis major, assembly GCA_033807585.1. Lineage (NCBI taxonomy): Eukaryota > Metazoa > Chordata > Lepidosauria > Squamata > Elapidae > Hydrophis > Hydrophis major. The sequence goes on from CM066329.1 coordinate 260,560,383, forward strand.
AGCAAAAGAGGATCAGGTTTGTCCTGTAGAAAGTTAATACCCACCCCTCTCCTAGAAGAATGAAATATTTTGAGAAATATTTAAAAGGCAGAATATTATATTTCCCTGGGATGAGAAATAGAGAAACATACTCTTGGACAGCAGCCCCTACCTTTCTAAATAGCCTACAGCAGATGTCAGTACTTAAGAGGTAAAGAGATAGGTAGCTCTATTCATAAGAAAATACCCTCACCTGAGATCCAACAAAGATTAGCCCTCAGCCACTACAGGAATTGCCGAAAGCCCCTTCATTGCATCATCTCAGTTGTACCACCCCAACAAACTTCAACCAAATTTAGCTCAGAGAAACTCCTAGAATTTGTACATGGCCCCATGGGAGTCTGACAACAGCCAATAGAATACATGTTCTTGCACAGGAACAGGAAGTTCAAGTGTAACGCCCAAGGGAAGCTATAAATACTCCCCACTCTCAACTTCATGTGTCAGCTGCCCAGAACCACCCATGTGCTTCTGCTTAATCATTAAATCATCCTTCCAATCAGCCTCCATGTTTCCAGTGTCTTTCTCCTGGCTTGGAACTGAACCAGATGGATATTTCTTCCAACAGTCCCAATACCAGATTCTGACTGGTCACTTTGGTCTGCCATTGTCCAACTGATGGCCCTCAAATCCATCTTCTACTAAAGCAAATCTTTCATGTATGGGAAAGATGCATTCCTTCCAATGTGATTTTCAAATTCTGAAGGTCAGGCCCATCATCCTAAGATCATAAAAATTTACTTCCCTATTCAGTTATGGTTTCTGCTTTTTTTCTTTCTTTCTTAGAAGCTTCTGATTCTAGTTTATGATGTATGTCTTTAACTAAGATTCTGGTTATTTAGAAATGCTGTGTGATTCAGTTGAAGTCATATTGTAACTGTGCCTTCATAGAGTTTTCAGGAAGTTTTGTATTTCACACATTTTTATTTTTTGTATTGCAATCGTTTAACATTATTGCTTTTTTATGCCCAGACATCAGTCCCATTTTCTGATTGTTTTGCTTTTTAAAAAACAAAAAAATGTGATATAAAGTTTATAAATCAATCAATCTGTTTATTTCTCAAAAGTCCAAGATTCCAATTTTACTTCATAAGAATAAATACAGAATAAGGATAACAGAAGAATATATATAGAACTTGAAAAATATTACATACAAAAAGCAGAGATAGAAAACTAATTTCACTTGGGTGGGGGAATTAATACCTACTTATGGATAGACCTCTCTTTGCATAACACTCCTAAAAAATATGAAAGACACCTGTGGTTTCACTGCCCTATTCCAGTCCTCATTTTCTGTCCTTTATTGTCACTTTCTCCACAGTTGTGCTGTATTTTGATAAGCCTAAATCTACAAGTCTGATTCACACAAACAAGCCTATTCAGTTAAGGTCCTGGAGCTATGATCCACCAGGTAAGTCACAAAACTTAAAGGTCCAGGAACTAAAGGTGACCAAGTGGTTTGCTCTAAGGAGTGAAAATGAGTGAATGCTGCATAATAGGACATGGGTTTGTCTTGGTTCCTTTCTTCAGAATATTGGCTTTATTTCTTGATTGTTCAGCATTCTTTTGGTAATAAATTGCCCTATTCCCCTGCCATCTCCTAAGAAGAATCCGGCATCTAAGTCCAGAAAATTCAATGAAATCCACAGCTGACCAAGACTTTTGACATTGTGTTATTTGCACAATTTCCTCATACATTGAGCTCTGCTTCACAATTCAGATTTTGTTGCAAGATGAACAGTTTCTCCTCAGACAACCCTAGCTTACTTTCATAGGGTTTTTTCCTTATTTTGTGCCAGAATACCATTGTGAGGGAAACTGAGGTGAGCTAATAAGTCCAAAATGACTCTTTCAGCTCTGTAGTCATGTGGGGAGTTTAGTCTATCAAATCTTAATCCAACATCTCAATCTTCAACTTAATTTGAACAGCAGAATGCTCCTGACTTTGATATGCATATACCGTGTTTCTCACATAATAAGGTTAGGCCTTATTTCTTTTTTGACCCCTGAAAAAACGGCTAGGATGTCTTTTCGGGTGTGACTTAATTCCCCCCCCACTTGCATCCTTGGGTGGGTGGGTGGGCGGCGACAGCTTGGATATTCGGGAGACCTTTGGGTTCGGGCCACCATTGCTTTCCCTTCTCCCTTGCTGCTCTTCTCCCTTGCTGCCGCGGTGTTTGGCGCAGCCACATGGGGCCAGTCAGGGCTCCTCCTTGCAACCGGAGCCCTGAGGAGACACTTGGCTTCAGGCGCTGCCGTCTCCCCTTTGCTTTCGAAGGTAAAGCGAATTATTTTACAAAGCCTCCCCTTCCCGAGAGGGCAGCCCAACCCCACCTGGGGAGGCTAATTTCCCGGGGCCTCTTCCGTTCCTTCCTGACTTCCCTACACTGCGTGCCTCTGACGCGCCAGTCTTTTCAGCCCAGTGAGCCTTTCCACCTCAAAGAAAGGCCAGGCGGGCAGCTCACAGCGGAAACAGCCACCACCCTTAGCCCGACGTGGGGAGAATGAGTGAGGTTAACGCCCACCAGCCCATCCTTCCCACCTTTGGAGGCAGCTGCACCGAATGCTTCCGTGGCTCAGTTTCCCCTACCGGCGGGTCCTCCTTTCGTGCGGAGGGCTGAGGGGGAAGGCACTCGCCCGAGAGGATCTCTCCCTCTCTCTCCCCTCAAGGTCAATGTCTGCGCTGCAGAGAAGGCTGCAGCCGGTTCCTCCTGCTTGCTGAGAGGTGAGGAAGCCGCGGCTCGCCTGGCGAGATCTGGGAATGAAGGGCAGGAGGAGGCACGCACACACCTGCCTCTCATTTTCCCAGCTCTGCCCAGCTCTTATGGCTCTGGTGCGGCCCTGGCAGGATGAGTGGAGGGTCCGGCGGGGTGGCGCTCGCTGCACGCCAGGGCCGTGAGGGCTGGGCAGAGCTGGGAAAGTGAGCCGCGGGTGTGTGCGTGCCTCCTCCTGCCCCTTGTTCCCAGATCTTGCCAGGCGAGCCGCGGCTTCCTCACCTCTCAGCAAGCAGGAGGAACCGGCTGCAGCCCTCTCTGCAGCGCAGACGTTGACCTTGAGGGGAGAGAGAGGGAGAGATCCTCTCGGGCGAAAGCTTTCCCCCACAGCCCTTTGCACAAAAGGAGGACCCGCCGGTAGGGGAAACCGAGCTGTGGAGGCGCTCAGTGCAGGTGCCTCCATAGGTGGGAAAGATGGGCTGGCAGGCTCTAACCTCGCTCGTTCTCCCCGCATCGGGCTAAGGGTGGTGGCTGTTTCCTCTGTGAGCGGCTCGCAGCCGCCCACCTGGCCTTTCTTTGAGGTGGAAAGGCTCACTGGGCTGAAGAGACCAGCGCATCAGAGGCGCGCAGTGTAGGGAGGTCGGGGAGGAACGGAAGAGGCCCCGGGAAATTAGCCTCCCCAGGTGGGGTTGGGCTGCCCTCTCGGGCAGGGTAGGCTTTGTAAAATAATTCGCTTTACCTTCGAAAGCAAAGGGAAGACGGCAACGCCTGAAGCCAAGTGTCTCCTCAGGGCTCCGGTTGCAAGGAGGAGTCCTGACTGGCCGCACATGGCTGTGCCAAACACCGTGGCAGCAAGGGAGAAGGGAAAGCAACGGTGGAAGCTCTCCCGATATGAAGTGCCCCACCAACGCAGGCAGCACCATTTCCGGACAGGCAACAAAAGTACTTCCTAACGGCAACCTCCCCCCCGCTTTCCCCCCCATTTCGCATGTTTAATATGGGGCTTAATTGGGGGGAGGGCCTTAATTTGATTTTATGCCAATAAAACATGGTGGGGCTTCCTATTGGTGGAGGCCGTATTGTTGGAGGAACACGGTAGTTGCTGTAGTAGTAAATTCTGAAAGTGAACAAAAGTTTGGATTAGTTGATATCCAGGGTTCTTTCCAATGTATAATTCTAAGACTGAACCGCAGGTAATATCAAATGTACTCTGTACTTCATACAATTGTCTCAGAAATTTGGCTTTATCCATCACAAGTGGAGAATTAGGAACATTATATTCCTTACCCCAGAATTTGGTCTTCCTTTTTCTATTTGCTAAGAGAATGTGACTTTCTTGAAATAATAGTTTGAGAAACAAGAAAGTTTCTGTCTTTGTGTTTTTAGGGTTTAGGAGTGGATTTTACTAAGCTGTGTGAGGCAAAGAAGGAATCTCTGCAAAACGAAGCAGACTGAGCAACAAAGCTTTTAAAAGTAGTGTGATGCTTCATAATGTGGCCTTGGTGCTGCTGCCAGTGGAGGCAGGGCAGCTGCCATTCTGGGCTTGAGCAGTCATTTACTTGGTGGTGCTGATGGCCAATCTTGGGCCCCGCGGACTCAGAAATTCTTAAAAGCATCCTTCAAGAAGTCAGTATCCTACTTGAAGATTATATTATAGGGGTCGAGTTCACCCCTTGCCACTTTACACTCTCCTTCAGTGCACTGGCCTTTGAGGTGGCTCCCTCTGCTTCCTCAGGTAAATGTTAGCCCTAAGGACTTCTCCTCCCACTCTTCCTTCTTTCCAACCCCAGTGGCCATCAGGGCTTTGATTGGTCATCAAAAGCATCTGCTTCTTCCTCCAGCTCAGGATAATTTCTATTGTTTTGAGGCCTTGAAGCAACTGCCTCTGTCTCCTCCTGCATGAGCAGACATTTTATACATGGTCTCCATGTTAGATGTGTGTCTCTGGGTGGACTGCTCCAGGTTAATGTCAGGCGTGTCCCAACTTCGGCATTTTGAAAGAAAGACCATTCACTCCATAATTGAAGTGAAAAGTTCACTTTTGTTAAGTTTAAGTGGTTACAGGATAAGTAAAACTGAATCTGAATATTCCTGTGCAAAGCCTGCATTTTTCTCTTTTTGCCTGGTCCTTTGTCCTTGACAAAGGGTCCATTAGATTTCATTTTAGAATCATTCATTTCTGTGAATGGCTTTGAGGTCTGGCACTTCTTTAATGGAGTTTTGCGTTCCATTCTCATGGCTACATCCTTGGTCAGCTGGTTTATTCAGTATCAGCACCTCTGATTCCTGTCATCCCCGCTCCTTTATCCCTATTGCTACTCCCTACTTCCCCAACCTCTACCCTCACCTTGTGTTTCACAGCAAGATGCCAGCGAAGAGAAATATCCAGAAGATGGCAGACATGATACCATCTAGGTTTTGCTTATTCTCATTTGTGTGTTTCCATGTACCCATTTGCATTTTCATTGTTCCCTTTGCCTTCCATGGCCCTTGTACCACCCCTGCTCCCTGAAGGGCCCATGGGCTACAGCAGTCCCTGGAAGACCTAGAGGACCTATGACCCATGCAAATCCTGAAGCTTCTATAGCTCCCAAAATGCCTGCAGCTCCTGGGCCTCCTGGGGAGTACTACTGGCTGCCATGACTGGACACCTTTGTAATAATAATATAAATATTTTTACATCAATGTATGAATAATAGAGATAAACTACACTATTTATTTATTTATTTAGAAAATTTATAATAAATGAAATGTGTTTGAATCATCCTGAAACCATCCTTCCTTCCCCTGTCTGTGGAAAAATTGTCTTCCATGAAAGTGGTCCCTGGTGTCAAAAAGGTTGGGGACACTTGGTCATTTGGGAAAGAAAGACCCTCGACTCCATGATTGAAGTGAAAGGTTCACTTTTATTAAATTCAAGCAATTACAGCATAAACAACGCTGGATCAGAATATTCAATGTTTGCAATTTTTCCTCTTCTCTGACCTTCTACAAGTCTATCAGTGTCCAATAGATTTCATGTTAGATGTTTTGGGAACGGCTTTGAGGTTTGGTGATTCTTGACGGAGTCTCACCTTCCATTCTCACAGTTCCGTCCTTGTTCAGCCAGTTCATTCTGAATTGATAACTCTGTTTCCCATCACCCTCTCATCCCCCTTCCTTCCTCCCCATTGGTACTCCCTACTTCCTTGACCCCCTTCCACCTTTTATAACAGACTGCTAGCAAAATCAGATACTTTGTTATAGATAGATGATAAAATACCTGGCTTTGGCATTGGTGCTGAGGGAAGCATGGGCGCTGAGGGAAGCATGGGCGCTGAGGGAAGCATGGGCGCTGAGGGAAGCAGACTGCCAGCGAAGTCCGATATAGCATCTGGTACACGGGGAACCAGACTCCTAGCGAAGTCAGGTATTTTCTTAAAGAGTGACGATATAGCATCTGGTACCCGGGGAAGCAGACTGCTAGCAAAGTCCGATATTTTCTTATAGGCAGACGATATAGCATCTGATACACGGGGAAGCAGACTGCCAGCGAAGTCCGATATTTTGTTATAGATAGATGATATAGTACCTGGTGCAGGAGGAACAATGGGTGCTGGGGGAATGATAGGTGCTGGGGGAATGATGGGTGCTGGGGGAATGATGGGTGCTGGGGGAATGATGGGTGCTGGGGGGACAATGGGAGCTGGGGGAACTATGAACACTGGGGGAACTATGGGTGCTGGGGGAATGATGGGAGCAGGGCCTCTTGAAGGAGCAATATGGGCTGATCTGACACTTATTAAAGCCCTTATTAAAGAGCCAATTATATCATTTTGATAGTAAGAAGGATTTACAGAGCCAAAATGTAAAGCTGGGTTTGGGGATGGATAATATCTAGATCCCCTTTGTTCACTGCTTCCACTTTCACTACTGCTGGTCTGGAAGAGAAAGAGAAGAATGAGAAAAACATAAAATGGGTAAATGTATTTAATCTACTTATAATTATTTTAAAATATTTCTCTCTTTTTTGATAAATGTTTTTGACCAAATCAGCAGTGCTATGTATGAAACTGATTCCTCAAGCCAAATGAAAGTAGCCATCAGCAAGCATTGGTGTCCATCACAAGAGTAATCAACCAAGCATTTTGGTTTGCTTGCAGCCAAATATCTAGAAGACCATACAAAAAAACTGATTCTCAGTTTTCAGTTGCTTTAAAAGGTCATGGGATGGTAGAAACTGATCTCCCTTAGGATTAGGCTGTCACTTTATAAAGCTTCAAATGACATCATCCAAAGATCCATCTTTGGAAATTTTTAAACAGAAAATACTTACTTTGAAACCTCTACAGTATGCCAGTAGCAACTTTAAGATTTGTGAACTTCAGCTCCCAGAATTCCCCAGCCAGATATGCCATACACCTTTAAAGTAGCCAAGGTTCAGGAAAAAACAACTCCAGGATAACCAGCCGGAGGATCTATATCAACTTTTTTAACTGATGAACTTCCTGCATGGACTTAATATTCGTTCTTTCTCCTTGTTAGGGCAGCCATCCTGCTACACTGTGCATTTCCTGCTGTCAACCTGTCATAAGCAATGGGGGTGGAGGATGGGGGAAGATAAGGATAAGGAGAGGGCTAGCCTGGGAAAAATGAAACCATGAAACATACCGCCCCATGAGAGTCATGAGAAGACAGGGACAGTTTCTCTAACAATTTGTTAACACCTAATTGGACACTCTATGAGAGTGATGGCAGAGCCATCTCTCTGAGCACATGCAGCCATCTCCCATTGCTCCTCTGGGTCATTGCACTCAGGCCAGCTGGACTTTACTTGCGCATGCCCACCAAAACCAGAAAAGCAGCCACCTAGTGTGCATGCATGCACCAAGATGATGGTTTTGTTTCCAGCTCGTGCCTGTGTGCTGTCCCCCATGCAGCCACCCCTCCCACCACTTTTGCCAAAGAGATGCGGTGCCCCAGCATTCTTCCTACCTGGCTCAGCTCCTGTGCCTCCCCAGAAGAGCAGCAGCAGCAGAGGGAAGGCCAGGACTGACTGGCCCAGCCACTGCAGCCACTTATCTCCATGCAAGCAGCTTATCTCCATGCAAGCAGCTCATCTCCCCATTGGCAGCTCCTCCTACAGCATCCCACCCAGAAGCAGCAGCACAACAGCCACCACCACTGGGGTTGAGGGTACAGCGGAGGCATGGACGGGCAGGCCGGTCCTCCCTCTCCCTCCCAAGTGGGCTTCTTATGTTGCCCCAACACTTCAGCCCGTGCCACTGATCCCTGGTCCAGAGTGCCTGGCTGGATCAGGCGCACGGGGCAGTGTTTGCTGATTGGGTGGAATGCTGCCCCATGCTCAAGCTGGCCAGTACACCAGAACCCAGAAGAGCAAGGGAGCAGAGTTGCTGGTCAGGATGGCTGAGGCTGTACAAGAAGGGAAGTCCCAGCCCTCCTGTCCTCACCCCTGCTGCCCGCTCATCTCCGGTGGCAGTGGCTGTTGCACTCCCACTTTTGGGTGGGAGGCTGGAGGAGGAGCTGCCAGCAGGATGGCAAGCTGCCCGCATGGCTCACCGGTGTGGGAGTGGCTGTGGTGGCTGGCCAATTGCTCCTGACCTTCCCCCCTGCAGCTGCTGCTGCTGCTCTTCTGGTGAGGCGGAGCTGTGCACGAGCTAAGTTGAGTGGGAGGAACACCAGGGACAGCATGTTGGCCAGGAAGCTGTTGCACACCCTTGGAAGAAGTGAGAGGAGAGGGGGTAGCTGCACTGGCTTGTTCCAAGGGCCCAGAAGGGATCCAGCTTTCCAGTGGAATGAGGCTGCAGTGTGTATGATCTGGTTTTCAGCATGCACATGCACGCTCACACACACCCGATTTGGCACTCGGTATTGAAAAGATTTCCACATACTCCCATTTCGGCACCCGGTGCCCAAAAGATTTGCCAACACTGCTCTATGATAACCAGGGGGTGGATTGGAACAAGAGAAAATTAACTATATGCTTTGGGCACAAACACTCCAGAGCCAGCTTTGCTCCTTCTGTAACCAATTGGCTTTATTAAAGTATACTTTGGGCTAACCATGGGCCCAGGAGTCTTTCTTTTTTAACGGACAAAGTGGGGACGGTTAATATTAAACTGGATCTGAAACAGCAATCTACTGGGAGAGCTCCCCCACTGCAGAGATTATGCAAACATGTCCTTCCCTGGGAAGGAGCACTGGGAGAAGAAAGAGACCAAACTGAAAGGAGCTCCCAAAACCTTGGGAGCCCAGCAAGGAACCCAAAAGAATCTTCCAAAAGAATCAAGAGCAAAATAGGGCATTGCAGCCCTGTGTCTACATCTCCCAAAGACTCTCCAATTGAAGATCCTCTGGAAATTATTCCCTAAGTCAGGTGGGCACTATATTTCAACCGCTTTAATTCCCCTATTTCTAATTCCTACCCAATGCTCTGTCCAGGATGCCCCAGTACAATAGCACCCAGGAAGAAGTCATAAATTCCATCATCTCATCCAGTCAGATAGCATCCCTGCCCTTACAACAGTGCAGAAAAAAGCTAAGGTAGAAGTGGTGGATGAATTAACTCAGCTATCAAAAGTGCTTTAAAGGATGATGAGTGGTTTAAGCTACACAAGGGAGAACTCTCATTGAGAGATGACTTAGCATGGATGTGAGGGAAAAAAAAATAAACACAACCACCCAGTTTAAAGATTGTGACTATTTCATCTATGTATCCCACAATGAAACCACCTCGCCCATATTAATTGAAGAGGAATAACATTTTGAACCTTTGACTCTGCCTTTATAGAGGCAAATTGCAATACTTAAGTCTTATGGAAAGATTTCCCTCCTTCGGACGTTCAATGCTCACTTCATCTCACCCACCAATTTCACAATCAATAACCTGACAAGCCTAAATAAGTCCGTTATCTAACCTTAACTCTCTTTCTATTTCTTTTATGGCTAGCTCTTTTTCATGAGGGGCAGCATGTCAGAACTGCCATTGTGCTACATTATTCATTGCCTGCTGACAGCTTGCCAGAAACAATGGGTGGGGGAGATGGTGCGGTAAGATAAAAGGAAGGCTAATCTGGGGAAAACAAAACCATGAAATGTGCCACCGTGTGAGAGTCAATGGCTGTTCCAAGGTCGCATGAAGGAATGCGGAACTATCAAGCCTGCGAAGACAAGAACTGTAAATCAATTATTTAACACCTAATTGGACACTCAATGATAACCAGGTGGTTATGGTGGTGGTGGATGGGAACAAGGAAACATTAACCATATGCTTTGGCCATGAAAACTCCAGATCCAGCTTTGCTTCTTCTGTAACAACTTGGCTTTATTAAAGTGTACTTTGGCTAACCATGGACCCAGGAGTCTTTCTTTTCTAACTGACCAAATTGGGACAGTTAACACACCCTGTTTCTATCTCTCTGATTCATCAGTCCCAGCTTCCTTTTGCAGTGTGGAATAATAATGCTGATTTCCTTCACTGAAACATCAAAAAAAAAAAAGAATGCTCTGCCCAATCCATTTCACAAGCAACACATGATCCCCCTGACTCAAAAATTTAACTGTTATGTTTTTTGTAACCATTAAATAAATCCTAGATATTTCCACCATACAATCACAATCCTTGATGTATACCTTAGAGGGAACAATGATGGCCAAAAGACAAGCAAGAACAATTACAATCTTCATTTTGTTGGATAAATCTGTAACAACAAATAGTTATGAGTTATTAACAATCAGTTAACTGAATGCCAAGTTAGTTCATGCTACTTCACAAAATGTTTTGGGTCTTAGTCACAAACTCTATTAGAACTTGCTCCTACCATTAGATGTGATTACACCCTTCCAAAGTTTTTGGGCAGAATCCTCTTAGTGGCTGCGTTCAGAGTATGGAATCTCTTTCTTCACAAGAAAACAACTGAATTTCTAATGGACAGAGAACAGCATAGATAACTCAGTGACTGATTTTCTGATTCCTTAATACCTGAGCTTTATCTGACTACAAGCATTGGAAATAAGCTATTAATAGAAAAAAGGGAATTACTATTTTATATAAATACTTTCATTTTCCCCTTTATTCATCATGGTAAAAATTATTAAAATATCATTTTAAACATAAATATAAAGAAACATGACAGCTTTATAACCCTAAGGAGATGGATCTGAAAGGATTTATCCTTCCCATACGTTTAAGGTTTGCTTAAGAAAAAAGATGAATTTGATCTTGATTTGCTGTTGCAAAGCAGGGGAAGAAAAAGGGGAAATAAAATAGGGAAGGGCAGCCCTGCTCTCTTAAAAGCATTGCTGACTATATGATCTCTTTAAAACGAATAATGCCCTTCTTATAAGAGTTGACCATAACATTTGAAGAAACAGTGAATGTAAAGAACTGGGGTCAAAGTAGCTATGAATCCACTAATTTCAGTGATATAATTGAAGATATGTTGCTCCTTCTATAACTTGTACTAAATTTGAAGTATCTCAAAATGATCAAAATTCACCAGCTGATATTTATGTGGTGCTTCATACTGATAATTCTTTTTTCCAAATAATTGCTGAGAAGGTGTCAAAATAAAAATATACTGACTTACCTTTTTCTTCGCAATGCAGCATTTCCTTTGCTGTCTCTGAGTGTTGTTCTGAGATGTAGTAACAGTGGTTATGTACTCTCTGAAATTTCCTGGGATTAGGGAGATCATCTAACCACACATCTTCTGGGATTACAAGAGCTTTGTCCTAAACTCTTCCAAATATGCTTGCAATCTTCAAAAATCCTGTTCTGAAATGTTTTGGAGTTTTAAGAGAATTGTTTTGGGGTAATATTCAGCAGATCCCTTTGAAAGAGATGATGGTGCTGCTACCAATTTCTTTTTAGTAAAAGTAAAGTTATTCTCAAGTGAAACAGAATTCATCTTTTATAAGCTGCCTCCTTTGGTCTCCTCTAATCCTCCTTCCTCCATTGATAGAGAATCTGGAACCAGATGTTCAAGATTCTGTGGACTGGATGGACCATCAGGCAGGCTGGGTTGAGTAATTAGGCAGGAAATTATCCATCCCATAACTATTCTATAATAGATGCTTTGTAAAAAATTTAGTAACAAGCCAGAGTACTAAATTGCATATCTTGTTTGATTGGAAATCTCAACAAAGAACCCCTGCAATACAGAATTCACCTCTCAGTCTATGGATTCAAGTAGATTGTGTTTGTGAAGATAGATATTTTTTTCAATCAAATATTTTTATTTTTCAGTAGAAACATACATATTTTGTGGACAGTGTATTGACTTGGTCAAGTCTTTTTTAAACAACAGTAACCATAATACAAATAATTTATGTACGTATGGATATATGTAATGTATTTAATTCGGATCTTCCAACTTCAACAATGCTAGTCTCTTTTCATAATCTATTAATCATTTTCTCATTAATTCATTTAAACATAAATAGCATTTAGGGCCTGTTAGGAATATAAGTCACCTAACAGCTATTTGGGTTAGAAATATATGAACCAGAATAAACATTTTCATACTATGTCTTTAAGAGATTGCAAAAACTGCAATTGGGTGTGGTTTTTCAAAGGGCCATAAAATGGAGCCAGAAACCTGGATTGTTTTAGTCTTAGTCTCAGAAGAGAGTATGTCTGAGTGAGTATCTCTGTTTCCTTCTGTTGGAAAGTATTGCCGTTGCTCCACTTTTCCTAATTGACTGATATTACTGGATTTAATGTAAGTCTGTTACTGAACTGTTTTTTGACACTGGACTTTGATATTTGGATTATCCCTGGATGAAAACTGACTGATTTTATCTGTGAATGACTTTGGACTGCTTATTTTGGACTTTGCTTCAACCTTTCTGGAAGTAAAAACCTACATTTACTGTACAGTGTATCTGTGTACTGTGTGTGTATTATTCAAACACTTCTCTCAAATACGTCTCCTTGTATGCACTCATTCTCCTAACGGGGAATTACCTCAACACTGGTTATGGGCCCAGGCCATACCAGGCTCAGATAACTGAGAGTTAGTGTGAATACACAGTACTGTATACAGACAGCTGTTTACTGTTTAATTGTGGGTTACTATCCTAGTAAAGATGGCACAATTTCAACAAGTCGATCACTGATAACCCGGTTGGATGGAACAAACTATGTTTCCTGGTCTATGAAATGCAGTCTACTTCTGCGGAGAGAAGGTTTATGGAATGTAATTCAAGACCCACCAGATGTAAATGCTTGGGATCCAGCTTATGAGGATGATGCCAAGAAGCTTGCTGACTTTAACCAGAACAACAAATGAGCTCTTTGTATAATTGGACTAACACTGAGTGACCAGCAGCTAATACATATTCGTGGAGAAGAATCTGCTGCTAGGTGTTGGGAGAATTTGAAGAGGTTTTATTTTCCTTGACAGTGTAGGTGCACACATACATTTTACACGTAAACTGTTTACAGCACGTCTTCTGAAAGGTGGAGATCTGTTAGCTGATTTAAACTTCATTAAAAGAACTTTTCAAGAGCTACATGAAAAAGAACTGATATTTTCAGAGCTGCATCAAGTTTACATCGTTCTTTCCTCATTGGATGAAAGTTATGATGATCATGTATCTTCACTGGGAAGTCCTGCCCAGAGATAAACTGACATTAACTGACATAACTGGAAGGTTGTTAGAAGAAGCAAGAAGACGGCTGGATAGGGACCAACTGAGGAAGGAACAACCACAAGAAGAGGATTTATCTTCAACTGCCTATACTGTTAGGAAATGTTTTTCTTGTGGGGCTAGAGGACATATAGCTAAATTCTGTAAGAAGGGAAAACAACAGAATAATGGCAAACACCAGAAGGCCAAGAAGAATGTTAGTTTAGCTATGTCTAGCAATTCAACTGTAAACCATGATTTGTGGGTTGTTGATATTGGATCATCACAATGCATTACTAAAGATAGAAAAAGGTTTGTAAAGATGTCCACAAGTATACAACATGTATCATTGGCAAATGGATGGAAGATTAAAGCATCAGGTGAAGGTACTGCATATTGTTCTTGTATAAACGAACATTTAACTATGTTATATGTATCTAAACTGAAATTTTGTTATCAGTAAGTGCTTTAGTTATCAGTAAGTGCTTTAGTTAATATTGGTTATGTAGTAACCTTTAGGGGAGATAACTGTATAATAGAGAAAGAGAGTAAAAGGGTTACTGTTACTTTAAAGAATGATTTATATGTGATACATGATGACCAGTTGAAGATGGCTAACTCAGTTTATAACAATGTTAAGCCACGTGATGAATGTATACATTTATTACACAGACGTCTAGGGCACATTAATTTCAAAATGCTCAAACAAACTGTTGAATTGTCAGAGGGAGTAAAATTGAAACCCTGTAGCAAGTATTTGTACTGTAATGCTTGTAGTCAAGAAAAGAGTAAGGTTACTCCAGCAAACAGACTAAATGGGTTTAAGACCAAATAATCTTTAGAGGTTGTGTTTGCTGACATAATTGGTCCTAAGAAACCAAGTTTAGGAGGTGCCTGTTATATATTCAGTATTATGGACCATTACTCATGATATGGTTTCTGATATCTTATGAAAAACAAAACAGAAACATTCCAACATTTCTTTAACTGGCTAAGGTTTGCTGAGAGAAAAATGAAAGTAAAATAATTACTTTAGTTACTGATAATGGGACTGAGTTTGTTAACAAAAGATTCCAAACTATGTTAAAATTCGCTGGTGTTGAGCATAAACATTCTGCACCTTACAGACCACAACATAACTCGTTTATAGAATGAAGAGGGCAAACATTACAAGCCATGGCTCGCACTATGTTATCTGATTCAGGTTTACCTGAAACACTGTGGGGTGAAGCCATAATGTGTAGTAACTGTTCTGTCCCCTCATTTGAATTCTTGAGATCCCCGCGCTTTGACTGGCCAAAGCGCGGGGCGATCAGATTGGCTAGGCGAGCCACGCCGATTGGCTGGCTGAGAATCTCCTACACTCACTGGGAGGGGGCAAAGTTTTCGCGAAACTCGACCTGGCCCAAGCATACCAGCAACTGCCGGTCGACGAGGAAACTGCAGAGACACAAACCATAGTCACCCACCGGGGAGCCTTTAGATGCAACCGCCTCCAATTTGGAGTCAGCGTGGCACCTGGAATTTTCCAGAGCCTCATGGAAAGACTCTTACAGGGCATCAAGGGGGTGGTCCCATACTTCGATGATGTACTAGTATCGGCAACCAACCAGGCCGAACTAGAGACTCGCCTAAGGGAGGTGCTAACGAGGTTCAAAGAAACCGGGCTTAAAGTGAAGAGGGAAAAATGCCAGCTGTACACAGATCGGGTCAAATTCCTAGGATGCCTCCTAGACCGACATGGCATTCACCCCACCAACAAGAAAATTAAAGCCATCAAGGAAGTCCCCACACCCAAGTCAAAAACAGAACTGCAGGCGTTTCTGGGGCTACTTAACTTTTATAATGTCTTCCTGCCCCAAAAGGCGACCACGGCTGAGCCTTTGCATAGGCTTTTGGACAAGGCGGTTACCTGGACTTGGGGGAAAGGCGAGGAAGCCGCCTTCAAAAAAACCAAGGTCACTTCGGATGCCGTCCTCATCCAGTACAACGAGACCCTACCACTAGCCATCACATGCGACGCATCACCCTTCGGCGTTGGCGCTGTCCTCAGCCACACTCTCCCCGACGGAAAAGAAGCACCCATCGTGTTTTTTCAAGGACCCTCACCAAACCAGAGCGGAACTACAGCCAGCTGGACAAAGAGGCTTTGGCTATCATCGCCGCAGTAAAAAGGTTTCACGAGTACCTCTACAGCCGGACGTTTACCATCATCACCGACCACAAACCGCTGCTGGGAATCCTTGCAGGGAACAGGGCCACCCCGAACATTCTGTCTCCCCGAATGACAAGGTGGTCCGAATTCCTGGCTGCCTACAACTACGGACTCACACACCGACCTGGTAAGACTATCTCCCATGCAGACGCCTTAAGCCGCTCACCGTTACCCGAACCAGACACTGACCCAGCACCCACGACGACCACCCTCAGCATAGAGACTCTACCCAACCTACCCATAACCGCGTCAGACATTGCCCAAGAAACTAATAAAGACAAACGTCTGGCGTGGGTTTTGCATTGGGTAGAGAAAGGGTGGCTGGAAAGGGACAACGACGAGTTCGTCAGGACATTCCGGAACCGGCAAACGGAACTCTCGTTACTAAAAGGGTACATACTATGGGGGGATAGGGTGGTCATCCCAGAAAAACTACAAGGGAAGGTTTTGGAACTGTTACACGAGGGGCACCTGGGCATCATTAGGACAAAAGCCCTGGCCAGAAGTTACGCTTGGTGGCCAGGGATGGACAAACAGATCGAGGCCTGGGTAGCAAGGTGTCAACGATGCCAGGAAACTAGGCCAAGACCACCCACAGCACCCATCCTAGAGTGGGAAACCCCCAGGGGACCGTGGTCTAGGATCCACATAGATTTTGCCGGGTCCACAAAAGGACACACTTTCTTAATAACCGTAGACGCTTACTCCAACTGGCTGGAGGTAAGCAACATGAGAACAACCACCATGGAGGCCGTGACCAAAGAACTCTGCAATCTTTTCGCAACACACGGCCTCCCGGACGTCCTCGTTTCCGACAACGGGCCCGAATTCACCTCGCTAGAATTCGAAAAACTCCTAGCGGAGAGGGGCATACGACACGCACTGACAGCCCCGGTGCATCCGGTGGCGAATGGTAGGGCGGAACGTATGGTTCAATTCACAAAGAAAACCATCCAGAAAATAGACCACAGGGAGATCCAGGACAAAATAAATAAATTACTTTTCATACAGCACATAACCCCAAACACCACAACAAATAAAAGCCCAGCAGAACTGCTAATGGGGAGGAAAATAAGGTCCCCACTCGATAGATTACACCCCACTTACAACCCAGAGAAATCCCCAGACTCCACCAGCAAACACCAAACCTTCGCACCAAGCGACGCCGTCTACGCGAAGAACCTAACCGGAGACCCATTATGGGTACCAGCAATCATAACACAACTAACAGGCCCACACTCGTACCGGCTACAAACAACCGACGGACGAGCGTGGAAACGCCACATCGACCAGTTAAGATTGAGGACGACCACACAAGACACCACCGACACGCAACCAAGCAAAACCAACCCCCGCAACACAAACTAAGAGGGGAGGGGATACCCAGGGAACCAAAACCCAGAAAAAATAAACCAGCCATACTCACCTGAAAGCAGCCAGCACGAACCCTCGCCAGGAAGAGACAGCCAGGCCAGCTCAACCAACCCGGGAAGACCGAGCGGGAGTGGCGAAACCCGCAGCTCAACCAACCCAGGTAGGCCAGGAGGGAGCTGCGGAGAGCGGCCCAGCCAGATAGACCAGGCGGTTCCCACGACAGAGTCTGGAGAAACAGGGACCCCGACCAAACCGGCCGGGATCCAACCTACGACTGACCTGCGCAGGTCCAGCAGGCAGAGACGGAGCCCCGCCTACCTATGGGACTACGTGACGTAAAGACTGAACCAAGAGGGGAGGGGTATTCTGTCCCCTCATTTGAATTCTTGAGATCCCCGTGCTTTGATTGGCCAAAGCGCAGGGCAATCGGATTGGCTAAGCGAGCCGCGCCGATTGGCTCGCTGAGAATCTCCCGCGATTGGTCAATTTGAATTGCGGGAGATTCAAAGTGGTGCCATTGGCCGCGGCTTGGAAATAAAAAGCCGCGAAGTTTTCCTTTAGCCCCAGTTCGGTTCCTGACTAAATAAAAGAGCTTGATACTAAGTCACCGACTCCTGGCTTCCTTCCACGCGGACTTAACAGTAACCATGTTTTAAACAATGTAGTTAATACAACAACTGGAGAATTGCCATTCACTTGTTGGCATGGCAGAAAACCAAATTTAAGTTATCTACGCACATTTGGAGCTCCAGCATGGGTGCATATTCCCTTACAAGTAAGACTGAAAGGGCAACACAGAGCTCAGAAGTTATTTTTGGGGGGTTATGAGGCCAACCATAGATCATTTAGATTCTGGGATCAAGGCACAGCTCATGTTTATTGTAGCGCTAATGCAAAAAAATTTGAGCATGTTGGATGGGATAAACTGGAACAGGAATCCAGCAATGATATTATTGACACCCAAACAGTCCCTAAAGGTAAAATCAGTAAACCCCAAACAGCCATTAAAGAGGAAGCACAGGAGGAAGTAGGAGAACAGGCACAGGAAGAAATAGAAGAACAGGAGCAGGTGGCACAGGAAAGTCCACCAGTAAGCCCTGTATTACTAAGACGTTCAACCCGAGTAACACGACCACCTGATAGATATCAGCTAGTGTTGTATGCCAAGTGAATACAGTTCCAAGTAATCACAGTGAATTAAAACTGTTTCCTGCTAAGGATCAGGCTGCTTGGCAGAAAGCAATGGATAAGGAACTAGAATCTTTAAAAAGACTGGAGGTATACGAAAATGTTACCACCAGGTAAACATGCCATAGAATATAAATGGATATATAAACTGAAGACAGGTGTGGATGGGACTGTTACCCATAAAGCCAGGTTAGTAGCACAAGGGTTCAATCAGACAGCAAATGACTATGATAAGGTTTGCTCCTAGTCTGAAGGCTACTACATTAAGGGCAGCATTAGTATGGTCAGCTAAGGAGAAATACATTGTAAATCATTTGGATGTAGAGACAGCATATCTGCATGCACCGTTGCAACACACTATATATTTAAAGAAACTTTTAGGTCTCAAAAATGATAATACTGATAATAACAATTGCTGGAAATTGAAAAAAAGTCTTTATGGTTTGAAGCAATCAGGATATGAGTGGAACCAATGTTTTGTCAAAGAATTAACTAAAATAGGGTTTGTAGCTGGCATGGCTGATCCATGTTTGTTTGAAAGAGAAAGTAATGGTATTATTTCTTTGTTGTTATTATTTACTGATGACATAGCATTAATTGCCAAAACTGAACAAGAAGCTACTGAGATAATTTCACTATTGGAAAAGAAATTTAAGATAAAACAGGAGAAATCAAACAATATCTTGGTTTAAAGATAGATAGAACTAGGGGACGATACAAGCTGATAAAATTAACCAATTACTAAAAAGTTTTAAAATGGAACTTTGTAAGCCGGCTAAGACACCAATGAACCAGGAGTTTAGCCATAGTGATGTTCAAAGTCCTATTTTTGATAAGAACATTTATCAGTCCTTGATTGGTAGTTTATCTTATCTCAGTAATTGGTCAAGGCCAGATATCGCATACAGTGTTAATCAATTAGCAAGATTTAATGCTGAGCCCACTGAAAGGCACTGGCAAGCTGCTAAAGGTGTGTTAAGATATCTGAAACAAACAATGCATTATGCATTGTATTTGGAGCCTAAAGATGAACTGAATTTGACTGCATATGCGGATGCAAGTTTTGCTACAGACATAAATACACGAAAATCTACATCGGGTACTGCTGTATTATTGGGAAAAGCATTGATTGGATGGAAATCTATTAGACAGAAACATTAATTTGTCAACAATGGAGGCTGAATTCTCATGTTTGTCTTTATTATGTACAGATTTAGTTTTGTATAAACAATTATTAATTGATATGGGAATTAATATAACAGATCCTATTGTTGTTTACGAAGATAACCAATCAGCAATACAGATGGCTTCAAATATTGCTATTAAAACAAGAACGAAACACACAGATTTAAGATATTTAAATGTGAGACAATGTGTGCAAAGTAAGATGATTAATCTAGAATACTGTATGTCAGAAAACAATATAGCATATCATTTTACAAAGGCCCAAGGCTCTATAAAGTATAAGGCATGCTGTGAAGATTATGGACTTAGAATGTAAGATTGTATATATTATCTTACCCAAAAGGGGAGATTGTTCGGAATATAAGTCACCTAACAGCTATTTGGGTTAGAAATATATAAACCAGGATAAATATTTTTGTACTATGTCTTTAAGAGATTGCAAAAACTGCAATTGGGTGTGGTTTTTCAAAGGGCCATAAGATGGAGCCAGAAACCTGGATTGTTTTAGTCTTAGTCTCAGAAGAGAGCGTGTCTGAGTGAGTATCTCTGTTTCCTTCTGTTGGAAAGTATTGCCGTTGCTCCATTTTTCCTAATTGACTGATATTACTGGATTTAATGTAAGTCTGTTACTGAACTATTTTTTGACACTGGACTTTGATATTTGGATTATTCCTGGATGAAAACTGATTGATTTTATCTGTGAATGACTTTGGACTGCTTATTTTGGACTTTGCTTAGACCTTTCTGGAAATAAAAACCTACATTTACTGCACAGTGTACTGTGTGTGTATCATTCAAACACTTTTCTCAAATACGTCTCCCTGTATACGCTCATTCTCCAAACGGGGAATTACCTCAACAGGGCCAACGCACATTTCTTTGTGTGTTATCCCTAAATATTATTGTTTGATATTTTTAAAGAATTACTCATTATTTCACCATAACTTCAATATTCCAGATGTATAGGATTACTTATAATGTCAAATAATAGCAATGTTTAATCAATCCCGGGAGTGAATCTCAAAATCCACACAATTTCTAGTCCTTAATATTTTAAATTCACAATATACTTTAACACACTATTTGTTATGTTCTGAGCATGGGTGCTAAGAATGAAGACGAGCCGGTGAAATGGTGAACTTCAGAACTCTTTATTAACATGGTGTAACAGCTCAGCTCATGGCTGCAACGGCCCCCTTTATATAGGCAAGCCATTCAGCATTTAACCAATGAAAACCATGGAGCGCTAGCTCTGTTTAACCAATAAAAGAGGCTCGTTAATAGCCAATCAGATTTACCTGAACGGACCAATCTGATGTCGCTATTAACGGCCAATCAGAAGTGCAGGGCCAGAACCCTGCACTTTACTTCAAGCTCTTAATAACCTTTTTAAACTCATTTATTCATTCACAACACCCCTTCCCTCCGGGTTCCGTTTAAGGGTGTGGTTACGTAGTCCTTGAGGTAGGCCGGTTGTTTTGTTAGTCTATTTGATTTTTGTTGTGCACCTGGTATTTGGCTGCAGTCTTGTTGAGGTAGGACGTTGTCTGGTGAAAAGGGTGCCTCTAGTTCTGTATTTGAATTTTCGTTGTCGCTAATGTTTTCAGCATCACCATGAGGCGAGCTCGCCCCTATCCCTAATCCTTCTTCTCCTGTTTCCACTGCGCTGTCATTTCTTTCGTTAAACCTTTTTGCTATTTCAAGTTCATCTTCCTCCATATCTCCTCCCCCCTCAGTTTGGAAATCAGGGGACTCGGAGATCCCTGATTGCAACCTTGAACGCAGCTGATCAATATGACATTTCACATGGTACGATCGGGGGCTGGTTACTTGGGCTACAGTTGCCTCGACCCACAACGGATCGCCCGAAAAGTTCCAAGTCACCTACCTGGAAGTTACGGCATCGCCCGCTGGATCTATGTGGTTTCTCAGGTTCATACAATGGGTGCAGACGGTCGAGGTGGAAGCAGAGCTTCCACCCCATTAATAACTCAGCGGGAGTTTTATTGGTAATGCTGTGCGGAGTGATATGTTACAAAAGGCGTATCCAGTTAATTTTTTCTTCGATATTGTCATAGTCCATTTTATGTAAGGTTTTCTTGACAAATTGTACCATGCGCTCGGCCCTTCTGTTGGCCACAGGATGTGCCGGCGAAGTCAGCACATGGTGAATACCGCGGTCCGCCAGGTACTGTTCAAAAGACAGTGCGGTAAATTGGGGCCCGTTGTCGGATACCAGAACATCTGGTAATCCGTGTGTTGTAAATAGTCTGTCCAGTTTCTTGATGACCGCTTCGGTTGTTGTATTTCTCATCTCATGGATTTCAAGCCAGTTCGAGCAGGCATCCACTGTTAACAAGAATGTGTGGCCTTTGGTAGGTCCCACAAAGTCCAGGTGAATACGGGACCATGGTCCCCTCGGTGTTTCCCATTCGGTTGGGTTTGCTTTCGGTGGGGCATTGCTTACTTCCTGGCATTTGTGACAAACTTTGACCCATGTCTCAATCTGCTTGTCGATGCCTGGCCACCACGCGTAGCTACGTGTGAGGGCTTTCATGCGCACAATGCCGGGGTGGCCATCGTGCAAGGTTCTTAGTACCGCTCGTTGTAGTCGCTCTGGGACAATGACTCTATCACCCCAGATAATGTAGCCCTTCTGTGAAAACAGTTCCGTTTGTCGACTCTTGAATGGGGCGTAGTCATCAGGTATCTGGTCCAATGGCCATCCACGTTCGACCCAACTGAGGACTCATGCTAACATGGGGTCGCGCTTCATTTCTATCGCGATATCTCGGGCTGTTAATGGCGGTGTTTGAAGTGTCTTGATCTGCAAGGTTGTCACTGTCGGAGCGGGGTCATCAATGGTCTCCAGAAGTGGTGCACGGTTCAATGCGTCGGCGTGGGGAATGGCCTTCCCCAGGCAGTGTTGCAAGTTATAATTATAGGCAGCCAAGAATTCTGACCAACGAGTCATTCTGGGGGATAATATACAAGGGGTTGGCTTATCTCCCGCTATTATTCCCAGCAAAGGTTTGTGGTCAGTCACTATAGTAAAGGCCCGGCCGTACACATACTCATGAAATCTCTTGACAGCAGACACAATAGCAAGGGCTTCTTTATCAATTTGACTGTAATTGCGTTCTGCTTTTGAAAGCGTCTTTGAGAAATAAGCAACAGGGGCTTCGCTACCATTTGGCAAAACGTGGCTCAAAATGGCGCCCACTCCGAAAGGTGATCGTTAAAGGCAAAGTCTCGTTGTACTGCATCAGCACAGCGTCAGAAGTCAATAATTTTTTTACATTACGAAATGCCTGCTCTTCTCTGTGTCCCCATACCCAGATTGCTTTTTTGTCCAACAAACGATGTAGGGGTTCAGCTACGGTTGTTTTGTGAGGCAGGAAAACGTTATAAAAATTAAGGCCTAGAAACGCCTGGAGGTCGGCCTTATTTCGAGGTTTTGGGGATTTTTTGATTGCCCTAAGTTTACTATCAGTGGGGTGAATGCCATGACTATCAATTAAATATCCTAAAAATTCTACACGATCTGTGCACAGTTTACACTTGTTTTTCTTAACTTTAACACCTGCGTCTTTGAACCTATGTAGAACCAACCTCAGGCGATCCCTTAATATTTGCGGAGTCGGGGCAGCGATTAGCACATCGTCAAAATAGGGGACAATGCCTTTTATCCCTTGTAATAGTCTTTCCATCAAACTTTTATCCCTTTTAATAGTCTTTCCATCAAACTTTGAAAGATTCCCGGGGCTACGCTTACTCCGAATTGAAGTCGGTTACATTTAAACACACCTCGGTGCGTAATGATCGTTTGCCGTTTTTTTGTCTACCGGCAGTTTTGTCTACCAGCAGTTTGTCTACTGGCAGTTGGTATGATCGTTTGCCTCTGCCGTTTTTTTGTCTACCGGCAGTTTTGTCTACCAGCAGTTTGTCTACTGGCAGTTGGTATGCCTGGGCTAAGTCTAGTTTAGCAAAGACTTTTCCGCCCCCCAGGGAATGGAGGAGGTGCTGCACCACCGGTACTGGATACGCGTTTTGTTGAAGGGCATGGTTCAGGGTGGCTTGGTAGTCCCCACAAATTCTTATCGATCCATCCGGCTTGATGGGTGTCACGATTGGGGTTTCCCAGGGAGAGTGATCGGTTGGTTCTAACACGCCCTGGGCTATTAATTTATCAAGCTGCTCGTCAATCTTTGGTTTAAGGGCAAATGGAACTCAATAAGGCTTAAGGCGGATGGGAGCTATTTTGGGATTGAGGTTAAACGATATCGGGGTCCCCTTGTACTCACCTAGTTTTTCTGCAAAGACGTCCTTGAATTCTTGGATGAGGTCCTCCTCCCAGTCGCTGCTGCAGATTCGGTGAATGCCAGCTACTTCAATGCCAAGTGGAGCGAACCATTGGAGACCTAATAGACTAGGCCGATCCTTGTCGATTACCGTCAGGGATAGGAATGCTGTGCGGTTCTTGAACGATACGCAGACTCAGCTGGATTCTATGACTGGAATTTGATTCCCTTGACAGTCTTTGAGTATGAGTCTTTGGAATCTGAGGTCTTGCTGCCAGACAGTAGAGATGAGCTGCTTGAGGGTCTTCCAGGAAACCATTGAGAAAGACGATCCTGAGTCGACTTCCATCAGGCAGGGCTGGTTTTTGATGGCCTCGTTTCCCGCACACATGGCAGAGCGCGTTGAGGAATTTACATTCTGATCGGGGGTGGCTTGCCCTACAACCAGCGCATTGGTGCTGAGATCTCTGGCGTTGGTCTCATTCGGACCGTAGTCGGTGGACCTCTTCTTCGTCGCTGTCTGATGACGAAGAGAAATCCTCATGGTGGGCCGTTTGTAGCTGCCCTTCAGACTTGGGTGAAATTTCGCGGGCCGGTTGGTGAAGCGAGGCGCGGTTGCGGCGCATTCGGGCAGCCGACTTCCTGGTTGCTTCTGTTGCAGTAGCTTCATTGATAGCATTGGCAAGGCTGATGTTGCCTTTCACCATCAGCTTGCTTTGGATGTGTGGCGCATCCAATCCCAGAACTATTCTGTCTCTTGGGGCTTCTTCGAGATCGGCAAACCCACATAGGTCTCCCAGATTCCGGAGATCCGCTATAAAATCAGCAACACTTTCGCCCTTCTGCTGACTTCTTTGATAAAATTCATGCCTTCTGACGAGCGTTGGCACGATCGGTGTGTAGTGGGCCCTCAGTAGGGGTTCGAGGACGTCCCAGTCCATAGACTTTACTTCTGCCGGTTTCGCGAGTGCCTTGGCCATCTTGAATACGGTCGGCCCGCAATGGGCTAGAAATACCGCTCGTTTCTTTCCAGTAGTGGCATCCTCCAAATTGTTGGTTTCCAAGAACATTTGGAAATGATCCATATAGGAGTCCCAGTCTTCTTGCACTGGGTTGAATAGAGCGGGTGGTATGACGCCGCTGGACATGGTTCCGTCATTGTGCGTTTCAGCCACGTGCTCAGTTATCGTTCTTCATTGTTCAATCAGCTCTGACGTCTCCACATCCCACCCTCGTCGCCAGTATTATGTTCTGAGCATGGGCGCTAAGAATGGAGACAAGCCGGTGAAATGGTGAACTTCAGAACTCTTTATTAACATGGTGTAACAGCTCAGCTCAATGGCTGCAACGGCCCCCTTTATATAGGCAAGCCATTCAGCATTTAACCAATGAAAACCATGGAGCACTAGCTCAGTTTAACCAATAAAAGAGGCTCGTTAATAGCCAATCAGATTTACCTGAACGGACCAATCTGATGTCGCTATTAACGGCCAATCAGAAGTGCAGGGCCAGAACCCTGCACTTTACTTCAAGCTCTTAATAACCTTTATTAACTCATTTATTCATTCACAACACTATTAATATTAATTATACAGTTTAATTACACAATCCTAAATTCCCATCTACTAATCTTGATTTATTTTGATTATGGAAAATTATAATATCTATTAATGTATATAGTACTATTTTCCCCATATGTATTTTCCCATTTTATTCATATATTTTCTCATTATTCATCATCTCATAATCTTTTTAAAATTCCATTGATTATTGACTTTTTGGTCAGCCTTTTATCTCTCTCTCTTGGAATCTTGTATGTCTTTTTGATTTTTTTACGCCTACTGAACTTTTCCTTCTGAGTACCTTTTGTCTCTTTCTGCTGTATTATTTGAACGCCCATGAACAAGACTTCCTTTTGGGTTTTTTTAAGAGATTTTTTTTTCTTTTCTCTCTGTTCCGTTATAAGCTTTGGGGCGGAGGGTTATAGAATTGTCTTCTACTTATTAATTCTTTTTCCTCTTTGTTTTTGACTTCTTGAATCTCATTTTGATTTTTCCCTTCCACTGCTTTTTCTAATTTCTCTTTTATTTCTTGAGTATCGTGTTCTTCTTTTTCCCTCAATTGTTGAGTAACTTCTACATTCATTTCTGTATCTTTAAACAATCACCTTGTCACCTTATAGTCTTTTATAGATTCATGCATATCTTTTAACATAAACAATACTTCTTCATATAACTCTATTGCCCTAAATTCACTTTATAGTTGTTTAAAAAATTTAAAGTATATTTCTATAGTTCCAATGTCTCTGTATTTAAAAACTTTCTTCTGACACTTCTCTTTTCTTCTGACACTTTTCTTCTTTTGCCTTGTAGAACGTTCAAATTAATCCACTGAATTCCTCCAATTTTTCAGATCCATAATCCAATAGCCAATTTTAATAAAGTTTCGTTATTTGCAAATTAGTTCCTTTTATAAATCTTCAAAAGGGAAAAGAAAAACTCAGTAAATATTATCAGATTATCCGAGTGGATTTCTAACAATAGAGTCAAAGTCAGACCATTCTCTGGATATTATTGCTTCTATTCTGTGTATTAGACTTTGGGTGTATTAGAATAACTTTCATGAATAAACTGCGGCTATAGTGCTGTAGTACTTCTCTTTCTCCAGTAGATGGCTCTCTTATTCCCAAATCCAACTTTAAGCAGTCTGCCAAAAACAGCTGATTATCCCATAAATCCAGGGGTTTAGAAATACAAATAAGCAGAATAATTTCTCCTGAAAATCACTTTTCAAATTAGTTAAGCTGTTTTCAAGCTTTCTGTATTTTATAGCTTCTCTTGGGCTATTTCACCTCTTAGTTCTCCCGGGTGTTTTTCTCCATGTGTTAATTTGCCTCTATCTCAAGCTTATGAGTTATCTTTTAATATTCTTGTAATTGCATCAGGTCTTTAGGGTAAAAGTTGGTAATTATCTGATCCAGTTTCAAAGCTCTGTCCATGAACTCCTCCAGCATAAATCTTGTGGTCCTGGTTATCCCAGCTTTGTGACTGTCAAAAAATAAACGTCGTCCCTGCTGCCATTCAGAAGAGATTGCTTTGGACCTAACAGGGAAATTGTGGCTTCCTCTTGGTCAGCAAAGCACCTCTCCTTCCTTCACTGTCCCTACAAGTCAGCTATGACCCCTTAGGCTCTTCCGATAGTGGTTACTGGCTGGATTTTGCAGAGCCCAGTAGAGCCTGCTATTTTCCAGCCATTCTTGCCATGACATCAATGGAAATCCTGTCAAGGTAGATCACTTAGTTCACCTTTGATTATTTGGTACCTTTAGCATTGGCTGCGTAATCGTTGGTAAACAATGACCAGATAGAAATCATCACTTCTTCGAAATAAGCCAGTATCGCTGTAAGGACCATCTAGACAAGAAAGGTCAGCAGTGTTTTGTCTGATGACATGATACTATTAGCCAAGCTACACTAGGCCTACATAGCTTTTCTGTGGTGATAGCAAAAGATTGCCAAAAGAAACATTAAAAAACATTAATTTAGAATAAAATTAAGATACTATGTAAATGGGTTAGTTTTTCCTTGAAACCATGATGTATTGTTCAGCCACTGCAATTTTAAAACTTCAGAAGTGTACACAGAGGGTATTTCCACTGCCACTAAGTCCCTTTTGAGGTTGAAGTAATCAGTCATTCTGAATGATACCTATTTGAGTTAAACATGGAAGAAGATATAAATATAGTTCAAAACACAGGCATCCAGTACAAACTGAAAAGATATGAAAAGAGTAAAAGGTGTGCCCTGACATCAGGATACACAAATCTGTTCTTTTATTATTGTGTGTCTCACAGAACGTATAATTTTTCACTTGTTCTGTGTGTTAGGGATAACATTGTTTACCCTAACTGGTTTAGGTAAAATAATAAATATGTAATCATAGTTTATATGTTAAAGTGTCTGCAACTTTAAATATGGGAAAGTAATTAAGGGAGTGGTTGTGAAAGCACTTTAAAAGAGGCAAGACTGCAGCTTGCTCTCTCTCTGGCTTTGATGATCCCTGATTACTGCTTGGAATCAAGACTGCATTGCTCGAACGGGAGAGAAACAAAGGACTGATTTGTAAGTGAACTGACATAGGATATTCTGCACGGACTTTGCTAACTGAATATCCCTGAATGGACTGACTAAATGACACATGACTATTGGACTGTTATTTTGACTATGCTATGAACTCATAATGGAATAAACTATATTTTTGATAGCACAAGTGTATCTGTTATTTTTACTGTATGTTAATAAACATACAAGCTTAGCTCACTCATTTATCTGTGTGCCTATCTGACTAACGCTGCACATTCTGTTTAGCTTGTCTCCCTAACCCTGGTTGGGGAACCCAGGCTTAACACTGTGCATGATTAGGGTTCAAATTTCTTTTTTTTAATCTAAATTTGCCATCAGAGAAATGCAGATAATGCTGTGTTAAAGGAGAAACAGGATCCAATGTATGATAATAATAATAATAATAATAATAATAATAATAATAATAATAATAATAATAATAATAATAATAATAATAATAATTCCATAGTGGTTAAGCTTTAGGGGAACAGACGATACACAGACTCTTGGGCATCACATGAAAGAAAATTTAAAAAATGTCAGTGCAAATATTTTTGGAAGAAGCATCTTTAGAAATGTTCCTCTTACTCTATTTCTAAACACCAAGGAAGCAGCAGAGAAAATTATAAAGATGACAGTCTGTATCATTTAACAATTTATATGACTTAATTTATAAGTATTAAAACTGGTATTAAAACACTAATTTGCCTTGTTGATTGAGATGTTAAAGAATTTAAACATAGCTGGTAACCATATCAGAATGCAAGTAGTCTACTGTAAAATATTCCTGAAGATGCTAAATATTATTTCAAAAGAGTCATTTACATGCTAAGAGGGCGTATAGTGGATACAATGGTGTTATCTTTTCAATGATCATTACATAGATGAGTATAGAAATATTTTAATTGTCCCATTCTCCACGGTTATGTTTTTGATAAGGAATACCATTTTTGTTGCTGAAAGTAAAGAGATTCATACGAACTCAAGACAGTAAAAGTGGACAATGAAAAGTCTGGTTTAAGGTTATAAATTAGCCACCCCTCAGGTGGACGGCTATATAAAATGAATGAATGGATGAATGAATGAATGAAAGAAAGAATGAATGAATGAAAGAAAGAATGAATGAATGATTTAAGAACATAAAAGTAACTGTGAACACAGCTGATGGGTGGAAAAATGAAAGTGATGGATTTTATTTTCTTGTCAGGATTCAACCCTTATAATTAGGATAGGTAAGTAAAGGAAGGAAGAGATTAAACTAGAGGGGAAAGCAGTGACTGCCAAGAGTGCAGATATTTCTATGACAACAAAGATCAAAATAGTTAAATTGATGTTTTTTTCAGTGATCATGTATATGTAAGCTGGTGTTGAAGAAAAAGAAAAGGAAAGAAGATTGGGAATCAGTAAGTGTACCACAGTCCCTTGTAGGTCAAATAAAGAAAAAATGCTCCATTGGAGACAATTATCGATGAGCAGAAACTCACACCTTGAGATGATGATCCTAGATGATGGACTAGAAAAAAAAAACCAAATGGGGGGGAGAGGGGGACAATTCTATCCATGGAGCTTCATATGTACTGCATGTCTAGTTTATGTTTATCTGAATTTAAACTGTCTTACACAGTCAACACTGGAACTGGGTAATATCTATGCCCCTCTTTTGTAGACAACAACTGCAACTATGCTAGGCCTATACTGTACTATCTTCTCATGAATACATATACCCAACCAAAACTACTTTAAATGTTACTCATTTTTTATTTGCATATTAGCTAATATATATATTGTATATCCTTAATTCTTTGAATGACAGTCTTAACCTCCCAAACTGTAATTGCCCAAATGCTAAAGTGCTGAATCAATGCACAATAAAATGTTGTGGTTTTTGCATTCAATTCTGCCAACTTTAATAGGCTTAGCTTTCACCACAAAGGTCAAGAAAATATTGCTTAAGACAAAGACAAAGAGCTGCAAACTTTAATCAGGAACTACTCAGATTTAAAGAAAGATGGGGGTTTCACCTTTTTTTTTCTTTCTCTTCCTCAGGATACAGGGTTGTTGTTTTCTTTAAAGGAAGTAATCTAATCCATTAGGGAAAAAATATAGGGGATCCCATCTAAATAGTGGGTAAGAAATATTTTATGGAATAGTATTACCTATAGTGAGGATGCGATGGCCTAGTGGTTAAGACACTCAGCTTGTTAACCAGAAGGTTGGCACTTCAAGACCCAAATATTGCATAATGGAGTGAGCTCACATTCCTGGCCCAGCTCCTGACAACCTAGCAGTTTGAAAGCAGGCAAATGCAGATAGATAAATAGGTAGTAAGAACTAGGAACTGGGCATGGAACTGGGGGCTAGTCTGGTGAAGAGAAGGACTAGGGGAGACATGATAGCAATGTACCAATGTTTGAGGGGCTACCACAGAGAGGAAGAGGTCAAGATATTTTCCAAGGCACCTGAACGCTAGACAAGGAACAATGGATGGAAACTACCAAGGAGAGATTCAATCTGGAAATAAGGAGAAATTTTCTGACAGCGAGAACAATCAACCAATGGAACAGCTTGCCTTCGGAAGTTGTGGAAGCTTCATCACTGGAGGCTTTCAGGAAGAGATTGGACTGCCATTTGTCAGAAATGGTGTACAGCCGTGATGGCGAACCTATGGCATACGTGCCACAGGTGGCACACAGAGCCATTTGTGTGGGCACGTGAGCCCCAGCCAAACTTACCTGCACTGCACATGCGTACACCTCCCAGCTGCTTTTCAGCCCATTTGGGGGGGGGGGTGGCCCTCCCAGAGAATCTAGGAAAGCCCCTGCAGCAGCAGAAGCCTGAAAAACAGGCCTTCGAGAAATACCAGAAGTGCCGAAACAGAACTCTTTTCAGCCTCCCAAGGTTGCAGAGGCTTCCCTTGAGCCTCCAGGAGGACAAAAACAGCCTCAAATGGGCCAAAAATCAGCTGGGAGTCGCGTGCATACACAGTGTAGATAATGGGGTGGGGAGGTTGTTGCACATGCACGCACGGGGGATGAGGCGCATTGCATTGTGCATGCTTTCAGCACACCACAACAAAAAGATTCAGCAACACTGGTGTAGGGTCTCCTGTTTGGACGCAGGGTTGGACTAGGTGACCTACAAGGCCACTTCTAATTCTATTAATCTAATCTAATCTAATCTACCACTTCAGTGGGAAGTTTACAGTGCTCTGTGCACCTTTGGCCTATAGCCATGCTGACAAATGGCTATGGAAAATATCCTCAAGTAAGAAATGGAGATGAGCACTGCCTCTTAGAGTTTGCACGACTGGACAGGAGAAACCTTTACTTTTATTATTTATAGAATAGGTTTCCATATTACTTCCCATATAAATGAATCTCAAGAAACAATGAAAATATAGTAATTAAAAACAAAAACATCCATCAAAATCCTTAAAGGAAAAGACTGGGAGATGAGGTAGGCCAACATGTACCTACAGAGCCATGGTATTGCAGAAATTGCCTCAGTGGTTTCTTTCTACAAATAATTGCACCTCTGAAATAATTCTTCTTTCTACCAATTGTTTGAATAGTTTTCATAACATCTTTAGAACCTAACTGATCTATAGAGTGAATAGTTTTATTTCAATATTTCTCAAGCAGCTCTTTTTCAAAAAGTCAAAATGCATCAGTCTCTATCTTCTTAGCTCCCTCTCATAGTCAAAAAGTAGATTTATAATAAATCAGTTAATGCTTCCTGGCCAATGAAAATTCATAAAAATCTGAATGTTTCAGCAAACTTTTTGTCCTTAGGTTTTACCATCAAAGATACTCCACGTTTCCTTACTTTAAATTTGCCTTCAGCAATCCTCTTCCTTATTTTAAAGAAGGCTCAAAAATGGCACAGATCTTTTTTTAAAAAGTAGCAGGTTGAGGTTTAAAAAAGTCTTTTTAGTTAATACTAAACTAGTATTACTAAATAGTAAAGTAGTATTAACTTTTTTAGTTAATACAGATAACAATCTGTATGAAAGGCACAACTTATGGTCAGTGAAAAATAAATTCCAAAACAGCTGCTTTTCAACAAGTAAGGGGTTGCAGCTGTGCTTTCTCCTGGCTGAGCAGCTCACCAGTTACTCCGAAGAACATTTCCTCAAGCTACTTGCAGATCACTGCTGAACAAAGGATCTTGTGGGGTGGTACTAGGACTCTCTCTTACCCAGTAAACCCAGTAAAGTCATAAAAAAGGGAATATACCGTATATACTCGAGTATAAGTCGACCCGAATATAAGCCGAGGCACCTAATTTAACCACAAAAAACTGGGAAAACTTATTGACTCGAGTATAAGTCGAGGGTGGGAAATGCAGCAGCTACTGGTAAATTTCAAAAATAAAAATAGATGCCAATAAAAGCTTTCACTAGGACAGTTGAGAATAAGTTTGATGTTCACAATTTCCTCTTTGAAAGAGACCAGTAAATAGGGAACAAGAAGATGAAGAAAAAGAAGTGTGTTTTTTCACACTTTTCACACTGAAGTGAACAAAAATGGCATCATAGGAACAAGCTTATTCTCAGCCCAAAGGTTTGTTTCTGATTTCTTCCCTGATTTAAGGGAAATTTGGGAAACGATCTCACTATCATGAAAGGTTTGATTGATTCACTAACCCAAAAGATGATGATGATGACAGTGGTAGGCAGGAGTCACTCTCTCCCTTGCAAGAAAAAACCAAGAGCCCTTCTTATGATATCTCTCTCTCTCTCTCTCCCCCTCCTCCCCCTCCTCCCGAGTGGACTGAAAGCAGCTGGAGCTGAGGAAATGAAACTGAGTGGAGCGACCTCTGCTAGCGTTGCTTTCTCAGCCTAGAGCTCAGAAAAGCCTCCCCCTCCTCCTCCTCCTCCTCCCCCTCCTCCCGAGTGGACTGAAAGCAGCTGGAGCTGAAGAAATGAAACTGAGTGGAGCGACCTCGGCTCGCGTTGCTTTTTCAGCCTAGAGCTCAGAAAAGCCTCCCCCTCCCATGCTTAAAAGTTGCAAAGGAAACACGGAAGCAGGGAAGCGGCTGCCCAGCTTCGGAGCTCCACACCATTTTTTTTTTCAGAGGGGAATCTGACTCAAGTATAAACCAAGGGGTTTTTTTTCAGCACAAAAAATGTGCTGAAAAACTCGGCTTATACTCGAGTATATACGGTAGTTCCCTTGTTAATAGTTGAAGCATATTTGGACCAGAGGAAAATCCCATAGATTGGTCAGTCACAGGGGTGGGATCCAACAGGGTTAATTACTAGTTCGGAAATTTACGAGTTTCGGTGATTTACAATGTGCTTCCCTGCACGCTGCTGGCACGCGCCTGTAAATCGTAATCAGCATGCTGCGTGCAGAGAAGCAGCCTTTCAAAAAGCCATTTTTCCTGCTTTTTTAACTGCAGCTTGAACGGCAGCTGAAGCTGAAAAAAAATCAGGAAATAAAGATCAGTTAAGAGCCCAGGTAAGCAAAAACATCAGCGGACAGACATAGAACCGGTTCTATGTCTGCTGCTCTTCAGAGCTACTGGTTCTACAGAGGTGGACAGAACCGGTAGAAACCCACCCCTGGTCAGTCAGCCATGTTCATTGGAAGCCTCAAAGTGAGAATGCATCAGATATTCCATATATATAAAAGCGAAATACCACTAATGCATCATGAGCCGTAAAGCCTACAAACTTGAAATTTGGCAAGTATGTTCCTTTTGCCTTCTAGGTGCTTGCTAAGAAATAATTTTTCAAAATGACCATTAGATCATTAGTATTTCTTATACAGCAATTAATTAACACGCTTGGATGCTAATGAGTTCTATTCCCCCTCCCCTCCTGAAAAGAACTCTGTTGCAACTGCCAGTTGCCTCACATTCCGTTACCTCAGTTCAAATTGACAGACATTCCACTCTTTCACTCAGGAGAGGTCTGGGGCTCCTTAAGGTGCTACCTCACCAAAATGTCTACGCCTTCCATCTATGAAACTGCTTCTGAACAGAAAATAGGACACAATAGAAAATAGAACTGCATGAAATAGAAAATAGAATAGGAAATAGAACAGAACATAAAAGGAACAGAATAAAAAAGAGAATAGAACAAAATACAATAGAAGCATAGAGCTGGAAGGGACCTCAGAGGTCATCCAGTCTAATCCCCTGCCCATATTACCAACCACATTTGCTGGATTTAGGAGCATCCTCAGAAGATGCCAGGATCCTCCTAACCGAGGATAAATTCCTAGCCGATATCCTCAGAAAGTTGCCAGGACTTCTCTCCAACGAATCTCAGCAGAGTTAACAAACCAGGTTTCCACAATTTACTCTCTGCTTACAATTCACTCATTAAGATGGTTTCTCCCAGAATCCTCCATCCAGCATGCTTTAAGAGGGGTGGATAGATGATTAGCAACAGTCTTTTGATCCCTGAAGTCCAACAGCTTCCTCTCTACTGCCAGAATCTGGCTCACTTTAGCAGCTGTCGTTTCCCAACTTGATACCATGACTCAACTCTCCGTGGCTTCCTTGGCCTGTCGGGCAAAAGCCATGCCAACATCATGTGGCAGACTTGACCCAACCTCCATCTTGTCCTGTTTGGGAAGCTGCCCCAATGCAGGGTATAAAATCTGGAGAAATAAAAATTTGTCCCTCTCACTTAAAGAGGAAAAAGATCCTCGTGGTTTGCAAAGAGGAGGAAAAACCTGGAATATATCCAGTGTTCTGGGGAATCTTGGATGGAGATTTGGGGTAAAGCAGAAGGAGGAATTGACGGGGGGCTGCTTTTTGAACCCAGGTTTCAATTTGAATGAAGCTGGGTAAAAGGAGAAATAAAAGGCTAGAAAAACAGGTTATAGTCGGCCCACCCTCCTACACAGCCAAAAGCTAATAGACAAATAGGTTGGGGAGCAGTGGTGGGATTCCAATATTTTTACTCCCGGTTCTGTGGGCGTGGCTTGGTGGGTGTGTCTTGGTGGGTGTGACCTGTGACTGGGAGGGCATGGCTTTTTTTTGTTTTTTGCAGCCACCCCCACCTGTTTTTTGGGCCTTCTGGGCCTCAGAAGAGCCTCTAGGGGGGGCGTTTTTGCTCCCAGAAGGCTCCTCTGGGGCTCAGGAAGAAAAAAAACAAAGCATGGGAGGGGCATGCTCCATTTTTTTGCTTTCTGGACCTCAGCAAGGGGAATCCTGGCACAGCTGATCCTATGAATAGCTGATTGTTGGGAAGGAAAAAAAAATACCTTAAGGGGCGAGTGTCAGGAGGGCGGGGTGAGCAAGTATCGGGTGGGTAGGGCAGAGAACCAGTGGCAACCGGGCAACCGGGTCAGGGGGTGGCCAGTCAGAACTTACTACCGGTTAGGCGACCCACACCAAATCCTTGCTACCTGTTCGCCCAATCCGATGCGAAAGGGCTGTTGGGGAGGAAATGTAGTCTCTAAGACTGTTGGATACTTTAAGGCAGGTAGACTTGAACTCCCAGAATCCGCCAGCCAGCAAGAAATCCATTCCTCTTAAAGTATGCTGGCTGGGGGATTCTGGGAGTTGAAATCTTCCCCTCTTAAAGCATGCTGGCTGGGGGATTCTGGGATTGAAGGAAAGAACTCTGTTCCAACTGCCAGTTGCCTCACATTTCATTACCTCAGTTTAAACTGACAGATGTTCCACTCCTTCACTCAGGAGCAATCTGGGGGTCCTTAAGGTACTAAATGTCGTTACCTCAACAAAATGTCTACGCCTTCCACCTATAGAACTGTTTCCGAACTTAAGGCTTGTTTTTGGAGGGTTATTGATCCTCTCAACAACATTGTCCTCATTAAATGTGCCCAATCATACAGTTTTGTAGCAAAGAAAGGGGATCCAGCTAGTGCTGTATAATAGGATATAGGTTTGTCTTGGCTGCTTTCTTCAGAATATTGGGCTTATCTTTTGTTTGTTCAGCATTCTTTTGGTAATAAATTGCCCTATTCTCTTGCCATCTCCTAAGAAGAATCTGTCATCTAAGTCCAGAATCTTCAATGACATCCAAAGTTGACCAAGACTTTAGACATTGTGTTGCACAATTTCCTCATATATTGAGCTCCACTTCACAACTCAGTTTTTGTTGAAAGATGACCAGTTTCTCCTCAGATAACCCTAGCTTACTTTCACAGGGTTTTTTTTCCTTATTTTGTGCCAGAATACCATTGTGAGGGAAACTGAGGTGAACTGACACTGCCCACACTGATTATTCTAAGGTCTGTGGTCATTAGATTTCATTTTAGAATCATTCATTTCTGTGAATGGCTTTGAGGTTTGGCACTTCTTTAATGGAGTTTGGCCCTTGTACCACCCCTGCTCCCTGCAGCAGACACAGGACCCATGGGCCACAGCAGCCCCTGGAAGACCTAGGGGACCTATGACCCTGCAACTCCTGGGCCTCCTGCAAGAGCATTACTGGCTGCCATGACTAGACACCTTTCTGATTTCATTTCTCAGGTCAAAGGAGTTTCTTTTGAACGTGAGTCGGCACACTGTGTCATCCATAGAAGAAATGCTGGCTAGGCAAAAAATGTCACCTGAACTAAACAACATTTTGCAGAAAGTGATTAAAATTATCAACCACATTAAAGTACACACCCTGAACTCACGTTTGTTCATGTAGCAGCTCAGCAAAGAGATGGATGCAGTACACACACATCTCTTATACACAGAAGTGAGATGGCTTTCTAGAGGTAGATCCCTGGTCAGAGTTTTACAAAACCCACTCCAGATATTTCTTTTAGAAATACAGCAGTACGTTTTGATGACCCAGAATGGGTCACAAAACTTGCTTACTTGTGTGATATAGTCAACCTGCTCAATGAACTCAAGCTGTCACTTCAGAGTCAAATGACAACTGTGTACAAGTGAGCACGTAAAGTCGAACTGCATTCAAAGCCAAACTGAAATTATGGGGGCAACAAATGAACATTGGGGTTTTTACATATGACAAAGATTAGCAGAGATTTTGAAGCAGACTGAGGCAGGGCCTTCTTCCAGCTGCTGTATGATCACCTATCTCAGCTTTCAAAAGAGTCTCAGCATTATTTCCCAACCACAAAACACCTTTTAACTGGTAAGGAATAGATCTGCAACCCATTTGTGAATAAGCTAGATGAATTGACTTTGGGTTAGAGGAGGATCCACTGCTTAAGATTGCAAATTAAAAGTATATTTGAGACAACTTCAAATCTCCATCCGTTCTGGATTAAAGTAAAGCCAGAATATTCTGAGATTGCCACAAATCATTGAAAAGCCTACTTCCATTTCCAACATCCTATCTGTTAAGTCCTGAGCATGGGTGCAAGGAACGGAGATGAGACATCGAACAGTGACTTCAACTCTTTATTGTGAAATAAGAACAGAGCAAATACTTGGGCAGCAGCAGCTCTTTTATAGAGCTGGCTGCTGTCAAAACAACTAATGATTTGAGTTTACCACTTTCACAAGCATCCAATCAGAGGGGCCCATTAACAGCCAATCAGACTGGCCAGAAATGACCAATCACGACTCGCTATTTGCAGGCCAGTGAGGAGTGCAGGATTACAAGCCTGCTGTAAAGTAAAAGCTGTTTAGGGTTGTATCGCTGTATTGGCTTAGTCCATAACACCCCTCCCCTCTAGGTTCCATCTGAGGGGTGGGATGACATATTCTCATAAATAGGCAGGTCGCTTCACCTGTCTGCTCGACCTGAGCTGTTCCACCGGTTTCTGTCCTGGCTCTGGTTCCGGTGGGCTGCTAGCTGGGTTGGATGGTGAAAATTATGGCCCTGGGCTGCTTTCTCTGCTTATGCCAGTGCTTTCTTCCGGGTTCCCTGGATCCGTTTACATCGCAGTGCTGTCACGCGGTGGGGCCACTCCCTGGCTTGGTTCTCCTGCTGACGGTGAGTATCCCCTGGTTGGTTGTGTAGACTGTTGGGTTTCGATTGTTAATTCTTCTTCAGCCTCTTCAATGTTTCCTCCCCCCCAGCTAGAGATTCCGGGGCTGAGATTGGACTAGGTGCTGGAATGGAGTTGGTCTATGCGGCGTTTCCACATCTTACCATCTGTAGTTTGCAGGCAATAGGATCGGGGTCCTATAAGTTGCGTTATGGTAGCGGGGACCCACAATGGGTCACCCGAGAAGTTTTTCGCAAACACGAGGTCACCTTCCTGGAATGCCCGACACTTGCTGGTGGATCTTGGGGATTGTTCCGGCGTGTAGTTTGGGTGGAGGCGATCGAGATGTGAGTGAAGTTTGCGGCCCATCAGGAGTTCAGCTGGGGTTTTGTTCGTGGTACTGTTTGGGGTTATGTGCTGAAGGAGAAGCATCCGCTTTATTCTGTTGTCAATGTCGCCGTGGTCCATTTTGTGCAAGGTCTTTTTTACAAATTGAACCATTCGCTCAGCCCTACCATTGGCCGCAGGGTGAGCTGGCAATGTTAAGGCATGGCGGATGCCTCGATCTGCCAGGTACTGTTCAAATGGCAGAACAGTGAATTGGGGGCCATTATCGGAGACCAGGACATCCGGAAATCTGTGGGTAGCGAATAGCTTATTCAGTTTTTTAGTGACTGCCTCTGTGGTAATGCTTTTCATCTTGTGGACTTTGAGCCAGTTTGAATAGGCATCCACTGTTAGGAGGAAAGTGTGTCCTCTTGTGGGTCCCGCAAAATCGATGTGGATACGGGACCAAGGACCTCGAGGCGTTTCCCACTGGGTTGGGGAAGTTTTTGGAGGAGTAGAGCAAGTCTCCTGGCATTTGCTGCACTTTGCTACCCAGGTCTCTATTTGTTTATCTAACCCAGGCCACCATGCGTAACTCCTGGCCAATGCC
Source organism: Hydrophis major (assembly GCA_033807585.1). NCBI lineage: Eukaryota > Metazoa > Chordata > Lepidosauria > Squamata > Elapidae > Hydrophis > Hydrophis major. The sequence goes on from CM066329.1 coordinate 260,598,964, forward strand.
TTCATCCACACAATGCCTGGATATCCATCGTGCAACATTTTTAATACTCTATGTTGCAATTTCTCTGGGATTACGACTCTGTCTCCCCACACTCTGTCTCCCCCCACAGTCTTTTTGGGAGAATAGCTCTGTTTGATGATTCTTAAATGGCTTGAACGTATCATTGGTTTCGCTGACCGGCCCACCCTGTTCCACCCAGCTGAGGTCTCATGCCAAAATAGGGTCCTTTTTTGTTTCTAAGGCAATGTCTCGAGTGGTCAGCGGCAGCGATTTGAGGGTTTCGATTTGCAATACGGCTAAGGTTGGAGCTGGGTCCTCTATGATGTCTGGTAGTGGGGATCGGCTCAAAGCGTCAGTGTGGGGAATGGTTTTTCCCGGGTGGTGTTGCAATCGGTAATCATAGGCAGCTAACAATTCTGACCAATCTGTCATTCTTGGTGATAAGATATGGGGAGTTGGTTTGTTTCCCGCCAAAATACCAAGTCGCAGCTTGTGGTCTGTAATTATGGCAAAGGGTCTCCCATACACATATTCATGGAAATGTTTAATTGCGGATACAATAGCGAGAGCCTCTTTATCAAGTTGACTATAGTTCCTTTTGGTCTTAGACAAAGTTCTTGAAAAGAATGCAATAGGTGCCTCATTCCCATTTGGTAGGACATGGCTTAAAATGGCTCCCACTCCAAATGGTGAGGTGTCACAGGTAACTGTCAAAGGTAGAGTCTTGTTGTATTCCATTAATACAGCATCGGAGGTTAAGAGGTCTTTTATCTCTTGGAATGCCCTCTCTTCACGCCGTCCCCAGACCCAGGAAGCCTTTTTATCGAGAAGTCTATGTAGGGGCTCGGCTACGGTCGCCTTCTGGGGCAAGAAGATGTTATAAAAGTTAATGAGTCCCAGGAAGGCTTGGAGGTCTGTCTTATTCCTAGGTCTCGGGGCATTTTTGATTGCAGTTAGTTTTTTTTCGGTGGGGTGGATTCCCTGTCTGTCGAGAAGGTATCCCAGGAACTCCACTCTCTCCGTACAAAGTTGACACTTGTCCCTTTTTACCCTCAGACCAGCGTCTTTAAATTTGTGAAGAACTTTTCTGAATCGTTGTACTAATAACTCTTTAGTGGGGGCAGCTATTAGGACATCGTCAAAATAAGTCATGATGCCTTTTATGTCTTGTAATAGTCTCTCCATTAAACTTTGGAAAATGCCCGGTGCCACGCTTACTCCGAATTGGAGTCTATTGCACTTGAAAGCGCCTCTATGTGTAACTATTGTCTGGGCTTCTGCAGTTGTCGCGTCTACAGGTAGTTGCTGGTACACCTGAGCTAAGTCCAATTTCGCAAATATTTTTCCACCACCCAGGGAATGAAGAAGGTGTTGAACCACTGATACTGGGTAAGCACTCTGTTGAAGAGCATGATTTAGGGTGGCCCGGTAATCCCCAAAAATTCCTAACGAACCATCTGGCTTCATGGGCATTACTATTGGAGTTTCCCAGCGGGCATGGTCAATCGGTTCCAATATGTCCTGTGCTATCAGTTTATCTAGCAGCTCGTCGATCTTCGGCTTTAGGGCAAAAGGTACCCGATGAGGCTTAAGCCAAATGGGAGCTACATCGGGGCTGAGATTAAAAGATATAGGGGTCCTCTTGTACTTGCCTAATATTCCTGTGAACACGTCCTGGAATTCCTGGATGAGAGCCTCTTCCCAGTTGTCGCTTCTGGTTTGGTGTATGCCGGCTAGTTCAATTCCGAGTGGGGAGAACCACTGTAACCCTAACAAGCTGGGTCAGTCACGATCGACGACAGTCAGGGGAAGCGTCGCTGTGCGGTCCTTGAAGGATACTTGGATGTGGCTGGAACCGGCAACTGGAATTCTGTTTCCCTGGTAGTCTTTCAAGATGATTCTTTGCTTGCTGAGGTCCTGGCAGCAGATGGCAGGGATCAGCTGTTTGAGGGTTTTCCAGGATACCATCGATAGGGATGATCCCAAATTGACTTCCATCAAGCATGGTCGATTCTCAATAGTAACCCTTACGCGCATCTTTCTTGCATCGAACGATGAAGCGTGGTCGATAATAATGGTTTGGTGGGCTTCTTCTAATCTCGTTGAAGAGGCAGGTGCTCGATTTCTGTAGTAGTAGTGGTTGTTCCATTGGTGGTTCAGATGGTCCTGGTTCTCAGGAGGTTTGCCTGACGGAGGTTTTTCTCCCTTCGGCTGGGACTGGACTCTCTCTTGCTTCTGCAGACTTTTGCGATGTGGCCTCTTTTTCCGCAAGTACGGCAGAGTGTATCGAGGAATTTGCAGTCCGATTGCGGGTGGTTTGCCCCGCAACCAGGAGATTGGCGCGGACGTCGCTGGTTCCTTTGCTCTCCTTCCGAGCGGAGCTGGTTGACCTCCTCTTCCTCACTGTCTGAGGATGACTCGAGGTCTTTGTGGTGGGTGGTGGTAGCTTGCTTCTCAGCAGCGAGTGGGCTATCATTAGCGAGTTGGTGAAGCGGTGCGTTCGCTCGGCGGATTCGAGCGGCTGACTTCCTGGTTGCTTCTGGGGCAGTAGCGTCGGCGATGACACCAGCAAGGCTGATGTCACCTTTTGCCATCAGTTTACTCTGCACGTGCAGTGCATTTAATCCCAGAACTATGCGGTCTCTTAGGGCTTCCTCTAAGTTTGCAAAACCACAAAGGCCTCCTAGGTTCTGGAGGTCAGCTACGAAATTCCCAACGCGCTCGTCCTTCCGTTGGTCCCTCTGGTAAAATTCGTGTCTTCATATCAGTGTAGGTACTGCGGGTGCATAATGGGCCCAGAGGATTGGGGCGAGGGTATCCCAATCCATGGTCTTCACTTCCGCCATTTTTGCCAGTGCTTTAGCCATTTTGAAAACGGCGGGGTCGCAATGAGTCAGGAACACCGCTCGTTTCTTGCCAGGTGTAGCATCTTTTAAATTGTTGGTCTCCAGGAACATCTGGAAGTGATCTATATACGAGTCCCAGTCTTCGGTTACTGCGTCGAATGGAGAGGGTGGTATGGCGCCGCTGGTCATCTTGCCGTTTGTTGCGTGCACTCTTTTGCCACGTGCTCTGTCTTGTTCGATGCGTACTTAGTCAGCTCCATCGTCTCCGCATCCCACCTTCGTCGCCAGTGTTATGTTCTGGGCATGGGCGCAAGGAATGGAGACGAGACATCGAACGGTGACTTCAACTTTTTATTGTAAAATAAGAACAGAGCAAATACTTGGGCAGCAGCAGCTCTTTTATAGAGCTGACTGCTGTCAAAACAACCAATGGTTTGAGTTTACCGCTTTCACAAGCGTCCAATCAGAGGGGCCCTTTAACAGCCAATCAGACTGGCCAAAAACAACCAATCACAACTCGCTATTTGCAGGCCAGTGAGGAGTGCAGGATTACAAGCCTGCTGTAAAGTAAAAGCTGTTTAGGGTTGTATCGCTGTATTGGCTTAGTCCATAACACTATCTTTGTGAAGCAGGGTTTTCTGTAGTGACAGCAACCAAAACAAGATTACTCAGTAGACTGGACATAAGCAGACAGTTTGGGTGACACTGTCTCCTGTCACCCGCCAGATGGAACTGTCCAGTTGCAGCGACACAATCTCAAGGTTTCCACTGATTCTGCATTATGGTGAGCTATATACATTCCATTATATATGACAGTGTAATAATACTAGAAATAAACTACACTATTTATTTATTTAGAAAATTTACAATAAATGTAATGGGTTTGAATCATCCTGAAACCATCCTTCCTCCCCCAGTCCATGGAAAAATTGTCTTCTATGAAACTGGTCCCTGGTGTCAAAAAGGTTGAGGGCCACTTGGTCTTTTTGGAAAGAGTAAAAGAAAAAAAGAAAAGAAAAATGTAACCAATGCTCAATACCTGCTGCAAAATGTATATATGTATATATATTTGTTTATATGTTTGTTTCTTTTTAAGTGTTTTAAATATATGAAACTTAAATAATCTTAATTTTAAAACTTAAAAAAAAGGAAAGAAAGACCCTCAACTCCATGATTGAAGTGAAAGGTTAACTTTTACTAAGTTCAAACAATTACAGCATAAGCAAAACTGTATTCCCACACAGTTTGCATTTTTCCCTCTTCCCTGGCCTTCTACCAGTCTGTCAGTGTCCAATAGCTTTCATTTTAGATGTTTGGGGAACGGCTTTGAGGTTTGGTGCATCTTGATGGAGTCTCACTTTCTATTCTCACAGCTCTGTCCTTGGTCGGCCAGTTCATTCTTAATTGATACCTCTGTTTCCCATCACCCTGTCATCCCCTTTCCTTCCTTCCCATTGGTACTCCCTACTTCCTCGACCCCCTTCCACCTTTTATAGCGGACTGCTAGCAAAATCAGATACTTCGTTATAGATAGATGATAAAACACCTGGCTTTGTCAACTTCCGTTTTTCGTGGCTTCAGGGCAGCAGGAATTCGCGACAGCTCGCGATTCCTGCTGTGCTAGCCGTCGAGGTACCCCCGATCCAGATGGGTCAGGGGGATATGGCTGCCCTGTAGGGACAGCTGAAGACAGAGGGGAGTCGGAAAGGGAGGTGGGGGCATCGCAGACCCCCCCTTTCTCCGGGAAAACCCCTTTTTCCCAAGGCGGTGGAGCGGCGGTCAGCAATGGCCGCCACGAAGAAGCCAGCAACCGGGTAAGAACTGTGCTGGAGGAAGTGTGAAGAGTGAAAGTTCTGTCTGAGCCGGGTCAAGTAACACCTTTTAAATTGCCTGGAATTGAGCTGTTTGTTGCTGGAGGATACATTGTATCCCTAAGAAGAGCGAAAAGCGGCGGAGAAGCTGTTAAAGGGAATTTTTTTTTTTTTTTTTTTACTCTCCCACCCCACGGAAAAAGCAGAAATATTTGGATATATTAGACATTGAAAGTGGATTGTTTTGAAAGCTAAGATAAGAGACAAAGGGATTTTTGGACATTGAAAAATGTGAGAAATTGGAAAATCTCTGCTGGAGGTATGGATTTTTGATTATTAAAATTCTCATTGCAAGTGGGAAAGGAGAAAAAAAAAAATTGGAGCAGAAGCTGAAAAAGGAGGAGATTGATTAGAACGTCTTTGTATCCCAAAAGAAGATATATGGTAATTGGACCTCTTTGATTAAAAATTAATTCAGAAAGAGAAAGAGAAGAAGGAAGAAAAGTATTAACTTTTGGAACTTTTTTTCTTTTTTTTAATTGCTTTTGATTGTCTTTGATTAAAAATTCTTGTGGTTGTTTTGGAAAAAGTTTCCCTTTTCATAATGGCATCGTCTGTGGATGAACTAGAGATTGAATATCAAAAATATAAAAAAGAAGATACTTTGGGCGCTTTGTTTCAATTTTTAGAAATGGCGTTATGTTCCTTTGAAAAGTTGATTACGCAGCAGAAGGACTGGGACAAGGAAGAAGAGGAAGAAGAAGCCATCTTTGATGAACAATGGGTCCCTTCTGGAGAGGAGGAGAAAAAGGATAAGAAAAAGGGAATTTTAAGAATTATAAAAACAACCAAAAGAGAGAAAAATGAGCGAAAAGATGGAGGCAAGGTTAGAAAGCAAAGGAAAAGGAGCAAGAAAAGCGAAGAGAAAAAGCAAAGGGGTAGAAAGGGCAAGGAGAAGAATAAGCAAGAGAGAAAGGGGGGGAGGAGAAGCCTTAATGGGGGGAAGCAAGACCTAAGGAAAAAAAGTTTATTTAGAGACAATGGGTGAATTTAATTTAGATTAAAAGAGGGATTCTGGAGGGTATATAAGAGTGTTTTTTTATATGTATATTTAGAATATAAAATTTATTAAGTAATTTTAGAATTTTTTTTAAACAGAATCCCAAGAAAGATTGCTATATGTAGTATTTCTAAGTTAGGGTAATGAGTTATAGATGTTACTCCAATTGGTGTACAGGAGAAGTATAGTAAAAGAAAAAAAAAGATGAATGGATAATTGGAAATAGAACAGACAAAGAATGTTGTGGAAAATGGTAATAAGATATGGAAGGATATATATGCTTTTTTTTTTTGGATTTTGTATATTGATAAAAGGCAATAAAATTTTAATTAATAAATAATTTGGATGGAAAAGAGAAGTAGGGACAAGATATGAAGTTAATATTATATGAAATATTGATATTATAATCTGGAAATGTTATGCCTTATTGGTCTATTATTATTATTTTTTCTTAGAAAAGAATTTATAAGCTGCTATGCCTTGATTCTTTGTGCATTGTTTTTATAAAACTGATAAAAATGGTTTTTATATATATATATAAAAAAGAAAATGATAATAAGATTTGGAAGGAGATATGGGTTGAATATGATGTTTGAATTTGTGTCTGTGTAAAGAGTTTTAACCCGGGAACAGACAACCTTCAGAAAAGATCTTTTAGTTTTGTTTATGTTTTGTGTTTGTATGTTTGTGTATTGTGCTTATGGTAAAACTAACAAAATTTGTTTTTTATAAAAAAAAAAAAAAAGGAAAGAATCAATAAAACCTTGGAGGAATGTTAGATGAGAATAATTTATACAAGCCAGAAAGAAAAGAATATGATGACTATAAAATGGATAAATATGGAAGAGAAATGAAATTGAATAGGAGTAAAGAGAAAAAATGAGAAATTTGCTGAAAGATGTTTGTGTGTCCATATGGAGATGGGATAAATTGGAATTATGCTGTATAAAAATAATGTTTTGTTTGACTTGTAAGGATTTACAATGTTAAGAGGTTTTATGTGTTTATGTATTTAATAGTTAATGATGTGTTGTTTTATCTTTAAAATCAATAAAAATTTGTTTCAAAAAAACAAACAAAAAACACCTGGCTTTGGCATTGGTGCAGGGGGAACCATGGGTGCTGGAGGAACCATGGGTGCTGGGGGAATCATGGGCGCTGAGGGAACCAGACTGCTAGCAAAGTCAGATATTTTCTTAAAGATAGATGATATAATACCTGGTACAGGAGCAACCACACTGCTAGCGAAGTCAGATATTTTCTTATAAATAGACGATATAATACCTGGTGCAGGGGGAACCATGGGCGCTAGGGAAACGATGGGAGCTGGGGGAACTATAAACACTAGGGGAACTATGGGTGCTGGGGGAACCATGGGCACAGGGGGAATGATGGGCACCAGACCATTGGCTTGACAAAGACCATTGACTCCATGATTGAAGTGAAAAGTTCACTTTTGTTAAGTTTAAGTGGTTACAGGATAAGCAAAGCTGAATCTGAATATTCCTGTGCAAAGCCTGCATTTTTCTCTTTTTGCCTGGTCCTTTGTCCTTGACAAAGAATCATTCATTTCTGTGAATGGCTTTGAGATCTGGCACTTCTTTAATGGAGTTTTGCATTCCATTCTCATAGCTCCATCCTTGGTCAGCTGGTTTATTCAGTATCAGCACCTCTGATTCCTGTCATCCCCGCTCCTTTATCCCCATTGCTACTCCCTACTTCCCCAACCTCTACCCTCACCTTGTGTTTCATGGCAAGATGCCAGCGAAGAGAAATATACAGAAGATGGCAGACATGATACCATCTAGGTTTTGCTTATTCTCATTTGTGTGTTTCCATGTTCCCATTTGCATTTTCATTGTTCCCTTTGCCTTCCATGGCCCTTGTACCACCCCTGCTCCCTGAAGGGCCCATGGGCTACAGCAGCCCCTGGAAGACCTAGAGGACCTATGACCCATGCAAATCCTGAAGCTTCTACAGATCCCGAAACCCCTGCAGCTCCTGGGCCTCCTGGGGAGTACTACTGGCTGCCATGACTGGACACCTTTGTAATAATATTATAAATATTTTTGTGCATCCATTTCATAGTCATCATAATAATTATGTTGCATAATAACTCATATCATCAATCAACCAATACACTGCTTGTAAATTTATGAAGAATGATGATGTTTTAAGATTATGTCCTATGTTTTATGTGTTTATGTTTGTTGTAAAAAATTAATAAAATAATATAAATATTTTTACACCAATGTATTAATAATAGAGATAAACTACATTATTTATTTATTTAGAAAATTTAAAATAAATGAAATGTGTTTGAATCATCCTGAAACCATCCTTCCTTCCCCTGTCTGTGGAAAAATTGTCTTCCATGAAAATGGTCCCTGGTGTCAAAAAGGTTGGGGACACTTGGTCATTTGGGAAAGAAAGACCCTCGACTCCATGATTGAAGTGAAAGGTTCACTTTTACTAAATTCAAGCAATTACAGCATAAGCAAGGCTGGATCAGAATATTCCCACACAATGTTTGCATTTTTTCCTCTTCTCTGGCCTTCTACCAGTCTGTCAGTGTCCAATAGATTTCATGTTAGATGTTTTGGGAACGGCTTTGAGGTTTGGTGATTCTTGATGGAGTCTCACCTTCCATTCTCACAGTTCCGTCCTTGTTCAGCCAGTTCATTCTGAATTGATACCTCTGTTTCCCATCACCCTCTCATCCCCCTTCCTTCCTCCCCATTGGTACTCCCTACTTCCTTGACCCCCTTCCACTTTTTACAGCAGACTGCTAGCAAAATCAGATACTTTGTTAAAGATAGACGATAAAATACCTGGCTTTGGCATTGGTGCTGAGGGAAGCAGACTGCCAGCGAAGTCCGATATTTTCTTATAGGCAGACGATATAGCATCTGGTACACTGGGAACCAGACTCTTGGCGAAGTCAGGTATTTTCTTCAAGAGTGACGATATAGCATCTGGTACACTGGGAACCAGACTCTTGGCGAAGTCAGGTATTTTCTTCAAGAGTGACGATATAGCATCTGGTACACTGGGAACCAGACTCTTGGCGAAGTCAGATATTTTCTTAAAGATTGACGGTACAGGGGGAAGCATGGGTGCTGAGGGGAGCATGGGCACTGAGGGAAGCAAACTGGCAATGAAGTCCGATATTTTCTTAAAGATTGACGGTATAATACCTGGCTTTGGCATTGGTGCAGGGGGTACCATGGGCACAGGGGGTACCATAGGTGCAGGGGGAACCATGGGCGCAGGGGGAACCATGGGCACAGGGGGTACCATAGGTGCAGGGGGAACCATGGGCGCAGGGGGAACCATGGGGGCAGGGGGAACCATGGGCGCTGGGGGAACCATGGGTGCAGGGGGAACCATGGGGGCAGGGGGAACCATGGGCACAGGGGGAACCATGGGCGCTGGGGGAACCATGGGTGCTGGGGGAACCATGGGTGCTGAGGGGAGCAGACTGCCAGCGAAGTCCGATATTTTCTTAAAGATTGATGGTATAATACCTGGCTTTGGCATTGGTGCAGGGGGAACCATGGGCACAGGGGGTACCATAGGTGCAGGGGGGACCATGGGCGCAGGGGGTACCATAGGTGCAGGGGGAACCATGGGCACAGGGGGTACCATAGGTGCAGGGGGAACCATGGGCACAGGGGGTACCATAGGTGCAGGGGGAACCATGGGGGCAGGGGGAACCATGGGCACAGGGGGTACCATAGGTGCAGGGGGAACCATGGGCGCAGGGGGAACCATGGGGGCAGGGGGAACCATGGGCGCTGGGGGAACCATGGGCGCTGGGGGAACCATGGGTGCTGAGGGGAGCAGACTGCCAGCAAAGTCTGATATTTTCTTAAAGATTGATGGTATAATACCTGGCTTTGGCATTGGTGCAGGGGGAACCATGGGCACAGGGGGAACCAGACTGCTAGCTAAGTCAGATATTTTCTTATAGGCAGATGATATAGCATCTGGTACATGGGGAACCAGACTGCTAGCAAAGTCAGATATTTTCTTATAGGCAGATGAAATAGCATCTGGTACACGGGGAAGCAGACTCTCAGCGAAGTCCGATATTTTCTTATAGGCAGATGAAAAAGCATCTGGTACACGGGGAAGCAGACTGCCAGCGAAGTCCGATATTTTCTTATAGGCAGATGAAATAGCATCTGGTACACGGGGAAGCAGACTCTCAGCGAAGTCCGATATTTTCTTATAGGCAGACGATATAGCATCTGATACACGGGGAAGCAGACTGCCAGCGAAGTCCGATATCTTGTTATAGACAGATGATATAGCACCTGGTGCAGGAGGAATGATGGGCGCTGGGGGAATGATGGGCGCTGGGGGAATGATGGGCGCTGGGGGAATGATGGGCGCTGGGGGAATGATAGGTGCTGGGGGAATGATGGGCGCTGGGGGAATGATGGGTGCTGGGGGAATGATAGGAGCTGGGGGAATGATGGGTGCTGGGGGAATGATGGGTGCTGGGGGAATGATGGGTGCTGGGGGGACGATGGGAGCTGGGGGAACTATGAACACTGGGGGAGCTATGGGTGCTGGGGGAATGATGGGCGCAGGGCCTCTTGAAGGAGCAATATTGGCTGATTTGACACTTATTAAAGCCCTTATTAAAGAGCCAATTATATTATTTTGATAGTAAGAAGGATTTACAGAGCCAAAATGTAAAGCTGGGTTTGGGGATGGATAATATCTAGATCCCCTTTGTTCACTGCTTCCACTTTCACTACTGCTGGTCTGGAAGAAAAAGAGAAGAATGAGAAAAACATAAAATGGGTATATGTATTTAATCTACTTATAATTATTTTAAAATATTTCTCTCTTTTTTGATAAATGTTTTTGACCAAATCAGCAGTGCTATGTGTGAAACTGATTCCTCAAGCCAAATGAAAGTAGCCATCAGCAAGCATTGGTGTCCATCACAAGAGTAATCAACCAAGCATTTTGGTTTGCTTGCAGCCAAATATCTAGAAGACCATACAAAAAAACTAATTCTCAGTTTTCAGTTGCTTTAAAAGGTCATGGGATGGTAGAAACTGATCTCCCTTAGGGTTAGGCTGTCACTTTATAAAGCTTCAAATAACATCATCCACAGATCCATCTTTGGAAATTTTTAAACAGAAAATACTTACTTTGAAACCTCTACAGTATGCCAGTAGCAACTTTAAGATTTGTGAACTTCAGCTCCCAGAATTCCCCAGCCAGCTATGTCATACATCTTTAAAGTAGCCAAGCTTCAGGAAAAAACAACTCCAGGATAACCAGCCGGAGGATCTATATCAACTTTTTCTAACTGATTAACTTCCTGCATGGACTTAATATTCGTTCTTTCTCCCTGTTAGGGCAGCCATCCTGCTACACTATGCATTTCCTGCTGTCAACCTGTCATAAGCAATGGGGGTGGAGGATGGGGGAAGATAAGGATAAGGAGAGGGCTAGCCTGGGAAAAATGAAACCATGAAACATGCCGCCCCATGAGAGCCATGAGAAGACAGGGACAGTTTCTCTAACAATTTGTTAACACCTAATTGGACACTCTATGAGAGTGATGGCAGAGCCATCTCTCTGAGCACATGCAGCCATCTCCCATTCCTCCTCTGGGTCATTGCACTCAGGCCAGCTGGACTTTACTTGCGCATGCCTACCAAAACCAGAAAAGCAGCCACCTAGTGTGCATGCGTGCACCAAGATGATGGTTTTGTTTCCAGCTCGTGCCTGTGTGCTGTCCCCCATGCAGCCACCCCTCCCACCACTATTGCCAAAGAGATGCGGTGCCCCAGCATTCTTCCTACCCGTCTCAGCTCCTGTGCCTCCCCAGAAGAGTGGCAGCAGCAGAGGGAAGGCCAGGAGTCATTGGCCCAGCCCTGCAGCCGCTCCCATGCTAGTGAGCTGGGCCCTTGGGGGCATCTCCATGCAAGCAGCTCACCTCCCTGCTGGCAACTCCTCCTACAGCATCTCACCCAGAAGCAGCAGCACAACAGCCACCACCACTGGGGTTGAGGGTACAGTGGAGGCATGGACGGGCAGGCCAGTCCTCCCTCTCCCTCCCGAGTGGGCTTCTTATGTTGCCCCAACACTTCAGCCCGTGCCACTGATCCCTGGTCCAGAGCGCCTGGCTGGATCAGGCGCACGGGGCAGTGTTTGCTGATTGGCTGATTGGCTGCCCCATGCTCAAGCTGGCCAGTACACCAGAACCCAGAAGAGCAAGGGAGCAGAGTTGCTGGTCAGGATGGCTGAGGCTGTACAAGAAGGGAAGTCCCAGCCCTCCTGTCCTCACCCCTGCTGCCCGCTCATCTCCGGTGGCAGTGGCTGTTGCACTCCCACTTTTGGGTGGGAGGCTGGAGGAGGAGCTGCCAGCAGGACGGCAAGCTGCCCGCATGGCTCACCGGTGTGGAAGTGGCTGTGGTGGCTGGCCAATTGCTCCTGACCTTCCCCCCTGCAGCTGCTGCTGCTGCTCTTCTGGTGAGGCGGAGCTGTGCACAAGCTGAGTTGGGTGGGAGGAACACCAGGGACAGCATGTTGGCCAGGAAGCTGTTGCACACCCTTGGAAGAAGTGAGAGGAGAGGGGGTAGCTGCACTGGCTTGTTCCAAGGGCCCAGAAGGGATCCAGCTTTCCAGTGGAATGAGGCTGCAGTGCGTATGATCTGGTTTTCAGCATGCACATGCACGCTCACACACACCCGATTTGGCACTCGGTATTGAAAAGATTTCCACATACTCCCATTTCGGCACCCGGTGCCCAAAAGATTTGCCAACACTGCTCTATGATAACCAGGGGGTGGATTGGAACAAGAGAAAATTAACTATATGCTTTGGGCACAAACACTCCAGAGCCAGCTTTGCTCCTTCTGTAACCAATTGGCTTTATTAAAGTATACTTTGGGCTAACCATGGGCCCAGGAGTCTTTCTTTTTTAACGGACAAAGTGGGGACGGTTAATATTAAACTGGATCTGAAACAGCAATCTACTGGGACAGTTCACCCACTGCAGAGATTATGCAAACATGTCCATCCCTGGGAAAGAGCAGTGGGAGAGGAAAGAGAACAGGCCGAAATGAGATCCCAAAACCTTGGGAACCCAGCAAGAAACCCAGACAGTGGGTCACAAAAGAACCAAGAGCAAAAGAGGGCATTGCAGCCCTGTGCCTACACCTCCCAAAGTCTCTCCAATTGAAGATCCTCTGGAAATTATTCCCTAAGTCAGGTGGGCACTATATTTCAACCGCTTTAATTCCCCTATTTCTAATTCCTACCCAATGCTCTGTCCAGGATGCCCCAGTACAATAGCACCCAGGAAGAAGTCATAAATTCCATCATCCCATCCAGTCAGATAGCATCCCTGCCCTTACAACAGTGCAGAAAAAAGCTAAAGGAGAAGTGGTGGACAAATTAACTCAGCTATCAAAAGTGCTTTAAAGGATGATGAGTGGTTTAAGCTACACAAGGGAGAACTCTCATGTGGGGGAAAAAATCTTAAATGCATCCACCCAGTTTTAAAGATTGCAACTACTTCATCTGTGTATCCCTTCCCACAATGAAACCACCTCTCCCATATTAATTGAAGAGGAATAACATTTTGAACCTTTGACTCTGCCTTTATAGAGGCAAATTGCAATACTTAAGTCTTATGCAAAGATTTCCCTCCTTCGGACGTTCAATGCTCACTTCATCTCACCCACCAATTTCACAATCAATAACCTGACAAGCCTAAATAAGTCCGTTATCTAACCTTAACTCTCTTTCTATTTCTTTTATGGCTAGCTCTTTTTCATGAGGGGCAGCATGTCAGAACTGCCATTGTACTACATTATTCATTGCCTGCTGACAGCTTGCCAGAAACAATGGGTGGGGGAGATGGTGCGGTAAGATAAAAGGAAGGCTAATCTGGGGAAAACAAAACCATGAAATGTGCCACCGTGTGAGAGTCAATGGCTGTTCCAAGGTCGCATGAAGGAATGCGGAACTATCAAGCCTGCGAAGACAAGAACTGTAAATCAATTATTTAACACCTAATTGGACACTCAATGATGACCAGGTGGTTATGGTGGTGGTGGATGGGAACAAGGAAACATTAACCATATGCTTTGGCCATGAAAACTCCAGATCCAGCTTTGCTTCTTCTGTAACAACTTGGCTTTATTAAAGTGTACTTTGGCTAACCATGGACCCAGGAGTCTTTCTTTTCTAACTGACCAAATTGGGGCAGTTAACACACCCTGTTTCTATCTCTCTGATTCATCAGTCCCAGCTTCCTTTTGCAGTGTGGAATAATAATGCTGATTTCCTTCACTGAAACATCAAAAAAAAAAAAAAGAATGCTCTGCCCAATCCATTTCACAAGCAACACATGATCCCCCTGACTCAAAAATTTAACTGTTATGTTTTTTGTAACCATTAAATAAATCCTAGATATTTCCACCAAACAATCACAATCCTTGATGTATACCTTAGAGGGAACAATGATGGCCAAAAGACAAGCAAGAACAATTACAATCTTCATTTTGTTGGATAAATCTGTAACAACAAATAGTTATGAGTTATTAACAATCAGTTAACTGAATGCCAAGTTAGTTCATGCTACTTCACAAAATGTTTTGGGTCTTAGTCACAAACTCTATTAGAACTTGCTCCTACCATTAGATGTGATTACACCCTTCCAAAGTTTTTGGGCAGAATCCTCTTAGTGGCTGCGTTCAGAGTATGGAATCTCTTTCTTCACAAGAAAACAACTGAATTTCTAATGGACAGAGAACAGCATAGATAACTCAGTGACTGATTTTCTGATTCCTTAATACCTGAGCTTTATCTGACTACAAGCATTGAAAATAAGCTATTAATAGAAAAAAGGGAATTACTATTTTATATAAATACTTTCATTTTCCCCTTTATTCATCATGGTAAAAATTATTAAAATATCATTTTAAACATAAATATAAAGAAACATGACAGCTTTATAACCCTAAGGAGATGGATCTGAAAGGATTTATCCTTCCCATACGTTTAAGGTTTGCTTAAGAAAAAAGATGAATTTGATCTTGATTTGCTGTTGCAAAGCAGGGGAAGGAAAAGGGGAAATAAAATAGGGAAGGGCAGCCCTGCTCTCCTAAAAGCATTGCTGACTATATGATCTCTTTAAAACGAATAACGCCCTTCTTATAAGAGTTGACCATAATATTTGAAGAAACAGTGAATGTAAAGAACTGGGGTCAAAGTAGCTATGAGTCCACTAATTTCAGTGATATAATTGAAGATATGTTGCTCCTTCTATAACTTGTACTAAATTTGAAGTATCTCAAAATGATCAAAACTCACCAGCTGATATTTATGTGGTGCTTCATACTGATAATTCTTTTTTCCAAATAATTGCTGAGAAGGTGTCAAAATAAAAATATACTGACTTACCTTTTTCTTCGCAATGCAGCATTTTCTTTGCTGTCTCTGAGTGTTGTTCTGAGACGTAGTAGCAGTGGTTATGTACTCTCTGAAATTTCCTGGGATTAGGGAGATCATCTAACCACACATCTTCTGGGATTACAAGAGCTTTGTCCTAAACTCTTCCAAATATGCTTGCAATCTTCAAAAATCCTGTTCTGAAATGTTTTGGAGTTTTAAGAGAATTGTTTTGGGGTAATATTCAGCAGATCCCTTTGAAAGAGATGATGGTGCTGCTACCAATTTCTTTTTAGTAAAAGTAAAGTTATTCTCAAGTGAAACAGAATTCATCTTTTATAAGCTGCCTCCTTTGGTCTCCTCTAATCCTCCTTCCTCCATTGATAGAGAATCTGGAACCAGATGTTCAAGATTCTGTGGACTGGATGGACCATCAGGCAGGCTGGGTTGAGTAATTAGGCAGGAAATTATCCATCCCATAACTATTCTATAATAGATGCTTTGTAAAAAAAATTAGTAACAAGCCAGAGTACTAAATTGCATATCTTGTTTGATTGGAGATCTCAACAAAGAACCCCTGCAATACAGAATTCACCTCTCAGTCTATGGATTCAAGTAGATTGTGTTTGTGAAGATAGATATTTTTTTCAATCAAAGATTTTTATTTTTCAGTAGAAACATACATATTTTGTGGACAGTGTATTGACTTGGTCAAGTCTTTTTTAAACAACAGTAACAGTAATACAAATAATGCTAGTCTCTTTTCATAATCTATTTATCATTTTCCCATTAATTCATTTGAACATAAATAGAATTTAGGGCCAATGCACATTTCTTTGTTTGTTATCCCTAAATACTATTGTTTGATATTTTTAAAGAATTACTCATTATTTCACCATAACTTCAATATTCCAGGTGTGTAGGATTACTTATAATGCCAAATAATAGCAATATTTAATCAATCCCAGGAGTGTATCTCAAAATCCACACAATTTCTAGTCCTTAATATTTTAAATTCACAATATACTTTAACACACTATTAATATTAATTATACAGTTTAATTACACAATCCTAATTCCCATCTACTAATCTTGATTTATTTGGATTATGGAAAATTATCATATCTATTAATGTATATAGTACTATTTTCCCCATATGTATTTTCCCATTTTATTAATATATTTTCTCATTATTCATCATCTCATAATCTTTTTAAAATTCCATTGATTATTGACTTTTTAGTCAGCCTTTTATCTCTCTCTCTTGGAATCTTGTATGTCTTTTTGATTTTTTTTATGCCTACTGAACTTTTCCTTCTGAGTACCTTTTGTCTCTTTCTGCTGTATTATTTGAACGCCCATGAACAAGACTTCCTTTTGGGGGTTTGTAAGAGATTTTTTTTTTCTTTTCTCTCTGTTCCGTTATAAGCTTTGGGGAGAGGGTTATATAATTGTCTTCTACTTATTAATTCTTTTTCCTCTTTGTTTTTGACTTCTTGAATCTCATTTTGATTTTTCCCTTCCACTGCTTTTTCTAATTTCTCATTTATTTCTTGAGTATCGTGTTCTTCTTTTTCCCTCAATTGTTGAGTAATTTCTACATTCATTTCTGTATCTTTAAACAATCACCTTGTCACCTTATAGTCTTTTATAGATTCATGCATATCTTTTAACTTAAACAATATTTCTTCATATAACTCTATTGCCCTAAATTCACTTTATAGTTGTTTAAAAAATTTTTTAAAGTATATTTCTATTGTTCCAATGTCTCTCTATTTAAAAACTTCTGCTTAATAAAATTTCATCAATCCCATAATTATACCTCCAAAACCCCTCACTTTATGGTCTCTAAAATTCTTAATAATTTACAGCCTTATAGTTTCCCAATAATATAACTCCCAATTGTCCAAATTTTAAAGTTATATTTAGCTATCCTTTTCTCTTTTCTTCTGACACTTTCCTTCTTTTGTCTCGTTGAATATTCAAATTAATCCACTGAATTCCTCCAATTTTTCAGATCCATAATCCAATAGCCAATTTTAGTAAAATTTCGTTATTTGCAAATTAGTTCCTTTTATAAATCTTCAAAAGGGGAAAGAAAAACTCAGTAAATATTATCAGATTATCCAAGTGGATTTCTAACAATAGAGTCAAGGTCAGACCATCCTCTGGATATTATTGCTTCTATTCTGTGTATTAGACTTTGGATATATTAGATTAACTTTCATGAATAAATTGCGGCTATAGTGCTGTAGTACTTCTCTTCCTCCAGTAGATGGTTCTCTTATTCCCAAATCCAACTTTAAGCAGTCTGCCAAAAACAGCTGATTATCCCATAAATGCAGGGGTTTAGAAATACAAATAAGCAGAATAATTTCTCCCGAAAATCACTTTTCAAATTAGTTAAGCTGTTTTCAAGCTTTCTGTATTTTATAGCTTCTCTTGGGCTATTTCACCCCTTAGTTCTCCCGGGTGTTTTTCTCCATGTGTTAATTTGCCTCTATCTCAAGCTTATGAGTTATCTTTTAATATTCTTGTAATTGCATCAGGTCTTTAGGGTAAAAGTTGGTAATTATCTGATCCAGTTTCAAAGCTCTGTCCATGAACTGCTCCAGCATAAATCTTGTGGTCCCGGTTATCCCAGCTTTGTGACTGTCAAAAAATAAACGTCGTCCCTGCTGCCATTCAGTAGAGATTGCTTTGGACCTAACAGGAAAATTGCGGCTTCCTCTTGGTCAGCAAAGCACCTCTCCTTCCTTCACTGCCCCTACAAGTCAGCTATGACCCCTTAGGCTCTTCCGATAGTGATTACTGGCTGGATTTTGTAGAGCCCGCTATCTTCCAGCCATTCTTGCCACGACATCAATGGAAATCCTGTCAAGGTAGATCACTTAGTTCACCTTTGATTATTTGGTACCTTTAGCATTGGCTGTGTAATCTTTGGTAAGCAATGACCAGATAGAAATCATCACTTCTTCGAAATAAGCCAGTATCGCTGTATGGACCATTTAGACAAGAAAGGTCAGCAGTGTTCTGTCTGATGACATGATACTATTAGGCAAGCTACACTAGGCCTACATAGCTTTTCCGTGGTGATAGCAAAAGATTGCCAAAAGAAACATTAAAAAACATTAATTTAGAATAAAATTAAGATACTATGTAAATGAGATAGTTTTTCCTTGAAACCATGATGTATTGTTCAGCCACTGCAATTTTAAAACTTCAGAAGTGTATACAGAGAGTATTTCCACTGCCACTAAGTCCCTTTTGAGGTTGAAGTAATCAGTCATTCTGAATGATACCTATTTGAGTTAAACATGGAAGAAGATATAAATATAGTTCAAAACACAGGCATCCAGTACAAACTGAAAAGATATGAAAATAGTAAAAGGTGTGCCCTGACATCAGGATACTGTTCTTTTATTATTGTGTGTCTCACAGAACGTATAATTTTTCACTTGTTGTGTGCATGATTAGGGTTCAAATTTCCTTTTTTTAAACTAAATTTGCCATCAGAGAAATGCAGATAATGCTGTGTTAAAGGAGAAACAGGATCCAATGTGTGATACATTTAATAATAATAATAATAATAATAATAATAATAATAATAATAATAATAATAATAATAATAATAATAATTCCATAGTGGTTAAGCTTTAGGGGAACAGACGATACACAGACTCTTGGGCATCACATGAAAGAAAATTAAAAAAATGTCAGTGCAAATATTTTTGGAAGAAGCATATTTAGAAATGTTCCTCTTACTCTATTTCTAAACACCAAGGAAGCAGCAGAGAAAATTATAAAGATGACAGTCTGTATCATTTAACAATTTATATGACTTAATTTATAAGTATTAAAACTGGTATTAAAACACTAATTTGCCTTGTTGATTGAGATGTTAAAGAATTTAAACATAGCTGGTAACCATATCAGAATGCAAGTAGTCTACTGTAAAATATTCCTGAAGATGCTAAATATTATTTCAAAAGAGTCATTTACATGCTAAGAGGGCGTATAGTGGATACAATGGTGTTATCTTTTCAATGATCATTACATAGATGAGTATAGAAATATCTTGATTGTCCCATTCTCCACGGTTGTTTTTGATAAGGAATACCATTTTTGTTGCTGAAAGTAAAGAGATTCATATGCACTCAAGACATTAAAAGTGAACAATGAAAAATCTAGTTTAAGGTTATAAATTAGCCACCCCTCAGGTGGATGGCTATATAAAATGAATGAATGGATGAATGAATGAAAGAAAGAAAGAAAGAATGAATGAATGAAAGAAAGAATGAATGAATGAATGATTTAAGAACACAAAAGTAACTGTGAACACAGCTGATGGGTGGAAAAATGAAAGTGATGGATTTTATTTTCTTGTCAGGATTCAACCCTTATAATTAGGATATGTAAGTAAAGGAAGGAAGAGATTAAATTAGAGGGGAAAGCAGTGACTGCCAAGAGTGCAGATATTTCTATGACAACAAAGATCAAAATAGTTAAATTGATGTTTTTTTCAGTGATCATGTATATGTAAGCTTGTCTTGAAGAAAAAGAAAAGGAAAGAAGATTGGGAATCAGTAAGTGTACCACAGTCCCTTGTAGGTCAAATAAAGAAAAAATGCTCCATTGGAGACAATTATCGATGAGCAGAAACTCATACCTTGAGATGATGATCCTAGATGATGGACTAGAAAAAAAAAACCAAATGGGGGGGAGAGGGGGACAATTCTATCCATGGAGCTTCATATGTACTGCATGTCTAGTTTATGTTTATCTGAATTTAAACTGTCTTACACAGTCAACACTGGAACTGGGTAATATCTATGCCCCTCTTTTGTAGACAACAACTGCAACTATGCTAGGCCTATACTGTATTATCTTCTCATGAATACATATACCCAACCAAAACTACTTTAAATGTTACTCATTTTTTATTTGCATATTAGCTAATATATATATTGTATATCCTTAATTCTTTGAATGACAGTCTTAACCTCCCAAACTGTAATTGCCCAAATGCTAAAGTGCTGAATCAATGCACAATAAAATGTTGTGGTTTTTGCATTCAATTCTGCCAACTTTAATAGGCTTAGCTTTCACCACAAAGGTCAAGAAAATATTGCTTAAGACAAAGACAAAGAGCTGCAAACTTTAATCAGGAATTACTCAGATTTAAAGAAAGATGGGGGTTTCACCTTTTTCTTTCTTTCTCTTCCTCAGGATACAGGGTTGTTGTTTTCTTTAAAGGAAGTAATCTAATCCATTAGGGAAAAAATATAGGGGATCCCATCTAAATAGTGGGTAAGAAATATTTTATGGAATAGTATTACCTATAGTAAGGATGCGATGGCCTAGTGGTTAAGACACTCAGCTTGTTGACCAGAAGGTTGGCACTTCAAGACCCAAATATTGCATAATGGAGTGAGCTCACATTCCTGGCCCAGCTCCTGACAACCTAACAGTTTGAAAGCAGGCAAATGCAGATAGATAAATAGGTAGTAGGAACTAGGAACTGGGCATGGAACTGGGGGCTAGTCTGGTGAAGAGAAGGACTAGGGGAGACATGATAGCAATGTACCAATGTTTGAGGGGCTGCCACAGAGAGGAAGAGGTCAAGATATTTTCCAAGGCACCTGGACGCTAGATAAGGAACAATGGATGGAAACTACCAAGGAGAGATTCAATCTGGAAATAAGGAGAAATTTTCTGACAGCGAGAACAATCAACCAATGGAACAGCTTGCCTTCGGAAGTTGTGGAAGCTTCATCACTGGAGGCTTTCAGGAAGAGATTGGACTGCCATTTGTCAGAAATGGTGTACGGCCGTGATGGCGAACCTATGGCATACGTGCCACAGCTGGCACACAGAGCCATTTGTGTGGGCACGTGAGCCCCAGCCAAACTTACCTGCACTGCACATGCGTACACCTCCCAGCTGCTTTTCAGCCCATTTGGGGTGGTGGTGGCCCTCTCAGAGAATCGAGGAAAGCCCCTGCAGTGGCAGGAGGCTGAAAAACGGGCCTTCCAGAAATACCAGAAGTGCTGAAAAAGAACTGTTTTCAGCCTCCCAAGGTTGCAGAGGCTTCTCTTGAGCCTCCAGGAGGACAAAAACAGCCTCAAATGGGCCAAAAATCAGCTGGAAGTCGCATGCATACACTGTGCAGATAATGGGGTGGGGAGGGTGTTGCACATGATGCACGGGGGATGAGGCACATTGCATTGTGGGTGCTGGCACACGCACATGCTTTCAGCATACTACAACGAAAAGATTCAACATCATGGGTGATGTTTGGGTGCAGGGTTGCACTAGGTGACCTACAAGGTCACTTCTAATTCTATTAATCTAATCTAATCTACCACTTCAGTGGGAAGTTAACAGTGCTCTGTGCACCTTTGGCCTATAGCCATGCTGACAAAATACCACTCATGCATCACGAACCGTAAAGCACATCCACAACCGTAAAGCCTACAAACTTGAAATTTGGCAGGTATGTTCCTTTTGCCTTCTAGGTGCTTGCTAAGAAATTTTTTTTTGAAATGACCATTAGATCATTAGTATTTCTTAGACAGCAATTAATTAACACGCTTGGATGCTAATGAGTTCTATTCCCCCTCCCCACCTGAAAAGAACTCTGTTGCAACTGCCAGTTGCCTCACATTCCGTTACCTCAGTTCAAATTGACAGACATTCCACTCCTTCACTCAGGAGAGGTCTGGGGCTCCTTAAGGTGCTACCTCAACAAAATGTCTAAGCCTTCCATCTATGAAACTGCTTCTGAACAGAAAATAGGACACAATAGAAAATAGAACTGCATGAAATAGAAAATAGAATAGGAAATAGAACAGAACATAAAAGAGAATAGAATAAAAAAGAGAATAGAACAAAATACAATAGAAGCATAGAGCTGGAAGGGACCTCAGAGGTCATCCAGTCTAATCCCCTGCCCATATTACCAACCACATCTGCTGGATTTAGGAGCATCCTCAGAAGATGCCAGGATCCTCCTAACCTAGGATAAATTCCAAGCCGATATCCTCAGAAAGTTGCCAGGACTTCTCTCCAAGGAATTTCAGCAGAGTTAACAAACCAGGTTTCCACAATTTACTCTCTGCTTACAATTCACTCATTAAGATGGTTTCTCCCAGAATCCTCCATCCAGCATGCTTTAAGAGGGGTGGACTTCAACTCCCAAAATTTCCCAGCCAGCATGCTTTAAGAGGGTTGGATAGATGGTTAGCAACAGTCTTTTGATCCCTGAAGTCCAACAGCTTCCTCTCTGCTGCCAGAATCTGGCTCACTTTAGCAGCTGTCGTTTCCCAACTTGATACCATGACTCAACTCTCCGTGGCTTCCTTGGCCTGTCGGGCAAAAGCCATGCCAACATCATGTGGCAGACTTGACCCAACCTCCATCTTGTCCTGTTTGGGAAGCTGCCCCAATGCAGGGTATAAAATCTGGAGAAATAAAAATTTGTCCCTCTTACTTAAAGAGGAAAAGATCCTCGTGGTTTGCAAAGAGGAGGAAAAACCTGGAATATATCCAGTGTTCTGGGGAATCTTGGATGGAGATTTGGGGTAAAGCATAAGGAGGAATTGACAGGGGGGGTGCTTTTTGAACCCAGGTTTCAGTTTGAATGAAGCTGGGTAAAAGGAGAAATAAAAGGCTAGAAAAACAGGTTATAGTCGGCCCACCCTCCTACACAGCCAAAAGCTAATAGACAAATAGGTTGGGGAGCAGCGGTGGGATTCCAATATTTTTACTCCCGGTTCTGTGGGCGTGGCTTGGTGGGTGTGTCTTGGTGGGCGTGACTTGTGACTGGGAGGGCGTGGCTTTTTTTGTTTTTTGCAGCCCCCCCCCACCTGTTTTTTGGGCCTTCTGGGCCTCAGAGGAGCCTCTAGGGGGGGCGTTTTTGCTCCCAGAAGGCTCCTCTGGGGCTCAGGACAAAAAACAGAGCATGAATAGCTGATTGTTGGGAAGGAAAAAAAATACTTAAGGGGCGAGTGTCAGGAGGGCGGTGTGAGCAAGTATCGGGTGGGCAGGGCAGAGAACCAGTGGCAACCGGGCAACCGAGTCAGGGGGTGGCCAGTCAGAACTTACTACCGGTTCGGCGACCCACACCAAATCCTTGCTACCTGTTCACCCAATCCGATGCGAAAGGGCTGTTGGGGAGGAAATGTAGTCTCTAAGACTGTTGGATACTTTAAGGCAGGTGGACTTGAACTTCCAGAATCCCCCAGCCAGCAAGAAATCCATTCCTCTTAAAGTATGCTGGCTGGGGGATTCTGGGAGTTGAAGTCTTCCCCTCTTAAAGCATGCTGACTGGGGGATTCTGGGATTGAAGGAAAGAACTCTGTTCCAACTGCCAGTTGCCTCACATTTCATTACCTCAGTTTAAACTGACAGATGTTCCACTCCTTTACTCAGGAGCAATCTGGGGGTCCTTAAGGTACTAAATGTCGTTACCTCAACAAAATGTCTACGCCTTTCACCTATAGAACTGCTTCCAAACTTAAGGCTTGTTTTTGGAGGGTTATTGATCCTCTCAACAACATTGTCCTCATTAAATGTGCTCAATCATATAGTTTTGTAGCAAAGCAAGGGGATCCAGCTAGTGCTGTATAATAGGATATAGGTTTGTCTTGGCTGCTTTCTTCAGAATATTGGACTTATCTTTTGCTTGTTCAGCATTCTTTTGGTAATAAATTGCCCTATTCCCCTGTCATCTCCTAAGAAGAATCTGTCATCTAAGTCCAGAATCTTCAATGACATCCAAAGTTGACCAAGACTTTTGACATTGTGTTGCACAATTTCCTCATATATTGAGCTCCACTTCACAACTCAGTTTTTGTTGAAAGATGACCAGTTTCTCCTCAGATAACCCTAGCTTACTTTCACAGGGTTTTTTTCCTTATTTTGTACCAGAATACCATTGTGAGGGAAACTGAGGTGAACTGACACTGCCCACACTGATTATTTAAGGTCTGTAGTCATGTGGGGAATTTAGTCTATCAAGTCTTAATCCAGCATCTCAATCTTCAATTTAATTTGAACAGCAGAATGCTCCTGACCATGATATGTATATAGTTGCTGTTGTAGTAAATTCTGAAAGTGAACAAAAGTTTGGATTAGTTAATATCCAGGGTCCTTTCAAATGTATAATTCTAAGACTGAATCGCAGCTGACATCAAATGTACAATTGTCATGCAATTGTCTCAGAAATTTGGCTTTATCCATCACAAGTGGAGAATTAGGAACATTATATTCCTTCTGGTCTTCCATTTTCTATTTGCTAAGAGAATGTGACTTTCTTGGAGTATAGTTTGAGAAACAAGAAAGTTTCTGTCTCTGTGTTTTTAGGGCTTAGGAGTGGATTTTGCAAAGCTGTGTAAGGCAAACAGGAATCTCTGCAAAACGAAGCAGACTGAGCGAGGAAGCTTTGGGGTGGCTCCCTCTTCTTCCTCAGGTAAATGTTACCCCTAAGGACTTCTCCTCCCACTCTTCCTTCTTTCCCACCCCAGTGGCCATCAGGGCTTTGATTGGTCATCAAAAGCATCTGCTTCTTCCTCCAGTTCAGGATAATTTCTATTGTTTTGAGGCCTTGAAGCAACTGCTTCTGTCTCCTCCTGCATGCTTTCATGACCAGACATTTTATGCATGGTCCCCATGTTAGATGTGTGTCCTGGGTGGACTGCTCCAGGTTAATGTCAGGCGTGTCCCAACTTTGACATTTTGAAAGAAAGACCATGATTGAAATAAAAAGTTCACTTTTGTTTAGTTTAAGCTTGTTAAGTCCTGGGCATGGGCACAAGAACGGAGACGAGACATCGGACTGTGACTTCAATTTTTTATTAAACAAGAAAGACTGGAGCCGAAAACCTGGGGAGCAGTAGCTCTTTTATAGAGCTTGCTGCCGTTAAACAACCAATGAACTGAGTCTATCACTTTCACAAGCGTCCAATCAGGGGCTTTCGTTAACAGCCAATCAGACTGGCCAAGCCTGACCAATCACGACTTGCTATTCACGGGCCAATAAGAATTGCAGGATAACAAGCCTGTTGTAAGATGAAGCTGTTTCAGTTGTATCGCTGCGATGGTTTAATCCATAACATCCCTCCCCCTTGGTTCCGTCTGAGGGGTGGGGTGACGTATTCACACAGATAGGCAGGCCGCTTCACCTGTCTGCTCGACCTGCGCTGTTCCACTGGCTTTCGTTCTGGTTCTGGTTCTGGCTCCGGTAGGCTGTTCCGCTGGGCTGGATAGTGAAGACTGTAATTCTGGGTTGCCCTCGTCGGCACTGTCTTCCGGGTTACCTGGATCTGCCTCCGTCGCGGTGTTGTCACGGGCGAGGCCACTCCCCGGTCCAGTTCTCTGTCGGATGGTGAGTATCCCCTGGGCTGTTGGGTTTCGGTTTCTTCTTCGTCCTCCTCCATGTTCCTTCCCCCCACAGCTGGAGGTTCCGGCGCTAATCAGGAACGGAGTTGGTCTATGTGGCATTTCCACATCCTACCGTCTGCCGTTTGTAGACGATATGATCGGGGTCCCATAAGTTGCGTTATGGTAGCGGGGACCCACAATGGGTCGCCCGAGAAGTTTTTTGCAAACACAAGGTCACCTTCCTGAAATACCCAACACTTACTGCTGGATCCCGGGGGCTGTTCTGGCGTGTAGTTTGGGTGGAGGCGATCAAGATGCTAGTGAAGTTTCCGGCCCTTCAGGAGTTCTGCTGGGGTTGTGTTCGTGATGCTGTTTGGGGTTATGTGTTGAATAAAAAGCATTCGGTTTATTTTATCATCAATGTCGCTGTGGTCCATTTTATGTAGGGTCTGTTTTACAAATTGAACCATTTGCTCAGCCCTACCATTGGCTGCAGGATGAGCTGGTGATGTTAAAGCATGGCAGATGCCCCAATCAGCCAGGTATTGTTCAAATGGCAGAGCAGTGAATTGGGGGCCATTATCTGAGACGAGGACATCAGGAAGTCCGTGGGTAGCAAATAGTTTATTCAGTTTTTTAGTGACTGCGTCTGTGGTGGTGCTTTCCATTTTTTGGACTTCAAGCCAGTTTGAATAGGCATCCACCGTCAAGAGGAAAGTGTGTCCTCTTGTGGGTCCCACAAAATCGATGTGGATACGGGACCACGGACCTCAAGGCGTTTCCCACTGATTTGGGAGAGTCTTTGGAGGAGCAGGGCGAGTCTCCTGGCATTTACTGCATTTTGCTACCCAAATTTCTCTTTGTCTATCTAAACCAGGCCACCATGCGTAACTCCTGGCCAATGCCTTCATCCACATGATGCCTGGATGTCCCTCGTGCAGCATTTTCAATACCCTATATTGTAGCTTTTCCGGGACTATGACTCTGTCTCCCCATACTATGCAGCCCTTCTGGGAGAACAGTTCCATTTGATGATTTTTAAATGGTTTAAACGTGTCATCAGTTTCACTGATTGGCCAACCACGTTCTACCCAGCTGAGGACTCGTGCCAAAATAGGGTCCTTTTTGTCGAGAAGTCTATGTAGGGGCTCGGCTACAGTTGACTTCTGGGGCAAGAAAATGTTATAAAAGTTAATGAGTCCCAGGAAAGCTTGATGGTCTGTCTTATTCCTAGGTCTCGCGGCTTTTTTGATTGCGGTTAGTTTTTTTTCGGTGGGGTGGATTCCCTGTCTGTCGAGAAGGTATCCCAGGAACTCCACTCTCTCCGTACACAGTTGGTATTTGTCTCATTTTACCTTAAGACCCGCGTCTTTGAATTTCTGCAGGACTTTTCTGAGCCATTGTACTAATACTTCTTTAGTGGGGGCAGCTATTAGGACATCGTCAAAATAAGGTACGATGCCTTTTATGCCTTGTAATAGTCTCTTCATTAAACTTTGGAAAATGCCCGGCGCCACGCTTACTCCGAATTGGAGTCTATTGCACTTAAAAGCGCCTCTATGTGTAACTATTGTCTGGGCTTCTGCAGTTGCTGCATCCACAGGGAGTTGCTGGTACGCCTGAGCTAAGTCCAGTTTCACAAATATTTTTCCGCCACCCAGGGAATGAAGAAGGTGTTGAACCACCGGTACTGGATAAGCGCTCTGTTGAAGAGAATGATTTAGGGTGGCCCGATAGTCCCCGCAAATTCTTTTTTTTTTTTTTAAACAAATTTTATTAATATTACAAACACAATACACAAGACATAAACTAAAACATCTTTTCTGAAGGCTGCCTGATCCCGGGTTAAAACTCTTCACACAGACACATATTCAAACATCATATTCATTTTATATATCCTTCCATATCTTGTTATCATTTTCTTTTCTTTTTTTTTTATAAACCAATTTTATTAATTTTACAAAAACAGTGCACAAACAATCAAAGCATAACAGCTTATAACCATTTTCAATAACATTCTTTGTCTGTTCTATTTCCAGCTATCCATTCATCTTTTTTCTTTTACTATACTTCTCCTATACACTATTTGGAGTGACGCCTTTACCCTAACTTAAAAGTACTTCATATAACACTTAATTTATCTTGGGATTCTGTTTAATAAATTCTAAATTTACACAATAAATTTTATACTCTAAATACACATATAAAAACACAATCTTATATACCTTCCAGAATCCCCCTTTTATCCTTAATTAGATTCATCCATTGTCTCTAAATAAGCTTTTTTTCTTTAGATCTTGCTTCGCACCATTGAGGCTTCTCCTCCTCCCCTTTCTCTCTTGCTTATTCTTCTCCTTGCCCTTTTTACCCCTTTGTCTCTCCTCTTCCCTTTTCTTACTCCCTTTCCTTTGCTTTCTAACCTTGCATCCACCTTTCCTCTCATTTTTCTTTTTTTGGGTTGTTTTTTCAAACCTTAAAATCCCCTTTTTCTTATCATCTTTCTCCTCCTCCCCAGAAAAAACCCATTGTTCATCAAAGATGGCTTCTTGTTCCTCTTCTTCTTTGTCCCAGTCATTCTGCTGCGTAATCAACTTTTCATAAGTACATAACGCCATTTCTAAAAATTGAAATGAAGTGCCCAAAGTATCTTTTCCATCTTGTTCTTCCCTTTTATATTTTTGATATTCAATCTTTAGTTCATCCACAAGCGATGCCATCCTGAAAAGAAAAACTTTCCCCAAAACAACCACCCAAGTATTTTTAGTCAAAAGTAATTCAAAAAGAAAGTTCCAAAAGTTAATACTTTTCTTCCTTCTTCTATTTCTCTTTCTGGGGTTACTGTTTAATCAAAGAGGTCCAATTACCATATTTCTTTTTTTAGTATTCTTAAGCAACTTTCAGAATATTTCACCTTCAGTGCCCAAACAAATTTCAAATCTTCTTCTGCTTTTTTCATGGGGTGGGAGAGTGAAGAAAAAAAAAAGTTCCCTTAAACAGCTTCTCCGCCGCTTTCGATCTTCTTAGGGATACAATGTATCCTCCAGCAATTCAGACAGCTCAGTTCCAGCGAATTTAAAGGATGTTGATTGACCCAGCTCAGCCAGCACTTTCACTTTTCTTGCTTCCTCCAGCACGATCTTACCCGGTTGCAGATTTCTTCGTGGCCGCCATTGCTGACTGCCGCTCCACCGCCTTGGGAAAAAGGGTTTTTTCAGGACGAGGAGGGGGTCTGCGACACCCCCAACCCCCTGTCCAGCTCCCCTCTCTCTTCGGCTGTCCCTACAGGGCAGCCATATCCCCCTGACCCATTTGGATCGGGGGTACCTCGGCGGCTAGCACAGCAGGAATCACGAGCGGTCGCGAATTCCTGCTGCCCCGAAGCCATGCAAAAACCGGAAAAACAGTCCCCGCAAATTCTTAACGAACCATCTGGCTTCATGGACGTTACTATCAGGGTTTCCCAATGGGCATGGTCAATTGGTTCCAATACGCCCTGGGCTATCAGTTTATCGAGCTGCTCATCGATTTTAGGTTTTAAGGCAAAAGGTACTCAAAGGAGTTTAAGCCGAATGGGAGCTACATCAGGGCTGAGGTTAAATGATATAGGGGTCCCCTTGTACTTGCCTAATGTTCCTGTGAACACGTCCTGGAATTCCTGGATAAGGGCCTCTTCCCAGTCATCATTTCTGGTATGGTGTATGCCGGCTAGTTCAATTCCGAGTGGGGCGAACCACTGTAGCCCTAACAAGCTGGGTCGGTGACGATCGACAACAGTTAGGGGAAGCGTTGCTGTGCGGTCCTTGAATGATACTTGGACGTGGCTGGAACTGACAACTGGGATTCTGTTTCCCTGATAGTCTTTCAGGATGATTTGCTGTGTGCTGAGGTCCTGGCGGGAGATGGCAGGTATCAGTTGCTTGAGGGTTTTCCAGGATACCATCGACAGGGATGATCCCAAATCGACTTGCATCACACATGGTCGATTTTCAATAATAACTTTCACTTGTATTTTCCTTGCATCGAGTGACGAAGCATGGCCGATGATAATGGTTTGGTGGGCCTCTTCTCGTCTTGTTGAAAAGGCAGGTGCTTGGTTTCTGTAGTAGTAGTGGTTGTTCCATTGGTGGTTCAGACAGTCCCGGTTTTCAGGAGGTTGTTCCCGACAGAGGTTGTTCTCCTTTCGGCTGGGACTGGATTCTCGTCTGCTTCTGCAGCCCTTCGCGATGTGGCCTTTCTTTCCACAGTTACGGCAGAGTGTGTCGAGGAATTTGCAGTCCGATCACGGGTGGTTTGCCCCACAGCCCGCACATTGGCGTGGACATCGCTGGTTGCTTTGCTCTCGTTCCGAGCGGAGCTGCTTGACCTCCTCTTCATCACTGTCTGAGGATGACTCGAGGTCTTCATGGTGGGTAGTGGTAGCGTGCTTCTCAGTGGCGAGTGGTGCCTCGTCAGCAAGTTTTGAAGCGGTGCGTTCGCTCGGCGCATTCGAGCGGCTGATTCCTGGTTGCTTCTGCTGCAGTAGCTTCAGTGATGGCATCGGTTAGGCTGATGTCACCTTTTGCCATCAGCTTACTCTGCACGAGCGGTGCATTTAATCCCAGAATTATTTGGTCTCTTAGGGCTTCCTCTAAGTTTGCAAAACCACAAAGGCCTCCTAGGTTCCGGAGGTCAGCTACGAAGTTACCAATGCTCTCGTCCTTCCGTTGGTCCCTCTGATAAAATTTGTGTCTTCGTATCAGTGTAGGTACTGCGGGTGCGTAATGGGCCCTGAGGATTGAAGCGAGGGTGTCCCAATCCATGGTCTTCACTTCTGCCAGTTTTGCTAGTGCTTTAGCCATCTTGAAAACGGCAGGGCTGCAATGAGTCAGAAACACCGCTCGTTTCTTGCCAGACGTGGCATTATTTAAATTGTTGGTCTCCAGGAACATCTGGAAGTGGTCTATATACGAGTCCCAGTCTTCGGTTGCTGGGTCGAATGGAGTGGGTGGTATGGCACCACTGGTCATCTTGCTGTCTGTTGCGTGCGCTCTTTTGCCACGTGCTCTGTCTTTGTCCGATGTGTTCTAGTCAGCTCTATTGTCTCCGCATCCCACCCTCATCGCCAGTGTTAAGTCCTGGGCATGGGCGCAAGAACGGAGATGAGACATCAGACTGTGACTTCAACTCTTTATTAAACAAGAAAGACTGGAGCCGAAAACCTGGGCAGCAGTAGCTCTTTTATAGAGCTTGTTGCCATAAACAACCTGTTGTGAATGAATAAATGTATATGAATAAAGTTATCTTGAGCTTGGAGTCAAGTGCAGGGTTCTGGCCCTGCACTTCTGATTGGCTGTTAAATGGCGAGATCAGATTGGTCCATTTAGGAGAATCTGATTGGCCATTAACGAACCATTCTCATTGGTCAACAGAGCTAGCACTCCAAGGTTTTCATTGGTTGAATAGTTAATAAGTTGCCTATATAAGGAAGGCTATAGCAGCCATTGTTTGAGCTGTCATACCATGTAAATAAAGAGTTGAAGTTCACCGTTCACCTGGCTCCATTCTTCGCACCCATGCTCCAAACATAACACTGGTGACGAAGGTGGGATTTGGAGATGTCAGAGCTAACTGA
This sequence comes from Hydrophis major, assembly GCA_033807585.1. Classification (NCBI taxonomy): domain Eukaryota; kingdom Metazoa; phylum Chordata; class Lepidosauria; order Squamata; family Elapidae; genus Hydrophis; species Hydrophis major. The sequence continues at coordinate 260,630,104 of CM066329.1, forward strand.
ACAAAGAAGAAAACCGAGCATGTGGCTGAACGCACAACGGCGGATCCATGTCCGGGGGCATAGTACCACCTGGTCCATTCGACCCAGCGCAAGAAGACTGGGAAGCCTACATGGATCGTTTCCAAATGTTCTTGGAAACCAATAACTTGAAGGATGCCACAACCGGGAAGAAACGAGCAGTATTCCTAATGCATTGTGGGCCAACCGTATTCAAGATGGCCAAGGCACTAGCAAAGCCGGCTGAAGTAAAGACGATGGACTGGGACATCCTCAAACCCATCCTGAGGGCCCACTATGCACCGACCATGCCAACACTCGTAAGGCGGCACGAGTTCTACCAAAGGAACCAGCAGAAATAAGAAAGCGTTGCCGATTTCATCGCTGACCTCTGTAACCTGGATGGCCTCTGCAGGTTCGCTGACCTGGAAGAGGCTTTGAGAGATCGAATAGTTCTGGGACTAGATGCACTCGGCGTGCAGAGCAAGCTGATGGCGAAAGGCAACATCAGCCTTGCCAATGTCATCGCTGATGCTACTGCAGCAGAAGCAACCAGGAAGTCGGCTGCCCAACTGGGCCGCAATCGCCCTCCGGTACACCAACCGACCCGCGACATTTCACCCAAGTCAGAAGGACAGTCTTTGATGGCCCACCACGAGGACCTCTCTTCGTCATCAGACAGCGATGAAGAAGAGGTCCATCGACTGCGGTCCGATCGGGACCCCTACCCGAAGTCCCAGCACCCATGCGCTGGCTGTGGGGCCAACCATTCCAGGTCCGAATGCAAATTCCGCGGGAAACGAGGCCACATCGGACGGGTCTATAGAAGCCACCTAGGACCCAGCCAGACCTCAAAGGGGGCCAACTGTCGCCACTCGACAGGAAACCGTCCTGTAAGGCGAGAACCAGTAAACCACTTCTACAGAAACAGAACCGTAAATTGCCCCATGAAGCGAGAAGAGGCTCACCAAACTATCACTATCGGTCACGCCTCTTCCTTGGATGCCAAGAAAATTCGAATTAAAGTGGCCATTGAAAATCAGCCCTGCCAAATGGAAGTCGACTCGGGATCGTCCCTCTCGATGGTTTCCTGGAAGACCCTCAAGCAACTTATCCCTACCATCCGGCGCCAAGACCTCCATGCCCAAAGACTCATACTTAAGGACTATCAGGGAAATAGGATTCCAGTAATAGGAACCAGTCGAGTCCGCATCACGTTCAAAAGCCGCACAGCATACTTACCCCTGACGGTGATCGAGAAAGACTGGCCTAGCCTGTTAGGCCTCCAATGGTTCACGCCACTCGGCATTGAGGTGGCAGGCATTAACCGAATGGGCGGCAGTGACTGGGAAGAGGACCTCATCCATGAATTCAGGGACGTCTTCGCAGAGAAGACGAGTGCAAGGGGACCCCAATCTCATTTAACTTGAACCCAAAAATAGCTCCCATCCACCTTAAGCCTCGTTGAGTTCCCTTTGCCCTAAACCCAAAAATCGATAAACAGCTTGATAAGTTAATACCCCAGGGAGTGTTAGAGCCAAGGGAGTGTTAGAGTGTTAGATCACTCCCCCTGGGAAACCTTAATCGTGACACCCATCAAGCCTGATGGTTCGATTCGAATTTGTGGGGACTACCAAGCCACCCTGAACCTGCAGCAAAACGCATATCTGGTGCCGGTGGTGCAGCACCTCCTCCATTCCCTGGGGGGTGGAAAAGTCTTCGCTGAACTAGACTTAGCTCAAGCATATCAGCAACTACCGGTTGATGAAAAAACGGCACAGGCACAGACGATCGTGATGCACCGAGGTGCCTTTAAATGTACCCGGCTCCAATTCAGAGTGAGTGTAGCTCTGGGAATATTCCAGAGCCTGATGGAATGGCTATTACAAGGGATTAAAGGCGTTGTCCCTTATTTTGACGATGTGCTAATTGCTGCCCCTACTCCAAAAATATTACGGGATCGTTTAAAATTGGTTCTCCAGAAATTCAAAGACGCAGGTCTTAAGGTGAAGAAAAATAAGTGTAAGCTGTGTACAGATCGTGTCGAATTTTTAGGGTATTTAATTGACAGTCAGGGCATTCATCCCACCAATAGTAAATTGAGAGCAATAAAAAACGCTCCCAGATCCCGGAATAAGGCCGTCCTCCAGGTGTTTCTAGGCTTTATCAACTTCTATAACGTATTCTTGCCGCACAAAACGACTGTCGCTGAACCTTTACATCATTTACTGGACAAAAAAGCAATCTGGGTGTGGGGTCATAAAGAAGAGCAGGCGTTCCGTAATGTGAAAAAACTGCTGACTTCTGACGCAGTACTAATGCAGTACAATGAAGTACAAGTATTGCCATTAACCATCACATGTGATGCATCGCCCTTTGGAGTGGGCGCCATTTTGAGCCATGTATTGCCTAATGATACAGAAGCCTTTTTTTCAAAAACACTTTCAAAAACTGAGCGAAACTATAGCCAAATTGATAAGGAAGCCCTTGCTTGGAAGCGCCATATCGATCAACTACGATCAAGGTTGCAGTCAGGGATCTCCGAGCTCCCTGTTAACCAAACTGAGGGGGGGGAGATATAGAGGAAGATGAACTTCAATTAGCAGAAACCCTTTTTGAAGGGAACAATGATGGAACGGAAACACAAGAAGAGGAATTGGAGATGGGAGCGAGCTCACCTCAGGGTGATACTGACAACGAAAACTCGAACTCAGAGTCAGAAATACCCCCTTTGCTAAACAACGCCCTACCTCAACAAGAGTGCAGCCAAATACCGGGTGCACTACAAAAATCGAATAGACTAACAAAACAACCGTCCTACCTCAAGGACTACGTAACTGCACCCCGTAAATGGAACCCGGGGGGAAGGGGTGTTGTGAATGAATAAATGTGTATGAATAAAGTTATCTTGAGCTTGGAGTCAAGTGCAGGGTTCTGGCCCTGCACTTCTGATTGGCTGTTAAATGGCGAGATCAGATTGGTCCGTCTAGGAGAATCTGATTGGCCATTAACGAGCCATTCTCATTGGTCAACGGAGCTAGTGCTCCAAGGTTTTCATTGGTTGAATAGTTAATAAGTTGCCTATATAAGGAAGGCTATAGCAGCCATTGTTTGAGCTGTCACACCATGTAAATAAAGAGTTGAAGTTCACCGTTCACCTGGCTTGTCTCCATTCTTCACACCCATGCTCCAAACATAACACAACCAATGAACTGAGTCTATCGCTTTCACAAGCGTCCAATCAGGGGCTTCCATTAGCAGCCAATCAGACTGGCCAAGCCTGACCAATTATGACTCGCTATTCACGGGCCATTAAGAATAGCAGGATTACAAGCCTGTTGTAAGATGAAGCTTTTTTCGGTTGTATCGCTGCGATGGTTTAATCCATAACAAAGCTGTTCCAGGATAAGCAAAGCTGAATATTCCTGTGCAAAGCCTGCATTTTTCTCTTTTTGGCTGGCCCTTTGTCCTGGACCAAACTATCAGTGTCCATTAGATTTCATTTTAGAATCATTCATTTCTGTGAATGGCTTTGAGGTTTGGCACTTGTTTAATGGAGTTTGGCCCTTGTACCACCCCTGCTCCCTGCAGCAGACACAGGACCCATGGGCCACAGCAGCCCCTGGAAGACATAGAGGACCTATGACCCTGCAGCTCCTGGGCCTCCTGGAGGAGCATTACTGGCTGCCATGACTAGACACCTTTCTGATTTCACTTCTCAGGTCAAGGAAGTTGCTTTTGAATGTGAATCGGCACACTGTGTCATCCATAGAGAAATGCTGGCTAGGCAAAAAATGTCACCTGAACTGAACAACATTTTGCAGAAAGTGATTAAAATTATCAACCACATTAAAGTACACACCCTTAACTCACATTTGTTCATGTAGCAGCTCAGCAAAGAGATGGATGCATTACACACACATCTCTTACACACAGAAGTGAGATGGCTTTCTAGAGGTAGATCCCTGGTCAGAGTTTTACAAAACCCACTCCAGATATTTCTTTTAGAAATACAGCAGCACGTTTTGATGACCCAGAATGGGTCACAAAACTTGCTTACTTGTGTGATATAGTCAACCTGCTCAATGAACTCAAGCTGTCACTTCAGAGTCAAATGACAACTGTGTACAAGTGAGTACGTAAAGTCGAACTGCATTCAAAGCCAAACTGAAATTATGGGGGCAACAAATGAACATTGGGATTTTTACATATGACAAAGATTAGCAGAGATTTTGAAGCAGACTGAGGCAGGGCCTTCTTCCAGCTGTTGTATGATCACCTATCTCAGCTTTCAAAAGAGTCTCAGCATTATTTCCCAACCACAAAACACCTTTTAACTGGTAAGGAATAGATCTGCAACCCATTTGTGAATAAGCTAGATGAATTGACTTTGGATTAGAGGAGGATCCACTGCTTAAGATTGCAAATTAAAAGTATATTTGAGACAACTTCAAATCTCCATCCGTTCTGGATTAAAGTAAAGCCAGAATATTCTGAGATTGCCACAAATCGTTGAAAAGCCTACTTCCATTTCCAACATCCTATCTTTGTGAAGCAGGGTTTTCTGTAGTGACAGCAATCAAAACAAGATTACTCAGTAGATTGGACATAAGCAGACAGTTTGGGTGACAGTGTCTTCTGTCACCCGCAGATGGAACTGTCCAGTTGCAGGGACACAATCTCAAAGTTTCCACTGATTCTGCATTAGGGTGAGCAGTATACATTCCATTATATATGACAGTGTAATAATACTAGAAATAAACTACATTATTTATTTATTTAGAAAATTTACAATAAATGTAATGGGTTTGAATTGTCCTGAAACCATCCTTCCTCCCCCAGTCCATGGAAAAATTGTCTTCTATGAAACTGATCCCTGGTGTCAAAAAGGTTGAGGGCCACTTGGTCATTTAGGAAAGAGTAAAAGAAAAAAAGAAAAGAAAAATGTAACCAATGCTCAATACCTGCTGCAAAATGTATATATGTATATGTATATGTATATGTATATGTATATGTATATGTATATGTATATGTATATGTATATGTATATGTATATGTATATGTATATGTATGTATGTATATATATATATATATATATATATATATATATATATATATATGTATATATGTATATATATATATATATATATATATGTCTGGCATATATATGTCGAGAAAATACCCGAACAAAGCTGAATGCCAACATTTCAGCAGAATCTCATCTGCCATCATCAGGCTTCTGTATAGTGTTTGTCGACAAACACTATACAGAAGCCTGATGATGGCAGATGAGATTCTGCTGAAATGTTGCTACAACTTTAAAAGCACCACTACTATGACGTGGGAAAATACCCGAACAAAGCTGAATGCCAGATATGTAAGTACCCACGAAAACTTAAGAAAATATACATACATATATATATATATATATTTGTTTATATGTTGGGTTTTTTTTAAGTGTTTTAAATATATGAAACTTAAATAAACTTAATTTTGAAACTTAAAAAAAAGGAAAGAAAGACCCTCGACTCCATGATTGAAGTGAAAGGTTAACTTTTACTAAATTCAAACAATTACAGCATAAGCAAAGCTGTAATCCCACGCAGTTTGCATTTTTCCCTCTTCCCTGGCCTTCTACCAGTCTGTCAGTGTCCAATAGATTTCATTTTAGATGTTTGGGGAACGGCTTTGAGGTTTGGTGCATCTTGATGGAGTCTCACTTTCCATTTTCACAGCTCCGTCCTTGGTCGGCCAGTTCATTCTTAATTGATACCTCTGTTTCCCATCACCCTGTCATCCCCTTTCCTTCCTTCCCATTGGTACTCCCTACTTCCTCGACCCCCTTCTACCTTTTATAACAGACTGCTAGCAAAATCAGATACTTTCTTAAAGATTGACGGTATAATACCTGGCTTTGGCATTGGTGCAGGGGGAACCATGGGCACTGGGGGAAGCAGACTGCTAGCAAAGTCAGATATTTTCTTAAAGATAGATGATATAATACCTGGTACAGGAGCAACCACTCTGCTAGCAAAGTCCGATATTTTCTTATAAATAGACGATATAATACCTGGTGCAGGGGGAACCATGGGCGCTGGGGGAATGATGGGTGCTGGGGGAACGATGGGTGCTGGGGGAACTATGAACACTGGGGAAGCTATGGGTGCTGGGGGAATGATGGGCGCAGGGCCTCTTGAAGGAGCAATATTGGCTAATTTGACACTTATTAAAGCCCTTATTAAAGAGCCAATTATATTATTTTGATAGTAAGAAGGATTTACAGAGCCAAAATGTAAAGCTGGGTTTGGGGATGGATGATATCTGGATCCCCTTTGTTCACTGCTTCCACTTTCACTACTGCTGGTCTGGAAGAGAAAGAGAAGAACGAGAAAAACATAAAATGGGCAAATATATTTAATATTATTTTAAAATATTTCAGTTTTTTAAATAAATGTTTTTAACTAAATCAGTTAATCAGCAGTGCTATGTAACTGATTCCCCAAGCCAAATGAAAGTCAAGATTGGTGTCCATCACAAGGGTAATCAACCAAGCATTTTGGTTTGCTTGCAACCAAATATCTAGAAGACCATAGAAAAAAACTAATTCTCAGTTTTCAGTTGCCTTAATAGGTTATGGGATGGTAGAAACTGATCTCCCTTAGGGTTAGGCTGTCACTTTATAAAGCTTCAAATAACATCATCCACAGATCCATCTTTGGAAATTTTTAAACAGAAAATACTTACTTTGAAACCTCTACAGTATGCCAGTAGCAACTTTAAGATTTGTGAACTTCAGCTCCCAGAATTCCCTAGCCAGCTATGACATACATCTTACAGTGGCCAAGGTTCAGGGAAAACCACTCCATGATTATGAGTAAGAGGATCTATTTCAAGTTTTTGTATGATGAACTTCCTGCATGGACTCAATATTATTTCTCTTTCCTTGTAAGGGCTGCCATCCTGCTATATTATGCATTGCCTACTGTCAACCTGTCATAAGCAATGGGGGTGGGGGAAGATAAGGATAAGGGGAAGTCTACCCTGGGAAAAATGAAACCATGAAATTAATTAATTAATGAATGAAATTAATTAAGGTACGTGCATAAGTCCACAATCGTGCCTACCATCCCTGTCCTATTGTTCCCATTTATTCATACCTATTTCCTGTATTCTTACTCATGTTCATACTTATGCCTCTTAGCTTGTAAGCGATTGACAAATCAAACAAATAAATAAAATAAATGCTGCCTCATGAGACCCATGAGAAGACAGGGACTGTTACTCTAACAATTTATTAATACCTAATTGGACACTCTATGACAACCAGGGGGTGGATAGGAATAAGATAAAATTAACTTTATTAAAGTATACTTTGGGCTAACCATGGGCCCAGGAGCCTTGGCATGGCTCACTGGCATGGGACTGGCTGTAGTGGCTGGCTGATCACTCCTGCCCTCCCCCCCCCCCGCAGCTGCTGCTGCTGCTCTTCTGGGGAGGCGGAGCTGCACAGAAGCTGAGCCAGGTGGGAAGAATGCCAGGAAAAGCATTTCGGCCGGGAAGCGGTAAGAGGCGTGCCGGCCGGGAAGCTGTTGCTCTCCCTTGGAAGAAGTGGCAGGAGAGGGGGGTAGCTTCACTGGCTTGTTCCAAGATTGGGAAGGGGGTCCAGCTTTCCAGCGGAAGGAGGCAGCAGTGTGTATGATCTGATTTTCAGCATGCGCATGCACAAACACACAATTTGGCACTCAGTATTGAAAAGATTTGCACATGCTCCTGTTTCGGCACTCGGTGCTGAAAAGGTTTACCAATATTGCTCTATGATAACCCGGGGATGGGTGGGAACAAGGGAAAATTAACAAAATGCTTTGGGCACAAAATCTCCAGATTCAGCGTTGCTCCTTCTGTAACCAATTGGCTTTATTAAAGTATGCTTTGGGCTAACCATGAATCCAGGAGCCTTTCTTTTCTAACTGATGAAGTTGACAGTTGATATTAAGCTGGATCTGCAACAGCAATCTACTGGGACAGTTCACCCACTGCAGAGATTATGCAAACATGTCCATCCCTGGGAAAGAGCAGTGGGAGAGGAAAGGGAACAGGCCGAAATGAGATCCCAAAACCTTGGGAACCCAGCAAGAAACCCAGACAGTGGGTCACAAAAGAACCAAGAGCAAAAGAGGGCATTGCAGCCCTGTGCCTACACCTCCCAAAGTCTCTCCAATTGAAGATCCTCTGGAAATTATTCCCTAAGTCAGGTGGGCACTATATTTCGACCGCTTTAATTCCCCTATTTCTAATTCCTACCCAATGCTCTGTCCAGGATGCCCCAGTACAATAGCACCCAGGAAGAAGTCATAAATTCCATCATCCCATCCAGTCAGATAGCATCCCTGCCCTTACAACAGTGCAGAAAAAAGCTAAAGGAGAAGTGGTGGACAAATTAACTCAGCTATCAAAAGTGCTTTAAAGGATGATGAGTGGTTTAAGCTACACAAGGGAGAACTCTCATGTGGGGGAAAAAATCTTAAATGCATCCACCCAGTTTTAAAGATTGCAACTACTTCATCTGTGTATCCCTTCCCACAATGAAACCATCTCTCCCATATTAATTGAAGAATAATAACATTTTGAAGTCAAGGAGACCTTTGACTCCTGCCTTTATAGAAGCAAATTGCAATACTTCCCTCTTTGGACATTGAATGCTCACTTCATCTCACACACCAATTTCACAATAAATACCCCGAGAAGCCTAAATAAGTCTGTTGTCTAACCTTAACTCTCTTTTTCTATTTCTTTTTTGGCTAGCTCTTTTCCATGAGGGGCAGCATGTCAGGACTGCCATCCTGCTACACTATTCATTGCCTGCTGACAGTTTGTCATAAACAATGGGTTGGGGAGATCGTGTGGTGAGATAAAAAGAAGGCTAGTCTGAGGAAAACAAAACCATGAAATGTGCCATGCTGTGAGAGTCAATGGCTGTTCCAAGGTCACATGAAGGAATGTGGAACTATCAAGCCTGCTAAGACAAGAACTGTAAATCAATTATTTAACATCTAATTGGACACTCAATGATAACCAGGTGGTTATGGTGGTGGTGGATGGGAACAAGGAAACATTAACCATATGCTTTGGCCATGAAAACTCCAGATCCAGCTTTGCTTTTTCTGTAACAACTTGGCTTTAGTAAAATGTACTTTTAGCTAACCATGGACCCAGGAGTCTTTCTTTTTTAACTGACCAAATTAACACTCCCTGTTTCTATCTCTCTGATTCATCAGTCTCAGCTTCCTTTTGCAGTGTGCAATAAAAATGCTGATTTCCTTCACTGAAACATCAAAAGAGAATCTTGAGAAAAATGAATGCTCTGCCCAACCCATTTCATAAGCAACACATGAGGCCCCTGATTCAAAAATTTAGCTGTTATGTTTTTTCTAACCAATAAATAAATCCTAGATATTTCCACCATGCAATCACAATCCTTAATGTGTACCTGAGAGGGAACAATGATTGCCAAAAGACAAGCAAGAACAATTACAATCTTCATTTTGTTGGATAAATCTGTAAGAAAAAATAGTTATGAGTTATTAACAACTATTTAACTGAATGCCAAGTTAATTAATGCTATTTCAGAAAATGTTTTGGGTCTTAGTTACAAACTCTATTAGAACTCGCTTCAACCATTAGATGGATATCTAGTATTTTGTTTCCCAGGTCTCATGGCTTTAATTATACCTGTAAATGCTATACAATTGTTTAAGAAAGTGATATAATCATGTGTTGATTTCTAACAAATATCAATGATAAAAAAAATCTTCCAGCATTCCCTTGAATATTTCCTAATTAGTTTAAAAGCAAATCTAAAACTTTGTCCCTCCCATTGGCTGTATTGTATTGTCTGAGCTGAATCTTCTGATTTATATTTTAAAGACACTGGAGACATTATTGATCTTGAGCAATGTGGATCCATTACACTTTTGAGATTACACCCTTCCAAACCTTTTGGGCAGAATCCTTTGAGTGGCTGCATTCAGGGTATGGACCTTCTTTCTTCACAAGAAAACAACTGAATTTAATGGACAGAGAACAGCATAGATAGCTCAGTGACTGATTTTCTGATTCCTTAATACCTGAGCTTTATCTGACTACAAGCATTGGAAATAAGCTATTAATAAAAAAAAAAAGGGAATTACTATTTTATATAAATACTTTCATTTTCCCCTTTATTCATCATAGAAAAAAATTGTTAAAATATCATTTTAAACATAAATATAAAGAAACATGACAGCCTTATAACCCTAAGGAAATGGATCTGAAAGGATTTATCCTTCCCATATGTTTAAGGTTTGCTTAAGAAAAAAGATGAATTTGATCTTGATTTGCTGTTGCAAAGCAGGAGAAGGAAAAGGGGAAATAAAATAGGGAAGGGCAGCCCTGCTCTCCTAAAAGCATTGCTGACTATATGATCTCTTTAAAACGAATAACACCCTTCTTATAAGAGTTGACCATAATATTTGAAGAAACAGTGAATGTAAAGAACTGGGGTCAAAGTAGCTATGAGTCCACTAATTTCAGTGATATAATTGAAGATATGTTGCTCCTTCTATAACTTGTACTAAATTTGAAGTATCTCAAAATGATCAAAACTCACCAGCTGATACTTATGTGGTGCTTCATACTGATAATTCTTTTTTCCAAATAATTGCTGAAGAAATGTCAAAATAAAAATATACTGACTTACCTTTTTCATCTCAATGCAGCATTTACTTTGCTCTCTCTGAATGATGTTCTACGATGTAGTAGCAGTGGTTATGTACTCTCTGAAATTTCCTGGGATTAGGTAGATCATCTAACCACACATCTTCTGGGATTTCAAGAGATTTGCCCTAAACTCTTACAAATATGCTTGCAATCTTCAAAAACCCTGTTCTGAAATGTTTTGGAGTTTTAAGAGAATTGTTTTGGAGCATTATTCAGCAGATCCCTTTAAAAGAAGTGTGGTGCTGCTACCAACTTCCTTTTAGTAAACATAAAATCATCTTCAAGTGAAACAAGATTCATAATGAGACACGTTAGATACACATTCTTTGCTGGTATTGTGATAGAACATAGAAGGGCTTTGCCATTTATTTGTTCTGGAATATTTTTTTTGACAATTTCCTAATTTAGTCCACAACCTTGGAATAACGGAATAGTATCTGTGGGGACCTTTTCCACGTCAAAGTAGTACTTGTCTGTCTGTGTATAATTAAACTTTTATTTTGTGAATCTAAAATAGAAATAAAGACATTGGGAAAGAAAGGGAACCGACAGAATAAAGTTGGGGGAGTGGGGGGGAGAAACAAAAAGCAGAGACTTTCACCTTTTTGGTGCATAAAGATAACAAAATAACAGAGTTGGAAGAGACCTCAGAGGTCTTCTAGTCCAACCCCATACTCAGACATGAATCGTATACTATTTCAGACAAATGGTTGTCCAATCTCTTCTTAAAAATCTCCAGTGTTGGACATCCACACTTTCTGGAGGCAAGTCATTCCACTGATTAACTGTAAGGAAATTTCTCCTGAGTTCTAGGTTGCTTCTATTCTTGATGAGTTTCGATACATTGCTTCTTGTCCTGCCCTCAGGTGTTTTGGAGAATAGCTTGACTCCCTCTTCTTTGTAGCAGCCCCTGAAATATTGGAGGACTGCTATCATGTCACCCCTAGTCCTTCTTTTCATCAAACTAGACATACCCAATTTCCAGCAACTGTACTTTTTAGGTTTTAGGAAATAAAATAGGGAAGAGCAACCCTGCTCTCTTAAAAGCATTGCTGACTATACGATCTGTTAAAATGAATAACGCCCTTCCTGTAGAAGTTGACCATAATATTTGAATAAATGGTGAATGTAAAGAACTGGAGTCAAAGTAGCTATGAGTCCATTGATTTCAGTGATATAATTGAACATATGTTGCTCCTTCAATAGCCTCTACTAAACTTGAAGTATCTCAAAGTGATCAAAATTCACCAGCTGATATTTATGCGGTGCTTCATACTGATAATTCTTTTTTCCAAATAATTGCTGAGGAAGTGTCAAAATAAAAATATACTGACTTACCTTTTTCTTCACAATGCGGCATTTCCTCTGCTGTGTCTGAATGATGTTCTGCGGCATACTGACAGTGATTATGTATTCTCTGAAATTTCCTGGGATTAGGGAGATCATCCAACCACACATCTTCTGGGATTGCAAGAGATTTGCCCTAAACTCTTCCAAATATGCTTTCAATCTTCAAAAATCCTGTTCTGAAATGTTTTGGAGTTTTAAGAGAATTGTTTTGGGGCATTATTCAGCAGATCCCTTTAAAAGCAGTGATGGTGCTGCTACCACTTTCTTTTTAGTAAAAGTAAAATTATCGTCAAGTGAAACAGGATTAATAATGAGACACATTAGATACAGATTCTTTGCTTTGGTATTGAGATAGAACATAGAAGGCAAATCATTCCACTGATTCACTGTAAGGAAATTTCCCCTTAGTTCTTGGTTGCTTCTATTCTTGATGAGTTTCGATCCATTGCTTCTTGTCCTGCCCTCAGGTGCTTTGGAGAATAGATTGATTCCCCCTTCTTTGTGGCAGCCCCTGAGATATTGGAACACTGCTATCATGTCTCCCCTAGTCCTTCTTTTCATTAAACTAGACATACCCAAATTTCCAGCAACTGTTCTTTTTAGGTTTTAGCCTCCAGTCCCCTAATAATCTTTGTTGTTCTTCTCTGTACTCTTTCTAGAGTCTCAACATTTTTTGTAATGTTGTGGCGACCAAAATTGGATGCAGTATTGACCAAGGCATTATGAAGGTTTGACCAAGGCATTATGAGGTGGTATTAAGATTTCATATGATCTTGATTTTATCCCTCTTTTAATGCAGCCTAGAACCGTGTTGGCTTTTTTGGCAGCTGTAGCCCACCGCTGGGTCACATTGAAGTGATTGTCCACTAGGACTCCAAGATCTTTCTTGCAGTTAGTACTATTGAGTCAGGTACCACATATTGTAACACAAAGTAAATTTATAATCTCAACTTTTTAGTTATGCTAAGTAATAGCCACTAGCCATTTCACTTAACACACTTATTTGCCAAATCCAAAGTTTCATTTTTTTCCTCTTTCATGCAGAAAGCCAAGAAGCAATTTTCAAATACTACAATACTATTTCCATTTGCCATTTCTACCAGTTCCATCATCTTTTGAATCCATACCTCCATTGTTGGGATTAAACAATTTCTGAGCATGTAGAATACTTGCAGCCATCAGCATGTAGCAGGAGAGTTCCAATTCCCACCCACTCCCAATTCTTTATCTAACAGTTCTAAAAGAAAACTTTCTGGTTTCCATTGTAACTCCATTTAAAATTTTCTGAATTAAACCATGGATCTATACCCAGTGATGGGATTTAACCAGTGTAACAACTAGTTCGCTGACTGAGTGCTGCACATACACACCATATATTTGAAAACAGCTCTAAAACTTAACTTCTATTGCAGTCCTGGTGAATAAAACAGCTGATGCACGGCAATCCATTCTGCCGCCCCTATAAGCTGGGCTTCAAACAAAGGAAATATAGGACAGACTATCAGAGGGGCAGGTGGCGCCAGAACTAATCATTGGCCTGAACCGATCTGAATCATATGTTTAACATACTCGCTCTCTAAGTTTAACTATTGCAGCATTTTATGTTCTGATATCATTTCAAATTCATTTTAGCAGCTCCAAAACCACATTTTGTTTCAGCTGAACCTTTCTTTCAACTATAAATAAGTAAACCAATAACATGTATGACCTCCTAACTCCACATCTTTTTTTATTTAAAAGAAGGTTCACCTTTAATGAAAGATACTATTTCACTATAAATCTGTTATGTATGTACCATAGTTAATAAAGTATGAGCTTGAGGTTAAGTGCAGGGTTCTGGCCCTGCACTTCTGATTGGCTGTTAGGCGGCCAGATCGGATTGGCTAGTTCTTAGGAATCCGATTGGCCCTTAACAGAGGATTAAAGTACTTGCGTTCATAGCTCGCTATTGGATAATTCTCACAAAGGTTGCCTATATAAGGCAGGGTTCACTGTTGTTGTTTTGAGAAGTCACTATGCTAATAAAGAGCTGAAAGTCACTATTCGGAGGCTGTATCCATTTACTCCGACCCATGTCCAAGTACATAACACTGGCGACGAAGGTGGGATTTGGAGACATCTGAACCTAAGAAGTCAGGAAGCAAGACCGAGCACGTGGAAGACGACGCCAACAACGGAACTATGTCCAGCAGCATCATACCACCCGCTCCGTTTGATCCAAACCAAGAGGATTGGGAATCCTACATGGATCACTTCCAAATGTTTCTTGAGACGAATAATTTGAAGGACGCCACACCAGCAAAAAAGCGGGCACTGTTCCTGACGCACTGCAGCCCAGCTGTTTTTAAAATGGCAAAAGCACTCGCCAAACCTCGAGAAGTGAAAGCCATGAGCTGGGGCAACCTCGAACCCATCCTGAGAGATCATTACGCGCCAACTGTGCCTACACTTGTGAGACACCACGAGTTTTATCAAAGGAACCAGCGAAAAGGAGAGAGCGTGGCCGATTTCGTGGCAGACATCCGAAATTTAGGAGGCCTCTGCGGGTTCGCCGATTTAGAAGAAGCACTAAGAGACCAAGTAATTCTGGGATTAGATGCACTTGGCGTGCAAAGCAAGCTGATGGCAAAAGGCGACATCAGCCTTGCTGACGCCATCGCTGAAGCCACGGCTGCGGAGGTGACCAAAAAGTCAGCTGCACAACTACGGCGAAGCCGCACTCCGGTACCACCACCGACAAGCGACATTTTATCCAAGTCTGAAGGACAGCTCGTGACGACGCACCACGAGGACCTCTCTTCGTCGTCAGGCAGTGACAAAGAAGGGGTCCATCGACTGCGGTCTGACCGGGACCCTCGCCCGAAGCCCTTACACCCTTGCGCTAGCTGTGGAGCAAACCATGCAAGGGCCGAATGCAAATTCCGCAACGCATTCTGCCATGAGTGCGGGAAATGAGACCACATCAGCTGGGTCTGCCGCACCTTACCAGGACCCAGCCAGGCCTCAAAAGGGGCCAACTATCACCAATCGACAGGAAACCGTCCTGTAAGGTGAGAACCAGTAAACCACTCCTACAGAAATCGCGCTTTGCAAAAAGAAGAGGCTCACCATACTATCACTATAGGTCACACCTCAGTCATGGACACTAAGAAAATTCGAGTCACGGTAGCCATCGAGAACCAGCCTTGCCACATGGAGGTCGACTCGGGATTATCCCTCTCGATGGTGTCTTGAAAGACACTCAAGCAACTCATCCCCACAATCCAACGCCAAGACCTCCAATTTCAACGCCTCATCCTCAAGGACTACCAAGGAAATCGAATCCCTGTGGTCGGGTCCTGCCGAGTCCGAGTCTCCTTCAAAAAACATACAGCGTACTTACCTCTAACGATCATCGACAGAGATAGGCCTAGTCTATTAGGCCTCCAATGGTTCGCGCCACTAGGCATCGAGGTGGCCGGCGTGAACCGAGTCGGTGGTTGTGAGTGGGAGGAAGACCTTGTTTCTGAGTTCACGACATCTTCGCGGACCGTTTAGGCGAGTATAAGGGGATGCCAATCTCATTTAGTTTAGATCCAAAAGTAGCCCCAATTCGCTTGAAGCCCCGTCGAGTTCCATTCGCTCTTAAAACTAAGATCGACGAACAACTCGATAAGTTAATTGCTCAAAGGGTGTTGAAGCCCATCGATCACTCTCCATGGGAAACCCCTATTGTAACGCCCATTAAGCCAGATGGGTCAATCCGAATTTGTGGGGACTACCGGGCCACTTTAATCCACGCCCTACAGCAGAATGCGTATCCAGTTCCGGTGGTGCAGCACCTCCTCCACTCCTTGGGGGGCGGAAAGGTTTTCGCTAAATTAGATTTAGCTCAAGCTTATCAACAACTACCAGTGGATGAAAAGACGGCTCAGGCCCAAACAATTGTAACGCACAGAGGTGCTTTTAAATGTACTCGATTGCAATTTGGGGTTAGTGTAGCCCCGGGGATATTCCAAAGCCTCATGGAAAGGTTGTTACAGGGAATCAAGGGCGTGGTTCCGTATTCTGATGACGTATTAATTGCAGCCCCTACCAAAAAAATCTTGCAGTATCGTTTGAAAAGTGTTCTTAAAAAATTCCAAGAGGCAGGACTTAAGGTGAAAAAAAAACAAATGTCACTTATATACTGATAGTGTTGAGTTTCTAGGGTACAGGATTGATAGGCAGGGCATTCATCCTACCGAGAGTAAATTAAAAGCGATAAAAAATGCCCCCAGGCCACGTAACAAGGCCAATCTCCAGGCATTCTTAGGCCTCATTAATTTTTATAATGTATTTTTACCGCATAAGGCAACTGTTGCTGAACCGTTACACCGGTTATTAGATAAAAAAGCATTGTGGGTATGGGGTTACCGGGAAGAACAAGTGTTCCGGAATGTTAAAAAGTTGCTCACATCTGACTCTGTACTTATGCAGTATAACGAGACTTTACCATTAGTTATAACCTGCAATGCCTCGCCTTTCGGGGTGGGCGCCATTTTGAGTCATGTACTGCCTAATGAAAATGAAGCCCCTGTTGCATACTTTTCGAAGACTCTTTCACATGCAGAGCGGAACTATGGACAAATTGATAAAGAAGCTCTCACAATCGTTGCAGCTGTAAAGAAATTTCATG
Source organism: Hydrophis major (assembly GCA_033807585.1). Classification (NCBI taxonomy): domain Eukaryota; kingdom Metazoa; phylum Chordata; class Lepidosauria; order Squamata; family Elapidae; genus Hydrophis; species Hydrophis major. Next base: position 260,646,863 of record CM066329.1, read on the forward strand.
AATATGTGTATGGAAGGACATTCACCATCATAACTGACCACAAACCGTTGCTAGGGATAATAGCCGGGGAGAAGCCAACCCCCTACATATTATCCCCTAGAATGACCCAATGGTCAGAATTCCTCGCTGCTTATAATTATCGCCTTCAATATCGCCCAGGGAAAGCCATTCTCCACGCCGACGCATTAAGCCGAGCACCACTTCCAGAGACTCTCGACGATCCGGCACCAATGGCAACCACGTTGCAGATCGAAACATTCAACTCGCTGCCTATGACCGCCCGAGACATCGCGAGAGAAACCAAATGAGACCACACCCTAGCTCGAGTCCTAGGCTGGGTAGAACACGGATGGCCATTGGACCAAGTCCCAGATGACTTCGTGCCATTTAAAGCAAGACAGACTGAACTTTTTTCACAAAAAGGCTGTGTCATCTGGGGAGATAGAGTCATTGTCCCAGAACGACTCCGGAAGACGCTACTACAAACCCTGCACGAGGGCCACCCCGGCATCGTGCGGATGAAAGCACTCGCACGAAGCTATGCATGGTGGCCGGGCATGGACCGGCAAATCGAGCAGTGGGTCAAAGCGTGTACCAGTTGCCAACAAGCCAGCAATGCCCCACCAAAAGCCATGCCTACTGAATGGGAAACGTCACGTGGACCCTGGTCCAGAATCCACCTGGATTTCGCAGGGCCAACCAAAGGATGTACCTTCCTGCTGACAATCGACGCATATTCCAATTGGTTAGAAGTTCATCGTATGATGGCCACAACTTCTGAGGCAGTGATTAAGATCCTAAATAGACTCTTTGCAACCCACGGATTGCCTGACGTCCTGGTGTCCAATAACGGGCCACAGTTCATGGCATTGATGTTCGAGCAGTACCTCGCTGACCGCGGCATCCGCCATGCGCTCATCTCACCTGCGCACCCTGTGACCAATGGCTGAGCGGAATCAACCAGTCCAATGAAAATACGAAAGACTTAAAAGACAACCATCCTACTTAAAGGATTATATAACTACACCATAATTAAGAAGCCGGGGGAAGGGGTGTTATGTATGTACCATAGTTAATAAAGTATGAGCTTGAGGTTAAGTGCAGGGTTCTGGCATCCGCGTTCTACCCAGCCTAGGACACGAGCTAGGGTGTGGTCTCATTTGGTTTCTCTCGTGATGTCTTGGGTGGTCATAGACGGCGAGTTGAATGTTTCGATCTGCAACGTGGTTGCCGTTGGTGCCGGATCGTCGAGAGTCATATTCATGAAATTTCAATCCGATACCTAGAAACTCAACACTGTGAGTATATAAGTGACATTTATTTTTTTTCACCTTAAGTCCTGCCTCTTGGAATTTTTTAAGAACACATTTCAAATGATCCTTGCCATGTGGCAAGGCTGCTTCTCGATGGCTATCGTGACTCGAATTTTCTTGGTGTCCAAAACTGAGGCGTGACCTATAATGATAGTATGGTGAGCCTCTTCTTTTTGCAAAGCTCGATTTCTGTAGGAGTGGTTTACTGGCTCTCGCCTTACAGGACGGTTTCCTGTCGATTGGCGATAGTTGGCCCCTCTTGAGGCCTGGCTGGGTCCTGGTAAGCTGCAGCAGACCCGGCTGATGTGGCCTCGTTTCCTGCATTCATGGCAGAGTGCGTCGCGGAATTTGCATTCGGCCCTGGCATGGTTTGCTCCACAGCCAGCGCAAGGGCGTAAGGGCTTAGGGCGTAAGGGCTTAGGGCTTAGGGCGAGGGTCCCGATCGGACCGCAGTCGATGGACCCCTTCTTCATTGCTGTCTGACGATGAAGAGAGGTCCTTGTGGTGCGTTGTTGCGAGCTGCCCTTCTGAGTTGGGTAAGATTTCGCCGGTCAGTGGTGTTGCTGGAGTGTGGCTTCACTGTAATTGTGCAGCCAACTTTTTGGTCGCCTCCGCAGCCGTGGCTTCGGCAATGGCATCAGCAAGGCTGATGTCGCCTTTCGCCATCAGCTTGCTTTGCACGCCTAGCGCATCTAATCCCAGAATTACTCGATCTCTTAGTGCTTCTTCTAAATCAGCGAACCCGCAGAGGCCCCCTAAATTTCGGAGATCCGCCGTGAAATCGGCTACGCTCTCTCCCTTTCGTTGGTTTCTCTGATAAAACTCATGGCGTCTCACGAGTGTAGGCACGGTTGGCGCGTAATGGTCTCTCAGGATGGGTTCGAGGTCGTCCCGGCTCATGGCTTTCACTTCTTGAGGTTTGGCAAGTGCTTTAGCCATCTTAAATACAGCTGGGCCGCAATGCATCAGGAACAGTGCCCGCTTCTTTGCTGGTGTGGCATCCTTCAAGTTATTCGTCTCGAGAAACATTTGGAATCGATCCATGTAGGATTCCCAATCCTCTTGGTTTGGATCGAACGGAGCGGGTGGTACGATGCCGCCGGACATGGTTCCGTTGTTGGCGTCATCTTATCACGTGCTCAGTATTGCTTCCTGGCTTCTTAGGTTCAGATGTCTCCACATCCCATCCTCGTCGCCAGTGTTAAGTACTTGGACATGGGTCAGAGTAAATGGAGACAGCCTCTGAATGTGAACTTTCAGCTCTTTATTGCATAGTGACTTCTCAAAACAACAACAGTGAACTCTGCCTTATATAGGCAACCCTTGTGAGAATTGTCCAATAATGAGCTATGAACGCTAGCTCTTTTAACCAATAATAATCCTCTGTTAAGGGCCAATCGGATTCCTAAGAACTAATCAATCCGATCTGGCCACCTAACAGCCAATCAGAAGTGCAGGGCCAGAACCCTGCACTTTACCTCAAGCTCATACTTTATTAATTATGGTACATACACAACAAGTATGCCATCCAAACTTCAATGCATGATCTTCCAATTCCAATAACTTTTTATTCTTTAGGGTTACCCATTCCTTTATCCAGATCAGAGGTTAGCAACCTGCAGCTCTACATGTGGCTCTTTCATCCTTCTGCTGCAGTTTCCTGTAGCTGCTCAGTGCCACAATTTTGAGAGGAGTTTCTGGTTAGGGAAAGAAAAGCACAGTGCACTTTGAAGAAACTCTGTGGCAAGGGGTAGGTTTTCCGGTCAGCTCCACAATTGATAGGGCTTTCAGTTAGGACAGGTAGAGGAAAAAGGATGCTGCGCTAGGAGGATTCTGACTTCCAGGACAATATGGGAGAGGAATTGGACTTCCAGTCGGCTCCAGAATTGGATGAGGGGCTTCAAGTTAGGACCTTTGTGGCTCTTTGAGTGTTTAAGATTGCTGACCCCTGAACCAGACCAAACAATATCCCTCAAAATATTGTATAATTTTAAATCTGGAAGACCCAGACCAACTCTTCCTTTGGCATTTGCAACAATTTATACATAATTCTTGTGTTTTTTTTCTCTTGCCAAAGAAATTTAGAAATATCTCTTTGCTATTGCTTAAATGAAGCCTTGGTCATCAATATTGGCAGGGTCTGAGTAGGAATAACATCTTTGATAAGACATTTATCTTAACCACAGAGAGTCTGCCCTATAGAGATAGTTGCAGCTTACCCCTGCTGAATAAGTAATATCATTCCAGAAAGACTCATAATTATTTTGAAACAATTTAGAATTTGTGTTGATGTCACTCCAAGATATTTAAGATATTCTTTTCCATCTTAAAACCTGATTTTTTTTTTGTTAAAATTTCATGTTCATATGCAGCCATATTCTTGACTAACATCTTTGTTTTCTATTTATTTCAAAACCATCCAAAGCTCCAAAGTCATTCAACTTCTTCATCAAATGTTCCAAACTGTTTTAGGAATCTTGCAAAAATATAACTAAGTCATTTGTGAAGGTTTTTTTTTTGTTTGGTTGGTTTGGTCATCTTATCTGATATCTAAAGAACTACTTGTTTTGCAAAAAAAAAATCAAAATTTATTTTTGTTGTGTCCTGTTTCCATTATTTGGCCTATAACTATTCAGCATATAATAGGGTATATGTGTTGGTCAAGGGTTACATAAAATGTTTGTGTCAGTGGGCATATGTGTGTATGTAGTTTTCTCTTTCTCTTGGAGAAACCAAAACCGAGGATATGTTGTGTGGGAAAAGATTTACCATATTGTATCATTTTTTTGTGTCTTCAGCCAACTTTGACCAGAAACAAATCAATGCTTGAGATATTTAGCAGAAGTTTAGGAAGAAGGTTAGGGAGAAGTACTGGAATTGATCACTATTTTTAGGGGGTCAGAATCTGTTCCTCTTGTCTAGGAGCTGCAATATACACATTTTTCCTCTCCTAGCTTCCACTGAAATCTCTGGTCATTTTATTATCCAAACATCAGGGGTGGGATGCTACCAGTTCAGCCCTGTTCTATAGAACCGGTACCTCTGAAGAGCAGCTGCCACCAAACCAGTTCGCTGCAACAAAATTCTGGCCTGCTGTTTGGCCCACCTGCCCACCTGGGCTCCCATACTCACCTTTATCCTCTGTTTTGGAAGCATAGCTGCTTTGTGTGGCACAGTAGAGTGCTGCATGGCAGCTGCTGAAACTACCGGGAGAGTGCAGGCTTGCAGAAGGTGAGGTGGAATGCCTCTGCACCTGCGCAAATACCTCTGCACCTGCAGCCCCTCTGCATCTGCACAAAATGTGTGCACACGTACAAAGTGCGCTCACCAAGCACGCCCACCGAACCGGTGGCAAAATGGTTTGAATCCCACCACTGCCAAACATTCATGTGAATTGCTTGGGTTAAGAAAAAAAAGTCACTCACTGTCTTCATTAATGAGAAGAAATTTGGATGTGAGTCTTCTCAGCCCAAGCCCCACTTTCTCTTCACTACCCTTCACTCGCAGAAATATCTAAATATTACTTCTGTCAACCACTGTCGGAGTACTTTTCCTCCATAATTAGCTGGAATAATTAGCTGATATTAGTAAGAGGTTTCATTTGAATAAATCTAGAGCAATGTCCTTCTACACTATTAAGATCCTTTTATATAGCCTGTCAGCCTCAAGATACCTTCCCCTTCTACCTTTCTGCTAAGATACTTTCCCCTTCCTGACTATCTGCTATTATTTCATTATTTCTCTCGGCTGTCATGGCAACGGTGGGAGGGGGGATTTTATATGGGAAGAGAGCTGGAGGTGTTTGCATTCCTTGCTGGGCTAGCAAGGGGAGGGGGGATTCTTGTCCTTAACTTTCCGTTTCCTGGCTATCTTTTCCTCTTTTGCGCAACTGCGAACTTTTATCAAAATATGTCAAGGTCATTTGACAAGACGTCTCATCACCATCTGAAGATGACCACATGAGCCGTTTCAAAAGTTTTAATTGGAAGAATCATTTGAACTTTGGGGGGTGGGGGCAAACCTATTTCTTTGTATATGCATTCTACCCGCCAATTTCTCAGTTTCGGAATTGCTTTGTAGCTACCACTTTATTTCCCAGTAAAAGGATAACTTTGCTCTACCCCATGGAGTCTGAGTATTTCTTTCTTGGGATCTAAAAGGAGCGCAGCCTGACATAATTCCGAAACTCACACATCAACCCACCCGGAGAAAACAGCAACTTTTCTTCCGAGGGGGTTTCATCCCATGTCGTCTCCAACCGGCGATGAAGAGGATCAGGGAGCTGTGGGGGGGCAGCCCATGCTGCTGCCGGAAGTGTCGGTGGCTGACCTGCTGGCCGAGCTGACTCTGGAAGAAACCTCAGCTGAGATGCCCAGATGGTCGTTGGGGGTTGGTTGGAGAGACCCTGAAGACCCCCCTCCTCCCAGGATCACTGTAAGACGAAAAGGTGCGAGGGGACGGCTTTGGCAGGAGGGGGAGGAGATGGAAGGCAAGCTGGATGAAGCCAAGAAATTCTCTATGGACGTTCCTGGAGAGCCCGGCACAACTCAAAGGTATGAGGGGGAAGAGGGAGCGAGATCAGCCCGGGGGAGCCAAGCTACCTCTACCCCACTTGCCCAGCGTCCGCCAGTGCAACCGCCCGCTGCCGCCCGGGGAGCCCCAGCAATAGGAGTGGCTCCTAGAAGACGCCACCTGCCCCCCCTAGATGTAAAGTTTGGAGGAAATCCAAGAGATTTGGGATTTTTCCTGGTACAAGTTGGGAGTTATATGGCAGAATTTGAGCGGGAGTTCACCTCTGAAGCAGCCAAAGTGAGATGCGTTACCAGAACCCTGGAAGGGATGGCAGCAGATTGGGTGGTGACTTTGTACAATGATAACTCCCCCCAACTACAAACCCTCGATGTTTTCATGACTGCACTGAGGAGAAGGTTTGAGGACCCTCTGGCAGAGAGAAAGGCCAGAATCAGAATGAAGACCCTAGTCCAAGGGGGGAGATCGGTGGCAGACTACACCCAAGAATTCAGGCAGCTGGCACACCACATCCGAGGTTGGTCCCAGGGGGCCCTGGTGGAAGCCTATAAAGATGGCTTAAATGAAGATGTATACCACACGTGCATCTCCAGAAGGGATCCACGTGAGTTACAGTCATGGTACTTGCTGGCGGAAGAGGTGGACATTGATCTAGCCAGAAACAGACGCAGAGGAGGTCCCACCTGGAGAAAACCGCTTCCCCCCCGTCTCCGGGAGACCTCAGGGCCCCAACCGAGAGGAATGGCGGCAGGAGCCAAAACCACGGCATGTTTCCGTTGTGGAAAGGAGGGCCACCGGATGGTGGATTGTCGAGTAAAGGTGAACCCACCGAAAGCGCGGGACCCCGGGAGAAAGCCAAAAAACCCCTCAACCAAACCCCGCGAGACCGGGCTGAAGACAGGAGAGGTTGTAGAGGTCGCCCTTTCGGCGGGAGAGGAGCTGGAACCTCCAACCCCACTCGACGAGAACGAGACAGATTCGGAAGATGACGTCCCGGTAAGTCCTAATCAAGGGCCCATGACCATCCCAATAAAGTTAAGGCAGCCCACCTCGGGGACTGAGGGAGTGATGATGGCCTTACTAGACTCGGGGTGCACGAGGTGTGTAATTAACATGAAAGTGATTAAGGGGATTGGCATTGGACTGAGAACTCTAAAAACGCCCATATCCTTTTGCCAACTGGATGGGTCGGTGGAGGGAGGTTGCCCCGCACGTTTTGTAACCGAACCCCTAGAGATGACCATGGGAAACCATCATGAGACCCTGTGTTTTATTGTGGCCCCTGGGATGGAACAATCTCTAATATTGGGACTACCATGGCTCCGGAAGTGGAATCCCCATGTAAACTGGAGAGAGGGGTGGATACGCATCCGCACCGATCGGCCACTGGAAGGGGAGGAGCAACCCTATCCGGAAGGGGAGGAGGAATCCCATCCGAAGTCCCAGGCACTCGCCGAGATAGCTTCTACGGGTGCCGAACACGTGGAAGGAGAGTAGAAAATCCCGAAGGAGTATTGGGACTTAAGAGAGGTGTTTAGTGAAGAGGCTTCCGACGAACTCCCCCCCCCATCGGTTGACCGATTGTAGCATTGAATTCCTGCCGGGGGTGACGCTCCCGAAACCGAAGATGTATCCGATGACACCGGGGGAGTTGGAGGAATTGAGGGCGTTTATTGACAAGAACTTGGAACGAGGTTTCATCACGCCTGCCAGACCTCGAGTAGCGGCCCCTGTGATGTTCCGCGAGAAGAAAGATGGCTCCAAACGTCTGGTAGTGGACTATAGAAACCTGAACGCAGTATCCGTAGAGAACATGTACCCCCTCCCTCTGATGAAGGACATGTTAGCCCACCTGGCAAAGGGGAAAATTTTCACAAAGCTGGACTTGAGGGAGGCATACTACCGGATCCGGATAAAGGAGGGAGACGAGTGGAAAACTGCGTTCAACTGCCCAATGGGGTGTTTCCAGTTCAATGTTCTCCCTTTTGGCTTACAGGGGGCGCCTGCTGTTTTCATGCAATTGATCAATCAAGTGCTTCACGAACATTTGTACAAAGGTGTTCTAGTATACCTTGATGATATTCTTATCTACACGGAGACAAGAAACGACCACGTGAAGTTGGTACGCTCTGTGTTACACAAGCTGAGGGCCGCCAAACTATACGCCAAATTATCCAAATGTGAGTTCCATCAAGAAAAAATCAACTACTTGGGATATCGTATCTCCCCCGAAGGTATTGAAATGGACCCAGAAAAGGTGCGAGTCGTTTTGGACTGGGCCCCACCGAAAACTCGTAAACAGCTTCAAAGTTTTCTGGGATTTGCAAATTTTTACCGCCAATTCATCCCGTCTTTCGCAAAAATAGCTATGCCCATCACCAACCTCCTAAAAAACAAAGGGGGAATTGAAACCAAAGCCCAGTCAACCATTGAATTGGACTATGGAGTGCCAAGCTGCATTTGAAAAACTTAAGAGACTTTTTGCTGCAGAACCAATACTGAAACACCCTGACATGGACGCCCCTTTCGTGATCCAAGCTGATGCAAGCGATGTAGCAGTGGGGGCGGTCTTACTCCAATCGAACGAGAAGGGGACACTACAACCATGCGCTTACACTTCTCATAAATTCACTGAGACTGAAAGGAGATGGGCCATTTGGGAGAAAGAAGCATTTGCAGTCCGTTGGGCTTTATTAGCTTGGAGGCATTTTCTGGAAGGTGCGAAACACCCATTTGAAGTGTGGACTGACCATAAAAATTTAGAAGCTTTAAAGACCCCTCGGAAACTCTCCCCTAAACAAGTTAGGTGGGCTCAGTTCTTCAAGCGATTCAACTTCTCCTTGAAATATATCCCGGGGGGGAAAAAATTTTTGGCAGATGCTTTGTCTAGAATGCCTCAATACAACAGCATCCGAAAAGAAGTGATTAGGCCAATCGTATCCACTACACAACTGGCTGCCCCTGTTGTTACCCGAGCACAGAAAAGAAACCAGGAGAGGGATCTACCTACTGATCTGATGGAACAGTTTAAGGAGGCTTTGAAGACAGATAAGTGGTTTCTGGCAAATGCGAATAACTGCACCATTCGAGATGGCCTAGCCTGGATGGGGGTGAAATTGTATGTACCACAAACCCTGAGAAGCTATGTATTGCAACAAACCCATGATTCCAAAGTGGCTGGTCATTTTGGTTTTGTGAAGACCTTGCATTTGGTGAAACGACAGTTTTGGTGGCCTTCCTTGAAAAAGGACATTGAGACTTATGTGGCGAGTTGTCCGACTTGCGCCTCAGCAAAAAGACCGCCGGGTAAGCCACCAGGACTGTTACAGAATGTGGCCAGACCAACTGCCCCTTGGAAGGAAATTTCCATGGATTTTATAGTAGATCTACCTGAAAGCAGTGGACACACGGTCATTTGGGTAGTGACTGACTTGTTTTCCAAACAAGCTCATTTCATTCCTTGCTCAAAGATCCCTTCGGCGAAAACCTTAGCCAGACTCTTCATTCTTCATGTTTACCGATTGCATGGTGTACCTGAACGTGTAGTTTCTGATCGAGGAGTCCAATTTACCTCTAATTTCTGGAGGGAATTTCTGAAGTTAATAGGCTCCACCCAAAGCTTAAGCTCCGCCCACCATCCCCAAACTAATGGAGCCTGCGAGAGGACTAACGGAGTACTAGAGCAATACCTCCGATGCTACATAAATTTTCAACAAGACAACTGGGTGGATCTGTTACCTTTTGCGGAAGTGGCGTATAATAACTCTGTTCATAGTAGTACGAGGTTCACTCCTTTCAAAATAGCAACGGGGCAAGATTTTGTACCCATACCTGAACTGCCTGGTGAAAACCCAACTGTCCAGTCATTGAGTGATTGGATATCTCAACTTCAATTTAATTGGCCAATTGTCCGCAAAGCTTTGGATGAGGCGCACCAATCTCATAAGAAATTTGCTGACAAAAAGCGAGCTCCACAGATGTCATATCAAGTGGGCGATAAAGTATTTCTTTCGACCAAGTATTTACAAACTACCCAAAAATCAAAGAAATTGGGTCCTAAGTATGTAGGACCTTTCCCCATTGAGAGGATTATAAATCCTGTAACTGTCCAACTGACTTTACCAAAGACTCTTCGTCGTATTCATCCTGTTTTTCATGTTAGTTTGTTGAAACCAGAACGTACCTGTGCCTTGAGACCAATCCAATCTGATCCCCCTGTGCCAATATTAATTGAGGGAGAACAACATTTCGAAATTAAAGAAATTCTGGACTCTAGAAAATGGAGGGGTCGTACCCAATACCTTGTAGCTTGGAAACATTTTCCTCCGTCCCATTCTGAGTGGGTAAATGAAAAGTACCTTAGGGCTCCTGAACTGTTAAAGAAATTTCATGCCAAATATCCTGATAAACCATAGAAATGTACATTAATGTTAACATGTAACTATTTTGTTTTTCTTTCAGGGACTTATGTCCTTCTTCTAGGGGGTCCGAATGTCAGCCTCAAGATACCTTCCCCTTCTACCTTTCTGCTAAGATACTTTCCCCTTCCTGACTATCTGCTATTATTTCATTATTTCTCTCGGCTGTCATGGCAACGGTGGGAGGGGGGATTTTATATGGGAAGAGAGCTGGAGGTGTTTGCATTCCTTGCTGGGCTAGCAAGGGGAGGGGGGATTCTTGTCCTTAACTTTCCGTTTCCTGGCTATCTTTTCCTCTTTTGCGCAACTGCGAACTTTTATCAAAATATGTCAAGGTCATTTGACAAGACGTCTCATCACCATCTGAAGATGACCACATGAGCCGTTTCAAAAGTTTTAATTGGAAGAATCATTTGAACTTTGGGGGGTGGGGGCAAACCTATTTCTTTGTATATGCATTCTACCCGCCAATTTCTCAGTTTCGGAATTGCTTTGTAGCTACCACTTTATTTCCCAGTAAAAGGATAACTTTGCTCTACCCCATGGAGTCTGAGTATTTCTTTCTTGGGATCTAAAAGGAGCGCAGCCTGACATAGCCCTTTAAGCTGAGGTCACCTTCAGCAAAAAAAAAAAAAAAGATTTCTTGTTGATCCAAGCTTGGAATTATTGATGAAGAGTATTAATGTCCCATTAATTAGCTTTTCCTGAATTGCTTGAATATATATTTCGGTTTTAGTGGAGAATGTCATTACTGTTTTCTTCTCATTGTTCTTTTGCATTCACAGTTATCTATTTGATTAAAAATAGTGAAGGGAAAGACTTAAATATACACTTGCAGGAACCAAAACAGAACTTAGGACAAATTAGAGGATCTCTTTATGGGCAATTAATATGCCATCTGTCATTTTTCTCCCTATCGTAAAGGGAGGCAGGTGCTAAAAAAGGCTTATTTCATTTAAAAGCAGATAAACCTTCAAAGCTTAAATGGATGTCTATTCACAGTGGACAAGCTGGTAATGAAACCTCACTTTATTATTTCCAAATAATGGAATAGTTGACTGTCTGTTGGATGGGTGGAGGGATAGGCATTCTGGAACAACATAGCAGGCAGATGTCAGAGATATTGAAGGGCATTATAGAAAGGGCAGCAGTGGCTGTGGTTTTTGTGTCTGGTTGTACATTTAATTTTATAAAGAGCCTAATAAGGGAACTATCATTTTTAGCTGGTTCGGAAAACAAGTCCAACAAGGCAGAGAGGCATAATGTTGACATTGTACAGCTATATTTTATTTTTCAGAGTAAAGCTGGGATCAAGACAGCATCTTTCTTTGCCTAAGAGCTTTGGTACAGATATGAAGGAAAACAAGTAGATGGTTAATTTGGATGACAGGGAAATGCTCCTGCTAAAAGTAAATTAACTGCTTTGAGGGCCAGTTTGGAATAAAAGGCAAGACAGAAAACTAAGACATAAATCCCTTCTTTCTTCTGTATGGAAGGAATGACATTACATTGGGTCCACAGGGACATTTTAATCTTCCTTCTGGCATCCCTGATACAAGAAATTTTATTTATTTAATTTATATAGCTGTCCATCTCACGTAAGTGACTTTGAGTGGCTTATGATAAAAGGGATAACAGAAAATAGCATAGCAATAGCAATACCATTTAGACTTCTATACCTCTTCACAATGCTTTACAGCCCTCTCTAAGCAGTTTACAAAGTCAGCATATTGTCCCCAACAATCTGGGTCTTCATTTTACCCACCTCGGAAGGATGAAAGGCTGAGTCAACCTTGAGCCTGGTGAGTTTCAATCTGCCAAACTGCAGGCAGCCGGAAGTCAGCAGAAGTAGCCTGCAGTACTGCTTTCTAACCACTGCGCCACTGGGGATCAGTAACATAATAAATAAAATAAAATACATAATATAAGAACATATGATTATGAACTTCATAGAATAACCCTCAATAAACCCAAGAAAGGGTCTATCACATTTCCAGGTGCAAAGGCCAATTTTTTAGGTCCTTACAAAAGGCTAACAGGGTCGAGCTATTTTGATCTCAGGTGGAATGAAGTTCCATATATGGGTACTACAACAGAAGAGGTCCTTTCCTGGGCCCCACTTGCTGACACCCTTTAGCCAAAAGTACCAAGAGCATGCCACTTCTTTTGGACCAGGTGGGATGTGGAGAAACAATTGGGGGGAAAACTGTCCCATATATTCCTTGCTTAGAAGCCATGAAGAGCTTTTAAGGTAACTGTTAAGTTCTGCACATGGGCGCAAGGAACGGAGACGAGACGGTGAACAGTGAACTTCAACTCTTTATTAATCATTCTGAACAGAGCAAAAACCTAGGGCAGCAGCAGCCCTTTTATAGGGCAGGCTGCTGATCTAGTAACCAATGAGAAACATGGAGTGTTAATCCCTTGAACCAATGAGAGTGGCTCGTTAACAGCCAATCAGATTCCCCTGAACGGACCAATCCAATATCGCTATTATCGGCCAATCAGAAGTGCAGGATTAGAACCCTGCTTTTTCTAAAGGTTTGATAAAACTTTATTTAAGCGTTTTATTAGTTCATAACACCCCTTCTCCCCGGGTTCCGTTTAAGGGGTGCGGTGACGTAATCCTTCAGATATGAAGGTTCTTTTGATTGTCCATTAGATTTGCGCTGTTCCACCGGTTCCTGTCTGTAATCCTGTTTCGGCAGGACGTTTTTTGGCATATCAGGTACTGATGGTTCCGCATCCTCATTAGACGACTCGGTGCCGCTAATGCTCTCATTGGTGTCCTCCGATCTTTGTGGGCTTGCTTCCATTGAGGTATTCCTCTGTGGCGAGGACACTTCCCTCCCTGATTCTTCTTCATTTGTCGTGCCTGATTGCTGACTTCCTTCGCTTCTGCTTTCCACCATCTCGAATTTGGTTTCTTCGACATCCCCTCCCCCCTCAGTTTGGGAGTCACCAGAGTCACGGAAACTGGGTTGTAGCCTAGAGCGAAGCTGATCTATATGGCGTTTCCATATTTTTCCGTCGCAGGTTTTCACATGGTACGACCTGGGTCCAGTGGCTTGAATTACAGTTGCCTCGACTCACAATGGTTCACCGAAGAGGTTTCTGGCGAAAACTAAGTCACCTATCTTGAACTCATGGCATTTTCCGCTTGATCCACAAGGTTTCTCTGGCTCATAAGACAGGTGAAGCCAGTCGAGGTGGGAACGGAGCTTGCGTCCCATAAACAGTTCAGCTGGAGTCTTGTTGGTGATGCTGTGCGGAGTGATGTGTTGGAGTAGGAGTATTCTGTTTATTTTGTCTTCAATGTCCCCATAGTCCATTTTGTGGAGGGTTTTTTTAAGAAATTGTACCATGTGCTTGGCTCTTCTGTTAGCTGCAGGGTGCGCTGGCGAAGTTAGCGCATGGCGAATACCCCGGTCCGCTAAGTATTGTTCAAAGGGTAGAGCAGTAAACTGAGGTCCATTGTCGGAGACCAGAACGTCTGGCAGCCCGTGCGTCATGAATAGCCTGTTCAATTTCTGGATGACGGACTTGGTTGTAGTACTCTTCATTTCGTGGATCTCAAGCCAGTTGGAATAGGCATCCACTGTTAGAAGGAACGTATGTCCCTTAGTAGGTCCCGCAAAGTCAACGCGGATGCGGGACCACGGTCCCCGGAGTGTTTCCCACTCTGTTGGAGTTGCTTTTGGTGGGGCACTGCTGACTTCTTGGCACTTTACCCAGGTTTCGATCTGTTTGTCGATGCCCAGCCACCACGCGTAGCTTCGTGCGAGCGCTTTCATACGCACGATGCCGGGGTGACCGTCATGCAATGTTTTTAATACTGCTCATTGTAACCACTCTGGGATGACGACTCTATCCCCCCATAGTATGCAGCCTTTTTGCAAAAAAAGTTCTGTTTGCCGGTTCCTGAAGGGAGTGAAGTCGTCAGGGGTTTGTTCTACTGGCCATCCATGTTCAACCCAGCTAAGAACTCGCGCTAAGACAGGATCGTGTTTTGTTTCGATCGCAATGTCTCTGGCTGTTAGCGGCAGTTAACGTAGCGTTTCAATCTGGAATGTCGTAAGGGTTGGAGCTGGGTCATCGATGATTTCTGGAAGTGGGGCATGGCTCAGTGCATCAGCGTGGGGAATGGCTTTCCCCGGGCGGTGTTGCAGTCTATAGTTGTACGCAGCCAAAAACTCCAACCAGCGAGTCATTCTAGGTGATAATATATAGGGGGTTGGCTTGTCTCCCGCTATAATCCCCAGCAAAGGGATCGGTAACAATAGTAAAAACTCATCCATACATATATTAATAAAACTGTTTTACAGCAGATACAACAGCAAGAGCCTCTTTGTCGATTTGACTATAGTTACGTTCAGCCTTTGATAGAGTCCTTGAAAAATAGGCAATAGGGGCCTCACTACCATTTGGTAACACATGGCTCAAAATGGCTCCTACTCCAAACGGTGATGTGTCACATGTAATTGTTAAGGGCAAAGTCTCGTTATACTGCATTAAAACAGCATCTGAGGTTGATAAGTTTTTCACTTGTCGGAATGCGTGTTCCTCTCGGTGCCCCCAGACCTAGGTTGCTTTTTTGTCGAGAAGTCTATGTAGGGGTTCAGCTACGGTCGCTTTGTGGGGCAGGAAGATGTTGTAAAAATTAATGAGCCCCAGAAAAGCTTGGAGATCAGTCTTATTTCTGGGTCTTGGGCGTTTTTGATTGCTTTTAGTTTGCTATTAGTGGGGTGAATGCCTTGTTTATCGATTAGGTACCCCAGGAACTCTACTTTATCTGTACACAGTTGACATTTATTTTTTTTAACTTTAAGGCCAGAGTCTTTAAATTTCTGGAGAACCAATTTAAGATGTTTTTCTAGTATTTCTCTATTTGGGGCAGCAATTAAAACATCATCAAAGTATGGTACGACCCCTTTGATCCTTTGCAAGAGTCTCTCCATCAAACTTTGAAAAATCCCTGGGGCTACGCTCACTCCGAATTGGAGTCGGTTGCACTTAAAGGCACCTCGGTGCGTAACGATCATTTGTGCCTCTGCTGTTTTTTAATCTACAGGCAGTTGTTGGTATGCCTGTGCTAAATCCAATTTAGCGAAGACTTTTCCAGCCCCCCCCAGGGAATGGAGAAGGTGTTGTACCACCGGCACCAGGTAAGCTTTCTGTTGAAGGGCGTGATTAAGGGTGGCCCGGTAGTCCCCACAAATCCTTAACGATCCATCCGGTTTGATGGGTGTTACGATTGGGGT
Source organism: Hydrophis major (assembly GCA_033807585.1). Taxonomy (NCBI): domain Eukaryota; kingdom Metazoa; phylum Chordata; class Lepidosauria; order Squamata; family Elapidae; genus Hydrophis; species Hydrophis major. The sequence continues at coordinate 260,662,385 of CM066329.1, forward strand.
TTCCCAACGAGCGTGGTCTGTTGGTTCTAAAACACCCTGGGCTATTAATTCATCAAGTTGCTTGTCAATCTTTGGTTTAAGGGCAAAAGGTACCCGACAAGGCTTAAGGCGGATGGGGGCTACTTCAGGGTTAAGGTTAAATGATATTGGGGTCCCCTTGTACTCGCCTAGTTTGTCTGTAAAGACGTCCTGGAATTCCTGGATGAGGTCCTCCTCCCAGTCGTCGCTTCTGGTTTGGTGAATGCCAGCTACCTCAATCCCGAGTGGGGCGAACCATTGAAGGCCTAACAAGCTAGGCCAGTCACAGTCGACGAAGGTCAGTGGTAATGATGCAGTACGGTTTTTGAATGATACTTGGACTTGGCTGGATCCAACAACTGGAATTCGTTTCCCTTGATAATCCTTGAGTATGATTATTTGGGTTCTGAGATCTTGCCGCTGGACGGCAGGGATTAATTGTTTAAGGGTCTTCCAGGAAACCATCAAGAGGGACGATCCTGAATCAACTTCCATCACACAGGGCTGGTTTTCAATGGCGAACTTCACTCGGATCTTCTTTGCATCCAGTGATGAGGTGTGACCAATTGTAATGGTTTGGTGTGCCTCTTCTCGTTTCGTTGAAATGTCCAGTGGTTTATTTCTGTAGGAGTGGTGGTTCCATCGGTGGTTCAAATGTTCCCGACTCACAGGACGATTCCCTGTGGTCTGGCGGTAGTTGTTCTCCCTCTGAAATGGGCTGGATTCTTGCTTGCTTCTGTAGACCTTTCCGATGTGGCCTCTCTTCCCACAGAAACAGCAGAGCGCGTCGAGGAATTTGCAGTCTGATCGTGGGTGGTTTGCCCCACAACCTGCGCATTGGTGCGGTAGTCTTTGATTCCGCTGGTGGCGTTGGTCACGTTCAGACCAGAGCCGGTTGACCTCCTCTTCTTCACTTTCTGATGATGATTCAAGGTCCTCACGGTGGGTTGCCATTGTGTGCCTCTCTAGGCAAGGTGAGGTATCGCTGGCGAGTTGATAGAGCGGTGCGTTAGTGCGGCACATTCAGGCAGCCGACTTCCTGGTTGCTTCTGCTGCAGTTGCATCTTTGATGACATCAGAAAGGTCGATGTCCCCTTTTGCCATGATCTTGCTCTGCACGGTTGGTTCATCTAATCCCAGAACTATTCGGTTTCTCAGAGCTTCTTCGAGGTCTGCGAACCCACAGAGGCCTCCCAGGTTCCGGAGATCCGCGATGAAATCTGCAACGCTCTCTCCTTTCCACTGGTCCCTCTGGTAAAATTCATGTCTTCGGAAAAGCGTTGGTATGGCAGGTGTATAGTGGGCCCGTAGGAGGGGCGTGAGGACGTCCCAGTCCATGGTTTTCACCTCAGCCGGTTTCGCCAGTGCCTTGGCCATTTTAAAGACGGCTGGCCCGCAATGGGTCAGGAATATGCTCGCTTTTTCCCTGTAGTGGCATCCTTCAAGTTGTTGGTCTCCAGAAACATCTGGAACTGGTTTATGTACGAGTCCCAGTCTTCTTGTGCCGGGTCAAATGGAGTGGGTGGTATGGTGCCGACGGACATGGTTTTCGCTGTCAATGTGCCTGCAGCCACGTGCTCTGTTTGGTGCTCTGTAGTGTTCAGTCAGCTCTGATGTCTCCGCATCCCATCCTCGTCGCCAGTGTTAAGTTCTGTGCATGGGTGCAATGAATGGAGACGAGGCAGTGAACAGTGAACTTCAACTCTTTATTAATCATTCTGAACAGAGCAAAAACCTAGGGCAGCAGCAGCCCTTTTATAGGGCAGGCTGCTGATCTAGTAACCAATGAGAAACATGGAGTGTTAACCCCTTGAACCAATGAGAGTGGCTCGTTAACAGCCTATCAGATTCCCCTGAACGGACCAATCCAATATCGCTGTTATTGGCCAATCAGAAGTGCAGGATTAGAACCCTGCTTTTTCTAAAGGTTTGATAAAACTTTATTTAAGCGTTTTATTAGTTCATAACAGTAACCTTGAATTTCATCTGGAAGAGACTAGAAGCCAATGGGGAATACTGATGTCACATAAGCCAAAGTCCTGATATCATTAGCTGCCCACGACACCATACTTTGCATCAGCTGAAGCAGGTATTGTTACAGTCAAAACTGATTCTTCACAATAGTTGACGTATTGCAAACCAAGGTCTGCTGTAAGAAAGAGCAAATGGAGAAAGAGCATAGAAAAAGCATAGAAAGCTTGGAGACCTTCTTCAAGCTATGTATCCATACAACACACATTTCTATTCCTTAAATTTTAATAATTTTCAGTATGCCTCCTTTAAAACACATTACAGATGACTGGAGAACAATACTGGAATACTTTACAAGGTTGTCACTGAACACATTACTTCCCTTCCCAACTGGGCATATTTGCTTTTGGGACTGCTGTGATTCACAGTCGTTCAGCCATTGTTTCCCTCTTGAAATTGTTATATATGAATAATAAACTTTATTTACATTGATTTGCATAATGGTAATGTAAGAGCTTCCTGGCCCAGCCATTGTTCAATCACAACTCTGTATTTCTGAATTATTTTTGCTTCCCCTTTTAAAGCAGAGAGATGTTCATATCAAATAACCATCCTCAAAATCCAAAAGGCTGCTGCAACAATGCTTTTCCCATGGAAGTTTTGGAGGGCCAATAAACAAAAAAGTACCATATGATCTGAGTATGTTTTTGTAGACAAGAGGCCATTGAAACTATAGCTCTTGTCCTGCTTTACTGCACTTAAGGACTCACTGATTCAATATGTAAAACCTTACTTCATAAAATATCTGGGATATACTGATCTTTTTTATGTCCAACTACTGTTATCAGATCATTATGAAGCAGTTTCTCTGAATGTAGTCAAATTCTGCTATGGTGTATGTAAAATTAGGCAAACTTTAACTGCCCATTGATTGTCCACACCAATTACGACATATTCTTCTGTCTGTCTTTATTTTTATTTTTTAGTACTATTATTGCTTTTAATGCTTTTATTTGTAATCATTCATAAGATGCCTCCTTCTAATCCTCCTTCCTCCATTGATAGATGTTTCTTCTAATCCTCCTTCCTCCATTGATAGAGAATCCGGAACCAGATGTTCAAAATTCTATGGACTGGATGAACCATCCAGCAGGCTGGGTTGAGTAATTATGATCTATGAGCAGAAACTCACACCTTGAGATGATGATCCTAGATGGACTGGTAAAAAAATCAAAATAGGGGTGGAGATGGGGACAGTTCTACTCAGCCTATCCATAGATTTTCATAAGTACTGCATGTCTAGGATTTTATCTGAATTTAAATTGTCTTACACAGTCAACACAGAAATCAGGTAACATCTATGCCCCTCTTTTGTAAACAACTACAACTATGCTAGGCCTGTATAGTATTATCTTTTCATGAATACATATAGTCAACCAAAACTATTTTAAATGTGACTCATTTTTGGTTTACATGTTAGCTAATATATATAAATATATATAATGTGTGTGTGTGTGTGTGTGTGTGTGTGTGTGTGTGTGGCATTCAGCTTTGTTCGGATATTTTCCCTCGTCATTGTAGTTGTGCTTTTCAAGTTGTAGCAACATTTCGGCAGAATCTCATCTGTCATCATCAGGCTTCTGTAAAGTATTCATCTGTGAGTCACTATACAGATGAACACTATACAGAAGCCTGATGATGGCAGATGAGATTCTGCCAAAACGTTGCTACAACTATAAAAGTACAACTACAATGACGTGGGAAAATACCCGAACAAAGCTGAATGCCATGCATGTAAGTACCCGCGAAAACTTAAGAAAACATATATAACTATATATATATAACTATACATATAAAACTATATATATATAAAACTATATATATATATATATATATAAATATATATATGTATGGCATTCAGCTTTGTTCGGGTATTTTCCCACATCATAATAGTGGTGCTTTTAAAGTTGTTGCAACGTTTCAGCAGAATCTCATCTGCCATCATCAGGCTTCTGTATAGTGTTCGTCTGTGAGTTAGACTTTTACAGTGGTTTCAGATTTAAATTTGGGGTAGCCTATTGCTGTGACAGAATGGTTTTTTCTTCATCCTGATTGGTTGAGAGTCTTGGTCTGTGTTTATTGGTCTTGGAGTTTGCTGTGTTCTGCTTCTAATATTTTCTGTCTGTTTTTTTGGCTCTTTTTGTATCTTGATTGGCTGGCAGCATTGTGTTACTTTATTGGAGGCCTTTAGTGCAGCTTGGCTTTGGGTATATGGGCGGCTGTCATTAGTTAGGAAGCTTGGTTTCATCTGGTTCCCTGGTTGGGGTGTGTTTGAGCTGGAGTTATCAGAGGGAATCTGTTTGTGTCCAGGTGTTTGTCTGGCTTGTGGTGTGGAGATTTTTTTGTTTGTGAGTGCAGGCTTCCAAATGATTGACAGCCTGGTGGAATCATCTCTTCTGTTCATGCTTTCTGGTCTTTTTTCAATCTCTATGGCTTCTCTGATGATTCTGTGGCTGGGATTTTCTATAGTGGCTAGGGTTTTGGTGCCATTGAAGTTGATGTTATGACCTGTGGCTTCCATGTGTTGGACTAGTGAGGAAGTGTGTTCCAGCTTTTTGACTGCATTTTTGTGTTCAACCAGGCGGGTGCTTATTCTTCTATTGGTCTGTCCAATGTATGTGGCCGGGCATGATGCACAGGGGACTTCATATATGCCTTGGTTTTCCAGGTCAATTTTGTCTTTGGGGTTCCTGAGGATGGCTGCTATTTTTCTGTTTGTTTTGAAGGCAGTCTTGATGTGGTGTCTGTATAGAATCTTACTAATTTTGTCTGTAGTGCCTCTTATGTAGGGCAGGACAGCTGTTCCATAGTTCTTTTCATCATCTGGGTCTCTATTATGTCTCAGTGTGTTTTTGTGGATCAAGTTGGTGATTTTGCTTTTGTGGAAGCCATTGGCTGTCAACGCCCAATCCCACCACCATCCAGCACAGATAAACTCCGTGGCTAAAACACTAATTACTAGAACCAAACGCCTGGCAGACAAGACACACATTAAGACTGAACTATGCACCCTGACTAAAGTACTGACAGCCAACGGCTTCCACAAAAGCAAAATCACCAACTTGATCCACAAAAACACACTGAGACATAATAGAGACTCAGCAGATGAACAGACCTATGGAACAGCTGTCCTGCCCTACATAAGAGGTACTACAGACAAAATTAGTAAGATACTACACAGACATCACATCAAGACTGCCTTCAAAACAGACAGAAAAATAGCAGCCATCCTTAGAAACCCCAAAGATAAAATTGACCTGGAAAACCAAGGCATATATGAAGTCCCCTGTGCATCATGCCTGGCCACATACATTGGATAGTCCAATAGAAGAATAAGTACCCGCCTAGAGTAACATAAAAATGCAGTCAAAAAGCTGGAACACACTTCCTCATTAGTCCAACACATGGAAGCCACAGGTCATAGCATCAACTTCAATGGCACTAAAACCCTAGCCACCATAGAAAACCCCAGTCACAGAATCATCAGAGAAGCCATAGAAATTGAAAAAAGACCAGAAAGCATGAATAGAAGAGATGATTCCACCAGACTGTCAATCATTTGGAAGCCTCCACTCACAAACAAAAAAATCTCCACACCACAAGCCAGGCAAACACCTGGGCACAAACAGATCCCCCCTGGTACCTCCAGCTCAAACACACCCCAACCAGGCACCCAGATGAAACCCAGCTTCCTAAATTATGATAGCCGTCCATTTACCCGGAGCCAAGCTGCACTAAAGGCCTCCAATAAAGTAACACAATGTTGCCAGCCAATCAAGATACAAAAAGAGCCAAAAAATAGACAGAAGATATTAGAAACACCAATCAAGCAGAACACAGCAAACTCCAAGACCAATAAACACAGACCAAGACTTCCAACCAATCAGAATGAAGAAAAAACCATTCTGGCACAGCAATAGGCTGCCCCAAATTTAAATCTGAAACCACTGTAAAAGTCTGACTCACAGATGAACACTATACAGAAGCCTGATGATGGGAGATGAGATTCTGCCGAAACGTTGCTACAACTTTAAAAGCACCACTACTATGACGGGGGAAAATACCCGAACTAAGCTGAATGCCATACATGTAAGTACCCACAAAAACTTAAGAAAACATATATAACTATATAACTATAACTATAACTATAACTATATATAACTATATAACTATATATATATATATAAAACTATATATATATATAACTATATATATATTTATATATATAACTATATAACTATATAACTATATAACTATATAACTATATAACTATATAACTATATAACTATATAACTATATAACTATATAACTATATAACTATATAACTATATAACTATATAACTATAACTATATATATATATATATATATATATATATATATATATATATATAGAGAGAGAGAGAGAGAGAGAGAGAGAGAGAGAGAGAGAGAGAGAGAGAGAGAGAGAGAGAGAGAGAGATCTTTGGTTATTCGGGTTTTCTCCCGCGTAAGATTGGAAGTATCTAGGCAACGTTTCGATGAAGTCTCATTCATCATCTTCAGGCTTGGTCTTCAGCTCTGTGCTTCTCAGAGTGATGTGAGCTTGCAGCTGCTTCTTCCTTTTAACTGCTAGTGGGGGCGTGACTTGATTGGGTGGGGGCTTGGCTGTGTTCTGATTGGGTGGGGGGTGTTCTCATTGGTTGGGGGTTTGGCTGTGTTCTGATTGGTTGGGGGGTTGGCTGTGTTCTGATTGGCTGGAGGCATGTTCTGTTCAGGTGGGGGCTTGATTGTGCTCAGGTTAGTCTTAGTTGCTGGAGGGTTTGAGCTGGTGAGCTGTGATCATGCTGTTTGGCTTCGAGTTCGTGGTCGTGCTGCATCTTCATGGTGGAGGTCAGTTCGCTTCAAGTATGGCTCAGAGGGGTTTGAGGTGGGTAGTGATGCAGCTGCAGTGTGGCTTCTGGTCTGTGGTCGTGTTTCATCTTCTGTGTGGGTGTGAGTCTGCTTTCTACGTGGAAGTGTGGTGGTGGCATCTTGTGTGGCTCTCAGGGGTGTGGGTCTGGTGTCATTCTTCATGTTAGGTACGCGTCTGTTCATGAGGGCAGGTTTCCAAATGGCTGGTAGGCGGGAGGTATCATCTCGTTTATTCATGCTGTGTGGGCGTTTTTCTATCTCTATGGCTTCCCTGATGATTCTGCTGCTGAAGTGTTCGGTTTTGACGATAGTTCTGGTATTTTTAAAGTCAATCTCATGTCCTGTGGCTTTGAGGTGTTGGACCCTCCAGCAACTAAGACTAACCTGAGCACAATCAAGCCCCCACCTGAACAGAACACGCCTCCAGCCAATCAGAACACAGCCAACCCCCCAACCAATCAGAACACAGCCAAACCCCCAACCAATGAGAACACCCCCCCACCCAATCAGAACACAGCCAAGCCCCCACCCAATCAAGTCACTCCCCCACTAGCAGTTAAAAGGAAGAAGCAGCTGCAAGCTCACATCACTCTGAGAAGCACAGAGCTGAAGACCAAGCCTGAAGATGATGAATGAGACTTCATCGAAACGTTGCCTAGATACTTCCAATCTTACGCGGGAGAAAACCCGAATAACCAAAGATCCACATACAAATACCCGCGAGAACCTCAGAAAACATATATATATATATTTATATCTCCTTAATTCTTAGAATGACAGTCTTAACCTCCAAAACTGTAATTGATCAAATCCTGAAGTGCTGAATCAATGCACAATAGAATGTTGTGGTTTTTGCATTCTATTCTGCCAACTTTAATAGGTTTAGCTTCCACCACAAAGGTGGAGAAAATATTGCTTAAGACAAAGCCAAATAGCCACAAACTTTAATTGATCAGGAAAAACTCAGGTTTACAGAAAGATGAGGGTTTCTTCTTTTTCCCCCTTTTCCTTTTCCTTTTCTTTCTCTCTCTTCCTCAGGATACAGGTTTTTTTTTAAAGGAGATAATCTGTTTGGGAAAAAATACAGGGGATTTCTTCTCAATAGTGGATAGGAAATATTTTATGGACTATCATTAACTATAGTGTGGATGTGATAGCCTAGCATTTACCAGAAGGTCAGCAGTTCAAGACCCAAATATTGCATAATGGACTGAGCTCCCATTCCTGACACAGCTTCTGACAACCTAGCAGTTCGAAAGCATGCAAGTGCAAATAGATAAATAGGTACCACTTCAGTGGGAAGTTAACAGTGCTCCGTGCACCTTTGGCATATAGCCATGCTGACAAATGACTATGGAAAATATCCTCAAGCAAGAAACGGAGATGAGCACTGCCTCTTAGAGTTTACATGACTGGACAGGGGAAATCTTTACTTTTATTACTTATAGAATAGGTTTCTATATTACTTCCCATATAAATGAATCTCAAGATGCAATAATAAACAATGAAAATATAATAATTAAAAACAAAAACATCCATTAAAATCCTTAAAGGAAAAGACTGGGAGATGAGGTAGGCCAACATATACCTACCACAGCCATGGTGGCGCAGTGGCTAGAATCAGTACTGCAGGCTACTTCTGCTGTCTGCCAGCTGCCAGCAGTTCAACTCTCATCAGCTCAAGATTGACTGAGCCTTCCATCCTTCCAAGACTTGTAAAATGAGAACCCCAATTGTTGGGGGCAATATGCTGGCTCTGTAAATCACTTAGAGAGGACTGTAAAATACTATGAAGTGCTATATAAGACTAAGTGCTATTGCCATTGCTACAAGAAGTGAACATTTGCTAGGGATACTGTGTATTGCTATTGACGTATGCAATAAGATCCCTTCTTATGTAGTTTATGATTGACTGGAATACTAATAACACAGTCCTGATCCAAAGTTATTTAGAGTCTTATGGGTCAAAAACAAAGTTTGGAACCTGGCTTGGTATGTACTGGTTACCAAAGCAAATGCTTTAGCAACAATGTGTCCCAGTCTATGTCTATCTGACAACTGCAATCCAAGCACAAAAGGCTATCCCCTCGCAAAGAGCATATTATGGCAGCCATAGTATGGAATAACCATTACATGAACACTCACATCCTAAGGGATTAGCTGCTAAGTCGAACAAATTTGGCATTAGGCACTTCTAGCCATGCAATTCACTCGGACCTCCAATAACCATAATCATTCTTGCAGTACCCACAAAATCTGTACTTCTTTGTAGACCAGAGAAACTCTGCAGTTTCCGTAGTCAAGAACCACCCATTACAGGATCTTCATCTTGTCAGGATTCAGCTTCAGTTTATTGGCTCTCATGAACGCCCCTCCTGTTTTCAGAATATGCACAGCCTCTCCTGATTCAGAGGTTGAAGAGAACTTTAGCTGAGTTTTGTTAGCATATTGTATCAACATACAACATGGGTATGGGTCTCCAAAATGTCTCCAGCAGCTTCCTAGATATGATAAAAAGCATTTAGAGTATCTAGTGGGGCACTATGGCTTTCATGCTTCAGAGGCAGAGTCATCAAATGTGTCATTCTGATCTTGTCCCAGCACAAAGAAGAAAAAACTACAATGCAGCATTGTTTGGATTCATCTGAGTGATTTAGTCATTTGCTATTTTTATCGCCCCTGTTTTCTCAAGGAAACTCATCTGATGGTGACCTTATCTCTTCAATTCATGGATTGCTTAGAACCTGCAAAGTGTCCTGCTGAAGGGAATAAAAATGACTTAATTTTTCAAGGTCATCCAAATTTATGCTTCTTTGTATTCTTAAGATGGCTGTGCACAGACAGAAGGATTCTATGTTGGGTGAAGCTGACAGACTGAAGTGAATTTATGATAATATAAGGAATAATGTGACTTGGCTCAGAGCTTATAAATTATAATCATGGTATTGAAACTCATGCAGATTCTAATCTAACTGCTCTACTTTTTCAGAAATAAGGGGACTTGGTTCAGAATAGAAGCCATGTGTTGGAAAATAGATGGGTTAACTGTATAATGTGTCTGTGTGTGTATGTACAATTTACAGATAGTACTCAACTTACAACCACAACTGGGATTGGAATACCATCAAACAGCAAACATCTACCTACCCTAGATCCTTGGGAGCCACTCAATAGTTAGATAAAAATGCTAGATCCAATCTGTTAAGCCTGGGTTCCCCAACCAGGGTTAATGAGACAAGCTAAACAGAATGTGCAGCGTTAGTCAGATAGGCACACAGATAAATGAGTGAGATAAGTTTGTATGTTTGTTAACATACAGTAAAAATAACAGAAACGCTTGTGCTATCAAAAATATAGTTTATTCCATTTATAGCATAGTCAAAATAACAGTCCATTAGTCATGTATCATTTAGTCAGTCCATTCAAGGATATTCAGTTAGCAAAGTCTGTGTAGAATATCCTATGTCAGTTCACTTACAAATCAGTCCTTTGTTTATCTCTCCTGTTCAAGTAACGCAGTCTTGAGTCCACACAGTAATTAGGGATCATCAAAGCCAGAGAGAGAACAAGCTGTTGTCTTGCTTCTTTTAAAATGCTTTCACAACCACTCCCCTAATTACATTCCCGATATTTAAAGTTGCAGACACTTTAACTTATAAACTATGATTACATATTTATTATTTTACCTAAACCAGTTAGGGAAAACAATGTTATCCCTAACATTCTCCCCTTTTAGGTTAATATAATAATACTATAACTATTTATGTTATGTATGTAAATAGTTGAATAAAGGCAAGCTTGGGTGCAGGGTTCTGGCCCTGCACTTCTGATTGGGTGTTAAGCAGCTAGATCGGATTGGTCGGGTTCTGAGAATCTGATTGGCCCTTAACGAAGGAGTCTTATTGGTACTGGAGCTAACGTTTCACAAGCTCCTGTTGGTTATTTCACATTAGCATTGCCTATATAAAGCAGAGTTGTTGTTATATAAGTTAGAAGTCACTATGCAATAAAGAGTTGAAAGTTCACCAACTAAGACTGTCTCCATTCATTCTACCCATGCCTGAATCTATGACAATGGCGACGAAGGTGGGATTTGGAGACATCTGATCTTAAGGAACTTGGAAGAAAAAACAGAGCACGTCTAAAAAACGGCGCCACCAACAGAAGCCATGTCCGGCGGCATCGTACCACCCGCTCCGTATGATCCATCCCAAGAGGATTGGGAATCCTACATGGATCGCTTTCAGATGTTCCTCGAAACGAACAACCTGAAGGACGCCAAACCAGCCAAGAAGCGGGCGCTGTTCCTGACGTACTGCGGCCCGGCTGTCTTTAAAATGGCTAAAGCCCTCGCGAAGCTTCGAGAAGTGAAAGCAATAAGCTGGGACGACCTCGAACCTCTCCTGAGAGACCATTACGCGCCAACCATACCCACACTCGTGAGACGCCACGAGTTCTATCAACGAAGCCAACGAAAAGGAGAGACTGTGGCTGACTTCGTGGCAGACCTCCGGCACTTGGGAGGCCTCTGCGGGTTCGCAGACTTAGATGAAGCATTGAGAGATCGCCTAATTCTGGGATTAGATGCACTAAACGTGCAGAGCAAGCTGATGGCGAAGGGCGACATCGGCCTTGTTGATGCCATCGCCGAAGCCACCGCTGCTGAGGCAACAAAAAAGTCAGCGGCGCAGCTACGGCGAAGCCGAAACCCCACAAACCCACCGACAGGCGACATCTCACCCAGCTCAGAAGGGCAGTTGGCAACAACGCACTACGAGGACCTCTCTTCGTCGTCAGACAGCGACGAAGAAGGGGTCCATCGACTGCGTTCCGACCGGGACCCTCGTCCTAAAACCTCACGCCCTTGTGCTGGCTGCGGGGCAAACCATCCCAGGGCAGACTGCAAATTCCGTGACGCACTCTGCCACGAGTGCGGAAAACGAGGCCACATCGGTCGAGTCTGTCGCAGTTTACCGGGACCAAGCCCAGCCTCAAAGAGAACCAACTTTCGCCAATCGGCAGGAAACCGACCTGTAAGGCGAGACCCAGCAAACCACTCCTACAGATATCGAGCGTTGCAGAAAGAAGAGGCTCACCATACTATCACTATAGGTCAGGCCTCGGCCCTGGACGCTAAGAAGATTCGAGTTACAGTAGCCATAGAGAACCAACTCTGCCACATGGAGGTTGATTCGGGATCGTCCCTCTCGATGGTGTCATGGAAGACGTTAAAGCAGCTCATTCCTACCATCCAACGCCAAGACCTTCGAATGCAACGCCTTATCCTTAAAGATTACCAAGGGAATTGGATCCCTGTGGTCGGGTCTTGTCGAGTCCGTGTCTCGTTTAAAAAGCATACGGCATACTTACCTCTAACGATCATCGATAGGGACAGGCCTAGTTTGTTGGGCCTCCAATGGTTTGCGCCACTCGGCATCGAACTAGCCGGCGTGAACCGAGTCGGTGATTGCGAGTGGGAGGAGGATCTTATGTCTGAATTCAGCAATGTCTTCGCAGATCGTCTGGGCGAGTATAAGGGGACCCCAATCTCGTTCAGCCTCGACCCTAAAGTCGCCCCGATTCGTTTAAAGCCCCGTCGAGTTCCGTTCGCCCTTAAGGCCAAGATAGATGAACAACTTGACAAACTAATTAAACAAGGGGTACTGCAACCCATTGATCATTCCCCATGGGAAACTCCTATTGTAACCCCCATTAAACCAGATGGGTCAATCCGAATCTGTGGGGACTACCGGGCCACTCTAAACCACGCCCTCCAACAGAACGCGTATCCAGTGCCGGTGGTGCAGCACCTCCTTCATTCCCTGGGAGGTGGAAAGGTTTTAGCTAAGCTAGATTTAGCTCAATAAAACAATAAAACAGCCCAAGCCCAAATGATAGTAACGCACAGAGGTGCTTTTAAATGTACCCGATTGCAGTTCGGGTTGAGTGTGGCCTCGGGAATATTCCAAAGTTTAATGGAACGATTGTTACAGGGAATCAAGGGCGTGGTTCCGTATTTTGATGACGTATTGATTGCAGCGCCTAGTAAAAAAATTCTGCAGAATCGTTTAAAATGTGTGCTTAAAAAATTCCAAGAAGCGGGATTGAAAGTAAAAAGGGATAAATGTCATCTGTATACCGACAGTGTTGAATTTCTAGGTTATCGCATTGATAGGCAGGGTATTCACCCAACTGAGAGTAAATTAAGGGCGATTAGAAATGCTCCCAGACCTCGTAACAAAACTGATCTTCAAGCATTTTTAGGCCTTATCAATTTCTACAATGTGTTTTTACCGCATAAGGCGACTGTGGCTGAACCATTACACCGGTTATTAGATAAGAAAGCATTGTGGGTTTGGGGTTACCGAGAAGAAAAAGCGTTTAGAAATGTAAAAAATTTACTTACATCTGATTCTGTACTTATGCAATATAATGAAACATTACCCTTGGTTATAACTTGTGATGCCTCACCGTTTGGGGTGGGCGCTATTTTGAGCCATGTGCTACCTAATGGAAATGAGGCTCCCGTTGCATACTTTTCGAAGACTCTATCCCAGGCAGAATGTAACTATGGACAAATAGACAAGGAGGCTCTTGCAATTGTGTCAGCCGTAAAAAAATTCCATGAGTATGTATATGGAAGGACATTTACAATTGTAACCGACCACAAACCTTTATTGGGGATAATCGCTGGGGACAAACCAACTCCCTATATATTGTCCCCAAGAATGACTCGATGGTCAGAGTTTCTAGCTGCTTATAATTATCGATTGTTACATCGACCGGGGAAAGCCATTCCCCATGCCGACGCACTCAGCAGAGCACCACTACCAGAGACCCTCGACGATCCGGCACCAACAGTATCGGCGTTACAAATCGAAACGCTCAACTCGCCTCCTATGACCACTTGAGATATCGCGAGGGAGACCAGACAAGACCACACCCTAGCACGAGTCCTAGGCTGGGTAGAGCGTGGATGGCCATTGGATCAGATCCCAGATGACTTCGCACCATTTAAAACAAGACATACTGAACTTTTTTCTCAAAAAGGCTGCGTTATCTGGGGCAATAGAGTCGTCGTCCCAGAACGACTCCAAAAGACGCTGTTACAAATCTTGCACGATGGACATCCCGGGATCGTGCGAATGAAGGCACTCGCACGGAGCTACGCTTGGTGGCCAGGCATGGACCGACATATCGAGCAATGGGTCAAGGCCTGCACCAAGTGCCAACAAACCAGCAACGCACCACCAAAAGCTGCACCGACCGAATGGGAGACGCCACGTGGACCCTGGTCCAGAATCCACCTGGATTTCGCAGGGCCGATCAAACGACAGACATTGCTGTTGACTGTCGATGCATACTCTAATTGGTTAGAAATTCATCGAATGGCCAATACAACCTCCGAGGCAGTCATTAAAGTCCTCAATAGACTCTTTGCAACTCATGGATTGCCGGACGTCCTGGTGTCTGATAACGGACCACAGTTTACAGCGCTAATGTTTGAACAGTAACTTGCTGACAACGGCATCCGCCATGTGCTCACCTCGCCGGTGCATCCTACTACCAACGGCCGAGCGGAACGCATGGTACAATTTGTAAAAAAGACTTTACAAAAGCTGGACTATGATAATCTTGACGAAAAAATAAACCGCATTCTACTTCTACAACACATCACTCCACACAGCGAAACCGGCAGAACTCCCACTGAACTTCTCATGGGGCGAAAACTCCGTTCCCGCCTCGACCGACTGCACCCTGCTTACGAGCCAGAAAAACACCCAGGATCCAGCGGACGCTACCGTACCTTCTAGGTAGGCGACCCCGTTTATGCAAGAAATTTATCGGGCGACCCAGTTTGGATTGAAGCAACGGTAATACGCGAGACTGGGCCCAGATCCTATATTGTAAAATGTATTGATGAGAGACTATGGAAAAGACATATTGACCAATTACGGTCACGACTTATAACTGCTAGCCAACAACTTCCCAACGACCAAACTGAGGGGGGGGAAGGAAGAGAAGATGACGATATGCCAGGAAACCTGTTCCAGGAAAGCGATGAATCAAGTGAAACCCAGGAAATGGAGCAGGAAGAAGAATCGTACGCTCCAAGGGAAATCACACCAGAACGAGAAGCTGAGCCACTACAAAACAACATCCTACCTCAACGGGACTGCATGCAGCCAGTCCAAAGAAAATCTGACAGACCCAAGAGACAACCGTCCTATTTAAAGGACTACATAGTCACAAACTAATTGTGAAGCCAGGGGGAAGGGGTGTTATGTATGTAAATAGTTGAATAAAGGCAAGCTTGGGGTAAAGTGCAGGGTTTTGGCCCTGCACTTCTGATTGGGTGTTAAGCGGCTAGATCGGATTGGTCGGGTTCTGAGAATCTGATTGGCCCTTAACGAAGGACTCTTATTGGTACTGGAGCTAGCGTTTCACAAGCTCCTGTTGGTTATTTCACATTAGCATTGCCTATATAAAGCAGAGTTGTTATACAAGTTAGAAGTCACTATGCAATAAAGAGTTGAAAGTTCACCAACTAAGACTGTCTCCATTCATTCTACCCATGCCTGAATCTATGACAATTTACATCTTTAAATCATATTTGTTACAACTCTCTTTAAACTTAATTACTCCTTGAGCTTTTGTAAATTGGTCTGCAATGTTTTCTTCCGTCATGCAGTATTCCAATTTAATTAGCCCATTCTTTACAGATTCTCTAACATTTAAGTATCTTAAATCAGTATGCTTTGATCTAGTTTTTACAGCAATACTAGTAGCTAACTTTATAGCTGCCTAGTTGTCCTCGTACACAATAATGAAATCTTTAACAGTTATACCCATGTCTAATAATAACTGTTTGTACAAAATTAAGTCAGTACATAATAATGACAGACATGAACATTCCGCTTCCATCGTGGACAAGCTAATATGCTGTTGTCTGATTGACCTCCACCCTATTAGTGTCTTACCAAATAATATAGCCATCCCAGATGTTGATTTTCTAGTGTTTATATCAGTTGCAAAACTTGCATCTGCATAGGTACTAAGACTCAAATCACCCTTTGGTTCTATATACAATGCATAGTTCATTGTTCCTTTAAGATATCTTAAAATTCTCTTTAATGATTGCCAATGACATTGATGTGGATCCGAATTAAAATGTGCCAGCTGATTAATACTATAAGCTATATCAGACCTTGACCAATTGCTGATATATGATAAGCTACCAATCAAAGATTGATATATAGACTTATCAAATTTGAGACTTTGCACATCAGTTTGGCAAACTTCCTGACTCATTGGAGTCTTTGCCGGTTTACAAAGTTCCATTTTATACGTTTTAATTAATTGGCAAATTTTATCTTCTTGAGATATCTTAAATCCATTTTTTGTTTTGTTAATTGTCAATCCTAGATACTTTTTAATTTCACCTAAATGCTTTAATTTTATCTTTTTAGCTAATAATGATATAATCTCATTAGCTTCATTATTAGTCTTAGTTATCAAAGCAATATCATCTGTAAATAATAACAATAATGACACCGTTCCATTATTTTCTCTTTTAAACACACATGGATCTGCTAAACCAGATTTAAAACCTATATTGTTTAATTCTTTCACAATATATTGGTTCCACTCAAAGCCAGATTGTTTCAACCCGTAAAGACTCTTTTTTAGTTTCCAACAATCATTACTATTTACTTTATTGTCTTTTAAAATAATTGGCTTTTTCAAATATATAGTGTGCTGCAATGGTGCATGCAGATAAGCAGTTTCTACATCTAAATGGTTAATGACATAGTTTTTCTTAGCTGCCCACACTAAAGCTGCTCTCAAAGATGTTGCTTTAAGACTTGGTGCGAAAACTTCATCGTAATCAGATGCAGTTTGATTAAATCCTTGAGCTACCAACCTAGCTTTATGGGTAACAGTCCCATCATTTCCAGTTTTTACTTTAAATATCCATTTGCACCCAATGGATTTTTCTCCTGGAGGTAATTTAGCATCTTCATATACTTTCATTACCTTTAATGAATTTAGTTCTTTTTCCATTGCCTTTTTCCAATTCTCCTGATCCTTAGCAGGATACATCTTAAGTTCATCTATACTAGTTGGAACTTTAGTTACTTGGCAAACTATACTTGCTTGATGCCTATCAGGTGGTCTAGTTACACGTGTAGTACGTCTAGGTATTACTGGACTTACAGGTAGACTTTCATTAACTAACTCTTCTTTATTATCTAACTCTTCCTGATCAACTATTTCCTCTTGTTCTGGTCCTATTTGATCTTCATGGACTTCTTCTTTAATTGGACTCTTCTTATAACTAGTCTGTTCTTCCTGCCTTTTGTAGGGTTCAATAATTACTTCATTATTTAAATCTTGCTCTAATCTATTCCATTCTACATGTTCTAGGAATTTAGCACTAGCACTGGTGTAAACTCTAGATGTACCTGGTTCCCAGAATCTATAAGATCTATGATTAGATTTATATCCTACAAAAAATAATCTTTTAGCTCTATGCTGTCCTTTGTGTCTAAGTTGTGAAGGGATAAGTTCCCATGCTGGTGCTCCAAATGTGTGCATGTAACTTAAATCAGGTTTTGTACCATGCCACAGTGTGAATGGTAATTCATCTGTTGTTGAATTAACAACATTATTTAATATATGATTACCACACGCTTCTCCCCATAAATTGTCAGGTAATCCTGAATCAGACATCATAGTTCGTGCCGTTGACTGTAGTGTTTGGCCTCGTCTCTCTATAAAGGCATTATGTTGTGGCCTATATGGTGCAGACTTTTTATGTTGAATACCTAACATTCTAAGTCTATTCTGGAATTTATTATTTGTAAATTCCGTACCATTATCTGTTATAAGAGTTACTAATTTCTTTTTAGTTTTTTTTTCAGCAAATTTAATCCAATTAAAGAGATTTAGATACGTTTCAGTTTTGCTCTTCATTAAATAGCAAAACCCATATCTAGAATAGTGGTCCATTATACTTAATATGTAACGAGCTCCTCCTACACTTGGTTTTTTCGGACCTATTAAATCAGCAAATACTACTTCTAAAGGCTCTTTGGTAGTAAATCCATCAACTCTATTAGCCGGTTTGACCTTGCTCTTGCTTTGATTACAGGCATTACATTGCAAATACTTATTACAAGGTTTCAAGCTTATTCCTTTAGATAATTCAACAGTTTCTTAAGCATTTTAAAATTTAAATGCCCTAGTCTTTGATGTAACAAGTGAATACATTCATCATGAGGTTTCTTATTATCATAAACCGTGTTAGCCACCTTTGAATCATTATCATTTAACACATATAATTCACCTCTTAAAGATGCAATAATTTTCTTATCTTCTTTTTCAATTATGCAGTTATCTCCTTTAAAGGTAACTACATATCCTAGTTTAACCAAAATTCTAACTGAAATTAAATTAAACTTAAGTTGTGGTACATATAACATTTTTACATTCTCTTTTATAAAAGAACAATATGCTATACCTTGACCTTTAGCTTTCAGTTTCCAGCCATTGGCTAACGATATTTGCTGTGTACTCTTGGACATTTTAATGAAATTTTGTTATCATTTGTTATACAGTGGGATGCTCCACTGTCAACCACCCATAAATTATTTTTTACAGCTCCGTTAATATACATGGCTAACTCTAAATTTTTATTTATCTTTTGATGACTTTTAGTATTCTGGCCAGTGTTCTGACGCTTTGCTTTTTTACAAAATCTTGCCAAATGTCCTCTTCCTCCACAATTAAAACACTTTTTAATTGCATATGCAGTAGGAGATTCATTATCTTCTTTTTGAAGTTGCTCCCTCCTTAACTGATATCTTTCAAGTCTTCTTCTGGCCTCTTCAATCAATCTGCCAGTTATATCAGTTAAAGTTAAACTTTCCTTTGGCAAAATTTCAAGGGAAGTGACGTAGTTGTCATAACTTTCATCTAGTGAAGATAGAATTATATAGACTTGGTGTAGTTCAGAGAAAATAAGCTCTTTCTCGTGCAGTTCTTGAAAAATGCTTTGCATAGTTTTCAAATGACTCAGCATATCACCATTCGTCTGGAGATGCATCCTGTTAGGGATAACTGATATAAACTGATATAAAGCTGATATAAACACAAGAAAATCAACATCTGGGATGGCTATATTATTTGGTAAGACACTAATAGGGTGGAGGTCAATCAGACAACAGCATATCAGCTTGTCCACGATGGAAGCGGAATTTTCATGTCTGTCATTACTATGCACTGATTTGATTTTGTACAAACAGTTATTATTAGACATGGGTATAAATGTAAAAGATTCCATTATTGTATACGAGGACAACCAGGCAGCTATAAAGTTAGCTACTAGTATTGCTGTAAAAACTAGATCAAAGCATACTGATTTAAGATACTTAAATGTTAGAGAATCTGTAAAGAATGGGCTAATTAAATTGGAATACTGCATGACGGAAGAAAACATTGCAGACCAATTTACAAAAGCTCAAGGAGTAATTAAGTTTAAAGAGAGTTGTAACAAATATGATTTAAAGATGTAAATAGTTATATTATTATTTAACCTAAAAGGCGAGAATGTTACGGATAACATTGTTTGCCCTAACTGGTTTAGGTAAAATAATAACTAAGTAATCATAGTTTGTAAGTTAAAGTGTCTGCAACTTTAAATATGGGAAAGTAATTAAGGGAGTGGTTGTGAAAGCACTTTAAAAGAAGCAAGACGACAGCTTGCTCTCTCTCTGGCTTTGATGATCCCTGATTACTGCTTGGAATCAAGACTGCATTGCTCGAACGGGAGAGAAAACAAAGGACTGATTTGTAAGTGAACTGACATAGGATATTCTACACGGACTTTGCTAACTGAATATCCCTGAATGGACTGACTAAATGATACATGACTATTGGACTGTTATTTTGACTATGCTATGAACTCATAATGGATTAAACTATATTTTTGATAGCACAAGCGTATCTGTTATTTTTACTGTATGTTAATAAACATACAAGCTTAGCTCACTCATTTATCTGTGTGCCTATCTGACTAAGCTGCACATTCTGTTTAGCTTGTCTCCCTAACCCTGGTTGGGGAAACCAGGCTTAACACATCCTGAAAAGCTTCCGTGTTAGATTTATGTGAGCACCAACATTATCTCGGACATAAATCCTCTTCAGCTTCTGCCAACATCCAATAGCCGTTTGCTCTCCATGGATATGAATAAGTTGCTGGTCAGTTAATGTTAAACCTATTATGCAAATAGCTTGTTGATTTTTATGCATAAATTCTTCTATTTTTAGTCTATCTTCATCATCCTTTGGATCCCATTCCTCTACGTTTGGTGGGTTTTCAATTATGTTCCACAGACCTTCTCTTCGTAGAAGTAGACTACATTTCATAGACCATGATACATAGTTTGTTCCATCCAACTTGTATATAAGGGACAAACTTTGTAGATTGACTTGTGCCATGTTTTTCTTAATATGGATATAAAACTATAATTAATAAAACACAGCTGTCTCTTTACTGTAATGTATAACAATACAAACTCTCACTTTTACATAAATCTGTTTTATCCTAGTTAAACTGACTTTGCAGCCTCTGGGCTCATAACCAGTGTTAAGTCTGGGCCCATAACCAGTGTTAAGCCTAGGTTCCCCAACCAGGATTAAGGAGACAAGCTAAACAGAATGTGCAGCGTTAGTCAGATAGGCACACAGATAAATGAGTGAGCTAAGCTTGTATGTTTGTTAACAGTAAAAATACAGTAAATATAACAGAAACGCTTGTGCTTTCAAAAATATAGTTTATTCCATTTATAGCATAGTCAAAATAACAGTCCATTAGTCATGTATCATTTAGTCAGTCCATTCAAGGATATCCAGTAAGCAAAGTCCATGTAGAATATCCTATGTCAGTTCACTTACAAATCAGTCCTTTGTTTATCTCTCCCATTCAAGTAATGCAGTCCTGAGTCCATGCAGTAATTAGGGATCATCAAAGCCAGAGAGAGAGCAAGCTGTCATCTTGCTTCTTTTAAAGTGCTTTCACAACCACTCCCCTAATTACATTCCCTATATTTAAAGTTGCAGATACTTTAACTTATAAACTATGATTACATATTTATTATTTTACCTAAACCAGTTAGGGTAAACAATGTTATCCCTAACACAATCTAAACATCTGGCTGACTGTGCAATCAACAATGATGATAATGGTACATTTACATTTTTTCCTACTCATACAACAGCCCTCCAGTTAAAATCCACACCACAAGAACCCATAAAATATATGAACCATAAAACTCAAGGCCCAAAGCAAAAGGCCTGAAAAGTATTATGTACCTCATCCCCACACCAGTATCTAAACAGTGCTCTAATTATGGCCCTTTTGCAGCAGCTCCCAAAAAGACCAGAAGGGTGAAGGCCAGTTGTACTTAGGGGGGAAGCTATTCCGCAGTGTTGAGTTTCACACTGAGGAAATCAGCCCCTGGGCTCCCATTCCTCTTCTCATGGGGAGAGGGAGCAATAAGCATCTCTTCCAGGATGGCTGCACAGAATGGGCAAATTCTACCTGAAGTGCAGACTGTCCCAACAGTAATACTGAAGATTATGTTGGGCCCTCAAGAAAGACCTGAGACCAATTCTGCTCTTTGTTTCAGTGGTGGGATTCAATTTTTTTTTTTTATTACCGGTTCTGTGGGCGTGGCTTCATGGGAGTGGCAGGGGAAGGAAATACTGCAAAATCCTCCTTTCCTCCCCACCCCACTAACCTGCTTTCCAGCTCCATTCTCCTGTGCAGGGCAACCACAGAAGACCCAGCCGATCAGCTGGGACTCAATGGGAGGCAAAGAATAGATGGGGACGGGGCCAGTCAGAGGCGGGATTGGCCGGTTCTCCGGACTACTCCAAATTTCCGCTACTGGTTCTCCAGAACTGGTCCAGACGGGCTGAATACCATCTCTGGTTGGACCCTCAAGAAAGAGCTGAGACCAATTCTGTACTTTGTTTGCTTATTATTTGCTCTTTTTCCCCTCCTGCTTTTCCTCCCAAAAGTTGCCATCTGAAGGGAAGAAGAAGGGAGTTATGCCAAGATGTAATCTGCTGACAATATTCTGACATCTTGGCTTCTAGAATCTATTTCGTTTTGGAAGGAGCAGAGAAGTTGGGAAACTACAAAAAAGAAGAACAATTTTCTAGAGGTTCACCTTCTTACTGTTGATGGGTTTCCTTCCTCCATTAGTCAGATTAAAATCAGTTTCTCCCTGATAGGTTAAAATGTTCTCTGAGTGCTAAGTGATTACTCACCCAACTTGTGAAACTATCTGTTATTCAGATCAGTTCACAGCCTTAGTGGGAATTGACAGGTCAAGTTTGAAGTAGTTCTACTTGTAAGAGATTAACTGGTTAAAGTATTACAGAAGACCTCTTTCTCTCTTTTTTTTCTTTTTGTATTTAACTTTCTCTCGTGGTGTGGCTTTTGTTAGGTCTGGTGTAAACCACTGGAATGGGCTGACACGTTGTTAGGTGTCCCTATTTCTACTTTCTATATAAGATGCCAACAGTTTTTTTATTGTGTTATCACAGAAATATGTTAAATAAACATTTATTTATTCTTTATTAAATATTTATGCTGCCCATCTTACTCTACAGAAGGGGGGCTGCCACGGGTTCACAGGGGTTCGGGTTATGTTAGGCTAACGTTATGGCTGGTTCAGTGAACCACCAAATCCCACCTCACCTGCAATGCTGCATTCTGGTCACTACACCACCAGGGGTCTTGATGCAATACAATGTTGCAACTATCATTTTGCCTGTGTTGACTTCTTCACACTGCAGATCCCAGTGAATATTACCTTAATGACATAAATCTGAACATCCATGTCAAGGGTTCCCAACCCGCCCCCCCGTCCCCCAGGCTGAGGCCTATTATGGGGCTGTGACCTGTTTGTAACCAGGTCACATGAGCGGCTGGCCAGTGCAAGTGGTGGGCTGATGCGCAGATGCGCAACTTGACTTGCACTAGTGGCGGGCTGTTTCACCTCTTCCTCTCTCCCCCCCACCAGCAAGGGCCACTGAGCCGCTGAGCCATAAAGATTGGGAACAGCTGTTCTGTGCGGCATTCACAGCATATCCCAAGGTGCTTCTCCAAGAGGCAACTGGACTTTCTGATTTTCTTTGAAGACATTTCGCTTCTCATCCAAGAAGCTTCTTCAACTCCACAGCATACTTATTCTGCTTGTGTTCTGCAAGGATTGCTAAATGGCGCAGCCCTACAATTTGACAGAAATGGGCAGGGGACTCAGATGACAAATGTTGATGATGGTAAATATAGGGGGGCACAACATTCCCACCCCCCCAATTTAAAATCATCTAATAGCACTTTCAGCTTTGTTCTTGTTTCTTTCAGTGACTGGTTATTTTGGGGGCTGTTGTTTGGGCAGACATTAAATTACATAACTCTGGAACACACCTTTAACCTAAAAGCTTAGTATTATTGACTTCCTTATCTATCTGGATATAATATGCAATATTGTACCTTTGCAAGCACTTTTTCTCCTCAGAATAGGTCAATGACTCACTAGAAGGACTACAGTTCAGGTGCTACTTTTACCATCTATATGCCTGACAGACAGCAAATTAAAGGTTGGAAAATGAATCATCCCAACATTAACCAAAATCATCTTGACCACATAAGAGTTTGCAGAAATATTTTGGTTGTTTTTTTTTCCCAGTGTTTTGACTCATTAGTCAGAAATAAATGTTCAAAATTTCAACATAACTTATTCCTGAGTAAGCATGTGAATTTTATTTAGGGATGACCTCAGAGGGACCTTGGACTCTCCTTTAAATATTTCCTATTTCCTTTTTGTTTCCTTCATTTATCTAGTTGGAATTTACAGCAGAGTATCAGGCAATAGGCCTTATAGCTTGAATTAACCATATTTTGCTGGTCTTAGCAGTGTTTTTTTAACAAATAGAAACCAAGATTTTCAAAAAGTTGGGTTTGGTATCCCACACTGACATTCATATTGTCTTATATATGGGTAGCTGGTACAAAATTACTTTTCATTGATAGCAAAAGAAATAAATGCATGCAGTTAATGATGGGAAACAGCCCCATTAAAGGGACTTAATAGGATTGCTCTGAGATTCAGGTAGTTTGGTGTTTTCACACTTGGCAACTTTAAAATATATGAAATTCAACTAAAGAATTCTCCAGCCCGCAGGAACTCCTTGAAGTCCACTTGTCTTAACATTTTTGTATTTGAATAACACTGAAGTAGATCGTTACAATTTAACATACTACCTTTTTCCTGTATTCTTTTCCTCACTAAAAAATCAGCTTTTTAATGGATGAGCTCTCCAGTGCGGTATAAGTGAAGGAATAGAGTAGAATAGAGTAGGGTAGGGTAGGGTAGGGTAGGGTAGGGTAGAATAGAGTAGAGTAGAGTAGAGTAGAGTAGAGTAGAGTAGAGTAGAGTAGAGTAGAGTAGAGTAGAGCAGAGTTGAGTAGAATACAATACAATACAATACAATACAATAGGTCTCCAGTGCAGAAGCATATATATGCAAAGCAACAGAGTAATAATAACTGTAATAATTATTCCAATACAAGGGGGTAGTAGATGAGAAAGATTATAATAGTACATTATACTATTAATAATAGTAATATTATTATCCTGAGAAAGATAATAATAATGCTACAGCCATACAACTTGGGTAAATATACATAGATATAAAATAATATTGTGAGGTGTTCAGGAGACTAGTGGCACGAGGGGAAAAATCTGTCCCTGTGTCTAGTTGTTTTGATTGTGGACTATAGCTGAAATGGTTGTTTGACTAAAAACAACAAGCCATATCCACCAAAATAATTCACAATTCACTCACCTCTTGGCAGAATCCATTCAAAGGTGTAAAAACCCAAGGAAGAAACACTTTCTGAATATAAGCAAAACTTGTTTCCTCTCCAGCAAAATCCATCCCAAGGAGAGTTATACACAGAAATTCTAAGTAAGCAATTTTACTGCTGGGCTTTGGGGGGGAGTTGCGAAAGAAAGCACACATTCTCCTTACCTCTGCTTCCCTTTCAAGGAAGAATGTTTTATAACTTTGAAAGTTTGCAACAAGTACACAATATTGAACTGATCTAATGAAAGTATTGTAACAGTGGATAGTTTTTACTTTCATGTTTCATATTGTATTTTCAATTTTTCTTTTTGTGGAGGCTTGTAAAAGCTCTTTAAACTTTGAACAAGTAAGGCACAGGGAGGGAAATGGGTGAGAGAAAAAGGTTTTATGGGCTGCTTTTATGTCTGTTTCCCCCTTGCCCTCGTTGTTGTCAGCCATTCAATTGTGGCTGACAATTGTGGCCACTCTATGGATCAGCCCTCTCCAGGCCCATCTGCCTCACACAACTTCTTCCAAGCTGTCATGGTCAGATGTTCATTATTAAGAAGTTAAATCAGGAGGAGGAGGAGGAGGAGGAGGAGGAAGAGGAGGAGAAGGAGGAGGAAGCATTGTGTACATTACACTGAGCTCCTGGAGGAATATGACTGGAAATGTAATTCATCAGTTGTCTTACTGTTGTCTTACTGTATGACAAAGCGAAATTGGACTGTTTTATAACTACAATATTGCAGAAATATTCAATGCTATGTTAGAAATGCTTGCTTTAAAATAATCTAAAAGCATTTGGAGGAAAGAAAATCTTTGCTCAGAGAAAATACTTTGAAAAACATACTGCGCCCCGATTTTAACATAAAATAAAATAAAATAATGGCCAGTAGATGGCAGAATAGTGAAAGCTCATGACCACTGCTAGTCTGGCTGTATTTTTCCTAAGGAGGTAAGGCACTTCATGTACAGACAGCAGCGTCAAAAATCTACTCCTGTCAAAGGACATGGTGTAAATTCTGAAGGAGAACATGGCAACCTCAAAGACAGAATCACCTCTTGAATTGGAACTGCATTGCCATGGCAAAGTTATCCTAATTGCTATGCAGCTTGCCACGCCACTGTACATTCTGCAAGTTTTACACTCAAGATAATGAGAGATAATGTCAAGTGTTTCAAGTTGGAGTGTTTCTAGCCGGCCAGCCGGCCCTGACCTTTATCAAGTTATTCTAAGCAATTTACCCTCCTTTTACCATTGCTAAAAAGTAATTATGAAAAGTCCCAAAGGTGTTTTTTTTTTTCAAGAAGCAACTGGACTTTCTGTTTTTTCTTTAAAGACATTTCGCTTCTCATCCAAGAAGCTTCTTCAACTCTGACTGGATGGTGGGGGAATGGAAGGATTTATACTCCTTGCAGACAACTGGTCATTTGCATTCTTTTAGCGAATCGTTAAGGTCACCTGGAGGTTTATCTGTGTCATTCCGTACATTTAAGGCATATCGGAAGAGGTCAGGAAGATCTTCAGCCAACATAACGTATGTGTACGCTTCAAACCTAAGAATGCACTAAGGCAGAAGAAGCTTGTGCACCCCAAGGATTAAAACACCCAGACAGAAACTGAGCAATGTGATATGTGCAGTACAATGTAGTGAGCCATGTGCAGATCTATAATAGAATAACAGAGTTGGAGGGGACCTTGGAGATCTTCTAGTCCAACCCTCTGCTTAGGCAGGAAACCCTACACCACTTCTGACAAATGCTCCAACACTGGAAGTTACCCAATCTCTTCTTAAAAACTTCCAGTGTTGGAGCATTTACAACTTCTGGAGGCAAGTTGTTTCACTGATTAATTGTTCTGTCAGGAAATTTCTTCTTAGTTCGAAGTTGCTTCTCTCCTTGATTAATTTCCACCCATTGCTTCTTGTCCTACACCCAGGTGCTTTGGAGAATAGCTTGACTCCCTCTTCCTTGTGGCAGCCCCTGAGATATTGGAACACTGCTATCATGTCACCTCTAGTCCTTCTTTTCATCAAACTAGACATACCCAGTATCTGTACATTGGGGAAATGAAACAACCACTTCATAACACAACGTAGGAGATCAAATCCATCAGGACTAGATTCAGTAGTCCATCTGCATTTAAAAGACACAGGCCACTCCTTTGAAGACAACAAAGTACATTTTTGGACAAATCACTGGTTTGAAAGAGGGGTTAAAGAAGCCTCTCTATGTCATAACTGAACAGCCCTCTCTCAACAGAGAGGGAGGGATACAACATCTATCTCCAGTCTACAACACAGTCCTGCTTTCAGCAGTTCCAAGAAGGCTCCACACCCATTTGCACCATTCAGGTGACCCTGATGACATAAATAAACCTCCAGGTGACTTCACCACCCACTAAAAGAATGCAAATGTCCAGCTGTCTGCAAGCAGTATAAATCCTTCCATTCCCCCACCATCCAGTCAGAGTTGAAGAAGCTTCTTGGTTGAGAAGCGAAACGTCTTCAAAGAAAAACTAGAAAGTCCAGTTGCTTCTTGAAAAAGCATCTTTGGGATAACCATGACCTGGATGATGGAGAAGCTCCATAGATAAATATGAAAAGGCCTAAAGAAAAAATAAGAAATAAAAAAAGATAAAAGAGAAAGTGTAGGAAACAAGGCAGATAGAACAAAAAAGAAAAAGGCTATATATAAACGACTTCCAGCCTTCTTTACAGCAGTTACAAACTTATTTTCCCTTCTCCCTCTTTAAGATTATATTATGTGGTTCCCTTCGTTGCTTATTCAACCACTTAAATAAGCAAATCCATTAAAACACCAATTGATTTTTCCCCATTTGCAGCAAACAACCCCCCCCCCAAAAAAACCCTTAAGAGATACTTATTGTTTTATCCCTAATCAGATAGGCCAATTTAGCCATTCCTGCAAATTCCAACATCTTCACAATCCATTCCTCCACTGTAGGCATTTCAATGATCTTCCATCTTTGTGCATATAATAGTCTTGTTGTAGGTACCATATAAAAATCCTATATATTCCTTTTTTGCAAGTCCTCCATGCATGGAAAATGTCCCATCATGTTTTTCACCTTTCCAGCATTGATTAGAACATCTTAGATAATTTCTTTGGTGTCCTATATCAAAGTTACGTCATTTTATAAAAGATGTAACACAATGTAAATTTCAAGCCATATTCTTTCTCATTGATCCAGCTGTATCTTACAATCAAAATTATTAACCCAATTTATCATACACTCTGGCAACTTACCCTCCTCCTGTGCTTTGGTGTGCCTCCCTCCCTGTCTCATATCTCACATTTTCTAACAATCAACCTGTGTGGTTTTTATTGGACTATGGTGGGATGTTGTTCTGTAAAATATAGCATCTCGCTTATTACCCACAGAAGACAATATTTGCCCTCCAAAACTTCCTAAATAAACCAAATGACTGAGCAGCCTCAGGAGAAAAAACACGAGTCATTTACAACATAAGGACTGCATTAGTCATTGTGTGGGACAAACAGGTGCAATCATTGGCAAAGCACATCCATGCATGCCAACTAGCAATCAGATGACACGTTGAAAACTTCTTAATTTCACAACATGTGAACAGACTTAACCATAATTTCAAATGGGAAATTCTGAGCATCCTAGCCAAACCCAATCCAAACATGCTACAGAATTCCTGGAAGCCTGTCTGTCAGACAAAACGGCATCAACATAGAGATAATCAACATATACATGCCATTCAAAAGAGACAAAGAACCGAAAAGTCTGCAAGAAAAGAACTAAGCTCAGAGAGTCCAAGGACCCCACACAATCCCCTTCATGTAAAAATTGATTTTGAAAAAAGCCTACACACACATTCAAATTCAGAGAATTCAAATAAGAATAAGATTGATATTAGTGCATGAGTCCTAATGAATAAGAGAAGCATTGTTGTTGTTTTTAAATAAAAAAGTGGCCATGAGAAAAACCTTGTTGGCAGAAGCACTTAATGGTGTCAGTAATGAACAACACACAGCCACGAGAACCTTGTGTACTCCCTTTCCTCCAATTAAATTGATCTCTCTTTTTTTGCAGCACAGGACAGCACTCAGTCAAGAGAGTATTATACTTACGTTTAAAAAACAAGTTTAAAGCTTTTTCAAAAGATCACTAAGCCTCTGTATTTATAAGCAGCTTATAAAGATCTTACAAGTGCTATGGTGAGGCATTCATGGACAGATAGCTTTGCGAAAAGCAGGCTCCCTTTTATCCCAAAGCCAAATAAATATGGAAGGCAGTCATCAGAGTGAAAAGCAGAATAGATCATACCCACAACAAAAACAAATATTTATTTATTATTTATCTATTCGTTTCTTCGTTTGTTCAATTTCTGTAGCTACTGATTTCAAGCTAGTGACTTTGGGTGATGAAAATTGTTTCTGGAGAAAGGCCTGTGTTAAAACAGGAATAGCTAAGGATTACATCAAACGTCAAGAGGCTCAGCCTGGAAATAAGAGAGAGGCAGTGTCACAAGGACATGACAGAAAAACAGGGTTCTCCAGGTGCATGTGTGTCATGGCTAGAGGCAAGTGAGAATGGGCCCACAATCAAGAAATGAGAACAGAAGGCATTCTAAAACATGGGAGCAAGATATCGCAGACATCCAGAAATGCCAAATAGTCCAGAGATGTGCGCTTTTTAAACAAGTTGGCATTGAGTAAATGGCAGCCTGCAGAAACCATTATCCTCTGAATTGGTTTTGACTGTTTCTCTGTGGCTGTGGTCCATTTCAATTTGACATTTAAAATGACTTACTTCCAATGATTGTTCCATTTTGCTGGCTGCTGTACTTCTATATTTTCAAAGTGCTTGATCATCTGAGATCATCGATGTCTATCCATATTTGTGTAAGCCTGCCTTAGATTGGAGTCTACAGGGAATAGGGCAGTATGAAGCAACTCACCAACCTAGTATGATACTCAGCTGTACAGAGATGCCACCTTAGGACCCCTTTTTTCCATGGCTTTTCTTACCCATGAAGAAAAGAAAGACAGAGCAAAATCTGAAGCCTTTTTACTGCAGCATTAGCTTTGGCGAGGCTATCACAAAAGTAGGAGATTCCCAGGAGTGTAAAGGAAACTTCAAACTTTTTAAGGATTAAAAGATAAAAGGTAAAGATCTATGGAGACTCTCGGTCAGCCAGGTCATAGTTGTCCCAAAGGTGCTTTTTCAAGAGGCAACTGGATTTTCTGGTTTTCCTTTGAAATCATTTCGCTTCTCATCCAAGAAGGGTTTTCAGCTGAGAGCTGAAGAAGCTTCTTGGATGAGAAGTAAAACATCTTCAAAGGAAAACCAGAAACTCCACTTGCCTCCTGAAAAAGCACCTTTGGGGTAAAAGGTAAAGATTTTCCCTGCCAGTTGTATCTGGCAAGGGGTGGTATTTATTGTGAATGCATAAATACCAATAAAGTTATCACTGAGCTTGAAGTCTAGTGCAGGGTTCTGGCCCTGCACTTCTGATTGGCTGTTAATGGCACAATCGGATTGGCCCATTCAGGAGCATCCGATTGGCCATTAACGGACCATTCCCATTTGTTAAATGGAGCT
Organism: Hydrophis major; assembly: GCA_033807585.1. Classification (NCBI taxonomy): domain Eukaryota; kingdom Metazoa; phylum Chordata; class Lepidosauria; order Squamata; family Elapidae; genus Hydrophis; species Hydrophis major. The sequence goes on from CM066329.1 coordinate 260,692,849, forward strand.
AGCGCTCCAGGTTCGCTATTGGTTAAGTAGTTAATGAGTTGCCTATATAAGTAAGGCTTGAGCAGCTTTGAGCTGAGCTGTCACAGTATGTAAATAAAGAGTTTGAAGTTCACTGTTTCTACTGGCTCGTCTCCATCTTTCTCACCCATGCTCCAGACCTAACAGTACTCATCTCTGATTTTTAACTGAGGGAACCAGCATTGTCTGAAGACACTTCTAGGATCATGTGGCCAACATGACTATATACCAAAAGCCCATGGAATGATGTTACCTTCCCACAGGAGTGGTACCTATTTATCTACTTGCATTCACATGCATTCAGACTGCTAGGTCGGCAAGAGCTGGGGCAAATAATGGAAGCTCACTCCATCATGCGGTACTTAGCTCTTGAATTACCGAACTTCTGGTCAACAAGCTCAGCATCCACTGCACTTGTTTTAAGGATCACAAATGCTTTTAGATGCTAAATCCCTTAGGAACCCTCGAAAACAGTAGGCTATGTCCACAAAATGTATCTTTCCTGCTATGGAATCAGACAGACCAACTGAGCAGCTGAAAAGAATTGGGAGTGAATGGAATATGGTAGTAGAAACAGTGGTGGGATTCAGTCAGTTATCACTGGTTCAGATGAGCTGATTGTTAAATCACACCACCACCACCCACTATCAAAGTGGATTCTGGGTGCTGTGCTATGCAATGAGAAATGGGCAACAGAGCAGCTAGCACGAGGGAAGGGGGAGACCACTTCCCCTCTTTTTCTCCCTGCTCCTACTCCTTCCCTTGTGCCAGTTGCTCCATTTCCCATTTCTCCATTGCAGCACAGTGCCAGGATCCACTGTGGTGGTAATTTAACAACCAGTTCACCAAGGGTCAGGTTGGCCATTGTGGGAGGATTATCCCACATGTGTGGCATACCTGGAGGAAGGTGATGGCCCACACCTCCCACTGATTCTGGACAAACCAGTTGTTAAATTATTTGAATCCCATCACAAAGTAGAAGGCATGGCTGGTTTTGCAATGTGAACAGGAACAGTCCACATTGCAATACATTCTACTAAAGGACTGATAAATTGAACAAGAAATCATCACAGTAAAGAAGATGATCACAGCAAATTCCAAGTTCTGATGCCAGTTTGGCTTCACTAGAGATTAGTTGGCCACCCACAGATGTGGTTTGGTTTGGAGTAGTAAATTGTGGTTTGGCATAGTAAATTAATATATACAACTTGGGTGGTTTGATTTTTCTTTTCTTTTATGTTCAAGGAACCTTAACTTAGAACTTCAGCGTCAAGATTCAAGTCTTGCCTTTCTTTTTCTTCGGGAAAAAGTTTGAATTATTTTGTGCAATATTCTCGGGGTAGCATTTAGCTGGTTTTCTTTATTATTTCTCTTCAGATCAACTCACATCTCAATACAGATATGTCAGAATATTATCTTGCAATTTTCCTGGAACTCAGCAGGCAAACGATTCCAGATGTCCATCCCTTTTTAGAAAATACACACTCTCTATTAGGTTACAAGAATCTCTAGTGTGAGTGATAAATTCAAATTTTCTTTTCTTGCAAGAGGCATTTGTAAAACTCAGGAATACATGAGGGAAATTTCATCAGCCCAGAAAGCTGTTAGAGAGACATGTGCCAGCTGGCCTCAGTCCATATTAAACTAGACACTTCAGTAGAAGTAATGGGAGGCACAGAGGAGGAAAGAAACAAAGAGTTTAAAGTTATCTGCCATTCATGCTAATGTCAGCACCGTTTTCTTGTTTTTTTGCTTGGGGAAACATAAGACTAAAATAGATGTGATGTTATTCATCCATTATTAATTGCAAATGAGATCTCTAATTTTGTAAATTGTCCACAGAGGGTAAATGTCCAAGCTCTGCAAACTCTGGCTGTTATGTTCTTGCATATGATGTCACCCTGCAAATGTGGGGAGGCATAATATTGGGGTGTCATGACCATATTTCAGTATTTTGGTGTTGAAATGAGTACCTAGGACAAAGTGTCCCCATTTAGGTACCGTGTTTCTCCAACAATACGGCCTCCACCAATAGGAAGGCCCAGCATGTTTTATTGGCAAAAAATCAAATTAAGCCCCTCCCCCCCCAAATTAAGGCCTATATTAAACATGTGAAATGGGGGGGAATGGCAGGGGGGGCTTGCTGTTAGAAAGTACTTTTGTTGCATACCCGGATATGGTGCTGCCTGCGTTGGTGGGGCACTTCGTATTGGGAGACCTTCCACCCCCGTTGCTTTCCCTTCTCCCTTGCTGCCGCAGTGTTTAGAGCAACACCGCAGCGTTTGGCACAGCCATGCGCGGTCAGCCAGGGCTCCTCCCTGCAACCGGAGCCCTACGGAGATACTTGGCTTCAGGCACTCCTGTCGCCGCCTTCCCTTTGCCTTTGAAAGTAAAGCCAATTCTTTTAAAAATGACACCCTACTACAACAAAGCCTCCCCTGCCCGAGAGGGCAGCCCAGCCCCACATGGGGAGGCGAATCTCCAGGGACCGCAGCGCAAGATCGGCCCACCCCGGGAGAAGCACCCAGCCACCATCCCTGCATGGTGCCAGGCAGAGCATGAAGAGCTTCACCTGGGGTGCCTAGCATAGCTGACAGGTGTGCCCTCCTTCCCGGCGGCAGAGCTCTTGCCAAGGCAGCAAGCGCCTCCCTGCTGGGTCCTCCGCTCATCCCACCAGGACCGCGCCAGAGCTGTGTGGGCTGGGCAGAGCTGGGAAAGTGAGCCGCGGGTGCGTGCCCACCTGCCAGGTGAAAGAGCCAGGCCGACCCAAGCTTGGCTTCCTTCCCAAGTCCCTCCAGCCCGAACCTGAAGGGGCCACCAGGAAAGGCCGCTCAAGGCAGTGATAGTGCCCACCCATCCGTGGACAGGGAGGCAAGGTGATGGCCTGTGCCACGTCCTCCTCTGAGTTAAGCCCCACCGAGTCAGTGCCTCTGCCTGATGCCCGTTCTGCTGCAGCGTTTGGAGCACATTTGGAGATGCGTGGGAACGGGGAATGCTGGGCGAGCGGTGGAAAGGATGGGGGCTTCGGGCTCTTTCCAACAGCAGCGCTGCCATCACCTCGCCTCCCTGTCCGCAGATGGGTGGGCGCTATCACTGCCTCGGGCAGCCTCTCCTGGTGGCACCTTTGGGTTCATACTGGATGGACTTGGGAAGGAAGCCAATCTCAGGTCGGCCCGGCTCTTTTGTTTGGCAGGCAGGCGCGCACCTGCGGCTCACTTTCCTGGCTCTGCCCAGCCCGCACGGCTCTGGAGCGGCCCTGGCGGGATGAGCAGAGGGTCCGGCGGGGAGGCGCTCGCTGCCTTGGTGAGAGCTCTGCTGCTGGGAAGGAGGGCCTGCCTGTCAGCTGCGCTGGGCGCCCCAGGCAAAGCTCTTCATGCTCTGCCTGGTGCCAGGCAGGGATGGCGGCTGGGCGCTTCTCCCGAGGTGGGTTGATCCTGCATTGCGGCCCTGGGAGATTCGCCTCCCCATGTGGGGTTGGGCTGCCCTCTCGGGAAGGGGAGGCTTTGTTGTAGTAGGGTGTCGTTTTTAAAATAATTGGCTTTACCTTCGAAGGCAAAGGGAAGGCGGTGACAGGAGTGCCTGAAGCTGAGTGTGTCTGCCGGGCTCCAGTTGCAGGGAGGAGCCCTGGCTGGCTGCAGGTGGCTGTGCCAAACACCACAGCATTGCTCTAAATGCTGCGGCAGCAAGGGAGAAGGGAAAGCAATGGTGACGGAAGGTCTCCCGATGCTAAGTGCCTCATCAATGCCGAGGTCAACATCCAAGCTGTTGCCGCCTGCCCACCCGAGGATGCAAGGGGGGGGAATTAAGTCACCCCCAAAAAGACGGCCTAGCTGTTTTTCGGGGGTCAAAAAAAATAAGGCCCGGCCTTATTTTGTGAGAAACACGGTAGAAATTGTGGCATAGAGGACAAACAATTTAAATATTTGCTTCTCTTGCCATCCTAATCTGCGTCTTCCATTACCAGTCTGGAGGTAGCAACCAGAGTATTGTTTTGTTAAAAACAAGGCTAATAGTTTGCTGTTTTTAGTGGATTTTTTAAAAATAAAAATTGTAGCCTAGTTTCAGTGGTCCCTGGGAGATTGTCCAACCACAAGTTAACTAGGTCTGGCTTTGTGTACTTGGATTCTAATTTTAATTCTATATGATGAGAGGAAAGCTTAATGATCCCATCTATTAATGCCATCATCCAAATTAGATTCTTATACCCTCTATCATATGGCAAAACATGAGTTGCTACATCATAACGCAAACTGTCCCTTACAGATTTAGACTCGATGATTATTAGGCAGATTTTCCATTGCCTCCTTTCCTAGGGCTGAGAAAGAATGATAGACCCAAGGTCACCCAGCTGATTTTGTGCCTAAGGCAGGACTAAAACTCATTGTCTCCTGATTTCTAGCCTGATGCCTTCACTACTACTCCAAACTGGCTTTCTTTTCTACACATGGACCTTCTTACACATAAGGTTAGCAGGTGGCAGAACCTTCCCAACCTTCCCTAGTTTAATGTGGAAACAAAGGAGGGGTAGCCCTGAATGTGTGTGTACAACACTTGAAAAGTCTATTGGTATTCTTGAGGAAACTGATTAGTTGGGGTGAGGGGGTGTGGGGAGAGCATCCAGGAGAGAATGCTAAACAATTCACCTCCACTGCAATTCTCCAAAGCTGATCTTGCATTTATTTACACACAGAGAGATGGATTCTATTACATAAACTGGAAAAATCAATAGAAATATATTGTCTTAATGTATAGATAGAGTGGAAATTATTGCTTTATTGCATATGTCATTCCTGGATTTGTGCAATCAATCAGCAATTAAAACTGATGATGTAAGATTGAACATGTTGAGGCAATTGTCCAATTCTGCTCTAAATATGGATCTGCTGTTTTGCTGAATCAGGTTGAACCCTGTGTGTCCTTTAAAGGTCCTGTCCTTAAAGGAATATGTCACATTTACTTCTTACGGTGATTGTGCAAGTGTTTCTTTTGTTATCCTTAATATTACATTAGACTTACATTAGAATAGAGATAATTGCTTGATGATTGAGATGTCCTATTTATTATCTGTTGTGTTCAGCTCAGCAATGGGAAATTGCAATGCCTTTGGTCATTGCTGTGTAGCTGGTGAACTGCTACTTCAAAACAACTGTTACTGTTAAGTTCTGCGCATGGGCGCTAAGAATGGAGACGAGCCGGTGAAACAGTGAACTTCAACTCTTTATTAACATGGTGTAACAGCTCAAACCAATGGCCACAATGGCCCTCTTTATATAGGCAAGCTCTTAAGAATTTAACCAATGAAACACAGGGAGCGCTAGCTCTGTTAACCAATGGGAGAGGCTCGTTAATAGCCAATCAGATTCTCCTGAATGGACCAATCCGATGTTGCTATTATCGGCTAATCAGAAGTGCAGGGCCAGAACCCTGCACTTTACTTCAAGCTCTCAATAATCTTTATTCACACACTTTTATTATTTCACAACACCTCTTCCCCCCAGGTTCCGTTTAAGGGGTGTGGTCACGTAGTCCTTGAGGTAGGCAGGTTGTTTTGATTGTCTATTTGATTTACGTTGTCCTCCCGGTATTTGGCTACAGTCTTGTTCGGGTAGGACGTTATCTGGTGAAAGGGGTGCCTCCAGTTCTGTATCCAAATTTTCATTGCCGCTAATATTTTCGGCATCTCCTTGAGGCGAGCTCACCCCCAACCCCGATCCTTCTTCACGTGTTGCCTCTGAGCGGTCATTTCTTCCGCTTAGGCTTTCTGCCCTTTCAAATTCAGCTTCCTCGTCATCTCCTCCCCCCTCAGTTTGGAAGTCAGGGGACTCGGAGATCCCTGACTGCAGCCTTGAACGCAGCTGATCAATATGGCACTTCCATATTCTATCGTCGCGACATCTCACAGCCTCATGAGTAAAAGTACGACTTTTTAAGAACAAGGAAGATTTTGGCACAATTATTAATGTATATCCCGAGGCTGCACATAGCATCAAAGCTGCTTTATGAAGTCACGTTCTCTCTTCTTCAACCCACTCCAAGCTTTGAAACTGAAGCAGGGTTGTTTGTTGTGTCACTTGGCTTTGTTCCCTATCACCACAAGGCTTTCATGTGACAGTAGCTGAAAAAGACTTCTGCACATCATTGGAAACATTTTCAAACTCTTTCCATCTGTTGGAAAGGTGGTGCTGACTCTTCAGGATCTCTTGGGGTAGCAGGGTATAGACATACAGGAAAGGATTTACTTTTGTCTATTGTCCCATTGGTCTATCACTCTGACTGCTCTTGGTCCAAGAAACTGTACTCAAGATCATACCCTTCTTCCTTTCTCTCAGCGTAAATGCAAATAACTTGTGCTACCTTAGTCTCCTTTTGGTAGACTGTGATTGGTTCGGTGCTAGGCTTGCCCTCCATCCATCAACTCAATGGCAGTTATAACCCTCCTTATATAGGCAACCCCAATAACTATTAACCAATAACAATCGAGGAGCGCTAACTCCCTTAACCAATAGGAACTCTCTGTTAATGGCCAATCGGATTCCCCGGAACGGGCCAATCTGATCCTGCCGTTAACAGCCAATCAGAAGTGCAGGGCCAGAAATCTGCACTTTACTCCAAGCTCAAATTCTCTTTATTAAACCTTATGCATTCACAACACTTTCTGTTTTTGATGTTTGCAATCTAGAATGGGCAATTGTTGTAAAACCTCTTGCTACCAGCTCCTGCCCTCCTATTACTGACCACCCATAATCCAGAGCCAAAATACTTGCATCATTTCCCTTATTTGAAATAAGCAGCAAAGGCTTAAAACGAGTTTTAAAAGCAGAAAGCAGAACTCTATATTGTGTAAGACAAAGTTCCTAGAGTAAATTCCCTCAGGCCTTATCTGTATTGGGAAATTAGCTGGAGTACAGATGGTATGGTTATGCAATTTTTTGGATTGCTGGAACTCCATATGTAAACTGGGGTAATAGCAGGAATCAAAAATTAAAGAAAAAAATGAAAAAACTCATTTACAAAGAGGTCCAAAACTTACACAATTACCAAGTCTCATGAGAACTTGATAATCTCAGTTGAAATCTCAAAATACTGAGCCAATCCCACCAACATTTCAGCTCTTTCTTAAAAACAATGTTGTATAATCAATTGGCCCAAAGGTGCTTTTTCAGGAGGCAACTAGACTTGTTTTTTCTTTGAAGACATTTTGCTTCTCATCCAAGAAGCTTCTTCAGCTCTCTAAAAGAATGCAAATGACCAGCTTTCTGCAAGGAATATAAATCCTTCGATTCTGCACCATCCAGTCAGAACTGAAGAAGCTGCTTGGATGAGAAATGAAAAGTCTTCTAAGAAAAAACAAGAAAGTCAAGTTGCCTCCTGAAAAAGCATCTCCATAGACTTTAATAATCAATTGAGGCACCCTGGGAGTACTGCAGATGATATGGTCCCCACAGGAACTGTATCACCAAATCTGCAATGAATAAACAAAGGCACATATAATGTTGCTATCTCTTACAGCAAAGATAGAGGTGGAATCAATTGCAGGTATTTGGAGATAGAGAGTCAAGCCATTCACTTATTTTTCTTCTTGCATTCCACAGATACCTCAAAAAGAAAAAAATAGACATACCGCTTTTTGTGGATGTCTTGATAAACCTCCACTATGCCTTGACTTCCTTTCTTGAATTTACCATCAGAACAGAAATTTCTGGTGGAAGACTGGTGGCGTCTGCACAATTGATGGGAAGGGGCACCCATTTTATTTCCTGTGATTGAAGGAGAGATTCACTATATTGTATATCAAGTGGTGGGATTCAGCTGGTTTGTAGCAGTTCAGGTGAACTGATTGTTAAATTACGCACCTACCCCACTATGAAATTGGATCCTGGGCATGGTGCTGCGGTGGAGAAACGGGCAACGGACCGATTAGCGTGAGGGAAAGAGAAGGCCGCTTTCCCTCTTTCTTTTCCCTGCTTCACCTCCTTTTCTTGTGCCAGCTGCTCCGTTGCCTGTTTTTCCATTGCAGCACAGCCCAGGAAGGAACAACTCTGAGGAGATTTTGCCCTTTTACAGAGAATCATTCCTTCAGCCTAAGTGATAGAGAAGGCAGCATATGATGAAAAAATACCCTTTTCCTCATGCTACGCTGAAATCTTAAGAATTAATCAGAGGAGACAATCTTGGTTAGTTATTTCCATTTTTCAGATTTCAAAATAATGTAGAGAGCCGCTTTGTATTGGTTAACTACAAATCCTTTTTTGACCTTACAAAACGTTTTCTCAGATTTACCTGGAGATGCCAAGAACTAGGAGACAAAGCATGTGATCTGCCAGAGCCTGCAGTCTTTTACAAAAATGATGGTGGGCAATCAGGAATCAAGCAAAGCATAATAAATGGTGCCTAAATCTAGAAAGTTACTAGAATTAGGAATGGAGAGTACAGCCTCCATGAATGGCAACAGCTTTATAGTTGGCACAAAGACCTCCTGTAGAGAAACATCTTGCTTTTGACCCATTCTGGAAAAGACACTATCTCTTTTTTTATGATACCTAGACATGTCGTTAAATATAGAAAAGAGAGGGAAGAGAGAGAGAAGATCCTTTTCTCAAGTCGACATCATGAAATCAATTATATATAAAGTCCTGCACCATGAATCCATGGCACAGTTCTATTCCTGTCAAAAATCTTCAGCCTCTTTTTGTGTTGAAGTTCAACCTAGCCCAGTAAATATATATTTGTCAGTAAAATAGTGATTACTGGGATTTATTAGTCATTGTTTTATTTTTGGTAAGCCATAGGCATCTGCAATGGGCATAGATACTACATCACGTGCTTATCTTTCCTGTATGTTTTTATCAAACATCAAAAGAGAGATAATTCAGAACAAAAGAGAGATAATTCAGAATTGAGGCTAGAAATGGCTCAGAAGAAATGGCAACAAGCTGTAGTTTGTTTATCTGACATGCACTGAACAATCTTCTTGAAAAATTACTGATAAATTAAAAAACCTTGCCTTTTCTAATGTGAGAAGTGTTATGTCTACCTAAGGGAGTCATTTGCCTAATTAGTTATCAAAACTCATGATCGGTGTATGAGGCTTGCAATCATTGTACTGCTGTCATCTTCTGAATGCCATAAGCATTAAAAGAAACTGTTTAGATGCATGTAAAAGAGCTGGAACTCTGCAAATACCTTTTATTAGAACAACGCAAGGACAACTTGACTTGCTATGAAGTTGGATTATTTAGCTACAAAGTTAGGAAAGTAGTACAGCCTCAGGAGTAACTTATTCTGACTTATCCAAATTTCAGAGTGCAAACTAGAAAAAAGACAGGGCTACCAATATTTAGCACCGGAAAATCATAAAATGGCACTTTATGTGTGTATGTATACCCACAGAGAGAGACACATTTGAGTTTGAACAGAACAGGGTGAAATTTGTAGAAAATCTAGAAACATAGGTTTATCTTTCTTTAAAATACTTTTTAAAAATACCTATACATTTTGTTTTATTATTTGTTGAGACAGGGGACACCCAGTTGGGGGCTCATTTCATGTCCCTGGCAGGGGTGGAGCACAGAATGGGAACTCACCACACCCCACAGCAGCACATGCTTGCTAATCTCCAGTCAGAATTCTAACCACATTAGTCACCATGCTCTGTGTTAAGTCTGGAGCATGGGTGCAAATGATGGAGACGAGCCGGTAAAAACAGTGAACTTCAAACTCTTTATTTACATATTGTGACAGCTCAACTGGAGGGCTGCTATAGCCTTCTTTATATAGGCAACTTATTAACTGTTCAACCAATAGCAAACCTGGAGCGCTAGCTCTGTTAACCAATAGGAATGGCCTGTTAATGGCCAATCAGATGCTCCTGAACGGACCAATCCGATCCTGCCATTAACAGCCAATCAGAAGTGCAGGGCCAGAACCTGCACTAGACTTCAAGCTCAAGATACTTTATTGGTATTATTCATTCACAACACTCCTTTTCCTCAGCTTCTGCCCACGGGGCGCGGTTACATAATCCTTAAGGTAGGATGGCTGTTTTGTTAGTCTTTTTGATTTTCGTAAAGTGCCTGGCGGTTGGCTGCACTTCTGCTGAGGTAGATCGTTGTTTATCGGTAGGGGTGCCTCTGGTTCCGAGTTCGCATTCCCGTCGTCACCAATATCACTGGCCACTCCCTGAGGTGAACTCACTCCGGTCCCTGGTTCCTGTTCCTGCGTTTCAGTCCCATTATCAGTTTCTTCAAAAAAGTTTCCCTCAAATTGCAATTCTCTTTCCTCTGTATCTCCCCCCCCCCCTTAGTTTGGTCATAAGAGGGTTCGGAAGTGCGCGACGGTAGCCGTGATCATAGTTGATCTATGTGGCGCTTCCAAAGTCTGTCATCAGGACACTGAACAAGGTATGATCTTGGGCCGGTTACGCGGATTACGGTCGCTTCTACCCACAGCGGATCGCCCAATAAGTTTTTAGCGAATACTAAATCGCCTACCTGGAAGGTACGGCATCGGCCGCTGGATCCGAGTGGTTTTTCCGGTTCGTAGGCTGGGTGTAACCGATCGAGGTGGGAGCGGAGCTTTCGTCCCATTAGCAGCTCGGCGGGAGTTTTGTTGGTGACACTGTGAGGTGTGATGTGCTGTAGGAAAAGGATCTGGTTGATTTTCTCGTCGATGTTGTCGTAGTCAATCTTTTGAAGAGTCTTTTTGACGAATTGTACCATGCGCTCAGCCCTACCATTGGCAGCAGGGTGTGCAGGTGACATGAGCGCATGTTGGATACCGCGGTCAGCCAGGTACTACTCAAAAGACAGTGCGGTAAACTGGGGCCTGTTGTCGGATACCAGAACGTCTGGTAATCCGTGGGTTGCAAACAGTCTTTCCAGTCTTTTGATGACCGCATCAGTGGTCGTGTTGCTCATTCGGTGAATCTCGAGCCAATTCGAGTAGGCATCGACAGTTAGCAAAAACGTGTGGCCTTTGGTCGGCCCGGCAAAGTCCAGATGGATGCGGGACCAGGGTCCCCGCAGCGTCTCCCATTCAGTTGGGGTTGCCTTTGGTGGAGCGTTGCTTACTTCTTGGCATCTCCTGCAAGTTTTAACCCACGATTCGATTTGTCTGTCGATGCCTGGCCCCCATGCATAGCTTCGTGCGAAGCCCTTCATGTGCACGATGCCAGGGTGGCCATCGTGCAAGTTTCTTAGCAATGTCTGTTGGAGTCGTTCTGGGATAACGACTCTATCGCCCCAGATGACACAGCTCTTCTGCGAGAACAATTCAGTTTGATGACTTTTGAATAGTGCAAAGTCGTCTGGTACTTGGTCCAATGGCCATCCGCGTTCCACCCATGTGAGGACTTGTGCTAAGATGGGGTCGCGTTTTGTTTCTCTCGCGATGTCACGGGACATTAATGGCGGCATGTGGAGTGTCTCGATCTGCAATGCTGTCATCGTTGGTGCAGGATCATTGATAATTTCAGGGAGCGATGTACTGCTCAGCGCGTCGGCGTGGGGAATGGCTTTACCGGGATGATATTGTAGTCGATAATTGTAGGCAGCCAAGAATTCTGACCAGCGGGTCATTCTGGGAGAAAGTGTGTAGGGAGTTGGCTTGTCGCCAGTGATGATCCCCAGCAATGGTTTGTGGTCAGTTACAATGGTGAAAACCTGGCCGTACACGTACTCATGAAATCTTTTAACAGCTGATACAATCGCCAGGGCTTCTTTATCAATCTGGCTGTAATTTCGCTCGTTTTCGAGAACGTCTTTGAGAAGTAAGCAACAGGGGCTTCGTTACCATTAGGTAACACATGGCTCAAAATGGCACCCACTCCAAAAGGTGATGCATCACATGTAATGTTTATTGGCAAAGTCTCATTGTACTGCATTAGTACGGCATCCAAAGTCAGTAGTTTTTTCACATTACGGAATGCCTGCTCTTCTTTGTGACCCCATACCCAAATCGATTTTTTATCTAATAGACGATGTAAAGGTTCAGTGACAGTCGCCTTGTGCGGCAAGAATACATTATAAAAATTGATGAGGCCTAAGAACGCCTGGAGGTCGGTCTTGTTCTGGGGTCTGGGAGCGTTTTTTATTGCTCTCAATTTGCTATCGGTAGGGTGAATACCCTGACTGTCAATTAAATACCCTAAAAATTCAATACGATTGGTACACAGTTTGCACTTATTTCTTTTGACTTTCAAGCCTGCTTCCTGGAATTTTCGTAATACCAGTCTTAAATGCTCCTGTAAGATTTTTGGAGTGGGGGCGGCAATGAGCACATCATCAAAATAGGGGACAACGCCCTTGATCCCCTGCAATAGTCTCTCCATTAGGCTCTGAAAGATCCCCGGGGCCACACTGACTCCAAATTGAAGCCGCATACACTTAAAGGCACCTCGGTGTGTTACGATAGTCTGTGTCTGTGCCGTTTTTTCATCAACCGGCAGTTGCTGATAAGCCTGAGCTAAGTCTAGTTTAGCGAAGACTTTTCCGCCCCCCCAGGGAATGGAGGAGGTGTTGTACTACCGGCACCGGATATGGGTTCTGTTGCAGGGCGTGGTTTAGGGTGGTTCGGTAGTCTCCACAAATTCTAATGGAGCCGTCCGGCTTAATTGGTGTCACAATCGGCATTTCCCATGGGGAGTGGTCAGTTGGCTTTAATACTCCCTGGGCAATCAACTTATCAAGCTGCTCGTCGATTTTTGGCTTTAGAGCGAATGGAACTCAACAAGGCTTAAGGCGGATGGGAGCTATCTTTGGATTAAGGCTAAAGGATATCAGGGTCCCCTTGTACTCGCCTAGCTTTTCCTCGAAGACGTCCCTGAATTCATGGGCAAGGTCTTCCTCCCAGTCACTGCCGCTGATTCGGTTAATGTCAGCCACTTCAATGCCGAGTGATGCAAACCATTGCAGGCCTAACAGACTAGGCCAGTCCTTATCGATCACCATCAGGGGTAAGTACGCCGTGCAGTTCTTGAATGCAACCCAGACTCGACTGGATCCTGCGACTGGAATTCGGTTCCCTTGGTAGTCCTTTAACACGAGCCGTTGGAATTGAAGGTCTTGGCGTCAGATAGTGGGGATGAGTTGCTTGAGGGTCTTCAATGAGACCATTGAAAGAGACGACCCTGAGTCAACTTCCATTTGGCAAGGCCGATTTTCAATGTTCACATTGATCCGAATTTTCTTAGCATCTAGTGAAGAGGCACGGCCAATAGTGAGTGTTTGGTGGGCCTCTTCCCGTCTTGCTAGATGATTCACAGGTCGGTTTCTGTAGGAGTGGTTTACTGGTTCTCACCTTACAGGGCGATTCCCTGTTGATTGGCAGAGATTGTTCCTTTCGAGGTCTGGCTGGGTCCGAGGAGGCTTCTGCAGACCCGTCCGGTGTTGCCTCGTTTCCCGCACTCGTGGCAGAGCACGTTGCGGAACTTGCAGTCGGAGCGGTAATGGTTGGCCCCGCAGCCAGCGCATGGTTGCTGGGACTTTGGGTATCGTTTCCGATTGGACTGCAGGCGATGGACCTCTTCTTCGTCACTGTCTGACGACGAAGAGAAGTCCTCATGGTGGGCCGTCGGTAGCTGCCCTTCTGCGTTAGGTGAAACTTCGCCGGCCAGTGGGTGTGCTGGAGCACGATTTCGGCATAGTTGGGCAGCTGACTTCTTGGTCGCCTCCACTGCTGTAGCTTCAGCTGTGGCGTCTTTAAGGGTGATGTCGCCCTTTGCCATTATTTTGCTCTGCACATTTAGAGCGTCTAGCCCGAGGACTACTCAATCTCTCAAGGCCTCTTCTAGGTCGGTGAAATCGCAAAGGCCTCCCAAGTTCCAGAGGTCTGCAACAAAATCGGCGACGCTTTCTCCTTTCCACTGGTTTCTTTGATAGAACTCGTGTCGTCTTACGAGCGTTGGAATGATTGGTGCATAGTGGGCCCTTAGTAGCGGTTCGAGGACGTCCCAGTCCATGGCCTTCGCTTCCGCCAGTTTCGCTAATGCCTTAGCCATTTTGAATACCGTCGGGCCACAGTGCATTAGGAATACCGCCCGTTTCTTCCCCGGTGTGGCATCCTTCAGATTATTCGTTTCCAAAAACATTTGAAAACGATCCATGTAGGACTCCCAGTCCTCTTGAGCTGGATTGAACGGAGCGGGTGGTACTACGCTGCCGGACATGGTTCCGCCGTTGTGCGCTTCAGCCACGTGCTTAGTTGTCTTAGTTGGCTCTGATGTCATCCAATCCCACCCTCGTCGCCAGTGTTAAGTCTGGAGCATGGGTGCGAATGATGGAGACGAGCCGGTAAAAACAGTGAACTTTAAACTCTTTATTTACATATTGTGACAGCTCAACTGGAGGGCTGCTATAGCCTTCCTTATATAGGCAACTTATTAACTGTTCAACCAATAGCAAAACTGGAGCGCTAGCTCCGTTAACCAATAGGAAATGCGTGTTAATGGCCAATCAGATGCTCCTGAACAGACCAATCCGATCCTGCCATTAACAGCCAATCAGAAGTGCAGGGCCAGAACCCTTGCACTTGACTTCAAGCTCAAGATACTTCATTGGTATTATTCATTCACAACACTCCGTAGAATGGAAGTAATGAAATTAGTTTCACTACTATTCCTAAGAAGTTGTGATTGAAACACTAGAATGTAGCTAATCAAATCATACTTTGATTACAACGTCTGAAGGAGACTGATCTATCTTGTCTTGTCTTTTCTTGCAAACACAGCAATTTAAAATGTTAGGAAATGGAGAAAGAATTCATGATTTAGTGCTCAGCCCCTTTATTTTTGTTCTACAAACTTTGCTCCAAAACTACATATCCAAGGTAAAACTTTCTGGATGGCTTGGAATCAGGAACAGGGAAAGTTAGGCCAATCTGTCCCAAATTAGCTTTAAAAATAAGCCAACTATCTGTAAACTTTATCAATATCCTCCCTTAAAAGCATGTATTTGAACACTTACCTCAAAAACCAATTTCTCAAAATATGCAACCATCTCCCCCCCCATTTCAAGTTCAGCATACATACTTTATTACAATATTTATCATTGCTATTTACCAATTATTGATTCCAACCATAGAATTCCCACCACTACTCTCATCCACCCACACAAAATAACTTATGCTTGGATTGTTCTCTGTGATATTTGGCTCTGTTTTCTGTGTAATACTAGGAAGGAACATGAGAAATGGATAAGGAAGATATGGGAATACTGTATAGAAATGGCTCAGAAATTAAATCAATCTCAACTGTAGGTGCCAGGATAGAATTTGATTAATATACAAGAACAATTTGTAAAATATTTTTTTTAAACATGCAACCATTCTATTAGTTGTATGAAGTCTAAATGTAAGTCTTTACTATAAAAGTGCATTTTACCCACAGAACTTTAACTGTATAGAAAACTCTTGCATTTAATAATGTTTATTTGGGGAAGTGGTCAAAGTAAATAGGAGGTAGTCTAATTAAGGGATCATTCTTTTCTGATGGATAACACCTTTTACAGGATAGGAGGAAGGGAGGGAGGGAGGGAGGGTGGGAGGGAGGAAGGAAGGAAGGACACAAGGGAATCCATCTGTGGACAGAGGACACTACATGCAAATCAGTTGTACTATCCATGTAACTACATATGAGATTCAGATGCAAATACTTAATCAGTCCTAGAGACAGGGCTGCCCTACCATTAAATATATTGCTCAGAAAGCAGGTGTTGGAAAACTGGCAAGGTCACCAATAGCAATCACATGACCCTGGGACACTGCATCCATCAGAATACATATCAATTGCCAAATTCCCAAATTTCAATAACATGACCGCGGAGATGCTGTGATGAATGTGATGACAGTTCGTAAATTACCTTTTTCCCCAGCACAATTGCAATTTTGAACAGTCATTAAACAAACGATCATGAGCCCAGGACTACCCATATTCTTCTGCAAACCCACATTGAGGAAGGAATAAAGGTTTAATCTTTGCCTCAAGAAACAGTTTTGTGGAGGCCACCATTTAAAAAAATCTCGTTCAAAGTATAGTAGAATAGCACAGCTCTATTATGTGTCTAGCTACTTGCCATTCCCATATGATTTGTACATCCTTGTCAGAGTTACTATTCAGCTATTCAGATCAGACAGGGTAGGCACACTTCTGATCCCTTCCTTGAAATCTGACCATCTAGCGTGGGGTGCTGGTCTGTGAGGCTGATCTGGAAATAGCGAATGACTGGCCCGCAGTGCGTCTGCTGGCGAAAATTGGAGCTCAGCAGGGCTGTGCGCATCCCTCCTGAACTCCGTTTTCGCAAGCAGAGCACTCAGGTCACCACAGGCGCCCCAACACAAGTGACCCCACCCTGGCCTCACCCACCCCAACCTCCCAAGGTCAAACACAACCCTGATACTTCCTTCAATGGAATTGAGTTTGAGAGCCCCTAGTCTAGTGGGACCTCCAAAGTGTGCTCTTTCCAGGCTGCCTCCTACCTTACGCAAGTCCCTCTGACCAATGACTTTTATGCCGTCAAGACATGGTTTTTTTATACCAGGCACTGAAGTAGGAGGAAGTTGTCTGGAATTGGTGGTGGGATATCCCAAGATGATAATTGAAGTGTTGGGTTTTGTCTTGTTTTTGTGTTTTACAGGTTTTTTTAAAATAGTTTTGGGCTTTATTGTTTTTTCAGCTGCCCAGATTTGTGTTTTAAGATGGACAGCCTAACAATTTCTTTAAGCAAAGAAACCTATTTATTTACAGTATGTGGATTCTACCCTAATTAGATTTTAAGCAATGTACAACAAGGATGTAAAAACAATAAGCGTCCTCTATATCACAAATCTCATTACAACTCCAAGAAATTGATTGTCTCTCATACTCACAGTGGGTCAGGAAGTACTGACCTTCACAGTACTGAGGAATTCAAAGAGGTTTGGGGCCAAACGTACCTCTGATGAGCATCTTCCAATGTTGGAGGGGGTCTATCACTGAAAAGATTTGCTATCTGTCCCACACCCTATATACTTCCTATTTGTGAGACAGGAGTAAGCCCTCCCTAGGCTAAACATCATCTTATTTGATAAGAAAGTTTCCAATAGGTCCCTATATTAAGCCCCATATGGGATTTACCGCAACTCTTATATAGAAAGTGCAGCTGAATGTTTCTCTTCCCTTCACTCTGAAATAGAGCAAGAGATCTTACAGAACAATCCCATAGATGTCTACTCCAGAACAAACTATTTGACTTCAATGAAAGACTTCTTCTGTCATATATTTTAGCTTTACAGGTCAGTTCTAAGCATGTCCGTTCAGAAGCATGTCTCAATGATGGAGATCACACTACTGGAAAAGTGGAGTATGTATGACCCTTCTTTCTGGCATGCCTTCATTGCCACATCGGTATGGGATCCAGCGGATAAATGGGACTGAGTCATTGAGGTATATTAAAGGGACTACAAGTTCAAAAGTCTCAGTCACTCGCAGGACAGCAGTTACTTATAAAGAATTGAAAGGTGTACTATAAAACTAATGTCACTATGAAATACAGCATCACATATAACATGCCTTTAACCTGCATAACAACCTCTGTGAATATTCATAAATCAGCAAGTTATAGGACAACTGGGAACTTTATTAGCATGTATGTGGGGTAAGAATCTCTCTCTGTGTGTGTGTGTGTGTGTTTGTGTGCGTGATATCATTCGCCTTCTAATATGCAGGTGAGCATATTGATTAAAAACTCAAAATGTAATGCCGATAAAACTATAAAACATACTCTTGCTTGGATTTAGAAAATAAAATTCATGTGGGAAAAGGAAAGTGTGTTCTGGAAGGATAAATAGTTTCTTTAGAAAAAAGAAATCATTTTGGCTTTTCTTTCCCATTCTTTTAGAAGGTTTTGGTTTTTTTTAAATCCACCACAGATCATGTTGGGAACAACTTTAGAAGTTTTGTTGCAGAGAATTTACAACAGCTTTGTAGCCAGAATCAAAATCAAATCATATTCATTCTATCCTGGAAGGACTCTGTTAAGTACTGAACATGGGTCGGAGTAAATGGAGACAGCCTCTGAATAGTGAACATTCAGCTCTTTATTTGCATAGTGACTTCTCGAAACAACAGTGAACTCTGCCTTATATAGGCAACCCTTGTGAGAATTGTCCAATAACGAGCTATGAACGTTAGCTCTTTTAACCAATAAGAATTCTCTGTTAAGGGCCAATCGGATTCCTCAGAACTAACCAATCCGATCTGGCTGCCTAACAGCCAATCAGAAGTGCAGGGCCAGAACCCTGCACTTTACCTCAAGCTTATACTTTATTAACTATGGTACATACACAACACCCCTTCCCCCTGGCTTCTTAATTACGGTGTAGTTATATAGTCCCTTAGATAGGACGGTTGTCTTTTAACTCTTTCGGATTTTCATTGGATTGGTTGGTTGCAATCCTGTTGAGGTAGATTGTTGTTTGGCAGTGGTTCTGCTTCTAGCTCAGCTGCATTTTCTTGTGGTGCAAACATTTCTCCTTCCTGCTCCATTTCCTGAGTATCACTTAGTTCGTCACTCCCTTCGAGCAGATTCCCTGGAACTTCATCTTCTTCTGTACCTCCCTCCCCCTCGGTTTGGTCATGGAGGAGCTGTTGACTGGCCGTTGTGAGTTGTGACCGTAATTGGTCGATATGCCGTTTCCACAGTTTATTGTCACAGCATTTCACTACGTAGGATTTAGGGCCGGTCACTCGTACTACTGTCGCCTCTATCCATAACGGGTCGCCCGATAAGTTCCGTGCGTAAACGAGGTCTCCTACCTGGAAGGTGCGACAACGGCCACTGGATCCTATTGGCTTTTCTGGTTCGTAAGCAGGGTGCAACCGGTTGAGGTGGGAGCGGAGTCTTCGTCCCATCAGTAGTTCGGCGGGAGTTCTGCCGGTGACGCTATGTGGAGTTATGTGTTGCAAAAAGAGAATTTGGTTTACCTTGTCATCGATATTATCATAGTCCACTTTTTGCAAAGTCTTTTTAACAAATTGGACCATGCATTCAGCTCGGCCATTGGTCGCAGGGTGCACAGGTGAGGTGAGTGCATGGCGGATGCCGCAGTCAGCGAGGTACTGCTCGAACATTAGTGCCATAAACTGTGGCCCGTTATCGGACACCAGGACATCTGGCAATCCGTGGGTTGCAAAGAGTCTGTTTAGAATCTTGATCACTGCCTCGGAGGTCATAGCCGTCATACGATGAATTTCTAACCAATTGGAGTATGCGTCGACTGACAGCAGGAAGGTATAGCCCTTGGTTGGCCCTGCGAAATCCAGGTGGATTCTGGACCAGAGTCCACGTGGCGTCTCCCATTCAGTAGGCATGGCTTTTGGTGGGGCGTTGCTGACTTGTTGGCAATTGGAACACGCTTTAACCCACTGCTCGATTTGCCGGTCCATGCCCAGCCACCATGCGTAGCTTCGTGCAAGCGCCTTCATTCGCACGATGCCGGGGTGGCCCTCATGCAGAATTCGCAGCAGCGTCTTCTGGAGTCGCTCTGGGACAACGACTCTATCACCCCAGATGATACAGCCTTTCTGGGGAAAAAGTTCAGTCTGTCAAGATTTGAATAGTGCGAAGTCATCTGGTACTTGGTCCAATGGCCATCCACGTTCTACCCAGCCAAGGACTCGAGCTAGGGTGTGGTCTCGTTTGGTTTCTCTCATGATGTCTCGGGCAGTCATAGGCGGCGAGTTGAGTGTTTCGATCTGCAACATGGTTGCCGTTGGTGCTGGATTGTCGAGAGTCTCTGGAAGCGGTGCTCGGCTTAATGCGTCGGCATGGGGAATGGCTTTCCCTGGACGATATTGTAGGCGATAATTATAAGCAGCTAGGAATTCTGACCATCGGGTCATTCTAGGGGATAATATGTAGGGGGTTGGCTTGTCCCCGGCTATTATCCCTAGCAACGGTTTGTGGTCAGTTATAATGGTAAATGTCCTTCCATGCACATATTCATGAAATTTTTTTACAGCTGAAATGATTGTGAGGGCTTCTTTATCAATTTGTCCATAGTTCCGCTCTGCTTGTGAAAGAGTCTTCGAAAAGTATGCAACAGGGGCTTCATTCCCATTAGGCAGTACATGGCTCAAAATGGCGCCCATCCCGAAAGGTGATGCATCGCAGGTTATAACTAATGGCAAAGTCTCATTATACTGCATAAGTACAGAGTCAGATGTGAGCAGTTTTTTAACATTCCAGAACGCTTGCTCTTCCCGGTAACCCCATACCCACAATGCTTTCTTATCTAATAATTGGTGTAACGGTTCAGCGACAGTTGCCTTGTGCGGTAAAAATACATTATAGAAATTAATGAGGCCTAAGAACGCCTGGAGATCGGCCTTGTTGCGTGGCCTGGGAGCATTTTTGATCGCTTTTAATTTACTCTCGGTAGGATGAATGCCCTGCCTATCAATCCGGTACCCTAGAAACTCAACATTGTCAGCATACAATTGACATTTATTTTTTTTCACCTTAAGTCCGGCCTCTTGACATTTTTTTAGGATGCATTTCAAACGGTCCTGTAAGAATTTTTGGATAGGGGCTGCAATTAATATGTCATCAAAATAAGGGACCACGCCCTTGATTCCTTATAATAACCTTTCCATAAGGCTTTGGAAGATCCCCAGGGCTACACTAACTCCGAATTGCAATCGGGTACATTTAAAGGCACCCCTGTGCATTACAATTGTTTGGGCTTGAGCCGTTTTTTCATCCACTAGTAATTGTTGATAAGCTCGGGCTAAATCTAATTTAGCGAAAACCTTACTGCCCCCCAAGGAATGGAGGAGATGCTGCACCACCGGAACTGGATATGCATTCTGCTGTAGGGCGTGGTTCAAAGTGGCCCGGTAGTCCCCACAAATTCGGATTGACCCGTCTGGCTTAATGGGTGTTACAATAGGGGTTTCCCATGGAGAGTGATCGATGGGCTTCAACACCCCTTGAACAATTAACTTGTCGAGTTGTTCGTCGATTTTTGCTTTAAGAGCGAAAGGAACTCGACGGGGCTTCAGGCGAATGGGAGCTACTTTTGGATCTAGACTGAATGAGATCGGGGTCCCCTTATACTCGCCTAAGCTGTCCGCGAAGACGTCGCTGAACTCAAAGATAAGGTCTTCCTCCCAGTCACAACCACTGACTCGGTTCACGCCGGCCACTTCAATGCCGAGTGGCACGAACCATTGGAAGCCTAGTAGGCTAGACCTATCTCTATCGATGACCGTAAGAGGTAAGTATGCTGTATGCTTCTTGAAGGAGACTCGGACTTGGCAGGACCCGACAATGGGGATTCGATTTCCTTGGTAGTCCTTGAGGATGAGGCGTTGAAATTGGAGGTCTTGGCGTTGAATCGTGGGGATGAGTTGCTTGAGTGTCTTCCAAGACACCATCGAGAGGGACGATCCCGAGTCGACCTCCTCTGGTTCTCGATGGCTACCGTGACTCGAATTTTCTTAGTGTCCAAAACTGAGGCGTGACCTATATAGTGATAGTATGGTGAGCCTCTTCTTTTTGCAAAGCTCGATTTCTGTAGGAGTGGTTTACTGGTTCTCGCCTTACAGGATGGTTTCCTGTCGATTGGTGATAGTTGGCCCCTTTTGGGGCCTGGCTGAGTCCTGGTAAACTGCGGCAGACCCGGCCAATGTGGCCTCGTTTCCCGCACTCATGGCAGAGTGCGTCGTGGAATTTGCATTCGGCCCTGGCATGGTTGGCTCCACAGCCAGCGCAAGGGCGTAAGGGCTTCGGGCGAGGGTCCCGGTCGGACTGCAGTCGATGGACCCCTTCTTTATCACTGTCTGACAATGAAGAGAGGTCCTCCTGGTGCATTGTTGATAGCTGCCCTTCTGTGCTAGGTGAGATTTCGCTGGCCGGTGGTGGTACCGGAGTGCGGCTTCGCCGTAGTTGTGCAGCTGACTTTTTGGTCGCCTCCGCAGCCGTGGCTTCGGCGATGGCGTCAGCAAGGCTGATGTCGCCTTTCGCCATAAGCTTGCTTTGCATGCCTAGTGCATCTAATCCCAGAACTATTCAATCTCTCAGTGCCTCTTCTAAGTCGGCGAACCCGCAGAGGCCCCCTAAATTTCGGATGTCCGCCACGAAATTGGCCACGCTTTCCCCTTTTTGTTGGTTCCTCTGATAAAACTCGTGGCGTCTCACGAGTGTAGGCACGGTTGGTGCGTAATGGTCTCTCAGGATGGGTTCGAGGTCGTCCCAGCTCATGGCCTTCACTTCTCGAGGTTTGGCGAGTGCTTTAGCCATCTTAAATACGGCTGGGCCGCAATGCGTCAGGAACAGTGCCCTTTTCTTTGCTGGTGTGGTGTCCTTCAAGTTATTCGTTTCGAGAAACATTTGGAAGCGATCCATGTAGGATTCTCAATCCTCTTGGTTCGGATCGAACGGAGCGGGTGGTACGATGCCGCTGGACATGGTTCCGTTGTTGGCGTCGTCTATCACGTGCTCGGTATTGCTTCCTCGCTTCTTCGGTTCAGATGTCTCCACATCCCATCCTCGTCACCAGTGTTAAGTACTGAACATGGGTCAGAGTAAATGGAGACAGCCTCTGAATAGTGAACATTCAGCTCTTTATTTGCATAGTGACTTCTTGAAACAACAACAGTGAACTCTGCCTTATATAGGCAACCCTTGTGAGAATTGTCCAATAACGAGCTATGAACGCTAGCTCTTTTAACCAATAAGAATTCTCTGTTAAGGGCCAATCGGATTCCTCAGAACTAACTAATCCGATCTGGCCGCCTAATAGCCAATCAGAAGTGCAGGGCCAGAACCCTGCACTTTACCTCAAGCTTATACTTTATTAACTATGGTACATACACAAAGACTCTGTGGTAGAGGAAGTCATTTTGTAGATGATAGAGAATCACTTAAAAAAAACAGTTTTAATAAAAGAAAAATCAGGAGCAGAATAGAAAAGGTTTCTTTTTGTTTCTTCTAAGATGTCATTAAACAACTTTTCATGGTCAAGGCCCAAGGAAATGGTCTCAAAGGGACGAACAGAGAAGGAGAGAGAGAGAGAGACTGATTTTGAGCAATCTTGTTAAATTAATAATTCAACAACATCTACTGATCCCCAGGATCAATCTCAGAAGTTTTCATAAGGATTTTCAATTGAAAAATGGGAACATAAATTTATCTGAACAGAAATCTGATTCGCCAGAGCAATCAGTTTTTGCTGTGTATTATCGAGATCAAGTAAAGCTGAGAAAGAAAGGCATTTTTAATGCACTGCCAAAAATGAATTAAAAGGACTATTTTTCAGACTTGCCAAGCATATTCTTAGGCAACAATAAATAATTTTTCCTTAGTCCTAATTTTGGACCATATAGAAATGTACGCGCTTTTCAAGGACTAAGGCAAAGTTATTTTTTGTTGCCTAAGAATCAGTTTTCTGATTGAGTAATTGAGATGCATGTGGATGAGAAGCTCTTCCAAAGGTTCCACTGCTGTTCACTAGCAAAGGGAGAGGAAGGAGCCAAGAAGAATCTGTGTGTTCTACTCACATGGCAGTGAATAGGTGAATTTGCAGGCAAAGCCCCTGTAACCTCAGCTCAATCTGACCTATTGACCATCTGTTTCCTGATTCTTTCTTCTCCAAAGTTACGTTTTGGGTAAGCCAAGGAATCCTACACAAATATCAGCCAAGCTATTTTTGGAGCTGAATGCATGAGAGACTCCCCAACATTGGCTTTCTCTTCCTTTAGCTCAAAAATGACATGTTTACCTGTTTTCAAGCCAGATCCACTGTTAGGGGAGTCTCTGTGACTGCATTTTTACAGCTGTTTGCTGCTTGTTTTGGCACTGATGTACAATCTCAGCTTGGTCTCTCGTGTAAGTGTGGAAGTCATTCATAACCTGACTTCCCACTTCCCAACATTTTGTAGCTGGACTCTCACAGTCAGAAGTCTCCACCAGCCTGAAGAATTTTGCCCAAGTGTGAAAATCGAATAGTCTCAGAGGGAAAAACCAATGGTGAGAAATTTATTTTCTTATCAATAAGAGGAAACTATAAAATGCCTTCATTCTTTGTAACTTTACAGGCTCTGTGATTTATTAGTTCTTTCAGCAAAATTATAGAATTATAATTTTGATTCTATATAATATAGAATCAAATATAATTTTATATATATATATAATTTTGATTCTATTATAATTAGAATTCTATAGAATTATAGAATTCCACCAGTAATAAACAAGATAAGATTCTTGACAGATATATTTCTATTCAAGGGCTGACAACCCTATTCCCCTGAAAAATTCCTGCCTCAACTGATTAGATTATACTCTAATTTGCAAATATAATGTGTCGCCAAGAGATTCTCCTGCAAATGTTTTGTTATGACATATTTGGATAGAATGTTAACCAGTTTCTAGTATCATCAATAAAAATACCACAATGCTTTCTCTGACCATAGGTCTAGAAACTAAACAATTTGGACATAAATAGAAAATAAGATGCGTAGTGAAGAGGAAAGGGGGAAAAAACACCTAAAATTCTTATTAATCAGTTGGATGAGCCTGAAATATATGCACCTTTGTTACAAGGCTGTGATGGGTTACATTTGTGTCGCACTGCAAATAAAAGCTGTTCCAGTGGAATGAAGGTTAACTGGTTACAATCCAGATTATTTAGGAATGGAACTTTCCTCATTTTCTTTATTCTACAAGAATGAGCAAAGAGCAATATTGTGCAATATCATTTCTCTGTGATATAGCCTCTCCCGCTTCTCTACCACCATTCCATCCTGTTGGGTAGAGTATATATTAATTTTTCACCCAATGTTGACACCCATCCCCAATTCCTATTACTGTACAGTTGAGGGGGTGTTTTAGCCAAAAAAATTTTTTGCTTGAAAGCACTGTTTATGACAATCTCGGAACATTTTCAGTTTTGGTGACTTCATGCAAATATTGAGAAGATTTAAGATTGCTGGGAGAGTTTTGGACTAAATTTTACAAGAATAAACTGGGGGACTTAATAACCTTCAACAAGGCCTATTAGGATGAATTCAGGATGTTCAGCAGCAATGGAGAGACTGCAGAAATATCTGTATGCATTTTTGCTGCATGTTCTTCTGATATAACCACAAGTGTCCTAATTCAGGCATGGGCAGTTTATGGTCCTCAAGATCCCACTTGACAGCCCTAAAATTTCAAATGGATATTTTGAGATGGAACGCATAAAACACCTAGGGTGTTACAAAAAACAAACAAAAAGAAAAATGTGCCAGCACTACCATCCTCACTCTCCATAGGGCAACAATACAGTCATTTCATCCACCCTCTTCTGAGTCCTCGGGTCTCATAAAAATGTAAAGTCCTGATAGCTCAACCCTGTCTAAATTATATGCATGTTTGTCAGTTTTCCTCAGTGTATTTTATGCACAAACCTCTTCTAATTTTATGATTTGACATCTTCCTCTACTATACATATTTCTACGCCTCTTAATGTGATTGCTTTTGTTTATATTTCCCTTAAGGTATGTTTCTATCTAGACTTTTTTTTTTACTGTGCGCTGCATAAGAGAATCCCAAACCATACAGAGGGTATCGTTTGGATGTATTCCACCTGGGATGAACATTTTTTGCATGCAGTTGTAGCTCCTAAATTTTTTATCTTGATGCAACCGCACCTAGCCCAGCATATGAGGTAGGGGGGAATTCCACTAAGGTTTGCCTAAGGAAGATAAATTCCTTGGATACTTTTTAGGCAAGTAGCTTAACTTAAAGATGCAGTCAACAGATTGCAAAGAGCAACAGGGAACTGGGGAAAAAAGCTGAAGAATTCAAAACAAAGATAGTGGAGAACTGCTGGCTGATTGCAAATCAAACCACTTTGTCCAGACATCGCCAGATTAACTTCCCTGAAGCTAATGCTGTCGTGTCCGCAAAAAGACGCCAGGAGTCGGTGACTACGTTTCAAGCTCTTTATTTAACAGTTGTGAACCGAACCGGCGAAAAGGAAAAAGCCCGCGGCTTTTATCCTTTTCGCTGCGGCGGCCGCGGCCAATGGCAGCGATTCAAGTCTCCCGCTCTTGGAGTGAGCCAATCGCGGGAGACTTAAAACGGGCCAATCGGCGCGGCTCGCCTGGCCAATCAGAAATCCCCGCGCTTTAGCCAATCAAAGCGCGGGGATTTCGAGTATGTAAATTTAGGACAGAACACCCCTCCCCTCTTGGTATAGTCCTTACGTTGCGTAGTCACGTAGGTAGGCGGGGCTCCGTCTAGTCCTACTTGACCTGCGCAACTCAGTTGCAAGCTGGATTTCGGCCGGAGCGGTCATGTTTTTGGCTGCTCCCTCTTCTGTGCGAACCGGTTGGATGATCGGGCCGGTTCCTTCTCTGTGGCTCCCACCTGGGCCTTCCGGGTTGGTTGAGCTACGGGTTTCGCCGCTCCCGCTTGGTTTCTCCGAGTTGGTTGAGCTGGCTAGGTGGTTCTTCTCCGGTGGGGGATCGCGATGGCTGCGTTCCGGTAAGTACCGCTGGTTTATTTTTTCTTGCGTTTGCTTATTCGGGTATTCCCTCCCCCCTTGGTTCATGTTTTGGGGGTTGGGCTCTGTTGCTGTTCGTGACCTGAGCTGGTCAATGTGCCGTTTCCAGGCTCGCCCATCTGTGGTTTGGAGCCGGTACGACCGTGGGCCTGTGATTTGGGTGATGACGGCTGGGATCCATAGGGGGTCCCCCGTCAGGTTTTTCACGTACACTAAGTCGCCGGGTGCGAATGTTCGGTATTTTGTACTTGAGTCTGGGGGCCGCTCCGGGTTATATGTTGGGTGTAACCTGTCGAGTGGGGACCTCAGCTTCCTTCCCATTAGTAACTCGGCTGGGCTTTTGTTGGTAGTGGTGTTCAGGGTGATATGTTGTATAAAGAGGAGTTTATTGATTTTGTCGTTGATCTCCCCGTGGTCCATTTTCCGGATGGTTTTTTTGGTAAATTGTACCATCCGTTCCGCCCTACCGTTCGCCGCCGGATGCGCCGGTGCTGTTAATGCGTGGCGGATGCCCCTCTCCGCCAGAAATCTCTCGAAGTCGAGGGAAGTAAACTGGGGCCCGTTGTCGGAGACGACGACGTCTGGGAGGCCGTGTGTTGCAAAGAGTTTGCAAAGTTCTTTGATTACGGCCTCCGTGGTAGTAGATTTCATGTCGCTTACCTCCAACCAGTTGGAGTAAGCGTCAACTGTTATTAGAAAGGTATGCCCATTCGTGGGACCGGCAAAGTCTAAATGGATTCTGGACCAGGGCCCCCTTGGTGTTTCCCACTCCAGGATGGGTGCTGCGGGTGGGCTGGAGCTGGTCTCCTGGCATCGTTGGCACCTAGCTACCCATGCCTCTATCTGCTTGTCCATCCCTGGCCACCAAGCGTAACTCCTGGCCAGGGCTTTAGTTCTGACGATGCCAGGATGCCCCTCATGCAACATCTCTAAAACCTTCCCTTGCAGCCTGTCCGGGATGACCACCCTGTCACCCCATAAGATACACCCCTTAAGTAGCGAGAGTTCGGTCTGGCGGTTTCTGAATGTCTTAACAGATTCGTCATTGTCCCTTTCAGGCCAACCTTTTTCCACCCAATGTAAAATCCGCGCCAGACGCCTGTCTTTAATAGTTTCCTGGGCAATGTCTGACGCGGTAATGGGTAGGTTGGGCAGGTTTTCGATGTTAAGGGTGTTTGTCGTTGGTGCTGGGTCAGGATCAGAGTCTGGTAAAGGCGAGAGGCTTAAAGCGTCCGCGTGCGAAATTTTCTTACCCGGCTTGTGTATCAGTTCGTAGCTGTAGGCTGCCAGGAACTCGGACCACCTTGTCATCCGGGGCGACAAAATGTTCGGGGTGGCTCGATTTCCTGCAAGGATGCCCAGCAACGGCTTATGGTCTGTCACAATGATAAAAGGGTGGCCGTAAAGGTATTCGTGGAACCGCTTAACGGCGGCAACTATAGCCAAGGCTTCTTTGTCCAGCTGGCTATAGTTCCGCTCCGGTTTGGTTAGAGTCCTGGAAAAGAACGTGATGGGTGCTTCTCTTTTGTCAGGGAGGGTATGGCTGAGGACAGCACCGACGCCGAAAGGTGATGCGTCGCAAGTGATGGCCAGGGGCAAGGTTTCGCTGAATTGGATCAGGACGGCGTCGGAGGTGAGGAGGTCTTTGGTTTTTTGGAAGGCGGCTTGCTCCCATCTCCCCCAAGTCCAGGTTGCCGCCTTATCCAGGAGCCTATGCAAAGGCTCCGCCGCCGTTGCCTTTTGGGGTAGGAAAACATTATAAAAGTTCAGCAACCCCAAGAAAGCCTGTAATTCAGTCTTAGACCTAGGGGTGGGGGCCTCTTTGATAGCTTTCACTTTTTTAATTGTAGGGTGAATGCCATGCCGGTCGAGAAGGTAGCCCAAGAATTCCACTCACTCCGTGCACAGTTGGCATTTTTCCCGTTTTACTTTAAGTCCCGTTACTTTAAATTTTGTTAAGACCTCTCTGAGTCGGTTTTCTAATTCGGCTTCGTTTGGCGCCGCCACTAATACGTCATCGAAATAGGGCACCACCCCCTTGATGCCCTGCAGCAAACATTCCATCAGGCTCTGAAAGATGCCTGGTGCCACGCTGACTCCGAACTGGAGTCGGTTGCACTTGAAGGCCCCCCGATGGGTAACGATGGTCTGGGCTTCCGCTGTTTTTTCGTCGACCGGCAACTGTTGGTATGCCTGGGCGAGATCGAGCTTGGCAAAGACCCTGCCCCCTCCCAGTGAGTGCAGTAGGTGTTGCACGATTGGGACGGGGTAGGCGCTTTGTTGCAACGCGCCATTTAGGGTGGCCTTATAGTCCCCACAAATTCTCACGGACCCATCTGGCTTGACCGGGGTCACTATAGGGGTCTCCCATTGGGCATGGTCTATCGGCTGCAGCACCCCCTGTTTGACGAGCTTGTCAATCTGCTCGTCAATCTTAGGTTTTAGGGCAAATGGTACCCGCCTAGGTTTTAGTCGCTTGGGGGGAACCCTAGGGTCTAGGTCAAATGAGATAAGGGGCCCCTGGTACTTGCCCAGGCTTCCGTCGAAGACCTCCCGGAACTCCTGGGCTAGCCGCTGTTCCCAGCCGTCGTCGGCGACGTGGTTGACTCCTGTTAGCGCGATGTCGAGCGGGGCGAACCATTGTAGGCCCAGCAGGCTTGGGCGGTCGCGATCGACGATTGTGAGTGGGAGTTGTTCGGTGCGGCCCTTATAAGTCACATTAAAGTTCTTGGTGCCCACTACCGGGACGCGGTTTCCCTGGTAGTCTTTTATAATAAGTCTTTGGGCATTTATGTTCCTCTTATGGAGGGTGGGCACTAACCGTTTTATCTCGTGCCATGCAATCATGGAGAGGTAGGACCCGGAGTCCACCTCCATCTTGCATGGTTGGCCTTCAATATGGACTTCTACGTGTATCTTTCTGGCGCCGTCGGAGATGGCGTGGCCGATGGTTACCGTCTGGTGGGTTTCTTCCTTGCGCCGACTGTCACCGCCTCTTGAGGGTCGCTGGATTCGGTCCCACTGGCCGTCCGATTGGCGATCTCTGGTCCTGGGTGGGGGGCTTTCCTTTTTACGATCGTGTTGGTCCCATCTGGGTGGACTGCAAGTCTTCTTTTGGCGGCAAACCCGAGCGATGTGTCCCCTTTTTTTACAATGCCTACAGATAGAGTCAAAAAATCGGCATTCTGATCTGGGGTGGTCGCCGCCGCACCCGGCACAGTTGGTCCTCGACCTACGACCTCTTCGGTTCCGTTGGTCGCCGCGCCCCGTCTGCACGCGATGTATGTCCTCCTCGTCTTCTGACGTGCTGGATGCAGACTGGAATTCTCCGTAGTGTGCGGTTGATTCGTTTTTTGGGTCGGCCGACCTTGCCGGGTTGTTGTTTCCGCCCTTCGCGTCTGATTTTCGCATGCTGTCAGCGGAAGTGCGGGTTGCTTCTGTGGCTGCGGCTGCGGTGAGGGCGTCTGCTAGGCTGATGTCGCCCTTAGCCATAAGCCGGCTCTGGAGTGCAGGGTCCCATAGGCCGAGTACGAATCGGTCTCTTAGGAGGCTGTTCAGACCTTCAAATTCGCAGAGTCCTCCTAGGCGCCGCAGCTCGGCGACGAAATCGCTCAGTTTTTCGCCTGGTTTCTGGTCCCGCCGGTAAAATTCGTTGCGCCGGATCAGGATGGGGACCTCGGGGGCGTAATGGCGCCGCAGGATAGGTTCGAGGATGTCCCAGTCCATGGCGGTTGCGTTGGCCGGCTTGGCCAATGCTTTGGCCATCTGGAAAACTTCGGTTCCGCAATGGGTGAGGAAAACAGCGCGTTTTAGCGGGCCCAGGGCGTCCTTCATTCCGGTGCACTCGAAGTACATGCGGAAACGGTCTGAGAACGATTCCCAGTCCTCGGTGGCGGGGTTGAAGGGGGCGGGCGGTGCGATTTTCGCCATTTCGATGCTGAAACTGGCTCTTGTTGGACACGGGGTTCGGTTCAGGGTCGGAATCCCACCTTCGTCGCCAGTGTCGTGTCTGCAAAAGGACGCCAGGAGTCGGTGACTACGTTTCAAGCTCTTTATTTAACAGTTGTGAACTGAACCGGCGAAAAGGAAAAAGCCCGCGGCTTTTATCCTTTTCGCTGCGGCGGCCGCGGCCAATGGCAGCGATTCAAGTCTCCCGCTCTTGGAGTGAGCCAATCGCGGGAGACTTAAAACGGGCCAATCGGCGCGGCTCGTCTGGCCAATCAGAAATCCCCGCGCTTTAGCCAATCAAAGCGCGGGGATTTCGAGTATGTAAATTTAGGACAGAACAAATGCAAATGTCAGTTTTCAAAATGTGAAATCCAATAAAGGAAAACAGGGTTGACTCACTACCTATCTTGTCCCAAAAAATTGAGACAGACAATAATATGATACAATTGTAAATTAAGATTATAGAAGTAGTAAGGTCTCAAAAGTGTCTCAGGATGCATTCTAATTTTTTATATTTTTTTGGTTGTTAGATCTAGCAAAGCACTGCTGTCGGCCTCAATTAGTCAAGTGGGTCTGAATGAAGGGAAAATAGCTTGAGGTAGTATAAATAATGTACTAAACACACTTATTATCTGCACACATTATCTGCACGTATTAAAAAAGCTAGTCTACATGCAAGTTAGGCAGCAAAAGGATTAGTCTGCCATTTTGAGATGGAGTGGAGAAGACACAGGAAGCTCTGTTGTTCTTTGCAAGAATATGCTTCTATGAATGTCTAATAGAAGAAGCAATATTAGTTATGACTCAATGCTATGTCAAGTCTGTATTTATAAATAAATTCAATAGTTATTGTATCAAGTCTACATGTTTTGAATAACATTGGAGATCTACCCTGGAGAATTTGGGAATGTGTGAAAATCTGCTGAGGGTAAAATCCAAACATATCTCCTAAATAATGTTGAGTATTAATTCATTTGATAACTAGTTTCTTATTGCCCATCCTGAATGCACCTGCATTGTCTTCACTTCCATTTCCTACTGCAATCTTCATGAGTCCAGCCACAAAAAATGTGGATGTAATCCCACCTGTTCATTATTTTATTACCTGAGCCTTATAGCTGATCTTTCTCATGGAATTAATAGGCTGTAATAAAAATCACAGGACCACGGTGGCTCAGTGGCTGAGTTTATCGATCAGAAAGGTCGGCAGTTCAGCGGTTCGAATCCCTAGAGCCGCATAATGAAGTGAGCTCCCATTACTTGTCCTGGCTTCTGCCAACCTAGCAGTTCAAAAGCACATAAAAATGCAGGTAGAAAAATGGGGACCACTTTGGTGGGAAGGTAACAGTGTTCTGTGAGCCTTCAGCATTTAGTCATGCTGGCCACATGACCACAGAGATGTCTTCAGATATCGCTGGCTCTTCAGCTTAGAAACAGAGATGAGCACTGCCCCCTAGAGCCAGAAATGACTAGCATGCATGTCTTTACCTTTAATAAAAATCACAGCATCACTTTATTTTTACCTTTAATAAAAATCACAGCATATAAAAGTACAGCTAAAGGCATGTCTTGTTTTATCCCCAAAACAACTGGTAAAACAGGTTACTGTTTTCTCCCTTTAAAATATTACCAACATCTGCACCTTTTTCAGAGATTGGGAGTTTGCTTTTGCTTTTCAGAAGAGGAAAGTTAACTACAAGGGTTGTATTCTAAGCCAAAATAGGGCAATTTGCTACAGTCAACTTACTATAGTCAACTTGCTATCAATCAACTCATCATGGCCAACTTGCTGTGGCCAATTCACTGTAGGACAACTCGCTGTGGGACATCTCAACAATTCAATTTAAGTATTTAAAATAATTAAAACATTTTTAAATTTTTGTCATTCACATTTCATTTTGTCCCTCCTTTTGCATCCTTTCTTTAATGATTCTATTCCACCATTTATTTGATATTAATGTAACTCTTGTCCTGCAGTGAGTTGTCCCATGGCAAGTTGGATGTGTCAAGTTGACCCTGGCGAGTTAGCAATGAATTTTCATTGACCTGTTGTAAGCCAACCCCTGATGATCTACAAAGTTGTTTTGATCATAGACCTTCATAATTAACTTCAGAGCCCGCTGAAGGTGGGCCGCCAATAAACTTAAATGAACAACCAAATAATTTAGAGCCACTATTAGCACTATAAGCTCCTGCTGGAGCTTACAGTATAAGTTATAAGCTTCACTACAAGCTCCATTGATCAACCTAGAAATTCTTGGAGAGAGAAATCCTGAGAGATACTCGAATCATATGCAAATCAATAGCCTAGTCAGTGTTGCTGTTTTGGCATCTCATGCTTGAGATAACTTATCACTATCAAATGGCCATATTAAAAAAAAAACCTGTGGTTATTCCTGATGCAATTGCTTGAAAAAAACATGTTCCAGCCTGAAATGTTTGCTTGACAAAAAATATACTCGATGCACTTGAGTTACATTATTCATTCTTCCTTTTTATTTTACTATATTGATGCCTGAACATCTTGGAAATCAAAATATAGTTGTATATTCAGTAAAAACTGAGAAAAAAAATCAACAGCTTGCTCTTTTTCAATATTCTTGCCCCAGAATATGTTGCTTTAAACTTTGAAGACTAACAATGATTCCTCCCTAGATTTGTCCCAGCTCAAAAAAAAAGTCTTGAAACATTGGATTAATAAATTATTACATGATAAGATGCGGTAAATCCCAACTTCATCAGATGATGAAGCTTAACCTTAAAAGAGAAATATATACTTTCATGATTTGGCTGAGATGAATATAATAAATAATAAGACTGAAAGAAATTAACTGCAGTGGTGATGGTGATAGAAATACGTAAGAAGTGGCAATTTAAAAAAAATTAGTATGACACTAGCATCTTTACAGTAATAGCAATGGCAATAGCACTTAGACTTATATATAGCTTTATAGTGCTTTACAGCCCTCCCTAAGCAGTTTACAGAGTCAGCATATTGCCACCAACAATCTGGGCCCTCATTTTACTGACCTCGGAAGGATGGAAGGCTGAGTCAGCCTTGAGCTGGTGAAACTCGAACTGCCAAACTGTTGGCAGCCAGCAGTCAGCAGAATTAGCCTGCAGTACTGCATTCTAACCACTGTGCCACTGCAGCTCTTTAATAAACTGATTAACACATGTACTGGAACAACTCTGGCTCTCTGTTCAACCTATGAGGAAACAGATTGAATTGCTTACAGATTTTTAAATGAATTGTTTCTCGGTTTTAGCTTCTAATTATTAAAGAACATTAATGAGAACCTAATCTAGATAAACCTAGATATTTCAACTGACACATAAATTAACAGATTGATTAGAGTTACTGGGACTGAGCTGCAAACATCTGGATATCCATTAGATACTAAGAAATAATGTTTTGTATATCTAAACTCATATAGTGAATTTGATCAGTGGTGGTCAAAATAGTATGTTGCTTATTAAGAAAAATAGCCCCATCTTGATTTGTTTTTACCACACCTTGTTCACATTCCAGCCTCATCACAAGTATTGCAAGATATCAACAATTTCTTGTGAAATTCTTTAAGTACTAATGCTCCTAAGACCTATGAAAATAGAGGTTTGTGTACAGCATATACTTTATATGTACACACAGACTGTACACAAAGAAGGAAGTATATTTTTGGAAAACATTTGTGAACAATTTAAACATAATAGAAGCTAGGTTCAGGCCCCAGCTAGAAACATAATCAACCTCTGCATTTCCAAATTTATGCTTTCTGCCTGTGTAGATGATAATGAACTACATGAAATAACAGACTCTGGAGGATAAAAAAATACTTCCTATGTACTTATTTAAGCCAAACAACTATCAATTAAAGAAAGATATGTCTCCTGTGAGTAGATTAATCCAGGCAAATGCTACAACTTGCATTGAATACAGCTTTATTTTTCCAATTTAAATATATTTTTACCTTTATCCTATCTTGCAATGTCATTTCTATAATCTAGAATGATTGGTCACTATCAAATATGGATAAGGCAGCAAAATTGGCTAGATTCATAACAAGTTGGATATTTTGTGATTTGGTCATGCTGATAGCAATAGCAATAGACTTAGACTTAGACTTCACAGTGCTTTGCAGCACTCTTTGAATGGTTTACAGCATCAGCATAATGCCCCCAACAATCTGGGTTCTCATTTTACTGACGTCAGAAGGATGGAAGACTGAGTTAATCTTGAACTGGTCAGGATCAAAGGAATCAAACTCCTGGCAGTGTGAGCAGAGTTAGCTTGCAATAATACATCCTATCTACTGTGCAACCATGGGTCTTAGAAGAGCCATGGGTTCCAAAATGGAATCCAACTATTCTCTTAGCATGCTGCATAGTCTAATCCTTTAGGTTACACATAATATAAATTATTTATTTGGCCCAATATATTATATAAACACAGTCTTTGCTAACCCAGCTTTTTGATTCAGTCATTTGGTCCAAAGTTTTCCTTCGATATGGTAGCAGATTTCATTCAAAATTTGAATGAAACAGTAAAATCACAATTCTTTTTCTTGCCATTTAGTTGTAATCTGGGATTTTGCTACTCAGATGCATTAGCTGTAGGTACAGACTATTGTGGATCCATATGGATTTTAAATGATCTGAGAATTATTATTTGGTCACAATAAATATCATAAGACACTCCCAAAGTTCATACATTGTGAATGTGAAAGAATCACACCACCTAGAAGCCTTACCATTACCTAAAAATACAGTACTGGGAGTTGGAGTCCCCATATTACTAGAGCTGATTTTGACCAGTGTTATTTCATTCCTCTTGTAAAGCTGGCATCTCAGAGGCCCTGCAATATTTTTATTCATAGGTAAAATGCAATTCAAGATGCAACAATAAAGGGGCAATTATTAGCCTTTTCCCAGGGCTAGATAGGGTATTAATTATTTAAACAGTTTTTTCAATTATTAGTAAAACATCAAGCTCAAAAAATTCATGGAGCTAGATTTTGCCTCAAGCAAAGAGATTAATGAGAAAGATCCTGTCTAGGGAAAAAAAAGAGAGATTTAGAAGGTAGCTGGATAACCTTGGATTAACTTTAGTTATATCATGATTTTTCATGGCCTGGTTATGTCCCTACCCCCAGCTGCCAATATTTGCAGACTTGAATCATTCTCATAAGGACACTCTAATATGGAGAGTCAAAGAACAAAACATGGAAAGACGTGAAAAGAATGGAAAGCTTGCAGGTTAATAATCATAACTGAAATACACAACTGAGATGACAGTTGCATTATTTGGCATGATGCAACTTAACTATGTATGATTTTATCAAGGGCATTGCTGTACACCGAGCACAAAGGTTTCAGATGAAGAAATAGATTTTTAGACCGTTCAGGTCATCCCTCAAGGGAGAAATGTTGGAATGAAAAATGATGTGGACCTTTAAGGGAACATTGTTTCAAATTCTAAAACCAACCTCCTGATTGATATTCCTGGGTTTGGAAAAAGGAGGGGAAAGATGCTAAGGGCATGGTCATCCAAGCATTCCATAAAGGCATTTGAGATATTGAAGATGAACAAATCCAAACTCTGTCAAGGATCTTGAAGTACTCATCTCTAATGATCTAAGTGCTAGAGCCCACTGTAACTACATAGCCAAAAAGGCGTTAAGAGTTGTTAACCTAATCCTACATAGCTTTTTCTCCGATAATATCACACTACTAACTAGAGTATACAAAACATTTGCTAGACCAATACTTGAATACAGCTCATCAGTCTGGAACCCACATTACATATCTGATATTAACACAGTTGAGAAAGTCCAGAAATATTTCACGAGTTCTCCACTTCTCTATTCATTGCAGAATACCTTATGCCACCAGACTCGAAATTCTAGACCAAGAAAACCTAGAACTACGCCACCTTCGCTCCAATCTAAGTATAGCATATAAAATCGCACATTGCAATGTCTTACCTGTCAATGAATA
Organism: Hydrophis major; assembly: GCA_033807585.1. Classification (NCBI taxonomy): domain Eukaryota; kingdom Metazoa; phylum Chordata; class Lepidosauria; order Squamata; family Elapidae; genus Hydrophis; species Hydrophis major. Next base: position 260,729,332 of record CM066329.1, read on the forward strand.
CTTCAGCTTCAACCATAACAACACAAGAGCAAACAATAGATACAAACTGAAGGTTAATAGCACCAAACTTGATTGCAGGAAATATGACTTCAGCAACAGAGCAGTCAATGTCTGGAATACTCTACCTGACTCTGTGGTTGCTTCCCAAAACCCCAAAAACTTTAACCTTAGACTGTCTACTATTGACCTCACCCCTTTCCTAAGAGGTCTGTAGGGGGTGTGCATAAGTGCACCAACGTGCCTACCGTCCCTGTCCTATTGTTTCTTTTATTTTTTTATTTTTCTTATATGTATCCATGTATTCATAACTATGTTTTTACTTATACCTATTATCTTGTAAGCAATTGACAAAATAAATAAATAAAAATAAATAAAAACCAATGGTCTCTCATCTGGGATCTACGTGACATTTGAACAATGCAAAATATATTGTCCAACAGGAGCTAAAGTATAGTTTTGTGTTCTTGAGGTTTCATCACTAGCCAATAAATAAATAAATAATCAAACAAACAAACAACCAGCAGGATTTCTGCAATAAAGGGCACAAACATCAGGCTTTGCGAGGCTTCTTCTTGCAAACGAACATTGCATTCTGTTAAGTTCTGAGCATGGCGTTAAGAATGGAGACGAGCCGGTGAAACAGTGAACTTCAAACTCTTTATTAACATGGTGTGACAGCTCAGCTCAATGGCTGAAATGGCCCCCTTTATATAGGCAAACTCTTAAGTATTTAATCAATGAAACACAGGGAGCACTAGTTCCGTTAACCAGTAGGAGAGGCTCGTTAATAGCCAATCGGATTCTCCTGAATGGACCAATCTGATGTCGCTATTATCGGCCAATCAGAAGTGTAGGGCCAGAACCCTGCACTTTACTTCTAGCTCTCATATTCTTTATTAAACACATTTATTGATTCACAACACCCCTTCCCCCCAGGTTTTATTTAAGGGGTGTGGTTACGTAGTCTTTGAGGTAGGCCGGTTGTTTTGTTTGTCTATTTGATTTACGTTGTACGCCCGGTATACGGCTACAGTCTTGTTGAGTTAGGACGTTCTCTGTGAAAAGGGTGCCTCTATTTCTGCATTCAAACTTCCATTGTCGCTAATGTTCTTAGCATCTCCCTGAGGCGAATTCACCCCCATCTCCGATCCTTCTACACATGTTGCCTCTGCGCAGTCATCACTGCTGCTTAAGCTTTCAGCTGTTTCAAAATCATCTTCCTCGGTATCTCCTCCCCCCTCAGTTTGGGAGTTAGGGGACTCAGAGATCCCTGACTGTAGCCTTGAATGCAGCTGATCAATATGGCGCTTCCATATTCTATCATTGCGACATGTCACGCGGTACGATCTGGGGCCGGTTACTTGGACCACAGTTGCCTCGACCCACAATGGATTGCCCGAAAAGTTCCTGGCAAAAACTAAGTCGCCTACCTGGAAGTTTTGACATCTCCCACTGGATCCGTGTGGTTTCTCAGGTTCGTACGATGGGTGCAGATGGTCGAGGTGGGAGCGGAGCTTCCGCCCAATCAATAACTCGGCAGGAGTTTTGTTGGTGACGCTGTGCAGACTGATATGCTGTAAAAGGAGTATTCAGTTAATCTTGTCTTCGATATCGCCATAGTCCATCTTTTGTAAGGTTTTCTTGACGAATTGTACCATGCGCTCAGCCCTTCCATTGGCCGCAGGATGCGTCGGCGAAGTCAGCGCATGGCGAATACCGCGGTCTGCCAGGTACTGTTCAAAAGACAGCGCAGTAAATTGGGGCCCGTTGTCGGATACCAGAACATCTGTTAGTCTGTGTGTTGTAAATAGTCTGTCTAGTTTCCTGATGACCGCTTTGGTTGTTGTATTTCTCATCTCATGGATTTCAAGCCAGTTCGAGTAGGCATCCACTGTTAATAATAATGTGTGGCCTTTGGTAGGTCCCGCAAAGTCCAAATGAATACAGGACCATGGTCCCCTCGGTGTTTCCCATTCGGTCGGGGTTGCTTTCGGTGGGGCATTGCTTACTTCCTGGCATTTTACCCAAATCTCGATCTGCTTATCAATGCCCGGCCACCATGCGTAGCTACGTGCGAGGGCTTTCATGCGCACAATGCCGGGGTGGCCATTGTGCAAGGTTCTTAGTATCGCTTGTCGTAACCGCTCTGGGACAATGACTCTATCACCCCAGATAATGCAGCCCTTCTGGGAAAACAGTTCCATTTGTCGATTCTTGAATGGGGCGTAGACATCAGATATCTGGTCCAATGGCCATCCACGCTCGACCCAGCTGAGGACTCGTGCTAAAATGGGGTTGCGTTTTGTTTCCATCGCGATATCTCGGGCTGTTAATGGCGATGTTCGAAGTGTCTCGATTTGCAGAGTTGTAACTGTCGGAGCGGGGTCATCAATGGTCTCTGGAAGTGGTGCGCGGCTCAATGCGTTGGCGTGGGAAATGGCCTTCCCCGGGCGGAATTATATGCAGCCAAGAATTCTGACCAGCGAGTCATTCTGGGAGATAATATATAAGGGGTTGGCCTATCTCCCACTATTATTCCCAGCAAAGGTTTGTAGTCAGTCACTATAGTAAAGGCTCGGCCATACACATACTCATGAAATCTCTTAACAGCAGACACAATAGCAAGGGCTTCTTTATCAATTTGATTGTCATTGCATTCTGCTTTTGAAAGCGTCTTTGAGAAATAGGCAACAGGGGCTTCATTACCGTTTGGCAAAACGTGGCTCAAAATGGTGCCCACTCCGAATGGTGATGCATCACATGTGATTGTTAAAGGCAAAGTCTCGTTATACTGCATCAACACAGCATCAGAAGTCAATAATTTTTTCACATTTCGAAACGCCTGCTCCTCTTTGTGTCTCCATACCCAGATTGCTTTTTTGTCCAATAGACGATGTAGGGGTTCGGCTACGGTTGCTTTGTGAGGCAGGAAAACATTATAAAAATTGATAAGGCCTAGAAATGCCTGCAGGTCGACCTTATTTTGGGGTTTGGGGGCGTTTTTGATTGCCCTAAGTTTGCTATTGGTGGGGTGAATGCCATGACTATCAATTAAATATCCTAAAAATTCTACACGATCCATACATAGTTGACACTTATCCTTTTTAACTTTGAGACCTGCGTCTTTGAATCTCTGTAGAACCAACCTCAAGCGATCCCTCAGAATTTTCCGAGTTGGGGCAGCAATTAACAGATCATCAAAGTATGGGACAATGCCTTTTATCCCTTGTAATAGTCTTTCCATCAAACTTTGAAAGATTCCCGAGGCTACGCTTACTCCAAATTGGAGCCGGTTACACTTAAAGGCACCTCAGTGTGTAATGATCGTTTGGGTCTCTGCCGTTTTTTTGTCTACGGGCAGTTGTTGGTATGCCTGGGCTAAGTCTAGTTTAGCGAAGACTTTTCCGCCCCCCAGGGAATGGAGGAGGTGTTGCACCACCGGTACCGGATAAGCGTTTTGTTGAAGGGTGTGGTTCAGGGTGGCTCAGTAGTCCCCACAAATTCTTATCGATCCATCCAGCTTGATGGGTGTCATGATTGGAGTTTCCCAGGGAGAGTGATCGGTTGGTTCTAACACACCCTGGGCTATTAATTTATCAAGCTGATCGTCGATCTTTGGTTTAAGGTCGAATGGGACTCGACGAGGCTTAAGGTGGATGGGAGCTATTTCGGGATTGAGGTTAAATGATATCGGGGTCCCCTTGCACTCACCTAGTTTTTCTGCAAAGACGTCCTGGAACTCTTGGATGAGGTCCTCTTCCCAGTCGCTGCTGCAGATTCGGTGAATGCCGGCTACTTCAATTCCGAGTGGAGCGAACCATTGGAGGCCTAGCAGACCAGGCCGATCCCTGTCGACTACAGTCAGGGGTAGGAATGCTGTACGGTTCTTCAACGATACCCAGACTCGGCTGGATCCAATGACTGGAATTCGATTTCCCTGATAGTCCTTGAGTATGAGTCTTTGGAATCGGAGGTCTTGCCATTGGACCGTAGGGATGAGCTGCTTGAGGGTCTTCCAGGAAACCATCGAGAGGGACGATCCTGAATCGACTTCCATCAGGCAGGGCTGGTTCTCGATGGCCACTTTCACTTGGATCTTCTTGGCATCAAGAGTTGAGGCGTGACCAATCGTGATAGTTTGATGAGCCTCTTCTCATTTCATTGAGTGGTTTAGGGGTTTGTTTCTGTAGGATTGGTTGTTCCATTGGTGGTTCACGGGTTCTCGCATCGTAGGACGGTTTCCTGTCAGTTGGCGATAGTTAGCCCCTCTTGAGGGCTGGCGGGGTCCAAGCTTGCTTCTACAGACCCGTCCGATATGGCTTCTTTTCCCGCACACAAGGCAGAGCACGTCGAGGAATTTGCATTCTCATCGGGGGTGGCTTGCCCCACAACCAGCGCATTGGTGCTGAGATCTCTGGCATTGGTCTCGTTCGGACCGAAGTCGGTGGACCTCTTCTTCGTCGCTGTCTGATGATGAATCAAGGTCCTCGTGGTGGGCCGTTAGTAGCTGCCCTTCTGACTGAGGTGAAATTTTGCGGGTCAGTTGATGAAGGGGGGCGTGGGTGTGGCGCATTCGGGCAGCCGATTTCCTGGTTGCTTCTGCTGCAGTAGCTTCGGTAATGGCATCTGCAAGGCTGATGTCGCCTTTCGCCATCAGCTTGCTTTGGACATGTAGTGCATCTAGTCACAGAACTATTCTGTCTCTCAGGGCTTCTTTGAGGTCGGCAAACCCACATAGGCCTCCCAGATTCCGGAGATCTGCTCTGAAATCAGCAACACTTTCGCCCTTCTGCTGACTTCTCTGGTAAAATTAATGCCTTCTCACGAGCATTGGCATGATCGGTGCATAGTGGGCCCTCAGTAGGGGTTCGAGGACGTCCCAGTCCATAGACTTTACTTCTGCTGGTTTCGCTAGTACCTTGGTCATCTTGAATACGGTTGGCCCGCAATGAGTTAGGAATACTGCCTGTTTCTTCCCGGTAGTGGCATCCGTCAAATTGTTGGTCTCCAGAAACATCTGGAAGTGATCCATATAGGAATCCCAGTCTTCTTGCGCTGGGTCGAATGGAGTGGGTGGTATGATGCCGCCGGACATGGTTCCACCATTGTGTGTTTCAGCCACGTGCTCGGTTATCATTCTTCGTCGTTCAGTCAGCTCTGACGTCTCCAAATCCCACCCTCGTCGCTAGTGTTATGTTCTGAGCATGGCGTTAAGAATGGAGATGAGCTGGTGAAACGGTGAACTTCAAATTCTTTATTAACATGGTGTGACAGCTCAGCTCAATGGCTGAAACGACCCCCTTTATATAGGCAAACTCTTAAGTATTTAATCAATGAAACACAGGGAGCGCTAGCTCCGTTAACCAGTAGGAGAGGCTCGTTAATAGCCAATCGGATTCTCCTGAACGGACCAATCCGATGTCGCTATTATCGGCCAATCAGAAGTGTAGGGCCAGAACCCTGCACTTTACTTCAAGCTCTCATAATCTTTATTAAACACATTTATTGATTCACAACACATTCTATCTTTCAAAATGGATTCTTCAGCTTTTCTTGTTTCCTCTTGTCCTGCTGGATCCTGTTTAAAAATGCATTAAAAATGCATTGTCTATTGAAGTGAGTAGGAAAGTGAAGTGAGCTCTAGATGGACTTATTGGTCTATCTAAGACCTCATCCATCATGTGCTGCAACTTTTCTCTTCTGACAAGCCCCTGGTGAGCAGCTGCATGGAATTTACATGAAACGTGGTTGGGCATTAGTTGTGCTAGCTCTTCTCTCAATTTATCACTGTCACCTGGCACTATTTTAAATTGAGTGTTTCCAACATGCTTCTTTGCAGACAAGGTGGACTATTGCACCCATATTTTCCTCAGAATATCCCCCTACAGATTTGTGTAGCCTGTGCTGCATTTAAGTACATCTGCTAAAAGTATGTGTATGTATGAGTCACTTAGAGAAAAAAAATTAATTAGCTGTGTTAGGGATGCACACCCTAGCAGAACGTGCAACGGCAGTCTAGCCGCAAGCAAATGATGTGAGATAAACGTTGTTGTAGTTTACACTCAGTAAAACAGATACACTGTGCCAGTTAAGTAGTTTTTTATTCCAGCAAGAGTTATAGCATAGTCAAAACAGTCCATATGTCATACATTAGTTCAGTCCATCCAGGGATTAATCAGTTGCAAAGTTGAGTGTTGAAAATAGAGGTCAGTAAACTTACAAATAATCAGTCCAGCAATATATCTCTTTTGCAGTCAGAGATATGAAGAAAATCAAACCCCTTTTCTTCGTTTCAGCAACAGCAGGGAAACATGCAGTTATCACCATCAATCCAACATTGTCAGCTACTACAGTAAAAGCCAGCTAACAGTGAGCTCTCTTGCTCCCTCTTATGGTGATTTTACAACTGCACCCAAAATACATGTTTTGCAGTTAAAGTGATACTTACACTTAAACTCACTAACATAGTTTATATATTATTTTTACCCAAACTAAGTTAGGTAACCAATGTTATCCCTAACAAGCTGTCATTTCACAGCAACTACCCTGCTTACCCTGTCTTTCATATGACTGATACAAATGAGAATATTTCATTGAATACAAAGACTGTTTCACAAGAAAGAGTATAATTTGTACTAACTGTTTGGTGGTCACACAGTCAGTGAAAGTAAGTTAAGAGAAAGGTGAATCAGTTCTTACCAAATACATTTATTTCTAACAAACTGAGAAGAATCCTAGTTTAAGGTTAGGAATTCTGGAGGTTCCTTTATCTATTTCTCTCTGTTAAACTGCTTGGTTGTGGAATATAATTTGATATTCACATCCATTCAGGGATGGACTTCTTGTTCAGACAATCATTGTTTATCAACAACAGTTTTGTTTACCTTACAGAGGAGCAAACATTTGACCGGAGTTTCTTTTTCTAAATAAAAAATGATGCACAGTTTGCATCTGGTCTCAAATAACATCTATTCATTCTTTACACAGTCATTTACAGACACATGTTCGTTCTCATTTTCACAAATACAGTAAATTACTAAACCATTTGACAAGGCAAAGCTGGGGGTGATAATTCTAAGAGAGTTCATAGAGTATCATTCCCAGCATCCTTCCCAAAAGTCATATTTGTCTGGATTCCTAGAACAAAAATGTGAGTGGTACAAAATGAATATAGTCTTGCCAAGATATGGAGAGATATAAAATTCCTTTTGGGGGAGGGGGGCACAGTGATGTGTTTCTGTTAAAGTTCCCAAACAAGCAGAAGAGTATGGTGGCATAAAATTTGTTGCTATGATTGTTGCAGTTTCTTCTGCCAGTGGCAGAGGGTAACTTACGCTATCATTGATTTTGAGACTCTGAGGCTGGCAACTTATGCTATCTTTAGGGTCAAGTTAAAAATATGAAATTGATGGATCTCTCCAGCTTTTTTTTCCTTCCATAAAAAAAAAAAAATCACTAGAAAGTGAGAAAACAACTTCCAATCACTCTCCCTGGTTGACATGGGGAAGAATTGGGTATGTGTAGACAGGTGCTTGGAATGTCCTGCTTAACACAGGTCATCCTTTGACCTGTGATCACAATTGAGCCCAAAATTTCTGTTGTTAAACAAAACATTTGTCAAGTGAATTTTGCCTCGTTTTACGACCTTTCTTGTCACAGTTGTTAAGTGAATCACTGCAGTTGTTAAGTTAGTCAGTCACACAGGTGTTAAATGTATCGGGCTTCCTCATTGACTTTGCTTGTCAGAAGGTCACAAAAGATGATCCCATGACCCCTTGGACACTGCAATCGTCATACATATGAATCAGTTGCCAAGCATCTGAATTTTGATTGTGTGACCATGGAGATGCTGCAATGATTGTAAGTGTGAAATGTCGTATCCGTTCGGCAAGAAGACCAGGAGGCAGTGATTGTGGTTTCAGCTCTTTATTTAGCCCCCGGAACCGATCTGGCTCCAAGGGAAAACTTGCGGCTTTTTATTCTCAAGCCGCGGCGGCCGCAGCCAATGCCACCTCTTTGAATCTCCCGCGATTCGTATCCACCAATCGCGGGAGATTCTTAGCGGGCCAATCAGCACAGCTCGCTAAACCAATCAGATCACCCCATGCTTTGACCAATCAAAACGCGGGGTTTCAAGAATGCAAATGAAGGTACAGAACACCCCTACCCTCTTGGTTTGGTACTACGTAATGTAGTCCCATAAGTAGGCGGGGCTCCGCACTTGCCTACTGGACCTGCGCAGGTCAGTCGTTGGTTGGCTCCTGGCCGGTTCGGTCGGGTTCTCTGTGTCTTTCGGCCTCGTCGATGAAACCGCCTGGTAGGCCTTGCCGGGCTGCTTGTCGCAGCTCCCTCCCGGTCTACCCGGGCTGGTTGAGCTGCGGTTTTTGCCGCTCCCGCCCAGTCTTTCCGGGCTGGTCGAGCTGGCCTGGCTGCTTCTCCCTGGTGAGGCTTCAAGCTGGCTGCTTGCTGGTGAGTATGGTTGGTTTCCTTCTGGGTTTTGGTTCCCGGGGTATTCCCTCCCCTCTTGGCTTGTGTTAAGGGGATTTTCTGTGTCTGGTTGCATGTCGGTTGTATTTCTTGTGGCCGTTCTCGATCTTATTTGATCGATGTGGCGTTTCCACGCTCGTCCATCGGTTGTTTGCAGCCGGTACGAGCGGGGACCTGTCAGTTGGGTTATGGTTACTGGTACCCATAGTGGGTCTCCCATTAGATTTTTTGCATAGACAGCGTCGCCTGGTGCAAAAGACCGGTGCTTGCTGGAGGAGTTTGGGGGTTTTTCCGGGTTGTATGTGGGGTGTAGTCTGTCAAGTGGGGACCTTATTTTCCTCCCCATTAGTAGCTCTGCCGGGCTTTTGTTCGTTGTTGTGTTCAGGGTTATATGTTGGATAAAAAGCATTTTATTTGTTTTGTCTTGGATTTCCCCGTGTTTGATTTTCTGGATGGTTTTTTTCGTGAATTGAACCATCCGTTCCACCCTTCCGTTCGCCGCCAGATGCGCCAGACCTGTCAGTGTGTGTCGTATGCCCCGTGAATTGGGGCCCGTTGTCCGACACGATGACATCCGGGAGGCCGTAGGTTGCGAATAGTTTGCAAAGTTCCTTGGTCACGGCCTCTGTGGTGGTGGATTTCATGTTGCTTACCTCCAGCCAGTTGGAGTAAGCATCTACGGTTACTAGGAATGTATGTCCCTTGGTGGGCCCGGCAAAGTTTATGTGGACTCTAGACCAGGGTCCCCTGGGGGTTTCCCATTCCAGGATCAGTGCTGCGGAAGGGCTCGGTCTGGTTTCTTGGCAGCGTTGACACCTTGCCACCCAGGCCTCGATTTGCTTATCCATCCCTGGCCACCAAGCGTAACTTCTGGCCAGGGCTTTCGTTCTAACTATGCCCGGGTGCCCCTCGTGTAACAAACCCAATACCTTCCCTTGCAGTTTTTCCGGGATAACCACCCTATCCCCTTTTTGCAGTGTGAGTTCCGGAATGTTTTGAATGCTTTGTCGTTGTCCTTTTCCGGCCACCATTTCTCTACCCAATGTAACACCAGCGCCAGACGTTTGTCTTTATTGGTTTCTCGGGCAATGTCTGACGCGGTTATGGGTAGACTGGGCAGAGTCTCTATGCTGAGGGTGCTCGTCGTAGGTGCTAGATCGGTGTCTAGATCAGGTAGCGGCTCACGGTTCAAAGCGTCTGCATGTGTGATAGTCTTACCGGGTCGGTGTGTGAGCCAGTAGCTGTAGGCGGCAAGGAATTCAGACCACCTTGTCATCCTGGGAGATAAAATGTTCAGGGTGGCCCAGTTCCCTGCCAGGATGCCCAGCAATGGCTTGTGATCCATGATGATTGTGAAGGTGCGGCCATAGAGATACTCGTGTAACCTCTTCACTGCTGCGACAATGGCTAGGGCCTCCTTGTCCAGCTGGCTGTAGTTCCGCTCCGGTTTGGTAAGTGTCCTGGAGAAGAAAGCGATGGGTGCTTCTCTTCCATCTGGGATTGTGTGGCTGAGGACGGCGCTGACGCCGAAGGGTGAGGCGTCGCATGTGACGGCGAGTAGTAGGGTCTCGTTGTATTGGATGAGGACGGCATCCGAAGTGAGCAGGTCCTTGGTTTTCCTGAAGGCGGCTTCCTCGCGTTTCCCCCAAGTCCAGGCAGCCGTCTTGTCCAAGAGCCTATGCAAAGGCTCTGCCGTGGTTGCGTTCTGGGGCAGGAAAACATTGTAAAAATTAAGCAGTCCCAGAAACGCCTGCAGTTCCATTTTAGTCCTGGGTGTGGGGGCCTCTTTAATGGCTCTGATTTTGGTTGCGGTAGGGTGGATGCCGTACCGGTCTAGGAGGTACCCCAGGAACTCGACCCGCTCTGTGTAAAGTTGGCACTTTTCCCTCATCACATTTAGCCCGGTTTCCTTGAATTTGGTTAACACCTCCCTTAGCCGACCCTCTAGTTCTCGCTAGTTGGTTGCCGACACCAGCACATCATCGAAGTAGGACACCACCCCCTTGATGCCTTGCAAGAGTCTCTCCATGAGGCTCTGGAAAATTCCAGGTGCCACGCTGACTCCAAACTGGAGTCGGTTACATCGGAAAGCTCCCCGGTGGGTGACTATGGTTTGCGCCTCCGCAGTTTCTGCGTCGACCGGCAGCTGTTGGTATGCTTGGGCCAGGTCGAGTTTCGCAAAAACCTTACCTCCCCCCAGTGAGTGTAGAAGATGCTGCACTACTGGGATGGGGTAGGCGCTTTGTTATAAGGCGCAATTTAGGGTGGCCTTATAGTCACCGCAGATTCTCACCGACCCATCGGGCTTGACTGGGGTGACTATTGGGGTCTCCCACCGGGCATGATCAATTGGTTGTAGGACCCCTTGCTTGATGAGCTTGTCAATTTGCTCGTCAATTTTTGGCCGGAGTGCAAAGGTACCCGCCGTGGATTTAGGCGTCTTGGGGGAATGTTAGGGTCTAGGCTGAAGGAGATGGGGGGCCCTCGGTACTTGCCTAGGTCGCCGTCGAACACTTCCTGGAAGTCCCATGCCAGTTGCTGCTCCTAATCGGTCTCGGCGATGTGGTTGATGCCCGTGACTTCGATGCTGAGCGGCGCGAACCATTGCAGTCCCAAAAGGCTGGGACAGTCTCGGTCCACGATTGTCAGGGGAAGCTTCACCGTGCAGCCCTTAAATGTTACATTGAATTGTCCGGTTCTGACTACCGGGATGCGGTTTCCCTGGTAGTCTTTGAAGATTAGTCTCTGGTTCTCCAGTCCCTTCTTGTGGATGGTAGGCACCAAGCATTTGATTTCTTGCCAGGCGACCATGGAGAGGTAGGACCCGGAGTCCACCTCCATTTTGCATGGCTCGCCTTCGATGCCTACCTCCACGTAGACTTTTCAGGTGTTGGTGGTTGATGCGTGGCCGATGATGACCGTCTGGTGGGTTTCCTCCTTCCGCTGGGTCTCGTCACCTCGTCGGGTTTGCCCGCTCTGGTCCCATCGGCTGTCGGCTGGGTGATCTCTGGCTCTGGGGGGTGTGCTGTCCCGTCTCCACTCGCTGTGGTCCCGCCATCTAGGGCTGTAGGCTTTCTTTAGTCAGCAGACGCGGGCGATGTTACCCTTTTTGTCGCACTGCCGGCAGACTGCATCGAAGAAACAGCACTCAGATCTCGGGTGATCGCCTCTGCAACCGGCACACGCGGTCCCCAACTTACCACCCTGCCGAGTGCGCTGGTCGCGTCCCACCTGGAGCCAGTGGATTTCCTCCTCCTCGTCCGAAGTGTCGGCGGCGGAGTGGAATTCGCCATGGTGGGGTGGTCTCGCGGTGACTTGCTTCCAGTTGGGCCTCGGTCACCCGTCCAGAGTCAGTGGTCACAGTGTGGTCCCCTGCATCCAATCTCCGCATGCGGTTCGCCGACTTCTGGGTAGCCTTGGCTGCGGTGGCTTCAGCGATGGCGTTGGCAAGGGCGATGTCACCTTTGGCTATCAGCCGACTCTGGAGGACTGGATCCTGAAGTCCGAGCACGACTTGGTCCCGTAGGGTCTCGTCCATGTCGGAGAATCCGCACATGCCTCCTAGGTTCCGTAACTCGGCAACAAAGTTGCTGATGCTTTCGCCCGGTCTCTGGTCCCACCGGTAGAAGTTTTGCCGCCTGATGAGGGTGGACACCGCGGGGACATAGTGGTTGCGGAGCAAGGCCTCGAGGGCGTCCCAGTCCATTGCCTTGACGTCAGCAGGTTTTGTGAGGGCTTTCGCCATCTTGAACACTGCAGGCCCGCAGTGTGTCAGGAAGACCGCTCGTTTTTTCGGCCCGGTGGCATCCTTCATGCTGCTGCATTCAAGGAACATGAGGAATCTGTCCGTGTAGGATTCCCAGTCCTCGCTAGCGAGGTTGAAGGGCGCGGGCGGAGCGATGCTAGCCATCTCATTGGTCTTGCTTCCGTCGGACACGTGCTCGCTGGGGTTCAGCCTCGGGATCCCACCTTCATCGCCAGTGTCGTGTCCATTCGGCAAGGAGACCAGGAAGCAGTGACTGCAGTTTCAGCTCTTTATTTAGCCCCCGGAACTGATCTGGCTCCAAGGGAAAACTTGTGGCTTTTTATTCTCAAGCCACGGCGGCCGTGGCCAATGACTCCGCTTTGAATCTCCCGTGATTCGTATCCACCAATCGCGGGAGATTCTTAGCGGGCCAATCAGCGCGGCTTGCTAAACCAATCAGATCACCCCGCGCTTTGACCAATTAAAACGCAGGGTTTCAAGAATGCAAATGAAGATACAGAACATGAAAAATGGTCATAAGTCACTTTTTTCAGTGTTGTTGTAACTTTGAATGATCGCTAAATGAATTAAGCAAAGACTACCAGTACTGTCATGTAGCTACGATCCGTGAATCAGGCTGTGTCTGAAAAATGGGTCTAGTGCTTTTTTGAAAGAGTGCTAAACTTATGCCACAAAATAGCCTGTTGGACTGGCCCTGGTACAGAGATCACAGATGAAGGGTGAAGCAGGAGAGTTTGATGGATCATGAATGAGATTTGGAAGTACGATAGCTTGTGGGTGGACATGGAATTGGAATAGAACAGGCTTTGTTTGTTTTTGACAAACAGTCTCTATGCTACACTGGGCAGCTCACAATACATCAGACATTATAAAAATAATGTAATAATAAGCAACTGTTAAGTACTGAGCATGGGCACAAAAGAATGGAGACGAGCCGGTGAAACGGTGAACTTCAACTCTTTATTTACATAGTGTGACAGCTCAAAACAATGGCTGCTATAGCCTTCCTTATATAGGCAACTTATTAACTATTCAACCAATGAAAACCTTGGAGCGCTAGCTCCGTTGACCAATGAGAATGGCTCGTTAATGGCCAATCAGATTCTCCTGAATGGACCAATCTGATCTCGCCATTTAACAGCCAATCAGAAGTGCAGGGCCAGAACCCTGCACTTGACTCCAAGCTCAAGATAACTTTATTTCACATTTATTCATACACATTTATTCATTCACAACACCCCTTCACCCCGGGTTCCATTTATGGGGTGCGGTTACGTAGTCCTTAAGGTAGGACAGTTGTTTTGTTGGTCTATTTGATTTTCGTTGTGCACCCGGTATTTGGCTGCACTCTTGTTGAGGTAGGGCGTTGTTTGGCAAAAGGGGTGTTTCTAACTCTGAGTTCGCGTTTTCGTTGTCACCAACATCTTCGGTATCACCCTGTGGTGAGCTTGCTCCCATCCCTAATTCCTCTTCTCGTGTTTCTGTTCCATTATCATTCCCTTCAAAAAGGTTTTCTGCTAATTGAAGTTCATCTTCCTCTATATCTCTCCCCGCTCCTCAGTTTGGTAATCAGGGGGCTCGGAGATCCCTGACCGCAGCCTTGATCGTAGTTGATCGACATGGCGCTTCCATAGTCTATCATCACGGCATTGTACAATGTATGTTCTGGGGCCGGTTACGCGGACCACCGTCGCTTCTACCCACAATGGATCACCTGATAAGTTTTTAGCGAACACCAGGTCGCCTACCTGGAAGTTATGGCATCGGCTGCTGGATCCGTGTGGTTTCTCCGGTTCGTACGCTGGGTGTAACTGGTCGAGGTGGGAGCGGAGCTTTCGTCCCATTAGCAACTCGGCGGGAGTTTTGTTGGTGATGCTGTGTGGAGTGATATGCTGTAAAAAGAGGATGCGGTTTATTTTCTCTTCGATATTGTCATAGTCCATTTTCTGTAGCGTCTTTTTGACGAATTGTACCATGCGCTCGGCCCTTCCGTTGGCTGCAGGATACGCAGGCGAACTCAGCACATGTCGAATACCGCGGTCCACCAGGTACTGTTCAAAAGACAACGCGGTAAATTGGGGCCCGTTGTCGGATACCAGAACGTCTGGTAATCCGTGGGTTGCAAACAGTCTGTCCAGTTTCTTAATGATCGCTTCGGTTGTCGTGTTCTTCATTCAGTGGATTTCGAGCCAGTTCGAGTAGGCGTCCACGGTTAACAAAAAGGTGTGGCCTTTGGTCGGCCCAGCAAAGTCCAGATGGATACGGGACCACGGTCCCCACGGTGTTTCCCATTCGGTTGGGATAGCCTTTGGTGGGGCGTTGCTTACTTCCTGGCATCTATGGCAAGCTTTGACCCAAGTCTCGATTTGCTTGTCGATGCCTGGCCACCACGCGTAGCTTTGTGTGAGGGCTTTCATGCGCACGATGCCGGGGTGGCCATCGTGCAAGGTTCTCAGTACTGCTTGTTGGAGTCGCTCTGGGATAACGACTCTATCGCCCCAGATGATGCAGCCTTTTTGAGAAAACAACTCTTTTTGTCAAGTTTTGAATGGAGCGAAGTCGTTTGGTACTTGGTCCAATGGCCATCCACGTTCCACCCAACTGAGGACTCGTGCTAAGGCGGGGTCGCGTTTTGTTTCTCTCTCGATATCACGGGCGGTTAATGGCGGTGTATGAAGTGTCTTGATCTGCAACGTGGTCACTGTGGGCGTGGAGTCATCGATAGTCTCTGGAAGTGGTGCTCAGCTCAATGCGTCGGCATGGGGAATGGCTTTCCCCGGGCGGTATTGCAACCGATAATTATAAGCAGCCAAGAATTCCGACTAGCAAGTCATTCTGGGAGATAATATATAGGGGGTTGGCTTATCTCCCGCAATTATTTCCAGCAAATGTTTGTGGTCAGTCACTATAGTAAAAGCCCGACCGTATACATACTCATGAAACCTCTTGACAGCAGACACAATTGCAAGGGCTTCCTTATCAATTTGGCTATAATTTCACTCAATTTTTGGAAGTGTTTTCGAAAAATAGGCAACAGGGGCTTCGCTACCATTAGGCAATACGTGGCTCAAAATGGCACCCACTCCAAAAGGCGATGCATCACACGTGATAGTTAACGGCAATGTCTCATTGTACTGCATTAGTACAGCGTCAGAAGTCAATAGTTTTTTCACATTACGGAACGCCTGCTCTTCTTTATGACCTCATACTCAAATTGCTTTTTTGTCCAGTAAACGATGTAAAGGTTCAGCGACAGTCGCTTTGTGTGGCAGGAATACGTTATAAAAGTTAATAAGGCCTAGAAACACTTGGAGGTCGGCCTTATTCCGGGGTCTGGGAGCATTTTTTATTGCTCTCAATTTACTATCGGTAGGGTGAATGCCCTGACTGTCAATTAGATACCCTAAAAATTCGACATGATCTGGACACAGCTTACACTTATTTTTTTTCACTTTAAGACCTGCGTCTTTGAATTTCTGGAGAACCAATTTTAAACGATCCCGTAAAATTTTTGTAGTAGGGGCAGAAATTAACACATCGTCAAAGTAAGGGACAACGCCTTTAATCCCTTGTAATAGTCTTTCCATCAGGCTCTGGAATATCCCCGGGGCTACACTCATTCCGAATTGGAGCCATGTACATTTAAAGGCACCTCGGTGCGTCACGATCGTCTCTGCCTGTGCCGTTTTTTCATCAACCGGTAGTTGCTGATATGCCTGAGCTAAGTCTAGTTTAGCGAAGACTTTTCCGCCCCCCAGGGAATGGAGGAGGTGCTGCACCACCGGCACCGGATATGCGTTTTGCTGCAGGGCGTGGTTCAGGGTGGCTCGGTAGTCCCCACAAATTTGAATCGAACCATCCAGCTTGATGGGTTTTACAATTGGGGTTTCCCAGGGAGAGTGATCGGTTGGCTCTAACACTCCCTGGGCTATTAACTTATCAAGCTGTTCGTCGATTTTTGGTTTTAGGGCAAAGGGAACTCGATGAGGCTTAAGGCGGATGGGAGCTATCTTTGGGTTAAGATTAAACGAGATTGGGGTCCCCTTGTACTCACCTAGCTTCTCTGCAAAGACGTCCCTGAATTCATGGACGAGGTCCTCCTCCCAGTCACTGCCGCCGATTCGGTTAACACCTGCCACTTCAATGCCGAGTGGCGCAAACCATTGGAGGCCTAACAGGCTACCGTCAGGGGTAAGTACGCTGTGCGGTTTTTGAACGAGACGCGGACTTGACTGGTTCCTATGACTGGAATCCTATTCCCCTGATAGTCCTTAAGTATGAGTCTTTGGGAACGGAGGTCTTGGCGCCGGATGATAGGGATAAGTTGCTTGAGGGTCTTCCAGGAAACCATCGAGAGAGATGATCCCGAGTCGACTTCCATTTGGCAGGGCTGATTTTCAATGGCCACTTTAATTCGGATTTTCTTGGCATCCAAGGAAGAGGCGTGACCGATAGTGATAGTTTGATGAGCCTCTTCTCGCTTCGTGGGGCAGGTTAGGGTTCTGTTTCTGTAGGAGTGGTTTACTGGTTCTCACCTTACAGGATGGTTTCCTGTCGCTTGGCGATAGTTAGCCCCTTTTGGAGGCTGGCTGGGTCCTAGGAGACTTCTACAGACCCATCCGATGTGGCCTCGTTTCCTGCACTCATGGCAGAGCGCGTCGCGGAATTTGCATTCGGACCGGGGGTGGCTGGCCCCACAGCCAGCACATTGGTGTTGGGACTTCTGGTAATGATCCCGTTCAGACCACAGTCGATGGACCTCTTCTTCGTCGCTATCTGATGACAAAGAGAGGTCCTCGTGATGGGCCATCGGAAACTGCCCCTCTGACTTGGGTGAAAGGTCACCAGTCGGTTGGTGAACCGGAGCGCGGTTGCGGCGCAATTGGGCAGCCGACTTCCTGGTTGCTTCTGCTGCAGTAGCATCAGCGATGGCATCGGCAAGGCTGATGTCACCTTTCACCATCAGCTTGCTCTGAAGGCCTAGTGCATCTAGTCCCAGAACTATTCGATCTCTCAAAGCCTCTTCTAGGTCAGCGAATCCGCAAAGGCCTCCCAGGTTTCGGAGGTCTGCGACGAAATCTGCGACGCTTTCTCCTTTCCGCTGGTTCTTTGGTAGAATTCGTGCCGCCTTATGAGTGTAGGCACGGTCGGTGCGTAATGGGCTCTCAGTAGGGGTTCGAGGACGTCCCAGTCCATAGTCTTTACTTCTGCGGGTTTTGCTAGTGCCTTAGCCATCTTGAATACGGTCAGCCCGCAATGCGTTAGGAATACCGCCCGTTTCTTCCCGGTCGTGGTATCCTTCAAGTTGTTGGTTTCTAAGAACATTTGGAAACGATCCATGTAGGCTTCCCAGTCTTCTTGCACTGGGTCAAATGGAGCGGGTGGTATGACGCCGCCGGACATAGTTCCGCCATTGTGCGTTCAGCCATGTGCTCAGTATTTTCTTCGTTGTTCAGTCAGCTCTGACATCTCCACATCCCACCCTCGTCACCAGTGTTAAGTACTGAGCGTGGGCACGAAAGAATGGAGACGAGCAGGTGAAACGGTGAACTTCAACTCTTTATTTACATGGTGTGACAGCTCAAAACAATGGCTGCTATAGCCTTCCTTATATAGGCAACTTATTAACTATTCAACCAATGAAAACCTTGGAGCGCTAGCTCCGTTGACCAATGATAATGGCTCGTTAATGGCCAATCAGATTCTCCTGAACGGACCAATCTGATCTCGCCATTTAACAGCCAATCAGAAGTGCAGGGCCAGAACCCTGCACTTGACTCCAAGCTCAAGATAACTTTATTTCACATTTATTCATACACATTTATTCATTCACAACAGCAACAACAAACAAAACCAAACTAGAATAGAGGAACAAAAAAGAAAAACAAGATGGTGAACCTGACAAACACCCCTAAACATCCCACCATCTCAACAGGATGGGATTCCAATTATTTCTTACAAAAATAATAAAGCAATAGATGACTTTTTCCTATACAGTACCATGAGATGTTGTTTTTGTTCCTATGTATCATACTATCAAATGTTTCCTTTGTAGCATTGATAACCTTGAGCAAGGAAGGTATAACACATATAAACCCAACTGGTAGGTGGAATAAATATGGATGGATAAACCATTATTTGAAAGTATAGTTTATTCTGAATGTGCCGGTGTATAGCTGAAAGATTTTTAGTCCTGAGCTCTCCAAGATCCATAACCCAACATAAGGCACAGCACAATGAAATGTAACAGTTGAAAGTTTCTTTGTGTGTCCTTTTTAAAGACATTGCTGGCATTGGAGAGGAAGTTCAGGATGAGGTACGATGGGCCTCTACTATACTCTTGATCAGAGAATGTAATTCTCAATAGGAGAAAATTTTAAACGACAGACAGGTCTATTACTGACTGCAGGTAATAGGTTTGTTTCTGTGGGGTGCACCCTGTTCATTCCTTTGATCCCATCACTGAAATTAAGAATCAAATTGCCAACATTTGGTGAAGCAATTTTTCAGTTCAGTTTTGTTCAGCTGGGATGAGAAGCAAAACAGTTTCACAAGCCTCTGCCTGATTTAATAGGTCTGTTTTGCTTTAAGCCTCTAAATCAATGTGTCTCAACTTCAGCAACTTTAGGATGGGCGAGCTTCAGCTCCTGGAATTCCCCAGCCAGATGGGGAATTCTGGGAGTTGATGTTCACCCATTTCAAAATAGCAGAGGTTGATAAACACCACTCTAAAGCCTATCAAAAAGGAAAATAGGTTAGGTTTTTCACATTTGTCCTTTGATTCTGTCATCCCATTGAGCTAGAGCAGGGATGTCAAACTCAAGGTCCGTGGACTGAATCCAGCCCACAGGGTGCTTAGATCTGGCCAATGGGCCTGCCCTGGAAACAAGTGAAGGACTGGCCTGCAGTGCCTCTGCCAGCTAAAACAGAGCTTGGGAGGGCTCACATGCGGCCTCTCCAGGCTCCATTTTCACTGGCAGAGGACTCCAGGAGGCTTAAAAACAGAGCCTCAATGAGTGATGTTGAGCTGGTGAGACCCACCATGGCCACGCTCCCCCAGCCCCCTGAGGTCAAACACAACCCTGATGTGGCCCTCATCGAAATAAAGTTTGACACCCCTGAGCTACAGGCTCCAACACTATCACCACCACCCACCTGCCCAGTTCCAATTCAGCAATATTTACTTTTCTTTTTTTAGCCAAATTTCACACACTTATACAAATCAAGTGACACCTCTAAAGATACAGTAATCATAAGCAAAAATGTCCTCCAAGGAAAATGGTGTAGCACCATAAAGGATGAAAATTCACAGAGATTCATGGATTGACATTCCCTTCCACTGATCCAGAGAACACTGATCAAAAGGCCATGAAATGACACTTTAATCACTCGCAGCTCAAAGGTACACAAGCCACAGACAGTAAGCTGATTGTATCTTGTATATCCTTAAGCTTTATCCAGAAATGTCAATCCATACAGCATTCACATTTCATGGCCTTTCAATATCATTTCAGCCCTGTCACTCTCCCTGAATCAGAGCCTTGACCTCTAGGCATTGATCAAACCTTCGGCACAACCGGCTGACATTCACATCAGTGGCAATTGTGCGCATGTGTGGCACATTTCCCCTGTCTGAACACATCGCTTATCTTCCTAGGCGGCGTCTCATTTGGCAAGATAATTGCTAACTTAGTTCTTTTTCAAGAAATAAATCTTGATCCCAGGTTGCCTGTCCTTCTATGCCCTTGCTACCCACTGTTCCTAATTAGTGACAGATTGTTGAAGCACAACCTCACTCTCCATCTCTCTTGGGAATGGAGACATATGGAATAAAGTTCCCTTTGGAGAGAAGCTGCAGCCAAACCCTGGGCAAGATAAATGTCATGAAGGAAAAACTGGGGGATGAACAGGGAAGAAATACACTGCTTTTCATCAAGAGCTTTCTATTAAAAGACAAATGATCCAACTGGTTTAACTCCCCATTTGCTAACTCCAGTTGCAGTTTTCTGGGATTTTTCCCTTGGAAAGCACAGTGATGTACATACAGCCTTTCCATATCCAACTTTTGCAGGGCTCGGGTGTGGCTCCAGACCTGTCCGGCTCTATTCCCAGCCTCAGCTGGAAGTTTTACTACCTCCGTGCCTGTTTATGTGAAACCAGAGCAAAGCTGATTTTAAAATAATAACAATTACTGTGTGGTTGGTAAAACCCTCACAGCCAGATATTTATTCTGGATTTGACATTTTAATCAACCTATCGAGTCTCTCCCAAGGACTTGGGATAAGCAGATGTTGTTGATGGTGTTAAGGCTATTGGTCACAAATTGTTCCAAGTAAAAGTTGACTTTTTGCAGTCAATTGATGGTGATTTTGTCAATGCCCATTGCTATTATTATTTTGCAACACTGAGGCATATGGCTGGTTGCCTTTGCTTTTGAGTTATCTCATCTTCCAGTTGCAGTACGCAAGAAAGCTCTTGCTCAATTTCTTTTGCAACCTAATTATGCTAGGGAAAATATACAGGCATTTGAATCCAGTCTCAATATTTCTAGACAGGTTCTGGTCAATTTCATAATCTTGGTCAAAAACTGGACAGCTAGATTTATTCCCTTCCTCCCTATTCTCCACAGTACTCAGAAACAAATACATCTGATATTTTATACTTCAAATTACAACCATAATCAAGCTGTTAGGAAGCATCATGATGCACATGCCTGTGTGCTATTTTTTTCTAGCATCCCATCCAGAAGAATCTTTTTTAAGAAATAAAAATCCTTCATAGTAAGGTGGATCCTCCCTTCCTTCCTTCCTTCCTCCCTCCCTCCCTCCCTCCCTTCCTTCCTTCCTTCCGCCAATAACCAGACAGCTACCATACATACAACCTGAATTAAAATGTGGAATGATGCAGTTCTGGCAATTTATTTTCCTTTGTGTGAAGGAATGCAAGGAGAGCATTGTTAGTCACAATAGCTTTGGCAGCTCAGGGATGAGATATTGAGTTCCCTTTTTTATAGCTGACAGAAAGGACAAAAAAAACAATAGGATGATGATACTGAAAGCCTTCAGAGCCTTCTCAATTCTGCCACATTATAGCGGTCATGTTGGCTTCTGTGCGTTGCTGTTTGAACAATCTAGACATTCAAATTAAGCTTATTACACATTGAGTTGCATTTTACATGCCATTAGCTATTATTCTTCCAAGGTTACCAGGGTAAAGGAACAAATAAAAGCCTGAGTTCTTCCTGAAATCCCTCTTCCTCAGAAAAACGATTTTAGATTCCCTTATATATAGTAAAA
The DNA here is from genome assembly GCA_033807585.1 of Hydrophis major. Taxonomy (NCBI): domain Eukaryota; kingdom Metazoa; phylum Chordata; class Lepidosauria; order Squamata; family Elapidae; genus Hydrophis; species Hydrophis major. The sequence goes on from CM066329.1 coordinate 260,750,881, forward strand.
TCAATTAAAGACAAACTACAGTTTTCATGCTGAGAACCCCATTGATAATTTTGCAAGAAAATCATAAGCTCATTGTAATGTACTAACAGAGGTCATGAATGAAACCAGATACTCTTCCCACAGTGCTCATCTTTTCTTCACCTTCCTATGTCTGATGTTAACAAATGCTGAACACTTCTCATCTGTTCTAGGCAAGATAGACATTTTGACAGCTACATGGCTCTTGTTTTTCTGCGGGTAAAAGCTGTACACTGCTGGTATTGATCCAAATAGGAGTTCTGACATTGAAGAGGTATTGAAGAAGTAGTGGAGCAGTTTGGAACTCTGAGGTTTGTCTCTCTCTGAAACACAACAAAAAATGCTGGCTGTTAGATAAACAAGCCAGAGAAAGACAGATTCTTGGGGGAAATTCAAACCATAAAAGCATCTGAAGCTGCTGTTGTGTCTCTGAGTGAGGGAAAAATGTTGAAGGTCTAAAAATTTGATTTAGATGTTTGGTTTTAAACAGCGTTCAAAATTCTGTCTAAGCAGTTTTACAACCTTCCTCGCTAGAATGTCTGGTTGTGTTATATATCATTATAAAAGCAAAATTCACAATAGTCAGACATACAGGAACTAAAATGTTGGAATAAAGTACTATAAATATTTATGATACACTATCTCAAAACCAAGGGAAAAGATAAGTTGAGAGAAGCAGTCACAAAATAAAGAGTAGCATTCTATAATACATGGCAATATTATTACATACCAACATACAAAAACCACCTATTCCTATGCTTAATAAAATGGCATCAGTCTGCTTGGCTCTTAAAATTTTTGCCTTAACCAAGGAGCTTATAATCACATATGGAGAATGAATGAAATCAGTAAGGAAAAAAGGATGAACTCTCTCTTAACTGAAGGGGCAGGATGAGGACATCACTGTTGTGTCCGAAGTCTTCACTCCAGTCCGGAGCAGATAGAAGACTCTGTCCTGAGAGCTGATTGGCTGCCTATCATAACTAATATTTCTGTTGATATCTATCAATTTAGCTTTCTCTAACCTTTCTTCATACCTGGCAACTTTTCACAGAAGGAACCCAGCTGGGGGAAAAGTAACAATGGAAAAGTAACAGGCAATGGTTCTAATATCACAATCATTTGTTTACTTCTAAAAGTGATAAACCTACCACCAATGTTGTCTACTTTGTAAATCAGAAGTGGGAAAGCACCAACCCAAAACCACATTTAGGGTACATCTTCTCTAGTCATCTAGGTAAAATAACAATGCAACCTGTTATGAACTAATAAAGGCGTTTAATAAAGTTTTAACAACCTTAAGTAAAAAGCAGGGTTCTAATCCTGCACTTCTGATTGGCCGATAAAAGCAACATCGGATTGGTCCTTTCTGGGAAATCTGATTGGCTGTTAACGGGCCAACTCTCATTGGTTCAAGGGTTTAACACTTCCATGTTTTTCATTGGCTAATAGGACAGCAGCCAACCCTATAAAAGGGCTGCTGCTGCCCTAGGTGATTGCTCTGTTAAGTATGCTTAATAAAGAGTTGAAGTTCACTGTTCACTGGCTCGTCTCCGCTCCTTGCACCCATGCGCAGAACTTAACACTGGTGACGAGGATGGGATGCAGAGACATCAGAGTTGACTGAACACTTACAAAGCACCAAACAGAGCACGTGGCTGAAGGCGCATCAACAATGGAAACCATGTCCAGAGGCACCATACCACCCGCTCCATTTGACCCAGCACAAGAAGACTGGGACTCGTACATGGACCGGTTCCAGATGTTTCTGGAGACCAACAACTTGAAAGATGCAACTACGGGGAAAAAGCGAGCAGTGTTCCTGACCCATTGCGGGCCTGCCATCTTTAAGATGGCCAAGGCACTAGCAAAACCGGCTGAGGTGAAATCCATGGACTGGGACGTCCTCGCGCCTCTTCTACGGGCCCACTATGCACCCGCTGTACCAACCCTTGTCCAAAGACATGAGTTTTATCAGAGGGACCAACGGAAAGGAGAGAGCGTCGCAGATTTCATCGCGGACCTCCAGAACCTGGGAGGCTTCTGTGGGTTTGCAGACCTCGAAGAAGCTCTGAGAGACCGAATAGTTCTGGGATTAGATGACCACTCGGCGCAGAGCAAGATCATGGCCAAAGGGGACATCGATCTTGCCGATGTCATCAAAGACGCTACTGCAGCAGAAGCAACCAGGAAGTCAGCCGCCCGAATGCGCCGCACCAACGCACCGCTCCGTCAACTCACCAATGATACCTCACCTCGCCTAGAGAGGCACACAACAGTGACCCACTACAAGGACCTCGAATCTCCATCAGAAAGTGATGAGGAGGAGATCAACTGGCTCCAGTCTGAATGCGACCAACACAACCCACGGAATCGAAGACTACCGCACCAATGCACGGGTTGTGGGGCAAACCACCCGCGATCAGATTGCAAATTCCTCGACGCGCTCTGCCATTCCTGTGGGAAAAGAGGCCACATCGGGAAGGTCTGTAGAAGCAAGCGAGGATCCAGCCCAATTCGGAGAGAAAACAACTACCGCCAGACCACAGGGAATCGTCCTGTGAGTCGGGAACACTTGAACCACCAATGGAACAACCACTCCTACAGAAATAAAACACTTGCCACTTCAACGAGATGGGAAGAGTCACACCAAACCATTACCATCGGTCATGCTTCATCGTTATATGCAAAGAAGATCCGAGTGAGGGTCGTCATCGAGAACCAACCTTGCATGATGGAAGTTGACTCAGGGTCATCCCTCTCGATGGTTTCCTGGAAGACCCTCAAACAGTTAATCCCTGCCGTCCAGCGTCAAGACCTCAGAGCCCAAAGAATTATACTCAAAGATTACCAGGGGAACCGAATTCCGGTCGTCGGCTCCAGCCAAGTCCAAGTATCATTCAAAAATCGTACTGCGTTGCTACCGCTGACCGTCGTCGATCATGACCGGCCTAGTTTATTAGGCCTTCAATGGTTCGCCCCACTCGGGATCGAGGTAGCCGGCATTCACCAAACCAGAAGCGACGACTGGGAGGAGGCCCTCATCCAGGAATTCCAGGACGTCTTTGCAGACAAACTAGGTGAGTACAAGGGGACCCCGATATCATTTAACCTTAACCCTGAAGTAGCCCCCATCCGCCTTAAGCCTCGTCGGGTGCCTTTTGCTCTAAAACCAAAGATCGACGAGCAGCTTGACAAATTAATAGCCCAGGGTGTTTTAGAACCAACTGACCATGCCTGTTGGGAAACCCCAATTGTAACACCCATCAAACCGGATGAATCGTTAAGAATTTGCGGGGACTACCGGGCCACCCTCAATCACGCCCTACAACAGAACGCTTACCCAGTGCCATCGGTTCAACACCTTCTCCATTCCCTGGGGGACAGAAAAATCTTCGCTAAATTAGATTTAGCGCAAGCGTACCAACAACTACCTGTAGATTAAAAAAACCGCAGAAGCGCAGACTATCGTTACACACCGAGGCGCTTTTAAATGCAACCGACTCCAATTCGGAGTGAGCATAGCCCCAGGGATTTTCTAAAGTCTGATGGAGAGACTTTTACAAGGGTTCAAGGGAGTTGTACCATATTTTGATGACGTTTTAATTGCGGCCCCTAATAGAGAAGTACTAGAGAAGCGTCTTAGAATGGTCCTCCAAAAATTTAAAGACTCCGGCCTAAAGGTTAAAAAAAATAAATGTCAACTGTGTACAGAGAAAGTAGAGTTCCTGGGGTACCTCCTCAATAAGCAAGGAATTCACCCCACTGAGGGCAAACTAAGAGCGATCAAAAACGCACCAAGGCCTAAGAATAGAACAGACCTCCAAGCTTTCCTGGGGCTCATTAACTTTTACAACATCTTCTTGCCCCAGAAGGCGACTGTAGCTGAGCCCCTACATAGACTGCTCAACAAAAAAGCCACCTGGGTCTGGGGACATTGAGAGGAACACGCATTCCGACAAGTGAAAAACTTACTAACCTCTGATGCTGTTTTAATGCAGTATAACGAGATTTTGCTTTGAACCATTACATGTGATGCGTCACCGTTTGGAGTAGGAGCCATTTTAAGCCATGTGTTACCAAATGGTAGTGAGGCCCCTATTGCTTATTTTTCAAGGACCTTATCAAGGGCTGAACGCAACTATAGCCAAATTGACAAAGAGGCTCTTGCTGTTGTATCTGCTGTTAAACGGGTTCATGAATATGTGTATGGATGAGCCTTCATGATAATTACTGATCACAAGCCCTTGCTGGGGATTATTGCGGGAGACAAACCAACCCCTTATATATTGTCACACAGAATGACTCATTGGTCGGAGTTCTTAGCTGCATACAATTATAAATTGCAACATCACCTGGGGAAAGCCATTCCCCACACTGACGTATTGAGCCGTGCCCCACTTCCGGAAACCGTCGACAACCCAGCTCCAACCCTCACGACACTCCAGATTGAAACACTACATTTACCGCCACTAACAGCCAGAGACATTGCTATCGAAATGAAACAAGATCCTGTCCTGGGTCAAACGAGGATGGCCAGCAGATCAAACCCCTGACGACTTCTCCCCTTTCAGAAACCGGCAAACAGAGCTTTTCTCGCAGAAGGGCTGCATCCTATGGGGAGACAGAGTCATCGTCCCAGAGCGGTTACAATGAACAGTTTTGAAAGCATTGCATGACGGTCACCCTGGCATCGTGCGTATGAAAGCGCTCGCACGAAGCTACGCGCAGTGGCCGGGCATTGATAAGCAGATCGAAGCCTGGGTGAAGACTTGTCTAAAATGCCAAGAAGTCAGCAGTGCCCCACCTAGAGCGATTCCAACGGAGTGGGAAACTCCCCGGGGACCGTGGTCCCACATCCACATTGACTTTGTGGGACCTACTAAGGGACCTACGTTCCTCCTAACAGTGGATGCCTATTCCAACTGGCTCGAAATCCACAAGATAAAGACTACTACAATGGAATCAGTCATCCGCAAATTAAATAAACTATTCATAACACATAAACTGCCAGACGTTTTTGTCTCCGATAACGGACCCCAGTTCACTGCCCTGGCGTTCGAACAATACTTAGCGGACCGGGGTATCTGCCATGCGCTAACCTCGCCAGCTCATACTGCGGCCAATGGAAGGGCCGAGCGCATGGTCAAATTTCTTAAAAAAACTCTCCACAAGATGGACCATGGGGACATTGATGACAAACTGAACAGAATACTCCTACTCCAACACATCACCCTGCACAGCGTAACCAAAAAAACGCCAGCTGAACTGTTGATGGGACGCAGGCTTCGCTCCCACCTCGACCGTCTCCACCCGGCCTATGCGCCAGAGAAACCCTGTGGATCTAGCGGAAAGTGCTGCGAATTCAAGGTAGGCGACTTAGTCTTCACTAAAAATCTTTCCGGAGAACTGTTGTGGGTCGAAGCAACCGTAACCCAAGCCACCGGGCCCAGATCATACCGCGTACAAACAATGGACAGGAAAATATGGAAATGCCATATAGATCAGCTTCGCTCTAGGTTGCAACCCAGTTCCCACGACTCCTGTGACCCTCAAACTGAGTGGGGAGGGGATGTCGAGGGAACCGAATTCGAGATGCTGGATGACGAAATTGAAGAAAGTCAGCAGCCAGGCGCGTTCCATGAAGAAGAATCAGGAAGGGGGTGTGCCTCGCCACAGAGAAATACCTCAACGGAGGCAAGCCCGCAGGAACCGGAGGACAACGATGACAGAATTAGCGGCGCCGAGTCGTTCTGTGGTGATGCAGAACCGCCTGTACCAGATAAATAAAAAAACATTCCACTGGAACCGGACTACAGACAGGAACTGGTGGGACAGCACAAATCTAATAGGCAATTGAAACGACCTGCATATCTACGCGATTACGTTACCGCATCCCTCAAACGGAACCTAGGGGGGAGGGGTGTTATGAACTAATAAAGGCGTTTAATAAAGTTTTAACAACTTTAAGTAAAAAGCAGGGTTCTAATCCTGCACTTCTGATTGGCCGATAATAGCGACATCGGATTGGTCCTTTCTGGGAAATCTGATTGGCTGTTAACGGGCCAACTCTCATTGGTTCAAGGGTTTAACACTTACATGTTTTTCATTGGCTAATAGGACAGCAGCCAACCCTATAAAAGGGCTGCTGCTGCCCTAGGTGATTGCTCTGTTCAGTATGATTAATAAAGAGTTGAAGTTCACTGTTCACTGCCTCGTCTCCGCTCCTTGTACCCATGCGCAGAACTTAACACAACCCCTCTTTTTCCCCATTCAGTTGATGAGAATGAAGGAGAATCAGTGCCTTAAATATAATGCCATTGATTCAAGGCACTGATTCGCCTTCAGAAGCTATAGATTCTATAGCTCCTGAAGGTTCCAATCATTTACTACTAGAAGTATATATAAAACAGAAGATATACTTTGGTCTTTGCTTAACACAACCCAGTCCCATTCAGTGACATTAGAATATTCTAAGTACCATGCATTTTGAAGGAGCAAAACCCAGATTGCCTCAATTTTCATGTACCATTTTGAATACTCTATCATAGACAACAATGAAGACTCAAAATAAGCCTCTGTTCCTTTGCTTGTTGTGCAATAAATAGATTGAGTGTGGCTTACCAATACATTTATAAAAAGATTGTTCATTGTTATGACTTTTATGCATATTATGAAAATTTTAATAACTCAAACAGAAAGCAATATGTATGAATTTAAAGATTTGGGGGTTTGCAGCAGAAAAACCACAGTTCCTCTATAAAGAGATAGCCAACAGCAATTGGATTCACTTCAAAGCAGCCTAAGAACAGCAATAGCACAAAATACACTGACTATTTACAAAAGAGTACATGACACTTATGTACTTGGCCTGAATCCAGCAAGAACAGCAATGATTAACTGAAATCACTTCAGTAATGTAGTGGTATGTGTGTGTGTGTGTGATTGGATGCACACACAATCACACGAGAGAGATACACATTTTTCTGGCTAGAGAGACATCTTCCTAATGCATACATCCAACACTTTTTGCATTATGAACCTGGCCTGCCTGCAACAGCACTCAGCAATGAAACTCCAGTCTGGTAATATACCGCTTCTGTCCAAAGAAAAACTGAATAGCAGGAACAACACGTTTTTGCATTTCAAAATGTCAATTTGCCAGGACCCAATGCAGGAAAGCAATTACCAATCAAAAACCTGAACTAGCATCATTAATAACACTTGTAGTGCACAAACTGTACACATTTGTGTTTGTCTATCTGCAGGGCCTACAGTAGCATAACACAGATATGGAATAAAGCAGGAGGAACATTACATTTTCATTGCAATCTGAATATGTGAGGCTTTTTTTATTCTCTCCCTTTTCACTTTGCCTTATGGTTTCTGACTCACCCCATCTATCCTGACCAATAGTCGCGCAGATGGAAATGGAGCTTGCTATTTTATTAGGGAATAAATCGAGCTATGGAGGAATTTCAAAACAGCAGTGCAATCTAGAAAACAACAAACCAGTCATAATAATTGGAACAATGCAAACTATGTTTTTCCCCAATCGCAGTAAGGTTATCTAGCTAGTCTAAATTCAGAACATGAACATTTGGTGGTTTCAGAATCAGAACATTTTGGGTATCTCTACTCAATGAACAACCTTGAAAGAGCAGCTACTAACAATCCCTGAAGGGAACAAAGGCCTTGTTCACATTGGCTTCTATTACCAGCATTCAGTCTCCATTTCTGAGCTTTTAAATATAGATATTAACTTGTACCACCACCATCCCAGAGCTTCCCATTTCAGATATAGATGTTGGGCAGAGTCCCAGATTAATTGTACAGATCAAATGCAGCAGCCATCTGAAGGCTTATTTTTCAGCCCACAGTAGCTAATGTTTTCCAGAAAAATCCCCTACCCCTCCAAGGCAACGAGGAATGGTATAGGGTCTTTTGCTCAAGCAGGGGTTGGACTAGAAGACCTCCAAAGTTATTCTATGTATTATGAAAACAGGTTAACTCATTCTCAATTATTTCAAAACAGCTGATGCTTCAAACTGGTTTTAGCCAAAGCCAGTTTTTTCTTTGGCTATCTTTATCTTTACCACTGAAGCATGATGCAGGACATTGTTTCTGTAGTGAATTGTGTGTCATTTGGATAGATACCTCTGATTTTTGTTTAATAAAGGATTTAAGGGGTTGCTCACCTTTGAACTGAACTCTTAATTTTTATTTAGTTTCACAGCAGAGGAGAGAAACACCAGGTGCAAATCTTTGATTCTCGGCCTCTGGGGCTGAGGAGACTTAACCATTTTGATGATGATAAAGTAAAGTATTTCAGGCCAGTATCTCTTCAAAATTTCTCTACTAGTTCAATAACCCTATCTAATGAAGCCGGCTGGTGTTTAAAACTGATACTAAAACAGCTGCTGGCAATTCTTTTATGATGTCTGTAAGAGAAAGATAAAAGGGAGTGGATTCTGTGCTCAATCCATTTTTCCCTTTGCATTTAAGAGTCTGTAGGAGCTTTGTTAAACACCAAATTATTAGGCTTTGTGCCAAATGCATGGCAAAGTTCTCCTCTTTAATAAGAACATTCTCAGGCTGCTCAGATTGGTTTTTCCTTGAATTATTTATTCCCTGACAGAAATACATTCATTTCTCTAAACATTGTAAGTGCTTTCCAAACCTGGGTAAACTATCCCAAATTGCATAAATGTGTTTTTTTTTCTTTGAGTAAGGACACACAAACTCATCATGCCATCCCAAGTGGGACATTTAAATTGACTTAAAGTGTTTTATTTACTTTGGGTAAAAGGGATTTTGTGCTAAGTGGTTTGGGATAATGAAGGAAAAGTTTTGCTTTAGACATAAAATTCAGCAAGGATTTACGAGCTTAAAGCAGAGGTGTCAAACTCACTCCTGCAGGCTGGATGCATCACATGCTGGCCCCTCCCCCGCTTGGTTTAGCGAAGGGAGGAAAAGTCAAGATACATCATGTGATGACGTGCGACAATGCGAGTTTGACACCCCTGAGCTAAACGATGTAGGGCTCTCTCACTTTACAGATAGATACAGACTGGTCTTACAGCCAGTTGCTTAGCAACCATTTAAAGTTCCAACTGACTTTCCTGGGGAGTACCTGGGGGTACAGTTTGATCTAAAGTTCCAACTGTTAGTCCTCCGCATGGTCATGTGACTGTATTTCAGGCACTCAGCAAACAGACCACATTTACCATTGCATGCTGCATGGCCACATTTTACAATGATTTTGCCAATCATTGAGTATTTACTTACAGTTTTGGCAAAACCACAGTCATAGTGAACTATAGTGACCATGGCAATTTGTTTAATGACCATCATAAAAAGATCATAAAATCAAGTTGGTCACATTTAGCAATAGCAATAGCACTTAGACTTACATACCAGTCCACAGTGCTTTTCAGCCCTTTGTAAGTGATTTACAGAGTCAGCCTATTGCCCTCAACAATCTGGGTCCTCATATTACCCACCTCAGAAGGATAGAAGGCTGAGTCAATCTTGAGCCACTGAGAATCAAATTGCTGTCAGCCGGCAGTCAGCAGAAGTAGCCTGCAGTACTGCATTCTAACCACTGCGCCCCTAGATAGATAGATAGATAGATAGATAGATAGATAGATAGATAGATAGATAGATAGACAGACAGACAGATCGATCTTTGGTTATTTGGGTTTTCTCCCGCATAAAATTGGAAGTATCTAGGTGACGTTTCGATGAAGTCTCATTCATCATCTTCAGGCTTGTGTCTTCGGCTCTGTGCTTCTCAGAGTAAAGAAGTATATACAGTATATATACGAGGGCTATCCACAAAATAGATTATGTTTTTGTCTGTAGCAAGAAGGGGCTGAGCTAGCATGGCTATCTTTGGTCTGTACATCCGCTGCTCAGTCTGCATCTAGTTGTGCTAGTGGGAGGTTTGTATAGTTGCCCGTTATTTCACAGCAAATGTTTGAAATGTGTGCTGCAATTGAAAATCACTCGAGTTGTGAGGTGTGATCAGTGATAAGGTTTTTGTTGGCAAAAAACCATAAACCAATTGAAATTTTTTGGCAACTGTGTGAAGTGTACGAGGACAACATCATCACTGAAGGTGGAGTGCACCAATGGTGCATTAAGCTTAAAAATGGACGAACTAACATTCATGATGAACAGTGGAGTGGACATCCAAGCATTATGACTGATGAACTGGTCGCGAAAGTCGATGACAAGATTCGTGAAAACCACCGTTTCACAGTAACAGAACTTTCGCTTAGTTTTCCACAAATTTCATGCAGTTTGTTGCATGAAATTGTTATACAAAAGCTAGGCTACCACAAATTTTGTGCAAGATGGGTGCCAAAAATCCTGACAGAAAACTACAAGAGTCAGCGTATGGCCGCATCATTGACATCTCTGTACTCTTACGACAAAGATGGAGATTCATTTCTTGATCGAATCGTAACTGGAGACGAGACTTGGGTTAAACATGTGAACAGCGAGACCAAATTGCAGTCTATGGAGTGGGGGCACACAAATTCCCCCAAAAAACCAAGAAAATGTTTGCAAACGTTCTCTGCAAGGAAGATTATGGCGACTGTTTTTTGGGATAGGCAAGGTGTGCTTCTTATCGATTTTCTGGAACATGGCGCAACAATAAATTCTGTGAGGTATTGTGAAATGTTGCAAAAACTAAGAAAAGCAATTCAGAACAAATGTAAAGGAAAGTTAAGCTCAAAAATTTTGTTTTTGCATGGCAATGCCCAACCACACACAGCAAATCGTACTCCAGAAGTCCTGAATGCTTTCAAGTGGGAGATTTTTCCTCATCCACCCTACAGCCCCAATCTTGCACCAAGCGACTACCCCTTGTTTCTTGTCATCGACTTTCATGACCAGTTCATCAGTCACAATGCTAGGACGTCCACTCCGCTGTTCATCATGAACGTTAGTTCGTCCATTTTTAAACTTAATGCACCAAAGATCCACATACAAATACCCACGAGAACCCCAGAAAACATATATGTGTGTGTGTATTCAGCTTTGTTCAGGTATTTTCCCACGTCATTATAGTTGTGCTTTTAAAGTTGTAGCAACATTTCAGCAGAATCTCATCTGCCATCATCAGGCTTCTGTATAGTGTTCATCTGTGAGTCAGACTTTCACAGCTGTTTCTGTTTTAAATTTGGTGCTTGCCCACTGTTGTGCCAGAATGTTTTTTTCTTAATCCTGATTGGTTGGGAGTCTTGGTCTGTGTTTATTGGTCTTGGAGTTTGCTGTGTTCTGCTTGATTGGTGTTTCTAATATCTTCTGCCTGTTTTGTAGCTTTTTTTGTCTTGATTGGCTGGCAACATTGTGTTCCTGTATTGGAGGCTTTTAGTGCGGCTTGGCTCCGAGTAAACGGATGACTATCATTTATTAGGAAGCTAGTTTTCATCTGGGTGCTTGGTTGGGGTGTGTTTGAGCTGGAGGTATCAGGGGGAGTCTGTTTGTGCCCAGGTGTTTGCCTGGCTTGTGGTGTGGAGATTTTTTTGTTTGAGAGTGCAGGCTTCCAGATAATTGACAGTCTGGTGGAGTCATCTCCTCTATTCATGCTTTCAGGTCTTTTTTTCAATCTCTAGGGCTTCTCTGATGATTCTGTAGCTGGGGTTTTCTATAGTGGCTAGGGTTTTGGTGCCATTGAAATTGATGCTATGACCTATGGCTTTCATGTGTTGGACTAGTGAGGAAGTATGTTCCAGCTTTTTTACTGCGTTTTTGTGTTCATCTAGGCGGGTACTTATTCTTCTATTGGTCTGTCCAATGTATTTGGCAGGGCATGATATACAGGGGACTTCATATATGCATTGGTTTTCCAGGTCAATTTATGTTTGAGGTTTCTTAGGATGTCTGTTTTGAAAGCAGTCTTGATGTGATGCCTGTATAGTATCTTACTGATTTTGTCTGTAGTACCTCTTATGTAGGACAGGACAGCTGTTCCATAGGTCTGTTCATCTTCTAGGTCTCCATTATCTCTCAGTGTGTTTTTGTGAATCAAGCCAGTGATTTTGCTTTTGTGCAAGCCGTTGGCTGTCAGTACTTTAGTCAGGGTGCATAGTTCAGTCTTTATGTGTGTCTTGTCTGCCAGTTTTTTTGTTCTGGTGATTAGTGTTTTGGTCATGAAGTTTATCTGTGCTGGATGGTGGTGAGATTGGGGATTGAGGTAGTGGTTGGTGCATATTTTCTTCTGGTATATGGTGTGTCCTAGTATGCCATCTGTTTTTTTGTAGATTAGTACATCTAGGAATGGTAGTTGTTTGTTTGTTTCCATTTCCATGGTGAATTTGATTTTGGGGTGTGTGCTGTTTAGGTGTGTTAGGAAATTGTTTAGGTTTTCTTTTCCATGGGGCCAAATAACAAATGTGTCATTGATGTATCTTAACCATAGTTTGGATTTGTGGGTGGCATTGGCTAGGGCTCTGGAATCGAATTCTTCCATGAACAGGTTTGCAATGATGGGTGACAGTGGTGATCCCATAGGGACTCCTTCAATTTGCTTGTATCTTTGTCCTTTATATATGAAATATGTGTTGGTTAAGCAGTGTTCTGTTAGTTCCATGAGGTGTTTGGGTGGTTGGTATTTATTTTTGAAGATTTTGAGAGTTTCTTTTATCGGGACTTGAGTGAATAGTGAAACCACGTCAAAACTTACAAGCAGATCTTCTTGTTCCACATGTAAATCTTTGATCATTTCCAAGAGGTGGTATGAGTTTTGTACATGTGAAGCTGCTGCTTCAGCATGGGGCTATAGCTGCTTTGCTAGGTATTTGGCTAGGTTTTGTAGTGGTGCTCCTCTGGAGCTGACTATGGGTCTGAGAGGTATGCCTTCTTTGTGTATTTTTGGGAGGCCGTATAGTTTGGGGCATCTGGAAGATTTTTCTCTTGGGATGATCATCTGTTGGAGCTCTTTGCTCATGTAGCTGGTTATAATTTTCTTCTTGGTTATTTTTTCCAGATATGTGGTTGGGTCCATGTTTATGGGTTTGTATGTGGAGTCTTGGAGTAGGTCTGTCAATTTTGTTTCATAGTCTTTTCTATCCATTACTACTGTGGCATTACCTTTATCTGCTGGAAGTATGATTATGCTGCTGTCGTTCCTTAGGGCTTGCAGGCTTTTAGTTCCTCTTTATGCAAGTTGCTTTTAGGTGGTTTGCTTGTGCATAGGATGTTAGTGACTTGGTGTCTTATTCTGTTATATATATATATATATATATATATATATATATATATATATATATATATATATATATATATATTTGTTTTCTTAAGTTTTCGCAGGTACTTACATGTCTGGCATTCAGCTTTGTTCGGGTATTTTCCCACGTCATAGTAGTGGTGCTTTTAAAGTTATAGCAACGTTTCAGCAGAATCTCATCTGCCATCATCAGGTTTCTGTATAGTGTTTGTTCTGTATAGTGTTTGCTGAAACGTTGCTACAACTTTAAAAGCACCACTACAAAGCTGAATGCCATATATATATATATATATATATATATATATATATATATATATATATATATATATATATATATATATGTGTGTGTGTGTGTGTGTGTGTGTGTGTGTGTATATATATGTATGTGTATATATATATATATATATATATATATGTGTGTGTGTGTGTGTGTGTGTGTATATATATATGTATGTGTGTATATATATATGTATGTGTGTATATATATATATATATATATATATATATATATATATATATATATAACATAATATAATATATATATATATATATATATACACATACATACATAAAATCATAATATAAAAAAATAAAAATAATAATAAAATAACTGACTGACCTTCTTTAGGACTGTCACAAATTTTGACTATGACAGGCAGGCTCCATTACAGACATAATTTGAGGATTACTTGCATTGTTCTATGGCTAGTGTTGTCCCCAAAACTGGGCTCTTGCTTGGTGTCAAAGCCGATAAGTCACCGGGCACAAGGTGTGGTACAAAATTATACTTTCATTTTGATACCGAAATATAAGGACCCTGGCTCAAAAGTTAACCAAGGGTCCCAATTGCAATCTTACAGCAATTTGTATAGTCAAGGGGTGGTCACATTTAGCCCTTTGCCCTTCCCCTTAATAATGCATGCATAAAAGATAATATTGATTGGTTATTTGGCTCTCAGCCCCCTACATAGCTAAATGTCGCATCACCTGCGTTTCACCCCAGGTCACGGGTATCATGCAAAGTGTCCTAGTTTCATGTGCCAGCTGTGCGGTTTTGGGGGATTTTTCTTTATAAGCAAGCTATTCTTGTTCCTAATACCTGGCTAGTGGTTTAAAGTGTTAACTCCTTCCTGGCTAATGTGTGGTTCCAATCCCTTTCCTATTGCAGAGCTGCTTAAGGTTGCTCCCCCACTCCCCGCGACCCCCCTCCTTCCACAGAGAAAAGTAAAAGCAGTTTTAAATCTTTGAGGCAGCACCCCCCCCCACAACCCCCCCTCCTTATGTAGAGAGAGAGAAGACAGGAAGGAGCAAGGCTGCTTAAGGCAAAGAAATGAAGGCAAGAGAAAATGTTTTATCAGAATTCATATTCCTCACTCTCGTGTCCATTCCATCCATACCTGGGTCCTATCTCCACATATGACTCTTTCTCTGATCCCCAGGGCCTCCTCTGTACATATATTCCATCATCTGATCCTTCACTAGGGTGACCACATTTTCTTGGAAAAGTAAAGGAACAACCTGGAAAAGGGTTTCAAAATCTAGAAAAGGTTCATGAGAATTGTTTTGTATTGAGCATATAAAGTTGTGTGAAGCCCTGCTAAAGTGAGACTAAGCTTTAGATGACTCCCAACTGTTAACTCCAACTGTTTTGGAGGAAAACTTAGAACATTCATGTTTGGGTGGGGTTTTCAAGTATTATGATTGGTTAAGGCCCTGTCGACCCAGAGTGTAAAATTACAGGCCTTGGCCTGCTGTTCCTCAGTTCAGTTTAGAGTCAATAAATGTTGTTGTATTATGCTGGCCTGTTCCTTGCACACTACACAACAAGAATAAAACTATTTTTTTTATATTCATAATTTTTCTTTACAAAGGAAAACTCAAGAGCAAAACTGAGAAAAACTTTACAAAGTGCATATCCTAATAAAAAAGATCCCAAACCAAACAAGATATGGAGGTTTATTTTAAAAATACAATTCAATTTTCCTATTTCTGAATGTAAATAATTCCTGCTTGGTGGAAGAATCTCTCTCTCTCTCTCTTCTCTAATACAATGAAGTTTTACTTCAAAGAGAAATACAGATAAGACTCGTGATCAGCTTCCAGGTGTCTTTTTCCCTCAGCTGGTGGAAAATAGTTCTGAAGGCATGTATGGATTATTTGAGCCTGATTAGGGAGCTTAAACAATAGATAAAACTTCAAATTTTTCCATTCCCCTCAATCTTCCTAGGGTATATGAAGACATTTCAGCAAACTATGTTTATATTGAATCTTTGACAGAAGACTTCCAAAGTAAGCTTAGCAAAGAGGTTTCAGCAATTCTACTACAGAAGCAATGTATGGAAGGGTTTGTGTGTGTGTGCGTGGCAAGGGAATGTTGATAAAGCAATATATAGACTGGACAGGTCCATCTGTCTGTCTTTTGCAAAAACTAGAAAGATTATGAGGGAGGAAAAAGTCTTTCTGCATTCATTCTTTTCCAACAATTGAAGTGATTTGTTATTTGCAAAGCAGGACAAAGCGAAGTCCCATTACTCTTATCTGCTTCCATTATCAACATTTAAGGGCAAAGTGGCAACTTTAAGCAGCTTAAATTCGGTTTTATTTAGTTATGACCAGGCGGATAAATCAAAATGGCTGTATCACTGATATACTAAGCACAAGTCAACCAACTTTACTGTGGCTTAGTGCAATATGGAAACCCACCTATACAGTGTTTAAAAATGGCATTAGAAATTTCACTGTTAATGCAAACCTATTAAAAGTCAGAAGCAGAACTAACTAAAACTAAAGCCATTTGCTCATTCATTTTCCAAAAGCCTTCCCAAATTTCAGCACTCTAAACAAGAATAGCTATCTGAATCTGACTTTTCTACAGATTCAGGTATGCATTGTGACAACTCATTGGAAAAGCTCAAGGAATTAAAATATGGACAGCAGGAGGAGGAGGAGAAAAAGATGTATGCACCTAAATTGAAAATTGTCCTTCATTCCTTCCTCTCAAGGCCCAGCCCACAAAATGATGTGCAGGGAATTGCTGATTTGCCTATTAAAATAGAACACAAAACAGGAACAACCTATCTTATTTTCTTGTTTATCAACTTGTAAGAAAAATGTAATTTGAACTGAACCCAGTAACAACAAACTAATCATTAGTGCAATTAACTTATACTAGATATTAGATATATTAGCTGCTCTGATTGGCAACTATAACATCAGCTAAACTGCAACTTTCTGGATCATGTGCACTTTTGGTTCAAAGGCATTGTTGCACAGAGTGCATTGCGCTAATCCAATGAAGAATCTTCATAATAATTAACATCATCGAAAAGAATTGGGATTTATTTTGATATAAGAATTGAGTTCACTTGATATGTTTGGCTTTCGAGCCTGACAATCCAGTTCACTGAACTGAATCTCGTGTTCTCTTCTGCATCTTTCTTCCAGATATGTATACAGAGTGCATAAATATTTGAAAACCATTTTTTTTAAAATGCTAGTTCATTCCCAAGAGCCATATATAATCAGATATTGCACTGTGCCCAGGGCCATAGTCTGTTCTTGTTAACTTTGCTATTTAACAAATCCTAATCCTCAGTGAGTTTCTTTTTCACGCTTGCCCTAGACATAATGGCATCCAACCAGAGTAAATGGTAAACTCCAAAACAGACATTTATCTCAATTTATCACCAGGACAACTGCAAGTGGTAATAAAGAACAGAAGGTGCTTCCTGTATTTGAAGTGTCTCACCACATCTGCATTCCTTTTCAACACCGACAGATATTTTGCAGCAAAC
Source organism: Hydrophis major (assembly GCA_033807585.1). Lineage (NCBI taxonomy): Eukaryota > Metazoa > Chordata > Lepidosauria > Squamata > Elapidae > Hydrophis > Hydrophis major. The sequence continues at coordinate 260,767,933 of CM066329.1, forward strand.
TGTCAACTTATTTATATTGTAGTTTTAAAGAATGAAAATATGCCTCATTTAAAGAAATCTTATTCACTCTTACTTCTGCCCCAAAGCAAGTAATGAAACAGACATGTAGATAGGAGATACATTTCACATCATTCAGACTACCAGGCCCAATCCCAGAATCCTGAGAAAGACATGGCTGTGTAAAATTACATGTTTGTATGTGTATGGAGTGTGTGTGTTACAGAATCATCTCCTCTGCAAACTTTACGTGGTTAGATAATTAGCAACTTTCTCAAAGCCAGTCTTTCAGGTTTCTGGCCTTGAGGTTAGTTTGGATAATTGTTTGAAAGCTTTGGCTAAACATCTCAGGGATACACTGAATCATAAACTAACTATAACATTCTATGGTCATCCAAACAATCCATTACAGGTCCAGGGTGTTAAGTCCTGTGCATGGGCGCAAGGAATGGAGACGAGACATTGAACGGTGACTTCAACTCTTTATTGTGAAATAAGAACAGAGCAAATACTTGGGCAGCAGCAGCTCTTTTATAGAGCTGGCTGCTGTCAAAACAACTAATGATTTGAGTTTACCGCTTTCACAAGCGTCCAATCAGAGGGGCCCGTTAACAGCCAATCAGACTGACCAGAAACGACCAATCACGACTCGCTATTTGCGGGCCAATGAGGAATGCAGGATTACAAGCCTGCTGCAAAGTAAAGCTATTTAGGGTTGTTACTGCTGCGTTGGCTTAGTCCATAACACCCCTCCCCCCTAGGTTCCGTTTGAGGGGTGGGGTGGCATATTCTCGTAAATAGGCAGGTCGCTTCACCTGTCTGCTTGACCTGAGCTGTTCCACCGGTTTCTGTCCTGGCTCTGGTTCCAGTGGGCTGCTAGCTGGGCTGGATGGTGAAAACAGTCCCGCTGTTCCTTCAAATGGCTCTGGGCTGCTTTCCCTGCTTACGCCAGTGCTGTCTTCCGGGTTCCCTGGATCCGTTTCCATCGCAGTGCTGTCACGCGGCAAGGCCACTCCCTGGCTCGGTTCTCCTTCTGACGGTGAGTATCCCCTGGTTGGTTGTGTAGACTGTTGGGTTTCGATTGTTAATTCTTCTTCGGCCTCCTCAATGTTCCCTCCCCCCCCCAGCTAGAGATTCCGGGGCTGAGATAGGACTAGGTGCTAATCTGGAACAGAGTCGGTCTATGTGGCGCTTCCACATCTTACCATCTGCAGTTTGTAGGCGATAGGATCGGGGTCCCATAACTTGCGTTATAGTAGCAGGGACCCACAATGGGTCGCCCGAGAAGTTTTTTGCAAACATGGGGTCACCTTCCTGAAATGCCCAACAATTGCTGCTGGATCCTGGGGGTTCTTCAGGTGTGTAGTTTGGATGGAGGTGATCGAGATGCGAGAGAAGTTTCCGGCCCATCAGGAGTTCAGCTGGGGTTCTGTTCATGGTACTGTTTGGGGTTATGTGCTGGAGGAGAAGCATCCAGTTTATTTTATCATCAATGTCGCCGTGGTCCATTTTGTGCAAAGTCTTTTTTACAAATTGAACCATTCGCTCAGCCCTACCATTGGCCTCAGGGTGAGCTGGCGATGTTAAGGCATGGCGGATGCCCTGGTCTGCCAGGAACTGTTCAAATGGCAGGGCAGTGAATTGGGGGCCATTATCGGAGACCAGGACATCCAGCAATCCGTGGGTAGCAAATAGCTTATTCAGTTTTTTAGTGACTGCCTCTGTGGTGGTGCTTTTCATCTTGTGGACTTTCCACCCAGCTGAGGACTCATGCCAAAACAGGGTCCTTTTTTGTTTCTAAGGCAATGTCTTGAGTGGTCAGCGGCGGCGATTTGAGGGTTTCGATTTGCAATACGGCTAAGGTTGGAGCTGGGTCCTCTATGACATCTGGTAGTGGAGAGCGGCTCAAAGCGTCAGCGTGGGGAATGGTTTTCCCTGGGCGGTGTTGCAATCGGTAATCGTAGGTGGCTAAAAATTCTGACCAACGTGTCATTCTTGGTGATAAGATATGGGGAGTTGGTTTGTTTCCCGCCAAAATACCAAGTAGTGGCTTGTGGTCTGTAATTATGGCAAAGGGTCTCCCATAAACATACTCATGGAAACGTTTAATTGTGGACACAATGGCGAGAGGCTTTTTATCAAGTTGGCTATAGTTCCTTTCAGCATCAGAAGTTAAGAGGTCTTTTACTTGTTGGAATGCCCTTTCTTCACGCCGTCCCCAGACCCAGGAAGCCTTTTTGTCGAGAAGTCTATGTAGGGGCTCAGCTACGGTTGCCTTCTGGGGCAAGAAGATGTTATAAAAGTTAATGAATCCCAGAAAGGCTTGGAGGTCTGTCTTATTCCTAGGTCTCGGGGCGTTTTTGATTGCGGTTAGTTTTTTTTCGGTGGGGTGGATTCCCTGTCTGTCGAGAAGGTATCCCAAGAACTCCACTCTCTCCGTACAAAGTTGACACTTGTCCCTTTTTACTTTCAGATCAGCGTCTTTAAATTTGTGAAGAACTTTTCTGAGTCATTGTACTAATAACTCTTTAGTGGGGACAGATATTAGGACGTCGTCAAAATAAGGCATGACGCCTTTTATGCCTTGTAATAATCTCTCCATCAAACTTTGGAAAATGCCAGGCGCCAAGCTTACTCCAAATTGGAGTCTATTGCACTTGAAGGCGCCTCTATGTGTAACTATTGTCTGGGCTTTTGCAGTTTTCGCGTCTACAGGTAATTGCTGGTACGCCTGAGCTAAGTCCAATTTCGCAAATATTTTTCCACCACCCAGGGAATGAAAAAGGTGTTGGACCACCGGTACTGGGTAAGTGCTCTGTTGAAGAGCATAATTTAGGGTGGCCCGGTAATCCCCACAAATTCTTAATGAACCATCTGGCTTCATGGGCGTTACTATTGGAGTTTCCCAGCGGGCATGGTCAAGTGGTTCCAATACGCCCTGGGCTATCAGTTTATCTAGCTGCTCGTCGATCTTTGGTTTGAGGGCAAAAGGCACCCGATGAGGCTTAAGCCGAATGGGAGCTACATCGGGGCTGAGATTAAATGATATAGGGGTCCCCTTGTATTTGCCTAATGTTCCTGTGAACAGGTCCTGGAATTCCTGGATGAGGGCCTCTTCCCAGTCGTCGCTTCTGGTTTGGTGTATGCAGGCTAGTTCAATCCCGAGTGGGGCGAACCATTGTAACCCTAACAAACTGGGTCGGTCATGATCGACGACAGTCAGGGGAAGCGTCGCGGTGCGGTCCCTGAAGGATACTTGGACGTGGCTGGAACCGACAACTGGAATTCTGTTTCCCTGGTTAGGATGATTCATTGAGTGCTGAGGTCCTGGCAGCAGATGGCAGGGATTAGCTGTTTGAGGGTTTTCCAGAATACCATCGATAGGGATGATCCCGAATCGACTTCCATCACGCATGGTCAATTCTCAATAGTAACCCTTACGCGGATCTTTCTTGCATCGAACGATGAAGCGTGGCCGATAATAATGGTTTGGTGGGCCTCTTCTCATCTCCTTGAAGAGGCAGGTGCTCGATTTCTGTAGTAGTAGTGGTTGTTCTATTGGTGGTTCAGGCGGTCCCGATTCTCAGGAGGTTTGCCTGTCTCCCGGTGGAGGTTGTTCTACCTTCGGCTGGGGTTCTCGCTTGCTTCTGCAGACCTTCGCGATGTGGCCTCTTTTTCCGCAGGTATGGCAGAGTGTGTCGAGGAATTTGCAGTCCGATCGTGGGTGGTTTGCCCCGCAACCAGCAGATTGGCATGGACATCTCTGGTTCCTTTGCTCTCGTTCCGAGCGGAGCCGGTTGACCTCCTCTTCCTCACTGTCTGAGGATGACTCGAGGTCTTCGTGGTGGGTGGTGATAGCGTGCTTCTCAGCGGAGAGCGGGCTATCGTTAGTGAGTTGGCGAAGTGGTGTGTTCGCTCGGCGCATTCGAGCAACTGACTTCCTGGTTGCTTCTGCGGCAGTAGCGTCGGTGGTGACATCTGCAAGGCTGATGTCTCCTTTCACCATAAGTTTACTCTGTACGTGCGGTGCATCTAATCCCAGAACTATGCGGTCTCTTAGGGCTTCCTTGAGGTTTGCAAAACCACAAAGGCCTCCTAGGTTCCGGAGGTCGGCTACGAAATTCCCAACGCTCTCGTTCTTCCATTGGTCCCTCTGGTAAAACTCGTGTCTTCGTATCAGTGTAGGTACTGCGGGTGCGTAATGGGCCCGGAGGATCGGGGCGAGGTTATCCCAATCCATGATCTTCACTTCCGCCAGTTTGGCAAGTGCTTTAGCCATTTTGAAAATGGCGGGGCCGCAATGAGTCAGGAACACTGCTCGTTTCTTGCCAGGCGTAGCATCTTTTAAATTGTTGGTCTCTAGGAACATCTGGAAACAATCTATATACGAGTCCCAGTCTTCAGTTGCTGGGTCGAATGGAGCGGGTGGTATGGCGCCGCTGGTCATCTTGCCGTTTGTTGCGTGCGCTCTTCAGCCACGTGCTCTGTCTTGTTCGATACGTACTTAGTCAGCTCTATCATCTCCGCATCCCACCCTCGTCGCCAGTGTTAAGTCCTGAGCATGGGCGCAAGGAACGGAGACGAGACATCGAATGGTGACTTCAACTCTTTAGTGTGAAATAAGAACAGAGCAAATACTTGGGCAGCAGCAGCTCTTTTATAGAGCTGGCTGCTGTCAAAACAACCAATGATTTGAGTTTACCGCTTTCACAAGCGTCCAATCAGAGGGGCCCGTTAACAGCCAATCAGACTGGCCAGAAACAACCAATCACGACTCACTATTTGCGGGCCAATGAGGAGTACAGGATTACAAGCCTGCTGCACAGTAAAGTTATTTAGGGTTGTTACTGCTGCGTTGGCTTAGTCCATAACACCGGGTTTCCTGTGAGCAGAGATATTTATGTTCTCCCTGGGGTCCCCAACTCCCACTTTTCAGCTTTTCTTTTGCCAATTTCATCTTCACAAGTTGAATATTATAGATGAAAGGGCAGACAGCTTAGATTATAGGTCTGGAAAGACCCTGTAGAGAGTGTTGTGTGTTTTTTTTTAATTAAACTGAGATCTCATGATATCATTCCAATCATCTCAGGTCATTAATGATATCATACAGCTAGAACAAATAACTTGGATTGTGTGTAATAGAGAAACCAAGTCTAGACAATCTGAGGAGATTGTGTTGTTTTACAAGGACTCGGAGGGCATTCCAGGGAATGGGAGGGAACCCACTAAAGGAGGATTTTATTGCTGAAGATGACCACAGACATAGTGGCATATGGGCCTATTCCAGGCACGGGGACAAAAATATTATCAACAATAACATAAAACCCCAATAATTTATCATAGCTTTCTTCTTGGAAAACAGAAATAGTTTTGCCAGATTCCAGAAGGCCGTTCCAGAAGGGGGAAGACTGTTCCTGAAGTGGGGAGCTCCCACAGAAAATCATCACTAAATTCCCAATAAGTGGAGTGTCAACCCTGAAGCTGACCTGATCAAAGCCATCTTGACCACTTCAGTGTTGCCACACTGGAGCTGAGGGATAGGGAGAGAGGAATTGAGATAGTTGGGATTCTGTAGCCAAAACAAAATATTTTCTCTTGGGAACAAGGACATTCTCACACCTGGTCGGAAGAAGGCGGAGTGATGTCACCCGGCTGCCAGACTGCATTATGATTGGACCATGTGATCTGATTGTTTTGGGGAAGTGAAAAGTGTTTACTTTTAATTAGGTGAAAAAACATGGGAATCTTCAGAATCGGTTTTCACCAGATCTGTGCCAATATGGTATTTCCAAAAAAGCTACTCTTTGAGGAATTTACCTGCCTCAAAGCTTTGCTTGCTATGGGACTATTGGGAAAGCAGTCTCTCCAAATGAATGGATTTGCAATATGAACCTAACCAATGTGAAGGGTAGAGAATGAGTATTTCACAAAAACATCATCAGATTGGGAGTGAAAGCTTGAAAATAAACTACAAGGTGATTTGTATTGCAGCAGACTGCCTTCCACCAACACAGTGAAAATGTCAACAGAAACTAAATGACTGAATGCGTTACCTTGGACAAAGTGAAACATCATTTTATCAGGCAAATGTTGCAAGTTTGCATCTACTCAAAATATCTGATTGATTCCCCAAATGATTAAAGGATACATCTGCATATTCTGCTTAGCCCATCACCAGTATAGGCTGCCCTTCTGAATGCAGGAACAGGTAACTCCCATGCATCACGAATGCATCCATTTGAATCAAGGTTTTCCATCTTTGATTCAAGCCTGCTCTTTCTGATCTGATCTGTCTTAAGCTATTTGGAATGGTCTTATGACCTTTATTCTGCCTATCTTAAACTATTCAAGATGGTTTCGAGATCTTTATTCTGTTCTACTAGCAACTGCAGCACCAACTGGCTGCAGAGATTGGCAGGCAACCTTCCCCAATGGACAGTTACTGCCCTGGGCTGCCATTTTGTCCTCAGCTGCCAGAGCCATCTGCTCTTTGCTAGTTGGCATTTGCCATTTTTTAAAATATAATATTGCAGTTGATCCAACAATGAACCATTAAGCCAGTTAACTATCCTTAACCCTAGAAGCTCATGCTCCATTCAATGCTTTCATCTCCCAGCTGACACTCTTTTGACTTCTGCTCAGGTAGATGAAGCAAGCTCCTCTTCCTTTCCAACTCAATATACACAATTCTGGAAAATATCCCTTCCTCCCATCCAGCCCTTTAAAAAAAAAACTAATTTAACTTCCCATTATTACTTTGTTTCTAGGAAACTGAACTGTCAGCAAGAATAGCCTCTTTGCTACAACATTTCCCCAGGCCTATCAGAAAACTTAGAAATGGAAGATGCTGCTCCCTGTTGCTTTATTACGGTCATTGCAAAAGAGGGAAAGACGGGGGTGGGCTGTTGGGGGTTTGCAGGGGTTCGGGTAGAGCCCCTAGCTAAGATTCTGTGCAGTTCAGACAACCCCCAAATCCCACTCCTGGCTGGTCCCACCTACCCTCCCCCACCCCTCCTAATAGTCCCCATGTGGCCCATTTTGGATGCAGGTAAGTTTAGGATGCACACGGAGGCTCGGGGAGGGTGAAAAATGGGCCTCCCCGAAATTCAGGGAAGCCTGTAAATGGGCCCAACTTCCAGAGAGCCTGCAGAGCCCAGGGAGGCCGTTTTCGCCCTCCCGGAGGCTCGAGAAAAACCTCCGGAACCCAGTGAGGGCAAAAACGCCGCCCCTCCAACTGTGGTGCAGGAGCAGCCCACACCCACCCAGCAACCTGGCAGAGAACCCTTTGCTACAATTTTTGAAGCCCACCCCTATCAATACTGGAGTGTCAAAAAGAGATAATGAAGGATGAATGAGGGATGTGTACTCACAGCTGGGAAAGCAAAAGAACTAGGGTTAGTGAGGAGGGATTAATCCCTTTAAAAAAGCCAAGACTTGTAGACCTGCTGCCACACAGGCCAGACAATGAGGCTTCTCTCTCTTACACAGATGAGGGAGGCAAGCAACATGGAAATGACCAATGAGCCCCTGTACTGGCATTAACTCAGCCCCTTTGCCAACTCATTACAATCTAGAGTAGAATCTCTGAAGTTAATTTACAAAAGGAGCAGAACAAGATTCAGACGCTTTGGGTTCCAGTATGGAATTGCCCAAAGTCTAAACACTGTAAATCCCCTTATAAAATTTAGATCTTATTTCTTTCTCCCTGGTTTGTCCACACACACATACCCCCACTTTAGGCTGGAAAAAGTTGGCTTTTTAATTTTTATTTAGTCTATCTTCCCTCCAATATCTGCAGAAGCTTACCTGAGCAGTTTAATAAATTCGTCCTTCTTCCTTACTTCATGTCACTATATCTTAAGCTATTCAAGATGCAACTCTCAGCACAATTTTTGTTTCCTTTTTTTTCTTTTAATGCAGAGGGGATTTGAGCTGGGAAAGGGAAATGCTTTGAATCCTGTTATTTTATATTGCAGACATGATCTACTCATTGGAGTTTCATCACCAAGGGGAATCATGAAAGTTTGTATTTCATGCACAAAGCAGTATCTGCTTTCAGAGGCATATGCAAGGAGGAATAGATGGCCGAAGGCAGTGTTTTTAGTATCACAATGGAAAATCTGGCTCTTTCCTACAGGTATTGCGATGTTGCATCTGTGAGCCAAAGAGACACACATTGTGTCATAACACAATGTCTTTCTGACCAGAAGAGCTATTTTTCCACAGACACCTCTGCCTGGTTTTAGAATTAGGCTATGAATTCTGACATGGAGTGTAATTTGCCCCTAATTTGCTTTGCAGAAATGGCAAATTGCAATAAATAGTATCAATTTCAGACTGCATCTACAAAGATGGTCTGCCATAGAAAAACATCCTTCTTCTTGGTCAACACCAAATGATCATCCATGTATATTACAAACTAGGAGGGTAGCTGATGATAATTACGATCATCATCTGTAGGAAAGTTGTTATCTTAGTTGTTTTCAGCTTAGCTGATGACATCTAGGTTTCGTACATTTGAAGGAGTTATATATCTGGTAGTTAACTTTTTTGAAAACTAGATAACAAATTATATCTTTGTGCTCTGAGCTTGGTTGTTTTCTTGCAGACATCTCATTACCAAATTAGGTAACATAATCAGTGTAAGAAGAGAGTGGGGTTTTCCCTTATTTTATATACTAATGCTTGCCCTGTCAGTGTTGGTGGGAGTGGATTTGGTGGTGCTTTGATTAAATAGTTGTTTACTGTTAGCTTGTTTGTCTGAGTTGGTGGTTTGATTAGAATATTATTTGCTCTTTGATTGTTGGTCTGGTATTAATCTTGGTGTTAATCTCTACTCATATGGGTGTTCATTGCTGATGAGAAGGTATTTTCTTTTTCTCCTTGTTGGCATTTGATTGTTCCTCTTGAGTGATTTGACCTTTCTCGCTAAGGTCCCTGAGAGTTCTTTTGATTCAATTGTCTAGTTTCTGTATTGGTTTGGTGTTCACTAGGATATAAGTTTCTTTGTCATCTAGTAATTCTTTGTGTGTGTGTGTGTGTGTGTGTGTGTATGTTTGTTTTCTTAAGTTTTTGCAGGTATTTATATGCATGGTATTCAGCTTTGTTCGGGTATTTTCCCACGTCATTATAGTTGTGCTTTTGCTACAACTTTTAAGCACAACCATAATGACATGGGAAAATACCCGAAAAAAGCTGAATACCATACACACTATCTATCTATCTATCTATCTATCTATCTATCTATCTATCTATCTATCTATCTATCTATCTATCTATCTATCCATCTATCCATCTATCCATCTATCCATCTATCCATCTATCATGGTTCAGTCTTCTTTAGGTTTTTGAGGTCTGCTCTGTCCTCTGCTTTGAGTTAGTTCTCATCTTCTTCTGGTCTGTAGAATGATAATTTGTTTTATTCTTTCTTGGATCTCTGTGGGAAGTCCTGTGGTTTTAAACGCACCTTCCAAGGCTGCAAAGGATTCTAGTTGATTAGCCTAATCTGTGTTATAAAGCTTTTCTGTAGAATATTGTGTTCTGCAGTAGTGAGTGACTGGACATGTTGATCATGACTATGTGCTTTGCTGTGATGGTCTGTTCTAGTTATTCCTTGAGGTTTTCCATGCCATACTGATAATTTATTAGTCTGAGGAGCGCACCCATAGAAAGGCTGAGAACACCATCAAGATTACTTCCCAGAGACATGCCTGAAAAATGAAAATCAAACTACTCAAACTAAATCACAGAATCAGGCACTAGAACCTGAATGGGTGGTCATGTCCAGAATTACATGGCTACATGTTAGAATTTTTGGCATGCTCTTTGTATGGACTATCAAGCCACACCTAATTTAATATAGGCATACTTACAAAAACTAAGAGCCTTTCCACAGTGCTAAATTAAAATGCAATTCATTGATTCATGGGTCGGCAGAAAACAATGCTGAGTGTATAGATCCTATCTCTGTTGTCTCTAAGTCACTGCCAAATGGAGCTGCTTTGCTTATTCGTGTGCAGAACTGGATAAATAAATTGGTTGATTCTTCCAACTTTGCTGCCATCTCTTCTGCATCATCCCAGAGGCTGCAGAATTTGGCTTTTTCTGTGTTGCTTCCTGATATAACCTATTCTTTTTATTTTTAACAGAGCAGTTCCAAAGGGAGCTGAATCACAACCAATGCTTTTAGTCTCTCCAATATTGAACTCCCAAATTAATCAAAAGCAATTATCATTTGAATCACTTGGTCATTAAAGTTCTTCAGTACAGACCTCTCAATTACTAAGGAAGATCTGGAGGGAAGATCTCCAGCTTAATCAAATCTCATTTGTAGATTCATTTTTCTTTTTGCAAGACAGTTTCACTTAACGTTAATACATGCAGATTCAGTCAAAAGCTGCACTTGAGACTTATTTATTATCACTTTTCTTACTTTGACTACTCACATTATCACTTGTATGGTTTAATGGATAATGTTCAGCCATTCACATTTTCTTTTAAACTACTTGCCAGGGGCTATGGAGTGGTAGAGTTTAAGGCAGGAGTGTCAAACTCAATTTCATTGAGGGCCACATTAGGGCTGTATTGACCTTGGGAGACCAGGTGGGTGTGACCAACTGGGTGGGCATAGCCAGCTTGATGCCAGTCTCCAAACTGCTGTTTCCACCTTCGCACTGGGTAGACCAGGCTGAAGCCATGCTGACCTGATGTTTCCACTTCACATTGGGTAGACCGGGCCAAAGCCACGTGGGCTAGATTACATTTTCCAGGAAGGCTCTGCAGGCCAGATCAAACATTGCAGGCCAGATGCAGCTCGCGGGCCTTGTGTTTGCACCCATGGTCTAAGATAATAAGGCTTTCACCATCTCTTGGCCACCATGGGAATGCAGGGATGAGATTGACTACTATAGAGGGTGTAAAAGAGCAACACCCAACTATCATGCTGCATTAAATATTATAGGAGCATATCGGTGGGAGGAAATAATTGACATGCAGTTAAGGTACAATAATCAGAACACAAAAAGGTTGTACTTTGTACTTTAAAAGGTTGCTGAATTGCTTTTTTGCAAATCCAAAGGATAATTATTGCAACACTGCTGAGATCAGCTCTTCAAAATGTCAGCAACATAATTATAAATAAGACCAACTGTGGATCAGAGAAAGTGTCTGTCTACCTGGGCTTGAAATGGTCAGTATACATCGCTCAGATTCATTCCACTACAGAATATACCACAATTCTGTACAGCAATCCTAGCGTATTCAACATCCCCTGCCGCTATAATTGGATGATGCCAGTTTAACGGAGAAACATACATTTTTCTAATATCCAGCATAACTAAGGATGACTCAAATCTGACTCATTTTTGACCTGGAAATGAGATTAAAAAAGAACATGGCCCCCCAAAAAAGTTGTTGCATTTGGTGCACTGTCAGATGCCAAAAAGATAAAAGCCCAGAGTGTGTCTGCACAGCTGGGTTTTACAGAGATGCTAATTTCAAACAGATAACCATTGGTTTATTTTTCCCCCCACCAACATGCTCTCTTCTGATTCGGCAAATATAGCAAATCATTCCAGAGATTTTATTAACAATGGTTTCTTTTAATGTTTGCAAATGTCGGTATATACAAAGTAGAGATGTCTCAAAACAACAAATGATCATTGCAGCATATTTTTTCATGTAACATATTCGTTTTGAGAAACCTTTTCACCAGACTATAAATGAATATAGCTTTAATTACTTCAGCAATATATACAAACTAACTTTTACATATGTACACAAATATATTTTACAAATAAATAGAAACAATTAAAGTCAAGATATATCTTCTCATATATAAAACTCCTTTGGGTGATCAAGTGCTGTTGGCATTGTTTTTGACTTTGCATTAAAAATCTTCAACTTATTAAGAAATAGTCTTTTAAACCTCCTTCCTGAGATATTGGCTTCATCCAGAAGAAATGTACATCTTTAAAGGTATCCTTCAGTGTTCACTTGTTTTTCCTGCCTGAATGAAAGACCGATGTGCAGGGAAACCATCTCATTTAAAAAAAAAAAAAAGTCTTAGCATTGCTTTTAATTTTTGCCACATATTTGACAACTTTTTTCCTGTAGTAAGAGCTAATGTATTAGACAACCAGATACTAAAGTGGCAATATCTAAGCTCAGGCACATCTATGTTCTTATGTATCTTCACAGAAGTAAAAATTATCTTTCTTTTAGTGTACAACTTACTAAACCACTGTGAATATAATTGGTTGTAACTTTGAAAGTCTGAGATTTTGATTACAAAAATTAAAATTGATGAATTATTTTGAACATGCCAATAAATATCTGCAGCAAATACCTTTTTTGTGTGTCCATACTTCCTGATTCAACAAAACATATATTTATGTATTCTCCAAAAGTGAAAGTCTAATATTCCATAGTCATATGTTTATATTACCTCAAGAAAAAATATTATTTTCTAAGTTAGAAACAACAGTGTCCAAAAAGATCATTATTTGTTTGGGATATGGATTTGTGAAAGTTATAGGTTTAGTTGTCATCACTGTCCAGAATCAATACAGAAATTTTGTGTCTGGAAACAACATTGTTATAAAAAGCAATATTCCCACAATTGTTATCATACTGCTGCTCATTTTTTAGGGATAATCATTTGATAAAGACAAGTATGTTTACTATAAATGCATTGGATTCCTTTTTAAAGGAAAAGCATGAGACACTATGTTAGGTATTTTCTCCTGTGGTAAATTTACTGTCATATAAAGAGATTAAGGATTGCTAAGTATTTCCTAAATTTAATTATTTACCTACTGTGAAACAGCTTTCTCTGGAATCTTTCAGACCTACAAAACATCATTATTCATATATATTGTGGCTTGTAAGCATTTATTGAATAAAAAGTCTAAATATTGCTCTTAATTGCTTATAAAAGTAATTTATAGCCAGCCAAAGCTCCAAAGCTGCAAATATCAGCTAAATGGTCATTGCACAGCAAAATACCCACTTCTAGAACTTAAAAAAAGCAAATACCTTAACCCAAATACATGTAAAAATAAGCAATTCTTCAATAAATAGATTTTTTTTTAATACAAGTGCATTATAAAACAAGAGTTGGTATAAGAATTATTGGAGTTTGTTTCAAATACAAAATCACCATCTGTGAGAGATTTCTTAATTATAAAAATAAAGTTGGTTTATGTAGTTTTTGGTATATGTTGGGCTGATCCAAATAAGGAGATCTACCAGTAGAAGTAGGTTTTACATACATGCTGCTCACTGAATCAGGAATCAACTGTGCATTCGGATGTTGATCTGGATGAAGATACTACCCATCTGCAGTTCTGTGTGTTCCAGTTGGATGTGAATTTGAATATATATTGCTAGTCATATTCAGGCAAAACAAAATTGAGATTTCAGTCTGGGCAAATAATTCCTAGGGCAGTGTCAGCTGACAGTATTGCAGAAGATAGATAATTATGTCAGTACAATCATTCCTGTTTGGTCAGTATTCTGGAGAAATTCTTCCCAAAGTAGAATGTGTTCATTCATTATCCTGGCCTGGTCTCTAAAAAGAAACATTTAAAAAAAAATCTCAATAGTTAACACTATTTTCTAAATTAATTGTGTTGGTGACTTGAGATATCTATTTCAGCAATCTGATGGGGTAGCAACAGGTAACGTCTTTAATTTAAGTTATTTGCTCAGATGTTGGGAAATGTAATTCTATCAGTATTCAACATCCTTACTAAACTACATTTCTAGTTTTTTTTCTGGAAAAAACTCTGAGCTTCTGTTTCTGAAGTGCTTAGGATGCAATTTAATGGATCATCCATATACTCCATTCCAAAGAACACAACTGCCTTTCCTTGAGCAAGATGTAAGATTAAAGTTTTCTGTGCATTTTACATTTGCAAACCCTGCAGGAGTTGAACAAGTAAAGCAAAGCAAAGCAAAGAGGAACAGTGAAATCAATTCCTAACTGCTCTGAGATGTGAAGTATAATGAATACTAATATACAGAGACTTTCTACCAAGATTTTATAACCCCTTTCCACAAATCTAATGGCTATATAGGCACAATATATAAAAAAACAGTAGACTATCAGAACAGAATTTTATACTCCTAAATATGCATTCTCAAATAAATATGGTTATCAGATGTGACATGCAAATATCCAGTTGAGTCACTAGATGGCACCAAAAAGATGCAGACAATGTCCAACTCTCTGCTGTGATCTAGAGGTCGTTTGGATTTTTGCTACCCAAATCTGACAGCTATTCTAGCAAAAGACTTGTCACTCTTAGAAATAAAGCACTTGTGGGGATAAATATTAATAATGTGATTATTGATTGATTGATTGATAATAATAAATTGCAAACTCTATCTCAATTCCTTCAAATCTCAAAGTGATCAGAACAGTGTGGGGACACAAAGTACAGAATATTTTTTTAAAAAAATCACAGGGTAAACGATGTACTTAAAGCCCTACTTTTTCTACCCATTATCAATCACAAATATATCTGTGTTAGCATTATGAGAAAAACTTTGGCTAGTTCTCTCATGTGAAGAATTCTGCTCTCAGAAGCAGAAGGCCTTCATCTGGATCATTTTCGTATTTTTGAAGACTCTTTATGGCAGGAACAGTGAGTTAAATGCAAGACACAGAGATCTAGTGAAATCTAACTTCCCATCTCTCCTAGAATTTGCAGGAAACATCCAAGTCCTTTGTTACCTCCCTAAAATCTAGAACAAGCAATACTTTCCTGAGGACAGAAGCTTTTGTGACATTCTGCTGAAGTTCAGATTTAACTTCAACAAGCCTATTTAGCTGTCTCTCTGTTTTGAAATTATTCAGACTTTGTTAAGAGCAATATAATCTGTGAAAATAATGCCTGCCAGAGACAAGGATGCCTTATATCTACTGCATTTTATGATTGACAATGGATTCTCTTCAAGACACTTATAACTACCTAGTTTTAAAACTAAGTTATACATCTTCTATAACAACTAAAAGATATACAATATAAGAAATAAAAGAAAAATTGTCTCCGGGGGTGTACACTGTAATATCTGTATTTTCCCCTTTTTTGTATTTAGATTTATAAGTATGTTTGCATTATTTTTATTCAAAATAAAATAATTAAAAAATAATTAAAAAGAACTAAGTTATACATCTATAGCAGAACCATTAATCAGGTCAGCTTTTCCTTCCCAAATGCAGGTGGAAGACTGTAGTTTGAATAGAATCTCTCCCTAGAGTTGAGAAAATATTCTCCGTGAAGTTGAGGGAAAACTAATAGGTTAGAGGAAATGATTAATTTCCACTATAAGTGTCTAATGTTTAAATGGTTTATATATAGAATTCCCTTTATCACTACAATTTAACCTGCAACAGAGAAAGAGATCAGAAACAACAAATGTGTCACACAATTCTGTCCAAAGAGCCTGCCTCTTACTATTTGAGAACTGCAACATGGAATGATTTTCAGGGCTCCACTGCATAGCAAATGAAAAAAGCTTACCATGAATCTGTGTCATTATGTTTTTTCTTATTACATCTCATAAATTCTGCAGCTTCACCCC
This sequence comes from Hydrophis major, assembly GCA_033807585.1. Classification (NCBI taxonomy): domain Eukaryota; kingdom Metazoa; phylum Chordata; class Lepidosauria; order Squamata; family Elapidae; genus Hydrophis; species Hydrophis major. The sequence goes on from CM066329.1 coordinate 260,783,518, forward strand.
CTTTTTGGAGAAAAGAGGATCCATTCTGTGAGCAGAACATCACCCTGCACAATAAACAGAACCACTGAAGTAGCTATAAACGTATCTTCTAAAAAGCCATATTTCATTATCTCAACTATATCTTAAATCTAAAATAGAATTTCTGACAAGGCATTGTTTAACTGATAGGTTAGTCCAAAACTATAAAAGAACAATATCTACTATATATGTTTTTATAATATTCATTTGCAGTTAGAGGAGTATTTAGTATATATATGCCTAGAACTGAACATTACAAATAGGAAATCATTACTAGCAAATCATTCATAGCCTACAAGCAAAATAAGATATATAAATACATGCAGAATCAATAACTCAATCTCATTCTCCCATGTAGACCAAGGCAATTACAAGGTTACTTGTGTTACCATAATATCTCTGTACCATGTGCAAAGAAATACTTCCAACATCACTTTTGTTTCTTGTTTGCTATGCACCTAGTACTCTAGAAAACATAGCATTACTTCTAAGACACAGCTAAGAATTGGAAAATTGTCATACTGCGTCACAGAATTGAAAGGGAGAGTGCATGATTATTATAGTAGCAGCAATAAATTAAAAGTCAGTGTTATTTATTGTGATTCGAAGATACTATGTGAGTTGAAACTAAAGCATTCTGGTTGTGGAATAGGGAATATGCCATGTCCTCTTCTTTGCTACATCTCCTCTATTTGCATATGTAAGCTGTTAATGGAAAGAGAAGACAATGGAAAACATATTCTCCTGCATGAAGTAAGTGCCTTGGCTAAGGAAAAACACTCCTTGTAATTCTCCAGTTCCAAATCACAAGAAACTCTTCCTATAAAAATATACCAAGAAATGTTCCTTATCATTATATTCATATGGGATTATCTTTCAGAAAACTCTGGATACAACTGAATCCAACAGAACAGATAATCAGTAATCTTGGATGGTGACAAAATGATTGACCACAAAAAAGAAAGAAAGTAAACTTACTTTTTCTGGGTTTCTCCAGCCTTGATTCTGAGTACCCGTATGCTAAATTCAGGGGTATCCCACCATCTCAAACTGAAAAAAGACTCTTTTTCCCACTGAAGTTTTACTATAAGCAGTTCTCCAATATCAACTTCGGTATATACCAGGAAGGAACTTGTTTTGTTAGTGGAGATCTCAGGCCTGTTTTAAAAAAGAAACCACATACAAGTTCAGTCAGTGCTTGTCTTCAACTCACCTCAGGAGCCTATTCCTTTATCAGAGAAAGTGAAGAAGAATTTTATTCATAGAATATAACAAAACCTTTTAATTAGAAGCAGCAAAATTGTATCATAAAAATGATATACCCTCCTTGTAAATCCAGGGAATCCTGATGGCCTGTTAATGACCCAGATGCCATTTCCAACATCTTCTGTCTCTTGATTCTTACTTCTAAATTTCAGATATATCACCCCAGCCTCCCACATCTTATCCTCCATTCCACCACTATTGTCTCTCCTGGTTTTTCTAACCCTGGTTAGAAGCTACTACATCCTTCCAACTTTCTTCCCCAACCAGTTGAAAAGCCCTCCAAGACTTCTCTTTTCCTCATTACTTCATGTTCTCCTTCCACCTCAAGAAGTTCCTTGCATGAGTTATTTAATTAATTTAAATGTTGTTTTTTTGAATCTTTTCAATACAGATTCACTCCTTTTCAGAGTAGTAGCCCTTGGCATGCCAGTTAAAAGCTGGAACAACCTGTGACCCAAGCAAAGTTGACCTCCTATTATAAATTTTCCTTTCCTTACTTAGTGTTCTCCTGATATGACACCACTCCAACTCTAGAGACTTCTGGAAATGGAAGAGCTGAACTCTCAATATATTTGGAGGTGACTAAGTTGGGGAAGTTGGTATAATCTTCACAGAAGCAATGATAAGTTCAAAGAAATATCTCAAGGAGCATTGGTTTTACTTATTTGTCCAATTTATATAGCTGCCCATTTCACAAAACATACGACTTTGGGCAGCTTACATTTATTTTTGCCAGTTTCAGCCCTCTTCTTTCCAGACCCCTTTCATTCACAAACAAGCACATGCCCATTAGACGCCAAGATAGTAGCTGGAAGGAGAACTATGGATGCAAACTGAGACAATTCAGATTAAAGCATGAAACTGGTAATCCCATTCTTTATTACTCCTGCTAGATCCCGTACCATATCAAAGATGAGTGATAAGTGCCAGTATACTCACAGACTGATCCCTTATATACTTTTACTTTCAAAAATTTATTGGGAAGCTAAAATGCACCAATAGGCTTTCTTAGAAAAGTAGTACATTTTCAACCAGGGAGCATTTCACCAGATTGTCTTTTAACGAATGATTGGTTTGTAATATGTGATCATTAAACTAATTAGCATGCTTAATATTTTTTCCCAAAGGTACCATTAGCTACTTCTGCTGCTTAGCTTCTTGCCTTTCTTTGCAAAAGGTCTAATCCCAGGGTCATGAGGTGCATATTTGCATAATGAAAATGCATAATAGGAAACCACCATTTGTACAGCTTTCTATATACAAACGTACATTTCCCAAACAGAGCAACTGGACACAATCAACTTTTCCTTCTCTGTGCTTACAGGGTGTGTCAAAACCCTAAATATTATCTCTTTTGTACACTTCCTTGAAAGGTGGCGGGTAGGATAACAGTGACAATCACTCATTTGTCTCATGCAGCACTTTTGTATAATATGCCAAAAATTATTTGAGAATTCTTTCTCGAAGATACTGGGAACAATTAAATGGAACAAAATGCACCACATCCTTCAGTGAAAACCCACAATATGCACATGCAGGAACCATTCTCAAACGACTCTGCAAGCAATGTCTGCAGCCAATAGGAAGATGTTTTAAAATGCAACAGTATATCGATAAATGTGTAGGCAGCTGTTTCAGCTGATACTCACATTACAAACGGTATGTTCTCACTTTCCTTCTTGGTGCCATAAAAAGAAATAAGAAATGGTTCGTTTCTCTTGGTAATGTTCCATTTTCCAAAAAAATGTATCTTGACCTGGTAATGAAAGACTGAGAGCAAAATATACAAAATATTATTAATAAATTCTGCTATTTTTGGTTTGGAAGGTACTACTTTTGTGCTTAAGTATGCAAATTAATTTTATGGACGTTTCAATAAGCCTTTTTTTTAAAGTTGCCCTCCCCCACAAAATCTCAGATAATCTGCAAACAGGAGGGGGTGGTATAAAATGCTGATATTCTCCCTTCTAATTTCCCAAAGTCAGAAGATCAGATCAGAGTATTATTTGGAAATTCTGTACTGCAATACTAAGTATGGTTGTATGAGATAAAGGAATTTTCTCCTATTACAACTGATTAATTCTAAGTATAAATTATCTAATTCTGCTATAATGTAAAAAGCATTCAGTTATAAATACGAAGAGATCTTTTATTATGAGATTTTGAAGTATACGCTTGACCCCCTCCAAAAAAACATTTATATGAAAATAATTTAAACGTTGCTACTTTAATTAATAGCACTGCAAATAACAGCATCAAATAACATCTCCCTATCTCAGTCCTTGGGAAAGACTTGGATAGATAAAAATGCCAAATTTAGTCTAAACAGCTGGCTGATTGTTCAACAACCATAATACATACATTCTTAGGTCCTTGATTAGGACTTCAATTAAGTTTCTCAGTCTTAGATAGTGAATCTAACTGTAGATTACTCACACATAACAACAACCACCTAATATCAACAATGGATGGGCACATCAAGCTTTAGGAGTTAATATTGACTACTTTGGGAGATCCTGCCTCAGAATATCTGTATTCACTTACAAAAAAATCAGGTCACTGGATTGATATTGGTACTTACCATGCACCTGAGAAATACAAACTTTATCACACTTGATATCAACTGCTTAATTTTCAATTTCAATAGTAGGATTAATTAAAACAAGCGCTTAATTTGAATCTAATAATTCTATCGTTCTTAAATTTATAATGAACTCAGAATTTAATCAAGCAGAATGTTATTTCAATAAGGTCTGTGCAAGAGTTGAATTTGTTCTGAAATTAGTTTGTTTTCACATGTTATATTCCAGCACTCATGACTAAAAATAAAAGGTTTGCAACAGATCACTAATACCTTTATAAGGTGTATGTGCACGGGTCTTTAGATACATTTTGCTGCTCTTCTTGCTTCCCACCCTTTTGACTTCATACCCTAAATTGTTGCAACGATTCTTTCGGCAGCTCAAGCAAAGTCCTCTTTCAAACGTTTCTTTTGAATTGCATCGGTACGCTATGATTGGCTTTTCTTCATACAAGAGGGAGTCAATGAAGAGGAGGATGGAGCGTTCATGAGAGCATTTCACCAGTTGATCAGATTCTTAGGGGGAGAAAAATGACACAAGCTGTATTGTAATAGAGATGCATTACTATTGTTCAACAATTATGATAAGCAAATCTGTACCAGACATTCTCCAGTGTAACAAATTTGGTGAGAATTCTCTCACCCTCTGAAAAACGTTTCAGCTGTGAAGATAATGTTCATTTTTAGGCACACTGAATGCCATTGTTTTTCTTCACTGCTTCTTCGGTACTATTTCACCCTATTCCCCCTTTCCTGCATTAAAACTTATCAATAGTGTCCTCCACTTAGGAATTATACAATACTGGTGATAATAACCATAATGATTTTTGTTCATTGTGTTTGCTAGATAAGGAAGATATTAAGGACAGTCTAGACCAGGGGTGGGGAACTGTGACCTTTTTACAATCCATAGATTCCTGAGCCATTCTGTGAGTTGATGTTCACAGATCGTAAAAGAGCCATAGTTACCCATTCCTGGTCTAGACTGAATATTTGAGCATAACAATGGGCATCTATAACTGACTACACATAGACAAGCACAACCAATAATATAATTTTGCCTTTTACATGCTAAACGTAGTTGGACTGGCTATCACTCAATTGAAGTATCACATGCATGCAATGAAAAGTGAGAAGAACACTAACACGTAACGCATCTTGAGTATCTCTGGAGCACTCTTTTACTTTTTTATCTTCTGTAATTTGAGAAGGGAAGTTAGTCAAGACACAGATCAACACAAGTATTCCTCAATTTATGATTAGTCCCTTAGCGACTGTTATAACTGTTATAACAGACACCCCACCCCCCAAAAAATGTCCCTTCAACCTCCCCACTTTTGAGTGCTCAGGAACCAACCAACATTTATGGCTGTTTGCAGCATCCCATAGTCACATAAATGCAATTTATGACATTTTCTGCTGGAAACTGGTGTTTAGTCCCTGTTTCTGGGGGAATCAGATTTGAAAACTTACCTTGAAAGCCCTTCTCGGCAATCATACGCAGGGCTTGAGCTAAATTGCAACCTGGCTGGAAGCTACCTCCATTGGGATAGATATCAATGTGGCCCACCGGCTGCTGTATGCCAATGCTGCGATCTGGGGAGCCTCTGATGTAAGTATGCAAGACATCCACAAAGACAGCATCGTCTGGAGAAAGGCGCCTAGATGCCTCGGCATATTCAAAGAGAGGCCCAGCAGGATCTAAACCTTAATGTGAAGACAGAGTTTTAAAAAAGAGTCACATTATTGGTCCTTTGGCCTTTGGATGCCACTGGTTGCATCATGATAAAATTTGCAGACTTGGTCCACATTTTTATTCATTATCGCTGTAAAATTTTCTATCAATATTGTTTTGGGTTTTACAACATTATCTGGCAAATGAGAAATTTACTTTTATTTTGCCTTTATTCTTTTTATGAATAACTTGAGTCAATATGCCTAGTGCTCCTTTCTCCTCCTATTTTCCCCATAACCACCATGAGAGGTAAGTTGGGCCAAAAACATGTGACTGGTCTAAAATCACCCAGCTGGCTTTCATGTTTAAGGCAGGACTAGAACAGGGGTCTCCAATCTTGCCAACTTTAAGACGTGTGGACTTCAATCCCGAAGTCCACACGTCTTAAAGTTGGCAAGATTGGAGACCCCTGAACTAGAACTCCTGATCACCTAGTTTCTAGTCTGGTGCTTTAACCATTACACCAAACTGCTGTCCTGAAAAAACAAGTAAGGAAGGAAGCAGGCTGTAGTTCTAGAATAAACAACAAGAATTCAGCTATAATTGGACTATGCCCCAAAATAGCATGCAACCCTAGAATAATCAGTCAAAGTGAAACTTAAGATACTCTATTAAAAAAAACATTCATAAAAATCTAGCTAATCCTTGGCTTATAATCATTTATTTAGTGACCCCTGACAGTTACCAACAGCACTGGGGAAAAAGTGACTTATGACCATTTTTCATGCCTGTAACCGCCATAGTCATGTGATCAAAATTCTGACTTTTGGCACCTGGCGGGTATGTACAGTGGTTGCAGTGTCCTGGGGTCACATGATCATCTTTTGCGACCTTCTGACAAACAGTCAATGGGGAAATTACCTTACCTTACTTTAGATTACCTTAACAACTATGTTACTAAACTAACAACTGCAATGATTCACTTAACAACTGTGACAAGAAAAGTTGTAAAATGGGACAAAATTCACTTAACTGTCTTGCTTAGCAATGAAAATTTTGGGCTCAATTGTGGTTATAAGTCAATGGCCACCTGTAGTGGTTTATTTATTTATTTAGCTGTACTATACACAAAGTAAGATAAATGCTTTAACATTTCAATGTTATTTCAAAGAATTCAAATACAAAGAAGTTAAAAGAAAAAAGTATGAAAAATTTCTCACTGATACAGAACAAAACCATTAAAGGTTTGTGCAAATGTTACATAAATGCTCTAAATATTTCTGAAATGTCAAATACCTCTTCTAAAAAAAATTCAATTTCCAGCATTTATAAATGAATCGCACAATTGTCTACAGAGGGAATTAATTCCAAAGTTATAATTAAGGCCTCAAATAAGTACCCATTTAAATAGAAAGCTTAAGATTGCCATCCAAATAGCTTATTTTACAGATCATGTGTTGCTTTTATAATGGTGGAAATCCTCAGTTCATAAATCCCACTGAAGCCAATGACTTCCCAGGGCAAAGACTGCATTTACTTTTTTGTTTTGTTTTTTTTGAAAAAGAGGAGGAGGAGGATTTCTAACACACAATGGCTCTTTACAATCTCGAGGGGAAAGCAATGTATGTATTCTGGAAAACGCAGTTTTCATTAGCTCCTCATTTTACAATAGTTCCTATCAACTTATGCCAGAATTCTACGTTGAAATATTTAGTGCTTTGAAAGACTCATTGTACTTCCTCTTCTAATTATTATTCTGATAGCAGTAATGATTTGCTTACCTGTAATTCTATTAATCTTTTTATTAGTCAGACTTCCAGCAATGCCAGCAACATGGGCACCAAGGCTGTACCCCAGCAAATGGACTTTGTCAAGAGAATAACCAAACTGCTCCTGAGAACAATCATTTTTTAAAAGATTAAGCTTCAAATGCAAACTTTAACTTGCTTATTAGTCAAAAAATAAAGTATCAGTTTCACTTCAAGGACAAAAATATAGTAACAGAAGGAAATCTGCACTGTTTTATATAAGATGCAAATACATAAAAATCTATGTAAGAAGGCTAAGGGACAAAACTTGAGAGGAGCAAAAGAAAAGTGAATTTTTAAAAAAAGGATTGTGTGCTTAAAGCATTCAGAAAGACTTCTAAAGCCAAAGATACTTTTTCTAAATTATTGATAACTCAGTTTTCTCCATCAACACAATGCCCAAAGCAGCACATTTTATTTATTTTTTAAAAAGTTTAAATATACATAGAACATTTAAAAGCAGTATCACAACAAAAATAAATAGAACACCAGCCAGAAAAGAAAATATAATCCAGCAGTGTTCAACATCCTGCGCAAGGGCTTTATTATAAGAGCATTTATTGACAAAGGTATTAAAGGAAGATAAGCATTTCTGATTAATAATAATTTATGTTTCAGAATGGATGAATGGATTTGAATATGGAGATACAATGAGAAAAAATTTCTTAGAGATACTGCAAGCTAGCATATGTGTATATTTATTCTCATATGGAATCTGGCTTGAGGGGAAGCAAACTCAGTTTACAGCCTGTTATCTGCAAAATGTAAAATACCAGAACTAGCTTATCCTCATGCTTACTCTCCACTGAAAGAGGTACTCAATTTGTGACTATGTCCCACCTGCCTAGATGAGGAAAGGGAGAAAGAAGGCCACCTGCAAATATTTTAGGTGAACTTTCCAAGGCCTCTAATCCTTTATGAGCACTCTTCAACAGCCATTTAAAAAAAAAAAAAATCAGTGCCTGCTTTCCAACAATCAGCACTGCCTTACTGTTGCTAAAAACAGAATGTCAGATGTTGATCTAAACAGAGTCATAGTACTCCACTCCAGATCATTTGAATTTATTAGTTTATCAAATTTATATGGCTGCTTGTTTAGAAGAACTGATTGTGGGCATAGCTTGCTGCATCCAAAATTTACTGAGAACAACCTCATGCATTCAGAAGGCAATGTGAAAGGACTATATTATAATGATAGAAGTAAGGTGATTGCAAAGGAATTTATGGAGTTAAGCAGCAGTGTGTTAAGAATACTTGCAGGGATAGTCGGGATAGTTTCCAACATTATAGCCATACATAGCTTGTAAAAGAAACAGGAGTTTTAACAATCAATATAGCTGTTTGATATATTCCTATATGCCTTCTTTTACAGGCTTTGAACAGTCCTGATGCAAGAATGTGAATAACAGCAATGCATTCATCACTACCCACCAGAGGGCACATTTAGCACATCAGGAATAGAAAATACTCTGGGTGAAAGAAGTCCCTGAAGTATATAAGCAAACATTCAAATATCTTGATCCCTTAATTACAAAACTGATACTACATCATTTGCATTTAGTAAAGGTAAATCCTTGACTTACAACAGATTTTTTTTAGTTACTGTTCAAACTTTTTCCAAGGCACTGAAAAAAAGTGAATTATGACCATTTTTCACACTTGTAGCATCCCCCTGATCATGCAATCAAATTTCAGATGCTTAGCATGTGATCACCTTCTGATGTGTAACCTTCTGATAAGCAAAGTCAATGGGGAAGCCAAATTTACTTAAAACTATGTTACTAACTTAACAACTGCAGTTATTCACTTAACAACTGTGGCAAGAAAGGTTGTAAATGGGACAAAACTTACTTAAATGTCTCCCTTAGCAAGAAATGTTGGGTTCAATTGTGGTCATAAGTCAAGGACTATCTCTACTTTCCAATCATCATATAGATTCTCACTCTCATAAGAAATCATGAAAATATTGCTAATATAACTTTTCAGGCAAGAGCTGGAATGTAAATGTTTGGATGTTTCCACATCTTAAAAATAAGAATTAACAGTGAATAACAATATGATAGAGTTATCTATCCTACATGTTAGCAAATGTTACATAAGTCAATACCTAACAGACACATTTTTTTCCCAATGACGAAGCATCCCAACATGTAATTCTCACCAAGGGGTACAGCGTAACAATAGCTTCATCACGAGAATCCACAAATTCTGCTTTGAAAAACTTCACAAATTGGAGATGTACTGACAGTAAAAATAACTGCTCTGTTGTGAGTTATTACAGGTCCTGCCACAAAACCCCTTTTGTCCATCACTCCACAGAAATGAAAAACGAAATAAATTGTTTTCACTCCAAGGACTTATTGCATGCAGTATACATTTGCTGGCCACATGATGGGAATGCCAAAAAGTCATCAAGCCACTTTTCCCCTTAAAAGCGCAATAGCAAGAAGTGTGATGAAGCAGAAAACTGACCACCTATAAGCTCTATTTAACTTTAACTTTAAAAAATTGGTAACTATGGTTTATAATACAGTTCAGCCAGAAATAAATATAGCTAACACGTTGTGGAATCAAAAACCCCGAGGCCTTTTTTTTTAGCAGGCAAAAATCCCTCATTTGGAAATGCCCTTAGCTTGTATTCTAGGTATTCAACACCTTTAACTCTCAAGACATTGTGCTGTACAGAACTTGCAAATAGATGCTTACCTCCATCCAATCAAAGAATGCAGCAATATCTTTTCCCACATCCTTTGTAAAGTATGCAGCCGTTGTATAATGCAAACTAGCTCGAGCTAACCAGTTAACCACAATGACGTTAGAATCAGGCTCCCTGTTATACAGAGCCCTCACCAGTTTAGGAACCCAGCTCTCAAACATGCCAATCACCTAGAATACAATAAACTCAATGTCAATGTATAATATTAACCTCAAAAGATAGATATTAAGTATACTTACAGAGAGAAAAAGTATAATCGTCAAATATTTTTTCAAAGTAAGTAACAATAAAAAAGTTCATAAATTAGCTTATGAGTGCACCGATAGTAACCTTATCCAATCTGGTGCTTTACAGTTTTAGCAGACTAAAACTTCCATACATATTTCCATGTTAAGAATTTATGGGGATTGTTCAAAACATGTGGAAAACACCCAGCTGGGAAAGGTTGTCTAGGCATATTATATTTTAATAATAAAAGATTAATCCTTTAATAAATAGGAAATTCACTGCCACAAGTTGCACAAAGGCCAGTATCATTATATATTTATTGCAAAATGTGGAAATAGTGAATTGTGCCTCCCTTTCCAAGGAACCGCCATGCTGTTGTGGCTATTTGAAGGTCATTAGAAAAACATCTGTGCAAAAACATGAAACATATTGAGGATTTCTAGCGGTTTTCGGGAAATATAGGAGAGGGGGAAATAAAGAAGATTTTTAGAAAGAACTGAGGATTTGCACTGAATCTGTATAAGTTGAGCAAAGCACAAGTGTTAGTTTTCTTTTATCTCATGCAGATCTTGGTGATGAAAAAGTAAGTTGTATGGCTGCTGATTGTATGAGATGACCAGGCTGAGTGGGTCAAGTGCATCATTAGTTTTGAGCCCCTTTATGTCCACCAGAGACCTAAGTCCACCTTTCCTTGAATTCCATTGACTCTTAACTACCACCAAATTGCACTGACCATTAGTAGTTCAGATACTTGTGGTGAACTAGTATGGATTAAACCTGTACTCATCTGAACAGCCTTGGTTCCTGGTTTCTTGCATCTGACACTTATTTAATAATAATTATTACAATTATTAGATTTCTATCTTGCCTTTTAAATATATAATTCAAAAGTGATAAACATAGCTAATACCCCCATCTCCTATTTCTCCTGTAACAAGCTATATTACTGTAACAAAAAACCCTGATGGGATAATGCTTAAGTTTCTTGTACCTAACCTTTGGACAACATCAATTTTAAGAAATGCAAATGTGTGTTATGTTAGCAGGTGGGAAAAAAAAGATTAACAAACAACATGGGTGTAAATGAGTTCCCAGTTTCTTTACCATTCTTACTGCAAAAGACTTTCCAATACATTAATATGCTAGTCTCGAGAAAATGTTCCCAAGCTGCAGGGAGAGGCTGTAGTGCAACAGCAGTGTTTTTACTTTGCCTGGGTTTAATCTCTGGCTTTTCCAGGTAAGCCTAGAAAAGATCCAGCTTTCATTTCCCTATGTCAAGTCTGCCCTTTGGAATTTAGGCAAACTCTAGGTGGCCCTGGCCATTTAGTTCTTCCCAGACAGGAAAAGCTACAAACAGTTCCCTATTAAGGATTCATGTCTTGCTTAAGCCACAAGGTCTTTGCAGCTCCAATGGGTTTCATTGCTCCCCAAGCAATGGCTTCTAGTTGCCTTCATGAATAGAATTGCCCGAATCACCTTTACAGCTATATTCCATGTAGCATGACAGCTTATTAGATTTCAGCACTACTGAAAAAAAGAATGCTAAAGCAGATGGCCTCATGCAGCAAAAACAGTTGGGGATTTTTGTTAAGAGTTATGATCAAATTGTGATGTTTAAGATTGGAGTTGCTTTAAAAAAAACACATATTATAATTTCCAAACATGATCTGGGATGAGAATTATAATAAGAGTCCGCCCTAAAATAGGACTTATAACAAGAATTTGAACTTCTGCCATCTGGGGCCCTAGAGTCATATGAAGGCATTTTGGGCAAACCGACATTTACAGCGTGTTGTAACTTATGGTCATGTGATCACAACTGATGATATTTTTTTTTCTGGAAGAGGCACTTACTTTCAGCTTCTGGAAAAACTTCCCATAGTGAACTTTGGGTCAGAGGGATTGCTTAATGATTGCTACCAAAATAATTATCAAATTGAATCTGGTCATATGGGGAGCCACTTTATGACCATCATGACCTATGACCAAAATAGTGGGCTCAATTGCAGTCATTAGTCCAGGGTTACCTATAGAGCTTAAAAGGCTACTCATCCCAACCAGAATTGAGCTGACTATAAGTAAAAATGTATGGCAATTAATTTGTGGGTTTTTTAAAATCACTATTTGGGTCTCTGTTCATATCAGACTGACTAAGTCTTCAGTGAATAGCTATGCAAATGTTTGACTCCTCTTACCGTCCATCCATGTATAATCACAAAGGTTTTACTGGTATGATTGAAGCTGCAATCTGCTACACTTGTTTCCTGTCCAGGAACTAGGTGACAAAGGTCTTCTTCAGGCTTTTCAGGTATCCTTAAAGAAAATTTACTCTCAATACTGCTGAAGTCTTTCTCGTTTTCTATAACATTTCCTGAAGTTAAAAAAGAGAGAGAATTTTTGAATGGTTTGAAAGAAAGGAACTACCAGCAAATAACATGAAAAGTCTAAGATTCTGTTATAGAAATCAATAAAATAAGTAAGAAGCTAACTGACTCAGCACTAATAGTGATTTATAAGCATCCACAGTAGCATCAAACAGGGCATAGATGGGCCAGGAGAACTATTTATCCAGGTACCTTTTTGATACAGATTTCTGCAGTGGCAGCTAAAAAGACAAACAGGCCACCCATTTTATTGATTCTTTGTTTCCATACAATGAAGCAAAGCAAGAATATTATTTTCATATGATAGAGAGCAGGAAAAGTCATAATATAATATTTATACATCATCTTATTATATTTCAGTAAATTCAGTCTACCTGCAGAAATTCACACATCTCATTATATTGCTTATGTTCAGTTTATAAACACTTCCAGTTTACACATAAAGTATTCCTTCTTTAGATGGGCATTTACTGGTACATTTATTTTCACCATAAATTTTATACGGACCATAATTTTTAGTCTTCATCATTAGCCTCCATTTAACCCTTTAATAAAAGTTGAGGCAAAAAAAGTATTATAATTCCAGCATAAATATTAACATATTGAAGAAGTGGTACAAAATGGTTTTTTTAACAAATTCAATCATTTTAAGCCAATTTTGAAAGATTTTAATAAAATCTTATGGGTTTGCAATACCCCATTATTAATTGTTTGTGTGAATATATTTTATATAACAAATATATTTCCTATTGAGTGCATTTTGATTATGGTATGGATGATGAATGTCATCAGAAACAAAGCAATTTTGCTTGGAAGATTATGTAATAGTTTATTAAACTCATTCTACATTTCAGTCAAAAAATGGTCTATAAGTTGTCCTGGCACCCTTTTAAGATATGCTTTAAAAACTTGCATTTACATTTGACATGGCTGCAGATAGTCTGACTTACAACAATTTGTTTAGTGACCGTTCAGTTACAATGGCACTGAAAAATGTGACTTATGACTGTTTTTCACAGTTACTACCTTTGTAGCATCATGATCATGTGATCAAAATTCAGATGCTTGGCAACTGGCTCCTATTTATGACCGTGCTGTGCCCCAGGTCATGTGATTCCCTTTTGTGACCTTCTGATAAGCAAAGTCAACGGGGAAGCCAGGTTCACTTAACATCCAGTTTACTAACTTATCAACTGCAGTGACTCACTTAACAACTATGGCAAGAAAGTACATGGGGCAAAACTCACAAATGTCTCAGTTAACAACAGAAATTTTGGGCTCAATTGTGGTCATAAATCAAGGACTACTTGTATATCATTCCGGCAATAACAATATAATTAGGCACCAGCAACATGCAACATTGGGGTATATTAATCTACAAAATGTCCTCTTAAAAAAAGTAGCAGGATACGGGAAAACCCAATACTTTGGAAAATATTATTCATTAAAAACTATTGTTTGTTTTGATGAAAGACAGATTTATGGTGTCTCTCTCTCTCTCATTTGTATGTATGTGTGTATGTATAAAATAATTTATTTTTTTTTACATGAAGTTAGCAATTGGGCACAAGCAACCATGACAAAGAACCAGCTTTGCTTGAAGTAGTTATATTTTACATAGGGCAACCATAGATGAGAACCCAGTGGCTCTTGTGTTATGACTTACTCAAAAACTAGTGAAATGACTGCTTTCCTATTAAACTGCATGTAGCAGGAATAAGTTGATTTATGAGATTGTTTCTGAGATTGTTGAAAGCCAAAGGTTTATTGTATCTCTCATGAGGTCTGTGTTCAATAAAGGTAAGTATCCTGTGACAAAACTGAAATTTTTGTTTCAGCCTATCCCATATTGATGAAAAGCTGTCCAGAGAAGTATAATGAATCAGGGGTCCTCTTGGTGTTTTCTAAGCTTGTTGTTTTCTTGCAGTAGTTTCTTGCAGACATTTCATTACCCAAACTAGGTAACACCATTAGTGGAGCAATAATGATGTTACCTAGTTTGGGTAATGAAACATCTGCAAGGAAACAATCAAGCTCAGAGAGCACCAGAGCATCCCTCACATCAACCTGAGCTACAAATATTCTTTATTGGTACAATAAATCAGCCCAATTTTTTGCCTTTTCCTTTATGTATCACATCCTAAGTTCTATTTCCTAATATACTAAAGAGTCCCATAAGTTGATTTTTGAATCCATCCATTTGCAGCCATCAAGTAGATATGTCACGTACAACGAACTATTGTTCACCAGGTTGCCCACAATGAATACCTTACAAAAGTGTTGGATTACAATTTCTAGGCTATTCGATAATGGTAGGTCATAACACTCCTGGAAAGCACTATGTTGGGAAATTCTGTGCAAAATATTGCTCTTTTACCAAGGTTAGAAAGCATTTTAACATAACCCTCATGGCAACAATCTGAATTGTTTTCTGAACAGGCAAACCACAAACTCATCCCTTAGTTAGGTAACACATGTCCTACTTGGTTTACCTCCATCTCTCAAATATTGATTCATCTTTTTGTAACACAAATGTCAACAAGCCTGCACTGCTGATTACTCAATTTTGCATTTGATGTATAATTTCCATGGCGATATTACAACACTCCTGAAATGCATTTGTGAACTTCAAAAAGAGCAAAAACAAAATTAAAGTAAGGAAATACTATATTTGCATACCAGAATAGCAGTACTACTCTCAATTTGTTTTGAGGTTATGCTTAATAAGAAAAAGACGAATTGCTTGTAAAAGGTTCTGGGGATAAAGATATGCATACTCTAATTTTAAATATCTTTCTACTGCAAATTCATTAGAATTCCTAACACTGAGCCAGTGTTAAAGCAGGCTGACATGTCAACTTTTCTCATGTATTACCAGTGTTGAAGGGTATTCATTTAATATGCAAGCAAAGCAATCCAGACATCAGAACATATGCAACTTTATCACAGCAATAGGTCTGGCAGACTTGCAAATTACAGATCATGTCTGCTGAAGAATTCCATCTGATGGGACCAGGAGACAAGCCTTCTCTGCCATGGCACCCTGGCACCTCATTCCCTAAAATGAGGTTAGTCCCAGATCTACCGGCCTTCTGGAAATCTCTTTAATACATGATTTTTCCAGTAGGGTTCCAGTAGGATCCCATGGAAATAGGGAGAGTGAAGGATTGTTATATATGACTGCAGCTGAAACCAGAATTTCCACTGCTAAGCAAGGCGATTGCTAAGTGCATTTACACTCAATTCTATCAAAAAAATTTTTTTGCCATGGTTAAGCAAATCACTACAGTTTGTGTAGCCATAAAATGAATCTGGCATATTCAACTTGCTGGTCAGAAGCCAGTTGGAAGATTGCAAATGATGATCACATAACCCCAGGATGCAGGAGGCATCATAAATAAATGCTAGTGGCCAATCTCCTGAACTTTGATCACATGACCATAGGGATGCTACAATGGTTGTAAAGCATGAAGACCAATGATAAGTGATTTCTTTCTATAACTTTAAATGAACAGTTGCAAGCTCAAGGACTATGTAGGATTTGTTCATTCTACCATGGTCGTATTTGTATTTATGCTTAACTGTTTTTAATGGATGCTTTAGACTTTTTAACTTTGTTTCATTGCATGCTTACACAGTTATGTTTGTGAGATATGGCTCTACATAAATTTAATAGTTAAAATAGACTGTGGGAGAGGAATTAAGAAGCAACATTTGTTTCTTCTTCTTGCAAGTAAAATTTTAGACTTGTTTAATTATCTTGCTTTTTTCTCAGTTGAGAACATAGTGGAAGGCAGAGATAAATTCTCCATACAGCACCTCTTCTCTAACATGTCATATGTCAATCCTATTATTTAGACATTCTTGAATGAAATAAAACAACCAATCTCATCTTTCTGCTCAAGTGACAGATTGTTCTACAGAAGGATGAAAATCCAATGCCAGTCTGAGCTTTGAAATTTCTGACTCAGTGGACTATAGGTCTAAATTTTAGCTTTAAAATTTTAGACATTTCAACAGTGGCATTTGGAAAGTTGAATTTTGCTTCACCAAACTAAAAATCTATACATTCAGTGGGAGGTAAGTAAAGTTATATTTACAGGACAATGGTTTTCAAACATTGGAATCTATCTTCCTTTACATTATAAGAGCCAAGGTGGCACAGTGGTTAGAGTGCAGTACTGCAGGATACCTGTGCTGCCTGACAGCTGCCTGCAATTTGGCAGTTCAAATCCCGCCAGCCTCAAGGTTGTCAGCCTCCCATCCTTATGAGGTGAGTAAATTGAGGGCCCAGGTTGTTGGGGGCAATATGTTGACTCTGTAAACTGCTTAGAGAAGGCTGTAAAGCACTGTGAAGCGGTATATAAGTGCTATTGCTATTTTCCTGAGACTGTCTTTCCTGGATTAAAAGACAGTCATACTTGTCAATGGCTTTCTGGTTGCAGTACATTAAAGCAATCATCTGCTCCTTATATATGCAAATATACTGGAAAGGATATTGAAAATTACTGATGCAATGCACTGGTTCATTCATCCCGAAGAGCTACAACAAATCATTGCAACATTTAAGCTTTCACATTGATTCCCTCAGAGATCCTAATTGTAAGGTCACTGAATCTGATCAGATGGCTACACCTGGTTGATCTTGTGTAGAACTGGAAACTAAGCAGGATTGGGTGGACCTTGCAGATAACCAGAGTTGTAGACCAGATTGAATTCAAAAGCACATATAGGAAAAAAGATCGTGACAAATCACTTCCACACTGTTGTCAAAAAGAAATACATGGATACATCCATGAAGTTGCCAGAGGCTGATTTGAAAATTGTATACAGGCAGTCCTCGACTTATGGGTAGTTCATTGTGTGACCATTCAAAGTAACTGCAGCACTGAAAAAAGTGACTTATGACCATTTTTCACACTTACGATGGTTGCAGCATCCCAATGGTCACATGATGGTTGCAGTGTCCTGGGATCATGTTATCTCCTTTTGCAAACTTCTGATAAGCGAAGTCAATGGGGAAGCCAGATTCACTTAATAACCGTCTTACTACTTTAACAACTACAGTGATTCACATAACAATTTTGCAAGAAAGACCATAAAATGGAGCAAAACTCACTTAACTGTCTCACTTAGCAACAGAAATTTTGGGTTCGATTGTATTTCTAAATCAAGGACTACCTTTATCTGATAGAATGTCACATAGATGGTCAAGACTTACTTTCTGTTGTCCTAGTTTACTGAACATGTGATATTTAAATCCCAAGATCTATGAATCCAAGTATAAATCTTTTTTTAAAAAGCAGTTCCCCAATAACAATAACAACCAGAAAGATGGGAGTGTCATCCTTCATTGGTTGCATGTAAGTAGAGGTTAAATACTCATCTGCTCTTGGGATGCTTTTATTTGGATTCCTTCACTGAACAAGAAATTAAATGCAATAGTCTACACATATCTTGGGATTTTAAAAATTCTCAGTTGCAAGCACCTAATCATTTACATGGCCATCAAAAGATCTTAGACTGCTCCATCCATTCCTTTCCAACATCACCCTGATCATTCTACTCCCACAATCCACAATTGCCTACATTTTAAATCCTAACTGAAGTATACTGTTCCAAAATATTTAACTGGGTCCCAAAGCAAATCTTGTGGTTGGAACACATCTCTAATTCCTATCCTCATAGTCATTCTCCTTTGGAGAATGTGAACAACTACTAAACATCAAGTACACGTGACATAAAGCCTATTATTTCTATTTGAAGGCTTTGTTTTTATCATAGGCCAACACTAGAGAGCTTTTGGAAGGAAGAAAACTTAATAGTTTTCTTCCCAACATGCTGCCAGCAAAAATCCCCCCCCCCCAAAAAAAAAAAACCTGGCCAAAAGTGTCAGCTGAGAATAGAAACTTCTATCAAAATCAAGATTCACAGAAATAATTGGATGTATGATGTCCTTGTCTTAACTAGGAACTCCCCAGATCCAGATCTCCAGGTTTTTTTGGAGCTCTCATCAATAGCCATATTGAATAGGGAATTCAGGGAGAGCATCCAGATTGGAGGAGATATCTATGTGCTTTTCAAGAACAGACTTACTGAAATCAGTGAGAAGTTAGACACAACCAGGATAGGTACACTGAAATTAAAGAACTAAGCGTGGATGAATATAAACATATAAAAGAGTCTCTGCATTCAACCTTCAAATTAAATAACCATACCCAGAAAATTTACTAGACTTCCTGCATATGTGGTAGCTTATATAAACTATACTTTTAAATGTTGCATTTCTAGATATTCAAAACCTTTCACACCCAGAAATCATTCACCGTAAATGTCCTTTTTTTTTTTTTACTGAAATCAAAGTTAGCTTTCCTGTTAGTTTAATGAAACTGACATGACAGGCTGGAAATGCTAAGCCACTTGACTTGGACTAACACAAGCCCTGTCACTTTTGGGATACTCTATAAACTGTAATTAAAACACACCTGGCTTAGATTATCTGCAAATTAAGTCTGAAAGTATGCATATTTTATAAAAATAGAAAAGTTATTGCAGCTTTCAAGATGAAATCCTTACATATATTGTACAAGGA
This sequence comes from Hydrophis major, assembly GCA_033807585.1. Classification (NCBI taxonomy): domain Eukaryota; kingdom Metazoa; phylum Chordata; class Lepidosauria; order Squamata; family Elapidae; genus Hydrophis; species Hydrophis major. Next base: position 260,802,786 of record CM066329.1, read on the forward strand.
CAACTAACTATCAAATCCCAAGTCACGGAGGAAGAAAAATGTTGGTAGAGTTTAGACTTTCTTACATGCACTTCTCTGCAGTAAAATCAAGATTATGTTAAGAAATGACATCAAGTTCAGGTCTGCTTTTGATCTGGCAAGACTAGTATGACCGATCCAGCAAGAAAATGGAAATTGGCTATACAGGACATTTTCTTGTTTTCTTTGTTTCTTCTAATATCTAGATACATTATCTGTTTCCAGAACCCAATGAAGAAGTCAAAGGCCCAGGTATTTTGCTGAAAATAATGCTTCCATGTGAAAAAGAAAGCCTAAAAATAGTTTTGCACATTGATGTCTCTATAAAGACAACCCTCTTGTCTCTGATTTACAGCTTCCGGAGCCCGGGGGAGGCTGTTTTCATTCTCCCGGAGCCTCAAGGGAAGGCTCTGAAACCGCAGGAGGCTGAAAATGGCCCATTTCGGCACTTCTGGTATTTCCAGAAAGCCTATTTTTTGGCCTCCCGAGGCTGTAGAGACTTCCCTGGAGCCTCCAGGAGGGCGAAAATGGCCTCAAACAGGCTGAAAATCAGCTGGGAGGTGCACGCATGCACAGTGCAGGTAAGTTTGGCTGGTGCTCACACAAATGGCTCTGCATGCTACCTGTGGCATGCGTGCCATAGGTTCACCATCACAGATATAGAACTTCTCCAACTTTGGCTAGTGTAGTCAGTTTTCGAGCCTACATAGTCTATTTGTATAAACTGAAAATTATGTTGCATTTTGTCATAGTAAAGCATATGTATATCACCAGGAATGGGATCCGACCAGTATAACTACCGATTCTGTGATTTACATTTTGCCAGTTCTATGTCTGCTGCTCTTCAGAGCTACCAGTTCTACAGAGTCAGACAGAATCGGTAGAATCCCACCCCTGTATATCACACATCACATAAAATACTGTTAACTTTCTGCAGAGTAATCTCATTAATTTGACTTACCCAACTTGTTAAACTGAATTTATATAACTCGCAAAATACCAGATCTTGGTGAATCCAATTCTCCAATTAAAAGTGTATAATGCTTCTAACCCTTAGTTCCATTAATTAGGAACAAAGTCCACCAAATGAAGTATGGTGTTGAACCAGTCCTAAAACTAATCCTTGAGGAATGGTGCTTAACTTATTTGCAGTTGATATATTTGCAAAAAGGATTATGAAAACCTTTGCATATTTTCTATGCTTAACTAAAGTACCCTCATCTCTCTTATTCTCAGTTTCTGATGTTTTAATGTATACAATCCCAGCTTAGTATGGAATGTTAGAAGTGATGTATGGATATTTTTCTATCCACTTCAGCCAGCTGGTGAAATAGGCAGGACTTATAAAAAAATAAAAGCAAACACACTGCAGTGATATGAAGCAGCATTCAGCAGAGATTTGAAAGAATGTTGGTGCATTCAAATTATATGAAATTATATATGAACACATTCATATGAATGTGAAACCTTGAACAGGCAAATTCCAAAATCAAGTGGGCACAAACTTTTCATATTTCAGCTATACATATTGTACATTGGTTATTTAAAACTTCAGTGGCAGAGTAAGCAGATACATAACCTGTTCATGCCTTGATTCTAACTTGATCCCGTATAGACAGAAGTCACTGAATTGTACGAATTCAAAGACTTTATAAGGCTATTCATGTCAATCTAGGATAACTGATAATGAAAACAAGAGCAAAGTAAACTAAACACACTCCAATACAGTGCCATTCTGTAAGCAAAATGCATCCTTACCACATAACATGCCTAGGGGCATACTACTAATTGCAAATGCTTGGCGCCAATTACGTAATGACTGCAGAAAAGAAGCATCTCCAAGGTCCAACCAGACTATACCAGAGGAGACCGACAACATTACCCACACCCACTCCATTGAATCTGGTGGGAGGTACAGAAACCACTGGAGATAGGCAGTCCTAGAGTGACGCAGACCTACGACATACAGGCTTTCAGAGGTGACAATAAGCACCTTGGACTTTATCCAGAAGACAATTGGAAGTAAGTGTAGCTTATAAAACTATGATTTTACATGGGTGTATCAGGGTGTCAGAGAACTGTACCTGTCTTCTAGAGAAGGCTTTAACACTGGCAACGGTGGAAGGAAAAAGAAGAGGTTAACCAGCAGCAAGATAGATAGATTCAGTGATAATGGTGATAGTTACACTGTTGGAGGATCTAAAAAAAAATGTTAGGGACCTATGATCATGGATGATACATGATCTTGCCTAAATATGGTTCTTATCTCAAATTGAATGCTAATGATTATTCACAAACATATAACCAAGGTTATGATGGTAATTCCAGGTGATAACAGAAGAATAATTTCTTTCTAATAGTACTAGCACCATACAACGTGATAGATCCATTCCCGATACCATCTCCACACACAAGGGTGCACATACCATATCCTCACTCCACTGATAATAGCCCTCAGCTTCTCTACAACTTCTGAAAAGCCTACTAAAACTTAAAAAAATTATTTGGACTTCTATATAGCAGAAGATGAAAACCTCAATATTTCACAAAACTCTTTCATAAGCAGCTTTTTTCCAGGTACCATTGGCTCCGAAATCCTGATAATCTGACAAAATACATCTCTTTGATAGGCTTTTCAGAGGATATCAGCTGCTTTTAAAAAATTTCTGAAATGTGCACATTTTTGGGGGGGAAGGAGTAAGGTTACACAAATTGCCAATAGCACTGCAGAATATAGAAGTGAAGAAGCAATATTAGTCCAGTCATCACAAGAGATTACACTGGCATTGGAAGGTAAAGTTAAACACTGCAATGAATCTGCAACATAGGGGATCAGGTAGCAAGCCAAAGTGCCAGTAAAACTTATGTAGATTCTTATTTGTGACAAGTTGAACTAGTGCTTCAGCATTCAATTTCTGTCCAATGAGAACAAGTCATGTATATCCCACTATTACATACTGTTTTTATATAAATTTGTTTTGCAGTTATGTTTTATGCTTTATTAAATGGGTATTACTTTTCCCACTACAGTTTTAGCCAAAGGGCAACCGTTTTACCCTATTTTAGGAACCTGTGTGTAGTCTACTACTCTATACGCTAGTTCACCTTAACCTTGAACTAGGTTAATACATCTGCACCTCCTCCCCAGTATATTTCTATTCTGCTAAAACTAATCAATTTTACTAGCCAGAGAGGGAGAAAGGAGACAATCTTGAAACTATAACTTTAAAAAAGGAGGGAAAACCACAACATTCTTTCGAAAGGGCAAATAAGGAAAAAGGACTGGAAAGTATTAGCATAGCATGCATTCAAACAAAAATTGTTTTGGCTGCTAAACAGGAACAACTAGAAAACCATTTGATTAAATCTTTTTGTTTTTCTTACAACCCCCTGCAGAATATTTGCTTGGGGACACTGCACCTTTGAGACAACTGTGACCTGGATGACTTGAGAATCCCCAGTTTTTGTTTTTTTTTTTGCTCTTGCCAAAAAGTTATATGAATTTTCACACAACCATTGCGGGAATACGTAGGGCAAACAGTTCCAGTAAATAAATGAAGTCCCGCTTCCTAACGTCCTGTTTTTATTGTTTTGCTCCCGCCAGGAAAGTCCCACTCGTGGGGAAAACCGCTTCTCGCTGCTCTCGTCCTTCCCGCCGCCTTGCCTCAGAGGCAGATTTTTCCTGAAAAGCCTCCTTCCGTGCCAGGCGCTTTCATCCTCCAGGCCGCCACGCGCCCCAGCCCAGCCTTTTCTGGTCCTGGGGGAACCGGAACGCTCTCGGCCGGCTCTGCTTTCGCCGGCCCCCTCCCCTCCCTTCTCCCGCCTCGTAGCAGCCCCCTGAACCAGGGTGACCTTGGCCCACGTTCCAGGCATTCCTGCGCCGGCTGACTCCTCAGCCTCCGGAGGAGTTACTAGCGGTCACCAAGCATGAGCCGAGCTTCTCTTTCGGCGGGGACTTTCTCTTTCGGCGGGGACTTTCCCCGCCCTCCTCCATGCCAGCGAGCGCACTGGCTGAGCCGCTTCTGGCCTCTCCTGACGCCGCGGGAGGTTAAACACGCGAGGAGGCTGGGAAGCAACCGGCGGAAGGAAGCGCCGGTTGCCTTCGAAGGACACGCCGCGGGCTACACAGAGGTTGCGCCTCACCTTCCCGTCGCTACTCAAAACTAAACGCGCGCCAAAACGGCTCCGCCCGCGCCAAGCGGTCCAAGCACCTCTTGGCAGGGCTTTCCCAACTGTTACGAAAGCCGTCTCCTTTGCCGAAGCAGCCACCGGGCTTGGGCTTTTGCGAGCCGCGAGTCTCCTTGTTACGCACAAGGCCCGTAACATATATTTTTTTTGTTAAAGCAACGGAACGAAGGGATTTCAAGACGCGCGGGGACGACGACGCAAGACGCGTAATCGTGGCTCCAAGTTGCTCCGCGGGTCGCAGGCAGTCGAAAGACATTTCCTTTGCAAGCCCCGGGAGATCGCCACGTTTGGGGGGACGCTGACGAAAAACACGCCCCTCTCGCCCGCCCTCTGAACGTTGGGCCGTCCTCCTCCCCTCTTCTGGTGGTCCCACTCGGCCACGCCCCCTCTCCCGAAGAGAATAACCTGATACAACCCACCTGAACCTGTTTTGCGCACCTGCCCTCCGTCTCTCTACCCTGATACCAAGTCAACACTCTCGGTAGGGCAGACCGCTCGCTGCTGCAGCAGCCCAAGGCAAAGAGGCAGCCAGGTCGCCCTTCAAGTCCCTGCCACTGAGGCTGACACTACCCCAGGCTGGCAGTAGGTTTCATTCAGGGGACGTGCGACAAGCTCTGCCCTTCTTCCTTTTTGCACAGTCCCGGGCGCAACTTCATGTTAGCTGCCTCCTTCCCGGAACGAATGTCCCGAAACAAACCCTCTCTGCAAAGTCCGCAAGCTTTGCAAATCTTGGTCGGGACCCCGGCTTGTCAGGCTCCCTCCCAATTCCCCGCCCCGTTACCCATCCCTGCCCATTGAACCCTCCCGTTTGTCTCGGCTTCCCTTCTTTCCTTCCTTCGTTGCCCGGCAGCCAGACTCACTTCGGTTCCTTTTCTCCTTCCACGGCGAGCCTGAGCCTCGCAAGCGTTTTTTTCCGCCTCACCTTTCGTGGGAGAGGCGAGACGAAACGAGTCGATCTCTCTCGGGACGCCGACCCGAAACCGGACTTACCTGACGAGGTCACGGCGTTCTGGCTAGCCGGCTTCCCGCAAACCGCGACGAGGCACATCCACAGGGCTGCCAGGAGCGCTGCTGGTCTTCTACACATGGCTCGGAAAAAGGCGGCCGGTGGCCCGGACCGAAAACAAGGGCGAAGGGCGGGCGGTGCAGTGGGAAAGGAAGCGTTCGTTGACAAAGAACGAGGGGGGAAAGAAGAGAAGAAAAAAAAAGTTTCCTCAAGTTTTAACCGGGGCGCCAAAGCTTGAGAAAGGGCGAACGCCGCCGCAGGAAGAGCAAAGGAGACGCGAACTCCTCGCTCGGCTCCTCTTGCCCCGCGCCTTAAGTGCGTGAAGGGAAATATGCAAATGAGGCTCCCCACCTATTGGCTCTTACCTCACGCGTTCTTGGTGGAGGGAGGAGGGAGGGGCCCTTGTATAGCCCCTGGCATTGGAACCGAGCCGGCTGGACAACAGGCCGACCGGCCGCTTTCTTCTTCCAAAAGATGCCTTCGCAGGGAGCGGGAGGGGTTTAGCCACTTGCGCACTGAGCGCGTTTCCCCAAGGAAGGCCTTTCTCTTTGCAACGCCACCGAGTTTGCTACAAGGACAAACGGGTCTGGCATGGAACGTGGGCGGAGTGCGCGGGGAGGGGGGGCAGGGGTGTATATGTGTGTTTAGGGACGGTTTCGATCCTCCACGGTGTTGCACAAAGCTCGCCAGGGCAACCGGGCTGGACCCGCCGGCACGGATCCTTGTTCCCGTACTTTTTTTTAATGCGGGCAAGTGGGTTGGGAATCCCAAGCTGAAGAGGAGCGCAGGGCGTGATGGTGGACGCTTCTTTGCCTTTTCTCCGCTTCTCCCCGCCTGAGTTCTCCACAGGAGCCGCGCCATCCCGGAAACGCCTTTGCGTTTTAAAGAGGCCCTCCTCAGTTGCTGCGAATCGCTTTTCCCAGCTTCGTATCCCAAACGTCGCCAGTCCTTTTGCCTTCGTGGGTTTAGGGCCGCTTTCTCCACGAAAGGTATTCCCGCCACGGTGATAGCGTTTCGGAGGGATAATGTCAGGTGGATAGGGTGCTCCTCTTATTTCGTTTGTTCAAACCGTGATCACCAATTCATAGAGCCAGGAACAAGTTCATTTGTTTTGCGTCTACTAATCAGTAACAGTCTTCAGCCGAGGACAGGAGTCTCCGACCTTGGGCCACTTTAGGACTTGTGGACTTCAACTCCCAGGATTTCCCAGCCAGCCATGACACCCACCCAGGCTGGCTGGGGAATTCTGGGAGTTGAAGTCCACAAGTCCTAAAGTGGCCCAAGCTTGGATAACCTTGGTCTAGGAGTTATCCATTCCCTGCCCAACTCTGGAAAAGTAATTTCCTACTAGCAAAGAGTAAACTTTTTTTTTTTTTTTTGTACTGGATTGCAAAGAATATCTCCTTGCTCTGACATAAAATACTATTAATATTTTATGTTTAATTTACTGGTTTCTAACTTCAGAAAAATCGGAGCATTTAGAGTCCTGCTTTGCAATAAATGCAACTGTTTCTTAGTGGTACTTGAGAAACATAAAGATGAATCCCCAAGGAAAAATTTTCTGTGTAACCCCAATTCCATAAGGAGAGGATGTGCAAGAGCCTAGGAAGATCTGCCAGATCAAAGTTCACACAAGTTGTTTCATCACATCATTTGCCCATTGCTTCAGTAACAGTTCTCTCCTGTGTGCTACAATCCGGAATATGCAGTCTCCAGCCCACCTCTATCTTCCTCACTTGAGAAATCACATCCCCCTTTTTTCCCCCAGAACTCTTTTGTATCCCTCCCAGTATTTTTTTTCCCTCTGATGCCTGCAGTTTAAATTTGTTCCCAAAATTTTGTAAGGGGCAATTCACTCTACAATCTCAATCTCTATCCCAGGTTGTAGTAACTTTGCTCTCCATTTGGAAAGCTTTCTTTAAAAAGCAAAGAAAAAAAAGCCATTTCCGCAGTCCCAAATGAGAAGTATACAATTTCATCAGAAAGAAAATGCAATCACACTTTCCATTTGGGAAAAATGAATTTAATCAGAGTCAATCCAAGACCTTTGTTGCCTGGGGCAAAGGACAAGATGATGCCCTATTATTATACATGTGGAAAATTAATTTAAACTGGCAGTTTGTGGGGAGGGGTTCAACACTTACAATTTGGCAACATCTCCAGCTGAGGATGGCTGAGTCACTTTGTGGGATGCAGCAGGAAAAGTTTGGCCTCCAGCTTCTCAGGGCACCTCTTTAGCATCTGATGCCTGAAGCAGTTCCCTTGTTTTTCCTTAAAGCATGATTGGTGTTGGAAAGAAAACTTTTCCCTGAGGTATTTTGGTAATTTTTTTCATACTTTAAAAAAAAAAAATTCCTCTGATGTTATGTTGCTTAGCAACACAAACTAACTTTAAGCGAGAGTAGGGAGTTCTGTTTTTATTTATAATGTAAATGTAATAATGTAAAAAATAATGTAAAATGTAAAATACATAATGTAAAATACAACTTTTTCCAGTGGATAATGAGGATGGCAAGGATATGTTGCAATATTCTCAAAGGGGATTCTTAATTGGAGAATTCAAGAGTAGCCTGTTAAAATAAAAATTATCAAGCAGTAATATCTTGCATTCAGTGTATTCAACATTCAACTTTCTCTCTTCCCCCCTCTCTCTCTGCCCCTTCCCTCTCACACACATTATACTGTAGATTAAATATTGCTTTCACTGCCTTTCCCTTTGTACAGGGAATAAAACAGGATTAGCATCTACAGGGAGCAAAACAAGAAAAAAAGAAAACTTCTGTAGCAGAAGAAAATATCTCTACCTCAGGATTGAACTGTGTGGCCCTTGATGCTCTCTGAGCTTGGTAGTTTTCTTGCAGAAGTTTCATTAACAAAATAGGCCACATCAACAGTGCTAGCATTGATGCTGTTAATGTAGTTTGGTAATGAAACTTCTACAAGAAAACCATCAAACTCAGAAAGCACCAAGAAGCCCAAAGACTCACTTGTTTTGTACATGCATCCATGCCTAACACATGCACAAAGGGGCGGTTGCTTTGATGCAGCCATTTTGGGTCCCTTCCCACTCCTCCATCCCAGAAAATCTTTGGTGGAATCCTTATCAAAAAGTTAGGAAGCATCTACGTTTTGACATGTAACAGTGCCCAAAATCTGGGAAGTGCAGGGCAGGGTTTGTGAGCATCTATAGTAGGGACTAAAGGGATATAGGTGCATTGTGATATGCACACAACTACAACGTTCCCTGATCACTTTCTTAGTCCTCCCAATATTCTCAATCACACACTTGCAGTTGGATGGCTTCCCAAAAGAAAAGGAAAAAAAAAACCCACTGATTTAAACAGGGTCACTAGGAGGGTGGGACGCCTGTATTCCCTTTCCCTTTGAACAATTCAGTCGGAGATAACTGATTTCCCTGCTAATGGTTACTAGGAGATAATGAGGCTTGCTTCTTTCCCCCTAGCAATTTATTGTTTCCTATTGCAATTATAAACTGGTAACCAGATAGCTCTTCCCCACTGACTAATTATCAGGCTAATCTGGTGGGGAAAGCTAGTGAAGTTCATGATGGTTTATGAGGGCAATCATCCATTCAGCCATAGTTAGACTTATTTTTCTATCAAAGGAAAAGTAATATATTGGGGCCCAGTATCAAAATTAACTAGAGCTACCCCTCCTTCCTTCCCTCCAATTCCCTATTCCTCTGTGTCCATTCTGGTTCCAGTTGGTGAGCTGTTTTGTCCAGCAATCTGTTGCAGGATTATTTAAAGTAGACTGAAGTCTGTAGGTTAGATTTTCCTGTTCTACATATCTATGTTTTGCCAACTTTTATCATGTTGCTTAACTATCATTATAATATAAAAGCCTAGTGTGCTTGAAAGTGAAGCAATATCAAACTATAAAGTCCTTAATCTTGACAGGATGTCTTTGGATCAGATACAAATCCCCCCCTCCCTCCTGGAGCTGGTCAACTCTCCGTAGCTAACTTGCCACATCTTACTTGCCATGGGACACATCAACAATTCAATTTAATTATTTTTTTTAAAAAATTAATCATTCACATTTCATCTTGTCCCTCCCTTTCTTTGCCTTCTTTGTTTAATGATTCTATTCCACCATTTCTTTGATAATAGTGTAATTCTTGTGCCCTGGTGAGTTGTGCCTGGTGAGTTAGCCATGGTGAGTTGTACCAATGTCCTATGGTGAGTTGGCCACAGTGAGTTGGCTGTGGCAGATTGGCTACAGTGAGTTGTCCTAGGCCCACCCTCTCTCCCTCCTCCTTGGCTGCAACATTTCATCTTTATACTCTTAATCTCACCAAATAGAACATAAATCTCATCACTAATGCAGTCACATCCACCAGTCCAGGGGTCTTCAAACTTGACAGCTTTAAAACTTGTGGGCTTGAATTCCCAGAATTCCTCCTCCAGTCATGTTAGCTCAGGAATTCTGGGAGTTGAAGTCCACAAGTCTTAAACTTGCCATGTTTGAAGACCCTTGCACTAGTCAGTCTTTTAAAGAAACATCTTTTAGCCACTAGTATTTTCCAAGAAACAACCTTAATGCCAAATTTAACAGAACTGCAATTAGCTTGTAACTCGATCAAACTATATATGTGTGTGTATATAAACTATTGATATCTAGGCTACTTTATACATTCTATGTATCCTTAGTGTATGTAATCCATATCAGTGTAATGTAGATAGGTGTCCTGAAATTGGAAGGGAAGAGAAAGCTCTTGATAAATGAGGCAACCTTGCTGAGCTCAGTTTTAACTAATGACTAAAAGATGAGTAACAAAACAGCTTATTTCAGGTGATCCATGAATTTGGTAGCTGCTAGCCCTATTCCAGAGCTGGGCAACCTGAAACCTGTTGGCCATGTGCAATGCTCCACAAGATACAGAGATGTGAGGAAAGGACAGAAGGGTTGTTACATTTGGGAGCCTACAGCCTTTTGTTAAAATATTTGATGCTTTGTTGTAAGCTGCCCAGAGCAATTGAGATTCAGAGGCATACAAGTTTAACAGTACTCTGCATTTCCCAGATTTTGGCCACTGTCACACCTCAAAATGTAGACACTTCTTAACTTTTTGATAAGAATTCCACCAAAGATTTCCAGAGGTGGGTGGGAGCAGGGGCCAAAAGATTATATTACACTATCAAAGCAACCCACCCCTTTGTGCATGTGTTTGGCATGGGTGAACTTTTTTTTCATTAAGGGTGAAGTTGTTTATGGCTAATACATCTATTTTGAATCACTTTCCTAGCTTCCTCCCCCTCTCCAAATTATACATATATTCTTTCTGCATACAATTAAGTCAAAGTTAAGCACTTTGAAGTTTTGTTGATTCAAAATGGAAAAGTCAAGGTTCAGGAATAAATACAGTTTTGCACATAGGCTATTTACTTCATCTAACTTCAATCTAACATTGAACTGAGTATATTTAGGTCATCTCATAAAACTATTTGCAATCTGATTGCAATTGCGAACAACTTTTTTTTTTTAAATGCAAATTCTTAGGAATACTGGAAGAATTGCTTCACTAGAAAAACCTCTTGAACGAATGTGGTATGTATTGTGTACTTTTCTTATAAACTGGACTCTTCCTATAAACTAAGAGGAAGTGATTGATTTATGCAGCTTATTTCCTCTAAGGATTTGCATGTTTCCCTTTGGTTTATCCCAGGAATGCATATATTTTGCCTGCTTTGGAATTGCCTATGGAAATCCAGTCACAATAAAGGAAAGTATTGGACATATCTGGGGGCCTGGGATAAATAATCTCTGCTCAGCCAAATATACCTCAGAATATTTCTTTGAAGATGGAAGAGAAATTCACCAGACCCTCTTAAAATCCTTCAGAGATTGACAGCATGGTATTAGATTTGCAGAATTTCATCAGCCTTGGACTCCTGTGTGGGTTTTTGTCCTGATGCAAATAATGGGAGTTAGGATGCTGAATTGGTTTGAGATTACTGGTAGGTATGTGTGTGTGGTGTGACTCTTCATCCTTATACAAAATCAGGAGGAGTCTGGAATTACTTTTCCTGATTAATCCATTTTATTAAAAGACAGACTTTTATTAAATTCATGTAATTAAATGCATAGAATGCATACTTAAAGTCGCTTATTTAATAAAAGTCCTTTAATAACATTTGGTAGTTGGACAAAATGCTACTAGATTCCTTCTGATTTGAAGCTACTATCTGTTCTGACCAAGACTTCCTGAGACGGGGACAATCTTATGCTTAGTTCCCAAAACCCTCTTTTTATTTCAACGGCTGTGAATTATATTTATTCACAGCCCATAATGAGTCCTAAACAGTTTGGGAATAATCCAACAGAAGTCTGCCACAGTTTGTTTGGGATAAAGCTGATAAGCCCCCACCTTTATCTTCTTTGAAATGCTGCCAATGACTAAATTGCCAATTAGCTGTACAAGGCAAAACGGAGCACAAAGTCAACATGGAGCTTCAGAATTTAAACCGATCAGAACAAAGTTGCTTCCTGCAAAGGCTCATGTCCCTTTGCTCCTCTTTTATGTCTGATGGGAGGGGCCAATCATCTCCAAGCTTTACTCCTGAGTCACCCCTTTTGTCTTAACTGTTCTTGCCTTCTGGCAGCTCTGCACAAGTGCACACTGGAAACAGGCTCCCCCTGTTCCTCTGCCTCACTGATGTCAGATTCTGGAGGCTCCAAAGTCAGCACATAACTCTCAAATGGCCCTGGCCCCATCTCTGTGTCGGATGCAGATCCCTTGTCCGAGCCCTCCCCAGATTGGCCCATGTTCCTCCCCACTGTCTGACTCTGCTGCCAGTTCCACAGGCTGCTGGTGGACCACAACACTGTCGACTAACACAGTGCTCCTTTTGCCTGATCTCTATTAGGTAAAGGATCATAGATCATGGATTTCTTACCAGCTCACCATTGATACAAATACTACTTGACGGATTGCAGCGGCATCTCTTATTTATCCCTCAATCCTACACTATTTGCATAATCATAATATGTCTGCACTCATTATTTGAGCACAAGTAAACAGATACACTACTCTAACCTGCAGAAGTAATAAGCACCAAATCCCTTGGATAAACTGGGACCAACTAAGAAATAAACACAAGACTCCGTTGCACATTTCCTAAACACATTGTGTTGTGCCTAGTTTAGAGAATGGTTTCGTTTTAAAAACACACAGTAAAACATACAATTAGAAGGAGAGATTACAGATTTCATGAACTCTATAACTCAAATTGTCAATTTTTCTGACAGCCTATATCATGCTCGACAACTCCTTTGTGAAAGACATCTATCAGCAGGTAATCATCGCTCTTGGCATCTCTTGTATTTCATTTCTCACTGAATGTACAAACTGTCTGCAACCATCATAATCTTCCATACATCTGACAAGATGGAATATCAGAATAAAGGCTTAATATTAGTCTCTTAGGTCTATAAGACTTGCTGTTTCTGTTGCTGTGACAGACTAGCTCCTCTGGCAACTGCTTTGTGTTGTGATCCATAGTGTGGGATTGTTGAAATGTATATTTCCACCCAGTCCATAGGAGGGCAGGAAATGAAGTAATGGGATTTAAATCACAGGAAGGAATTGTCAGATAAAACATAGAGGAGAACATCCTTAGCAGTCACATCTGTTCTGTAATAAACAGCCATCCTTGGAAAAATTTGCTTTGCTTTCTTTGAGATTGTCTTAGGTAGTCTGGACATGAAACTACTTTCAAGCATTGCTTGAAAGACTTAATAATTCAGGTCGTTCCAAAGAGAGGAGATTCTGTCATGACCGTATATGAATGCACATATCATGGGCTATATATAGTATTTTTTCTGAGTTTCTATGTAGTGAGAAAGCAAACACGTTGCATTTTTTTTCCAGATGGTGTGTAAGGAGAACCTAATCAGAGAAACATCAACCAAGTTACTGTTTTTCCTCCTGATCTTCAGAGGAAAGAGAGAATACTTTCTTAGCAGAATCAAACCATAATCACATGGCTGGTAGCCGAACAATTTGAGGATCATGATTGGATGAAGAATAACTAATGGTTTGTATTTGCCAACATCCTTTTTAATTATACAGATTAACTTGCAAATGATTGATGACAAACAAAGCAACATCTGATGAGCAGATCTTCCCTAAAAGGGACGGGAGATTTTCCCATGACATGTTTACACCAAAGTACTATGGCAGCTTAAGGAGGAAATATTGGTTATTTAATTTAATTTAATTAATGTAGACACCACCCAACTCCACTCAATTCTGAGTGGCATACAGTAAAGCCAACATAAAACAGAATGCAATTATTATAAAAAAGGAGAGAATATGACAGAATACAAACAGCAATAGGGGCACTGTCATTACAAAGTGATGCAAGACTGATCTGAATTAGTTGCAGGCAAAAATATTCAAATTTGAATCAGGAGTATTTGTATCCATTTCAAACAACTGATTTGTATAAAAGGGCAGTTTCAGAAGTATTTTGAGCATTTCAACCCCTTAAGTATAAATACTAGGTATATTTATTTATTCCATTCAGTCTTTCAACTGGTAAGCCCAGTTTACAGTGAAGCCATACCGAGTTCTTATTTACCCATGTTCTCTAAATGTTGATCAGCTACTCATCATCATCATTGTAATAAATGGCAGCACTACTGTCACAGTCCCTCTATTTTCCTTGAATATTTAATAGTGTGGCATTATAAGTCAATCCTTTGTGCCCACACTGTTGTTCTTTCCCTTTTTAAAATCCTTGGTAAAAGGTAAAAGTAATAAAAAAAAAACCCATGTTATTCTCCCACAACTCAACGTGCAGGGAAATCATGGTAGCATCAAGACAAAATAGAGCAGGAAGTGGGAGAGAATTTCTCTTACACAAGTAACATGGGACAATGAGCAACATAAGAGCTCTTTCCTTGTGTTGGTGTGGCCATTGTTTCTTTATTACTCAGGATCTGGAAAAGTGCCTATTATTTTTCTCTTCGAAAAACCTTTGGTTAATACCTTCCATTTTCCTGTTGCCCAGGTCAGCCTCACCTCAACTCATTTATCACTTATGTGGGCATGTCAAATTCTCTTTGTCTTTCTAGACTCAGGGGTTTTCTGCTTTATTTTTGCAATGCACAGTAAATGCCTAGCTTCCAGGAAAATCCTGGCATTGGATTTGAAATGATCTGGGCTGCATTTGTTCTTATCTGTTCTGTCCCCTCATTTGAATTCTTGAGATCCCCGCGCTTTGATTGGCCAAAGCGCGGGGCGCTCTGGTTGGCTAGGCGAGCCGCGCCGATTGGCTCGCTGAGAATCTCCCGCGATTGGTCAATTCAAATTGCGGGAGATTCAAAGTGGTGCCATTGGCTGCGGCCGCCGCGGCTTGGAAATAAAAAGCCGCGAAGTTTTCCTGTAGCCCCAGTTCGGTTCCTGACTAATAAAAAGAGCTTGAAACACAGTCACTGACTCCTGGCTTCTGTCCATGCGGACATAACACTGGCGACGAAGGTGGGATTCTCATCCTGAACTGAAGCACGTGTCCGACGGAAGCCAGCCAACCGACGAGATGGCCAGCATCACTCCACCAACCCCCTTCAACCCCGCTACCGAGGACTGGGAATCTTACACGGACAGATTCCACATGTTCCTCAAATGCAACGATCTGAAGAATGCCACGGGACCGAAGAAACGAGCCATCTTCCTAACACACTGCGGGCCCGCAGTGTTTAAGATGGTAAAAGCGCTAGCCAAGCCCGCCGACGTAACCGCGATGGATTGGAAGGACCTCGAACCATTGCTTCAGAACCACTACGCTCCAGCTGTGCCCATCCTCATCCGACGGCACGAATTTTATCGGCGGGACCAGCGGTCAGGCGAGAGTCTCAGTGATTTCGTTGCAGAGCTGCGGCGCCTGGGAGGACTATGAGAGTTCTCCAACATGAACGAGGCCCTTTGGGACCGAATCATGCTCGGCCTGTGGGACCCCGTTCTCCAAAGTTGGTTGATGGCTAAGGGCAACATCGCTCTCGCCGACGCCATCTCCGAAGCCGCGGCCGCCGAAGCTACCCGACAGTCAGAAGACCGCATGCGGAGACCGAACGCCGGGGACCGCACCGCAAACAACAACCCTGCAAGGTTGACCGAGGCCCAACCTGAAACCACCACCCACCAGGGCAAACTCCACTCGACCTCGGGCACGTCCGATGAGGAGGAAGACATCCACCGTCTTCAGGCAGGCCGTAACCAGCGCAGCCGGCGGAGTCGTAAGTCGAGGACCACGTGTGCCGGTTGCGGAGGTGACCACCCCAGATCCGAATGCCAGTTCTTCGACTCCGTTTGCCGGCACTGCGACAAGAAGGGCCACATCGCATGCGTTTGCTGCCTCAAGAAGACCCACAGCCCCAGGCGATGGGACCTGAGCGAATGGAGATGAGAGAGCACACCCCCCAGGACCAGAGACCGGCCAACAGACAACCGCTGGGAGCGAAATGGACGAGCCCAACGAAGCGGCGAGGCCAGGCGAAGAGAAGAGACACATCAGACGGTCACCATCGGCCACGCCACAACCACAGATGCCAGAAAGGTCTACGTGGAGGTAGGCATCGAAGGCGAACCCTGTAAAATGGAGGTGAACTCCGGGTCCTACCTCTCAATGGTAGCCTGGCAAGAAATTAAACACTTGGTGCCTACCATTCGGAGAAAGCAACTAGAAAACCAGAGACTAATCCTCAAGGACTACCAGGGAAACCGCATCCCTGTAGTCGGAACAGGACAGTTTACAGTGACCTACAAGGGACACACCGAAAGACTTCCCTTAACCATCGTCGATTGAGACCGACCTCGCCTACTGGGACTTCAATGGTTCGCACCGCTAGGCATCACAGTCATGGGCATCGACCACATCGCCGAAGCCGACTGGGAGCAGCGACTGGCCCGGGATTTCCAGGAAGTGTTCGACGGCACCCTAGGCAAGTACCGAGGGCCCCCTATATCCTTCAGCCTAGACCCCCACGTTCCCCCAAAACGCCTAAAACCAAGGCAGGTACCGTTCGCACTCAAACCGAAGATAGATGAGCAAATTGACAAGCTCGTCAAGCAAGGGGTATTACAACCCATAGACCACGCCCGGTGGGAGACCCCCATAGTCACCCCGATTAAGCCTGATGGGTCAGTGAGAATCTGCGGGCACTATAAGGCCACCCTAAATGGCGCCTTGCAGCAAAGCGCTTACCCCGTCCCAGTAGTGCAGCATCTCCTACACTCACTGGGAGGGGGCAAAGTTTTTGCGAAACTCGACCTGGCCCAAGCATACCAGCAACTGCCGGTCGACGAGGAAACTGCTGAGGCACAAACCATAGTCACCCACCGGGGAGCCTTTAGATGCAACCGCCTCCAATTTGGAGTCAGCGTGGCACCGGGAATTTTCCAGAGCCTCATGGAAAGACTCTTACAGGGCATCAAGGGGGTGGTCCCATACTTCAGTGATGTACTAGTATTGGCAACCAACCAGGCCGAACTAGAGACTCGCCTAAGGGAGGTGCTAACGAGGTTCAAAGAAACCTGGCTTAAAGTGAAGAGGGAAAAATGCCAGCTGTACACAGAGCAGGCTGAATTCCTAGGATACCTCCTAGACCGACATGGCATTCACCCCACCAACAAGAAAATTAAAGCCATCAAGGAAGCCCCCACACCCAAGTCAAAAACAGAACTGCAGGCGTTTCTGGGGCTACTTAACTTTTATAATGTCTTCCTGCCCCAAAAGGCGACTGCGGTGGAGCCTTTGCATAGGCTTTTGGACAAGGCGGCTACCTGGACTTGGGGGAAACACAAGGAAGCCGCCTTCAGAAAGACCAAGGACCTGCTCACTTCGGATGCCATCCTCATCCAGTACAACGAGACCCTACCACTAGCCATCACATGCGACGCATCACCCTTCGGCGTCGGCGCTGTCCTCAGCCACACTCTCCCCGACGGAAAAGAAGCACCCATCGCGTTCTTTCCAAGGACCCTCACCAAACCGGAGCGGAACTACAGCCAGCTGGACAAAGAGGCTTTGGCTATCGTCGCCGCAGTAAAAAGGTTTCACGAGTACCTCTACGGCCGGACGTTTACCATCATCACCGACCACAAACCGCTGCTGGGAATCCTTGCAGGGAACAGGGCCACCCCGAACATTCTGTCTGCCTGAATGACAAGGTGGTCCGAATTCCTGGCTGCCTACAACTACGGACTCACACACAGACCTGGAAAGACTATCCCCCATGCGGACCCCTTAAGCCACTCACCGTTACCGGAACCTGACACTGACCCAGCACCCACGACGACCACCCTCAGCATAGAGACTCTACCCAACCTACCCATAACCATGTCAGACATTGCCCGAGAAATTAATAAAGACAAACATCTGGCGCGGGTTTTGCATTGGGTAGAGAAAGGGTGGCCGGAAAGGGACAACGACGAGTCCGTCAGGACATTCCAGAACCGGCAAACGGAACTCTTGTTACTAAAAGGGTGCATACTATGGGGGGATAGGGTGGTCATCCCAGAAAAACTACAAGGGAAGGTTTTGGAACTGTTACACGAGGGGCACCCGGGCATCGTTAGGACAAAAGCCCTGGCCAGAAGTTACGCTTGGTGGCCAGGGATGGACAAACAGATCGAGGCCTGGGTAGCAAGGTGTCAACGATGCCAGGAAACTAGGCCAAGCCCACCCGCAGCACCCATCCTAGAGTGGGAAACCCCCAGGGGACCGTGGTCTAGGATCCACATAGATTTCGCCGGGCCCACAAAAGGACACACTTTCTTAATAACCGTAGACGCTTACTCCAACTGGCTGGAGGTAAGCAACATGAGAACAACTACCACGGAGGCCGTGACCAAAGAACTCTGCAAACTTTTCACAACACACGGCCTCCCGGACGTCCTCGTTTCCGACAACGGGCCCCAATTCACCTCGCTAGAATTCGAAAAATTCCTAGCGGAGAGGGGCATACGACACGCGCTGACAGCCCTGGCGCATCCGGCGGCGAATGGTAGGGTGGAACGGATGGTTCAATTCACAAAGAAAACCATCCAGAAAATAGACCACGGGGAGATCCAGGACAAAATAAATAAATTACTTTTCATGCAGCACATAACCCCAAACACCACAACAAATAAAAGCCCAGCAGAACTGCTAATGGGGAGGAAAATAAGGTCCCCACTCAATAGATTACACCCCACGTACAACCCAGAGAAACCCCCAGACTCCACCAGCAAACACTAAACCTTTGCACCAGGCGACGCCGTCTACGCGAAGAACCTAACCGGAGACCCATTATGGGTACCGGCTGTCATAACACAACTAACAGGCCCACACTCGTACCGGCTACAAACAACTGACGGACGAGCGTGGAAACGCCACATCAACCAGTTAAGATCGAGGACGACCACACAAGAGACCACCGATGCGCAACCAAGCAAAACCAACCCCCGCAACACAAACCAAGAGGAGAGGGAATACCCAGGGAACCAAAACCCAGAAAAAATAAACCAGCCATATTCACCTGAAAGCAGCCAGCACGAAACCTCGCCAAGAAGAGACAGCCAGGCCAGCTCAACCAACCCGGGAAGACCGAGCCGGAGCGGCGAAACTCGCAGCTCAACCAACCCGGGTAGTCCAGGAGGGAGCTGCGGAGAGCGGCCCGGCCAGACAGACCAGGCGGTTCCCACGACGGAGTCCGGAGAAACAGAGACCCCGACTGAACCGGCCAGGATCCAACCTACGACTGACCTGCGCAGGTCCAGTAGGCAGAGACGGAGCCCCGCCTACCTGCGGGACTGCGCAACGTAAGGACTGAACCAAGAGGGGAGGGGTGTTCTGTCCCCTCATTTGAATTCTTGAGATCCCCATGCTTTGATTGGCCAAAGCGCGGGGCACTCTGATTGGCTAGGCGAGCCGCGCCAATTGGCTCGCTGAAAATCTCCCGCGATTGGTCAATTCGAATCGCGGGAGATTCAAAGCAGTGTCATTGGCCGCGGCCGCCGCGGCTTGGAAATAAAAAGCCGCGAAGTTTTCCTATAGCCCCAGTTCGGTTCCTGACTAATAAAAAGAGCTTGAAACACAGTCACCGACTCCTGACTTCTGTCCACGCGGACATAACATTATCCAGCTTGGTTAAAAACTTCATAGAGTCAGATACCACCTGCCAAGAGCATCTGATTGTCTTGCCAGCCCCTCCCTCCCTTTTTTAAAAGCATCCAATGTAAAATTACAGTTGGGCACTGGTCTTTTCTCCTTCTAAGGGTGAGAGGTAGGTATTGAAGCCAAGCCTTTCTTCATCAGTTGCTTCTCTCCTCTATTGACCAAGCATGTTCAGCCCTTTCTTTGGCTCCTTCTTCAGCTCTGCCCTGGTTCTTGCTCATGTGCAATAATGAAGATGAAATTGGCTGATGGAAGGAGGGAGGCAATGTTTTGTTTTATTTCTTGGCCCAAAAGCAAATGTTTCATTCCCAACGAGTTTTGGCTTTCTTATAGACAAAGTTATTGTACTTGCCAAGAAGTTTCGAATCAGCCAACTCCCTCTAACTTTTGTCTTTGGACACAAATTAAACAAATCATTTGAGCCATAAGGACAGATGATTCTTGTTTTGTCTCCCTAAGGCCTTCCTTCCAGGGAAAATAAAGTGGGGAGACGGAGAGAAACATCCCCTGTGCAAAAAAAAACAAAAAACTGGCAAGGCGAGATATTGGTACTTTCTGCATCTCAAAAGCATAATATCCTCTCGGTCATCTTTTTCCTTATCTCTGGTCTGTTCCAGTTAAATGCTCTTACTCCATTCATATAAAGACTCAACAATAAAATCTCATGTAAATACTAATAGTTATGGCAGCAGCCCTATCTCCACAATTGTCATGCTCTCTCTGGCAATATATTTCTGCTTAAACTTGCATAAGATGGCACTGTACCTAGGATATCCAAGACTCTGAGAACCTTAAGGGAGAAAAAGCTTAAAATGCCCTCAAAAATTTATTTTATTTTTATTTTATTTGTCAAATTTATATAGTTATCAGTCTCACACAGAGATGGTATTCAGCAGGTTCTAACCAGTTCCGGAAAACCAGTAGTGGAAATTTTGAGTAGTTCAGAGAACCAGCAAATACCACCTCCGACTGGAGATTTTACAGAATCCTTCCCCTGCCATGCCCACCAGCCATGGCCACAGAACTGGTAGTAAAAACATTGGAATCCCACCACTGGTCTCACATGAAGTGACAGGGCAGCGTATAATAAAATAACAATAATAAAAGTTGTTGCTAAATTATCGTTTTGAATGTGAAATAAGAGCAGTGTAATACATTGCACAGGGAGCTATTATGTTACTTGCTTTTAGTTCTTATCCTAGTTCTTTCTGTCCTAGTTCTGGAATACTCACAATAAGAGAGTATTTTATTTATTGTTTCTGTGCAAATGGTCTTTGAAGGCAGAGGCAGAGAGGTATGTCCCCCTTCTCCCCTGATGAGCACCCCGGAACCATCTGGATGAGAGTTACATTAGGATCCAGAGTTTCCCAAGGCAGAAATGTGAGTTCTGCCAACAGCCATCAGTTGCTGAGCTTCACATCTGAAAAATTCAAGGCTAAATAGCTGTTACATCACAGGAAAAATAAGTAGAAGCAGCACCATAATTAAACACTGAAGATATAAGAAATTTTTTTCACTTGATAGTAGCTTCATCCTGGCATGCATCTCCCCCCCACCCCCTTAGATATGCCATGTCATGGATCTGGCAAACTTCTGCTGAGTTTAAGCTCAAGAGCTGAACACATTGCTGGTCACTGTGTGAAACAAAAAGCTGGAATAAATAATATTTGCTCTAGCAAAGGTTGCTTTATGTTATAGGTTATATATAAATAAGGGTCAACTAGGCTTCTTTGTCCAAAAGAAGGTTCTTATAGAGAAGGCTTGAATTAATGACTTTTTGTGATGGTTGCCCCTCTGATCAGTAAGAAGAGACTTATATATGTGGAGTAGGAAAGAAGGCTTATCAATATTGCATCTTGACTTCCTGCCTCCTTCGTTACAACTCTATGATCGACCATAAGGCCTACAGTACTTTATGATTTCAAAGAATTAAGGCATTTGGGAATCATTTATTTCCCCAAAAAAATATTTAATTGTTTTCTTATAGAGAGTTCTCTACTTGCTGTTTAGAAAACTGGTAGTATACGGCATTAGCACAGTAATAATTCAATTTATATTCAGTAATAAGTCATTCTGAAAACATTAAATTATATTGATGGGCCTAATTTATTTGCAATTTTCCAGGAAGAATTAAAACACCAGTGGAATACTTCCTTATAGTTCTCATTCCTTAAATTCTTTCTGGTTGTTTTAATACAGGATCACACATGCTTCAAATTTCAGGGCTTAATTGTAATAAAAACAGCCTGTATTCTTGTGTAATAAACATTTAGTTTAGGAATAAGTTAGATTTTCAGGTTAAGAAGCATGGCAAACAAACACTGTGACTTTCATGTCATCAAAATATAAACACAAACTTTCATAGATGATTGGGAAATGTGTCTTTCATACGTGGTACCTCATTGTTGTGTTGTGCTGTCATTCTGTCAAAAATGTTTACTGGCCATGGTTTATTGAGCAACATTATGAAGCTATTGCACAATCCTGTTGAAATAATTGCAAGGTGTCTCAGAGAATCTGGCTTAGCAAAGGAACTGGCAAATTAATATTTTGTGAAAGATTGTTTCTTTTTAAGTAAATGTATGTTTTCCCTTTTCATGGCTTGAACATGGAACTTAAAACTTTTGTCCCTGCTTATTTTAAAAGAGGCAAATGAGTTGTTAGTTTCTTAAGAAACCCGAGGCCCTTCAAATATATTGGACTTCAGTTTTCATATACTAATGGCTGTGGAATTATGGTGTTGAAGAGCAACATATCTGAAAGGCACCAGGTTGACAAAGCTTGCTTTAAAAACCCACCATAAATATTCTGCTGTAATCTTATTAAATGGTAGTGACATAGGAATATTCAGACCACGGTTTTATCTCAATTTGATAACTGTCTTCAAATACCTCTCCTTAATGCTTCCACTATGGCAGTGAAAAATAATCCTGACCAGTGGTGGGACTGAACATTTTTTACTCCCGGTTCTGTGGGCATGGCTTGGTGGATGTGGCATGGCTTGGTGGGCGTGGCTTGGTGGCAGGGGAAGGTTACTGCAAAATCCGCATTCCCTCCCCACCCCACTAACCTGCTTTCCAGCTCTGTTCTCCTGTGCAGGGAATCAGCTGGGACCTAGAAGGCAGAGAATAGATGGGGGTGGGGCCAGTCAGAAGTGGTATTTGCTGGTTCTCCAAACTACTCAAAATTTCCGCTAAGGGTTCTCCAGAACTGGTCAGAACCTGCTGAATATCACCTCTGTTCCTGATCATTTTGCTTTTGCTCCTGTGTTCTTCAATGGTAAAATCATGCCTCCCCTCAATCTTTTTTTCTCCAAATTGGACATCCCAAATTCCTTTATTCTGCCTTCATAGGGCACGTCCACCAGTCCCTCCATGATTTTGTCACACATCTCTAAACATGTTCAAACCTGCCAATATCACCGTAAAAATGTGGAGCCCAAATTAGTAAAATATTATCATTATTATAGAATTAATATCATTGTGGTAAATATTATTGTAAACATTTTGAATACGATTTCCTAAAAATAATTGTACTCAGACAGCACACTGTTTGATAAATAAAACAAATAAAAAATGTGGAAAAAAGAAAGAAAAGAAGTGTGG
Organism: Hydrophis major; assembly: GCA_033807585.1. NCBI lineage: Eukaryota > Metazoa > Chordata > Lepidosauria > Squamata > Elapidae > Hydrophis > Hydrophis major. Next base: position 260,825,786 of record CM066329.1, read on the forward strand.
AGCCCAGAATTGTACATGGTACTCTAGGGATGATCCTCCATTGCAGAATAAAGAGAAAGGATATAGGATAGAGACTGGCAGAGCCATGGGAAAGAATGAAATGGGGCATTAGTTTAGAATCATTATATAGACACAAAAGAATAAAGTTCCACCCCCTTTTATTTCCATTGACTGTTATCTAATTCTGCATAGATGGAAATTCTTAGCCTGAGAAGATTCCTTTGCATAGGCTTTAGCAATAAATCAGTAATTTATAATCTGGTTTTTCTGCACCCAGCAGAAGGACATGGAGTATTTTTGGTACAGTGCTCCTTCTTCCATTTCAATGCAGACCTGCATTAACTCTTCTAGAGATAGATCCCATTCAGTTTGTTAAGCTTGTTCTCAGTGACCATATCCTCACCCCAGATTAGCCACAAATCTCCCGCCTTGTATGTTTGCCTTATATTTTTCCCAAAAGGAATGTCTTGCTTTTCTCACCAGCTGAAGGAAAACTTGCTCCTTTGATTCCAATTTGCTACCTTGTCAGGTTTAGATTGCAGCTGTGTTTCTGAAGGATCAGTGATTGCATTTTCCCCAAATGGATTGTTCTGTACGGTTCTATGCTAACTGATGGATGATGGATGGATAATAACGCCCTTGATTATTTCAAGACAGTCACACACACCATTTTTTGGCATCTCATTGGTCACTAATGCCAGTGGCTCAAAGCATGTCCCCATTTCTCTTATTTTGGCATAACCATGGTTTTATGGCTCTAGAAGATGCCATAAATCACTTATTGGGGAAATGATTCCATATTGCAGGAGAATACAACAGCTACCTCAAAACTGAGAAAAGTAGGTTGTAGTATAGCAAGATAAAACCTCACCCCCTAAGTTACAGGGGGAAATAAGCATAGATAAATCTATGAAAAAACCCTGCAGGTAATCCTCAAGTTATGACAGTTCATTTAATGACTGTTCAAAGTTATGCAATAACCCCCCCAAGTATTTACGATACAGTCACAAAATTACGAATGTTGGAGCACCATGACAGTCATTCACCCTTATGAAGGCTCCATTACATTCGTAACTCGAGAGCTATTTGCATTTGTTTCTTATAGTGTTCTTTTTTATTACAATCAATTCATTCTACATTCCATCGTACCTCTACAAAAAACAAACTCCTTGCTCATAATTGATGTTGGGTGGTAAGTGACAGTAGAGTCTGGTTGGTAGAGTGAGACTGAACGTTTAGGAAACAGGAACTTAGCTCAGTTGCGGCTCTAATTGATGGTATTTCTGCACAGTACAATCAGACACCCAAGAATATGACAAAACTCCTATGATAGGAGTTGCAATCCTAGGCATTCATTCCAGGCTACAAAGGCACTAAAAGGATGAAACATCACAACTTCATAATTCAAGTTCCATCCATCTGTGCTTGCGTTGTGACTTGTTCCTTTGCCTTGCTCTCAGTTATTCCTGCCATTCCCCTGGGTCCTGATACATGTGATTAATCTTTAGGTATGAGGACAACTTAAATACCAGATAAATGTATTTCCTGCTCTAGGAACAGTCTTTTACTTTTCCTTTAATAAGACAATTGCCTCTCTGCAAAAATAATTGTATGCAGGTTTTCCTGAACATATACCCTAAAAAACTTGCAATTTTTTTTTCCATTTCAAGGTCTTTAACCTAGATTTTCAGAAGGGACTATATTATTTTGCAAGCACAAGCTGAAATCCAAGTCAGCAATGAGGCTTTGAGATACATTCCACAGCTCATGGTTTCTGTCTCTGTCACGATCCTCCTGAGAAAAGAGTGTGTCTGAGATGGAACAGCAGGACGGGACTTGCTTGCAAAATAGTCTGATCAAATGATTGCTAAAAATTGAAGGAGGCCGTGGGAATAGAACACGGGAATAGAAATAAAATCTCCTGGGAGAACTTGAACTGATTGTTTTCATCAACACTGCTGAAGCTTTTGGTTAGAGTGAGTTTTGATGCAAAGGATGGTGGGACTTCTGTACCAGTTTTTCCTAATGAGACGAGTAATGGTTAAGATGATAGCCCTTTTTTAAAAAATAATTTTTTTCATCCCACCTTTATTATTTTTTATAACTAATTCAAGATGGCAAAGCTACCTAATAACCCTTCCTTCTCCTATTTCCCCCACAGCAATAATCCTGAGAGAGAGAGTGACTGGCCCAAAATCACCCAGTCGGCTCCATGCCAAAGGCAGCACTAGAATTCACAGTCTCCTGGATTCTAGCCTGGTGCCTAAACCACTATACCCAACTGATCGATGGGAACTGTAGCTTTAGTCATGGGGAGTGTTCCACGTGCATGAAAATAAGTATTTTTGTCAAACAACACTCTAGGGCCTAAATCCAAGATATGACTTACTCAGCAGCATGCCTTTTGGAAGTGCAGTAACATCCCAGATTAGTTCACAAGGGGCAGGATCTCAGTTATGTTGCTGCATCACCCAACATACCAAGTTTGAATTCTTCTGCTGCCCCTGATGACACCACATGAAGATGGATTGAAAGAATCATGAAATGGCCAAAGCAAGCAGACTGGCACACCCTGTTTTAAAATCAGGAAAGCGTATTATACTACCATCTAAAGAGAATCAGACGATAGAAATCTTTTACGTGACCTGTGTTCTAAAAAGATCTAATTGCACCATTGTGTAAAAACCTACTCCCAGCTTCTGTCAAACTGCGGTGTAACCAAAAGAAGAAGAAGAAGCCCTAATCATCAATCGGCCCATGGGGAACTGGCTTGAATGGGATCTCTTGAAGGACCAGGTTTAATCTCCACTCCAGTATTGTCCATGATTGCTGCACTTTCTTCTTTCCCATATATAAAGAAATGGCTGTCCTCAACCCTATAGAACAAAGGTCCCCAAACTTGGCAATTTTAAGACTTGTGGATTTCAGCTTCTAGAATTCTCCAGCCAGCATAGCTGGCTGGAGAATTCTGGAAGTTGAAGTCCACAAGTCTTAAATTTGCCAAGTTTGGAGACCTCTGTTATAGAAAAAATTAAAACACAGCCTAAATGGGGGGTGCTGTTACATTTAGGTCAGAACTTCCTCGGCCCTTGACACTTCATGATATGGCCTGGCTGATAGTTGTCTACATTGTCACTGGCCACAGAACACTAACCCAATCACTGTCCTCTGTAGCAGCCCAATAGGAGATGACCAAACATGGTGTCCACCCATCTACTTCCCATTAATTTTTTGTTCACTCCTTTGGTGAGCTGTAAAAAAATCTGAACATGTTACTGTAAAGGGATAGGGTGGGGAGCTGCGAAATTTTCAAGAAACCAACTCTCGTCCATCAATTGCCTCTGTTTACCTTACACAGGTATATGCCGCATCTCTTCAGCACAAAGGACCATCTCTCTACTATCATTTAACTCAGTGGTGGGATTAAAAAAAAAATTACTACTGGTTCTGTGGGTGTGACTTGATGGGCGTGGTTATGGAAGGCTACTGCAAAATCTCCATTCCCTCCCCACCCTACTAACCTGCTTTCCAGCTCCCTTCTCCTGTGCAGGGCAACAATAGAAGACCCAGCCAATCAGTTGGGACTCGGGAGGCAGAGAATAGATGGTGTGGGTCCAGACAGAGGTGGTATTTGCCGGTTCTCCAAACTACTCAAAATTTCTGCTACCAGATCTCCAGAACTGCTCAGAACCTGCCAAATACGACCTCTGATTTAACTGTTTACAGGTAGTCCTCGCCTTACATTCATCCATTTAGTGACTATTTGAAATTACAGCCGTACTGAAAAAGCGACTTACAACTGGTCCTCATTCTTGCAACCATCACAGCATTCCCCACAGTCATGTAATCAGAATTGAGGCGCTTGGCAACCAGCATGCGTTTATCATGGTTGCAGCATCCTGGGTCATGTGATGGCCATTTGGAACCTTCTCAATCAGCTTTTTTTTTTCCTTAATAAAGTTTTATTGATTTTCTATTATTACACTGAATTATTGCTTAACAAACATTGTGTTGTCTGGGTTGTTTTGTTTTCTTAATAATACAAATGATGTTCCTTATCTTTATTCCTTTTTCCAGCCATTGATAAAATAAATTCCATGTTTGATAGTATCTTCTTTCTGTTTGATCTTCAATGTAAGTCTGTCCATTTCTGCACAGTTCAATATCTTCTTAATTATTGCTTCATCTAATGGTATTTCTTCATTTTTCCAGTGCCTAGCAAATACAATCCTTGCTGTTGTTAATACATGCAATATTAAATATACACTTTGTTTATCAAATTCTTCTGGTACTATACCTCATTTTAAAAGTTCAGGCAAAGTCAATGGGGAAAGCTGGGCTCACCTAACCACCACATGTTTTACTTAATACTGTATTGATTCGCTTAACAAGCTTGGCATAAAACATTGTACATTCAAGCATCACTCACATAATAATTGTCTTGCTTAGCAGCAGAAATTCTGGTCTTAAGTGGAGGACTATATTTGGTTCCTTCTATCTCAAGAACTTTTTTTTTCTTGTCTTTTTTAAACCACAGGTGATTCTTTTTCCTCTTTTCTTTAAAGCAGAGATTCTTAACCAGGCTCCATGAAACCTGAGGGCTCCATGAACTTGAATATTGTTTTCACTAACTTCTGATTCAGGGGTGGGATCCGACAGGGTTAAATACCAGTTTGGTGATTTACGATGTGCTTCCCTGCATGCTGTGCGTATGCAAATCTTCATCAGCTTGCTGCCTGGACAGCTGAGCAGCACTGCGTGCAGGGAAGCAGCATTTGTACAAGCACTTTTTTCCTGCTTTTCAAGCTGCAGCTGTGCCTTACATGGCAGCTGAAGTTGAAAAAGCAGGAAAAAAAGATCAGGTAAGAGCCCGGGTGGGCATATGAGCCAAACAGCAGCAGACATAGAACCGGTTCTATATCTGCTGCTCTTCAGAGCTACAGAACCAGTAGAATCCCACCCCTGTTCTGACTGGAATTTAGAATTTGGTTTAATAATGTACAGTATATCAGCAACCAAGAAATCCAAAAATGTTTGTTGACTTCAATAAATCTTACGACATAAAATGATTATAAGTCCCCCAAAAGGGTATGGTCTCTTATTGATTTAATGGCTTAGAAAAGGTATGTGTGTGTGTGTGATGACTCTTGAAGGAGGCCTGGGCACGTGCCTGCAATTTTGTTGGCAAGCATAATTGTATTCCTGTGCAATACATTCTATATCTATATATTTTATTTTACATCTTCAAACACATTTTCTTGAGAGGGAGGCCATAGGTTTCACCAAACTCTCAAAGAGGTCCTTGGCACAATAGCCGCTGCTTAAAACAAAACCCAGTGTTTTATCATTTTCATCAAAATGCTCTGGCAACAAGACAGAAAGTGGAGCACAGTAACACACACACAGACCCCATTAGTTTGTTTATGGTTGTATACATAAAGATATCTTGCATGCTTAACAAGATCCATTCAGTTTGTGTTGGCTAAACCCAATTTGCATTACTGACATGTTATAAATGCAAACCACATTTAAGTTTGCTTAAAAACCCAATCATTTGCAAACAGCGTAGAATTTGGTTTTGGCAGTGTGATGACCCTCCGGTATCTGTAACGGTGTTTTTCAACCTTGGAAATTTTTAAGATATGTTGACTTCAACTCTTAAAAACTCTGGAAGTTGAAGTCGGCATATCTTCCAAATTGCTAAGGCTGAGAAACACTGATCAATAACAATGAATTGTTGGTGGTATTTCTCTTCCTAGGATTTTCTTGGAAGGGTAAGGACTGTGATAGCTAAACTGAATGTTAAAACTTCTTTATCTGTGACAAAGAGGCCATTCTGACAGAGAGAGCTGTAGATAGTTGCAAAGTATAGAACACTTTATGGATTCCAAAATGCTACTCTAAAATGTGCAATTGTGCCTATAGGATGTTCTTGCTTCCCTACATTGAAGGTTTATCTTCACAGAAAGGGGCATTTTATGTCGATCTTAAATGTTTAAGGAGGTTGTCCTTAAAGGCTGGTTCCAGCTTGACCCTTAGATTAGTGGCCCATAAAACATTTTCTTGGCAGCAATTCAGCAGTTGCTAGCTACTGCATTATCTTCTTCTCAGGATTATTGTTGACTTCCCTACTTAGTTTATTAATCCTGGAGTTTCCAGATGATCTTCCATCTTTGTTATATTAAAGTAGGATTCATGGCCAAATCAGCTTCTTCGTTATGGCATGGGGGTGTGGATTAAGCCTTGTTCTATCTTCTGCTGAGCTTGCCAGCCAGCCTTGTGCCCTCTGACTTCTTGCAAAGAAAAAAGAAATCCCAATTTACTGCAAAATAAAAAAGGCTGTTCTCCTCCTCCCCTTCTCCATCCAGTTCATGAAGGAGAAACAGTTAGGCTGATGCCTTTCCCCATGGCCATCTATTAATTATGCAAGGGCAAACCCAAGAGGGAGTGGGGCTGAACAGGCAATGGGTGCCTGCCAAAGTGGTTTCCAGCTCTTTTACAGGACGCCCACGCACCCCAGACATTCTTAGCATGTGTTGGCATGGTTTGCCTCTTCTCCAAAAGTGGCTCCCAGGGGTGCAATTTGGCTCTTTATTGCAATTAGATTCAAGCTCCGATCACCACCCATTTTATGCCGCAGGAGGTACGGCTGGAGTTTTTTCATAAGAGAACTAAAAGAATCACTAAAGTGTCTCTGATTGACCTGCCCCTGCACTTTGAATGTTGGCATAAAATTTCCCTCCTTCACCTCTCTAGCTCCAAAAGACGTCATTTGGAAGCATCCTCCAGACAGGAGAAAGAAAGCTGTTTGCCATTGGATGTTGGTGGGTGAGAAGGCCATGTAAGGGTTCAGGGTAGGGCTGACATGGAGGGAGCTGGACTTTACTGCCACTGCAGCACATCCCTGGACTCTCATCCTGCCACTTTATAGCATGGCACCAGGCAGAAAGTAACCGAGGTTTGAGATCAGCAACCTTTTTCCTGGAATAGTGTATCTGAGGTTCATATTGAAAACCAGACAAATACTTACTAGTCCAAGGATTGATCTCATTTATGACTGATTAACGTAGGGATTATTAGATGTATACTTTTTTTTTACAGCCTGTCTACTGACTTGGGGATGAGCTTGACGATACTTATGTGCAGCTTCCCTTACTTGTGTTTTTCTAATTGCATCTGTAAATCTTTTTCTGCATTTTTTGCCTCTTTTCCCTTTATCTGATATTACAGTAGATTTGTCTGACCTGAGGAGGAAAATAAGGGGGGGGGGGCAGGAATTCTGCCTCTGCCTACCAGCATCCATTGGTATTCCTGTAAGTGGGAGAGAGAGTTGAGGGGTGTTTGGAAACTCAAACAGTATTTGGTGTGTGAGCAAGAAGGAGACAGCAAGGAGCCTGGGCATGGCTTAGCTCAACTGTTCTGTAGTAAAGATGTTTGCTTGTGAAACTAAAACTGAAACTCCTCTCCTTTGCTTGTGTTTTGCATTTGGAACAGATTTCTTTTCAAGTGGGGAGAGGGAGTAGAACTCCTTAGCATCAGAGTGTGTTAATAATAATATAGAAATACTAATGCTCTGATGGTCATTTTGAAAAATCCTTTCTTAGTGAGCACCTAGAAGGAACATATGTGCCAAATTTCAAATTTGTAGGCTTTACGGTTCTGGAGATTTTGTGATGATGCATGAGTGCTTTTTCACACACACACACACACACATACATGGTATTCAGCTTTGTTCGGGTATTTTCCCACGTCATTGTAGTTGTGCTTTTAAAGTTGTAGCAACGTTTCGGCAGAATCTCATCTGCCATCATCAGGCTTCTGTATAGTGTTCGTCTGTGAGTCAAGACTTTCACAGCCATTCCTGTTTTAAATTTGGTGCTAGCTTACTGTTGTGCCAGAATGGTTTTTTCTTCATCTTGGTTGGTTGGGAGTTTTGGTCTGTGTTTATTGGTCTTGGAGTTTGAATTAATTGAATTAATAAAATATTTCCACTAACTCCAGAATCCATCAAAAACCCATATCTACTGTATAACTAGTGTTTTTAAAGGACCCTCCAGTCCAGTGGTGGGCTGCTACTGGTTTGGACCGGTTCTAGCACAGTGGTAGTTCCGGTGAGCAGTTGGCCCAACCCATCTGCCCCTGGCCTTTCCTGGACTATATTTCCCTGTTTTTTAGCTCAACTGAGTCATGCGGCACAGTGGATTGCCTCGCCTCTGCTGTTTTACTCACCAGCGCTGACATAGAAGGTAAGTTTTAAGCTTAAAATGGGCTATTTTTGAATGCTGCATGCACGTTCACCAAACCAATCGTTAAACCAGTTGCAGCCAGAATCTGCAAAGACTAAGTCAGGAAAGCAAAGGCTCAGGACAAACAAAGACTTGCTACAAAAGTCAAAGATAATTTTTAAAAAAGTTTCTTCCATCATATAAATAACAAGAAAAAAGATCAAGGAAGCAGTCGGTCCACTAAGGAGAGAAGATGGCAAGGAAGTAACAGGCAACAGAGAGAAAGCAGAGCTGCTTAACTCATTCTTTGCATCGGTCTTCACGCAAAAATAAACGATAGCTCAACCCACCAAAAACATAACTGTAAAAGACAGACCAGAAATAAAAGTTAAAATAAGCAAAAAAAAAAAAAAATAGTAAGAGAACACCTGTCTGGTCTTGAAAAACACAAATCAACAGGGCCTGATGGATTACATCCCAGAGTTTTAAAGGAGCTGGCAGAGGTCATCTCAGAACCACTGCACCATATCTTTCAAAAATCCTGGAGCACTGGGGAGCTACCAGAGGACTGGAAAAGAGCTGATGTGATTCCATCTTCAAAAAAGGGAGAGAAAAAAACAGACCCAGGAAACTACAGACCAATCAGCCTAACATCAATACCCAGGAAGATACTGGAAAAGATAATTAAAAAACAGCTGCCAACATCTTGAAACAAGTCAAGTAATAACTAGCAGTCAGCATGAGTTGGTTAAAAACAGATCATACCAAACCAATCTTATTTCATTCTTCAACATAGTGACTAAATTAGTAGACCAGCGAAATACTGTGGACATAACATATTTAGATTTAAGCAAGGCATTCGACAAAATTGACCACAACCTACTTCTTGGTAAGCTAGAAAAAAGTGGGATAGATATCACCATCACCAGATGGATCTGCAACTGGCTGACAAACTGTACTTAATGGATCTAAGTCTACATGGAGGAAAGTAAGCAGTGGGATGCTTCAAGGTTCCGTCTTAGGCCCAGTACTTTTCAATATCTTCATTAACAACTTAGATGAGGGAATAGAATGGAGACTTATCAAATTTGCAGATGATACTAAGCTGGCAAGAATAGCTAACACCCAAGAAGATAGGCTCAAGATCCAGATGGATCTTGACAGACTAGAACACTGGGACATATCTAACAAAATGAAATTCAATGTAGAGAAAAGTAAAGTCCTACACTTAGGCAAGAAAAACCAAACGTACACATATAGACTGGGTGAAACCAGTCTTGATAACAGTAACTGTGAGAGGGATCTTAGAGTCTTAGTGGACAACCAGCTAAATATGAGCCAGTAACGTGCAGCAACTGCCCAAAAATCTAATGCAATCCTAAATTGCATTAACAGAGGGATACAATCAAGATCAACTGAGGTACTAATACCACTCTATAAAGCCTTAGTAAGACCACACCTAGAGCACTACATCCAGTTTTGGTCACCACACTATAAAAAAGATGTTGAGACTAGAAAAAGTACAGAGAAGAGCAACCAGGACAATTAGGGGACTGGAGACTAAAACAAATGAAGAATGGTTACAGGAACTGGGCTTGGATAATCTAGTGAAGAAAAGGACCAGGGGAGACATGGTAGAAGTCTTCCAAAATTTGAGGGGCTGCCACGGGGAGGAAGGGGTCAAGCTATTTTCTAAAGCACCTGTAGGCCAGACAAGGAATAATGGATGGAAACTGAAGAAGGAGAGTGTTAAGTTTGGAGCATGGGTGCGAAGAAATGAAGATGAGCCAGGTGAACGGTGAACTTCAACTCTTTATTTACATGGTGTGACAGCTCGAACAAAGGCTGCTGTAGCCTTCCTTATATCGGCAACTTATTAACTATTCAACCAATGAAAACCTCAGAGCGCTAGCTCCGTTGACCAATGAGAATGGCTCGTTAATGTGCAATCAGATTCTCCAAAATGGACCAATCAGATCTCGCCATTTAACAGCCAATCAGAAGTGCAGGGCCAGAACCCTGCACTTGACTCCAAGCTCAAGATAACTTTATTCATACACATTTATTCATTCACAACACCCCTTCCCCCCGGGTTCCATTTACGGGGTGCGGTTATGTAGTCCTTGAGGTAGGACGGTTGTTTTGTTAGTCTATTCGATTTTCGTAATTTACCCGGTATTTGGCTGCACTCTTGTTGAGGTAGGGCGTTGTTTAGCAAAGGAGGTATTTCTGACTCTGAGTTCGAGTTTTCGTTGTCCCCAACATCTTCGGTATCACCCTGAGGTGAGCTCGCTCCCGTTTCCAATTCCTCTTCTCGTGTTTCTGTTCCGTCATTGTTCCCTTCAAAAGAGGTTTCTGTTAATTGCAGTTCATCTTCCTCTATATCTCCCTTCCCCTCAGTTTGGTTATCAGGGGGCTCAGAGATCCCTGACCACAACCTCGATCGTAGTTGATTGATTTGGCGCTTCCATAGTCTATTGTCACGGCATTGTACAAGGTATGATCTGGGGTCGGTTATGCGGACTACAGTCGCTTCTACCCACAACGGATTGCCCGATAAGTTTTTAGCGAACACCAGGTCGCCTACCTGGAAGGTACGGCAGCGGCCGCTGGATCCGTGTGGTTTCTCCGGTTCGTATGCTGGGTGTAACCAGTCGAGGTGGGAGCGGAGCTTTCATCTCATTAGCAGCTCGGCAGGAGTTTTGTTGGTTACGCTGTGCGGAGTGATGTGCTGTAAAAAGAGGATTCGATTTATCTTTTCTTCGATGTTGTCGTAGTCCACTTTTTGTAGCGTTTTCTTGACGAATTGTACCATGCGCTCGGCCCTTCCGTTGGCCGCCGGATGCACAGGCGAGGTCAGCACATGTCGAATACTGCAGTCCGCCAGGTACTGTTCAAAGGACAATGCGGTAAATTGAGGCCCGTTGTCGGATACCAGAACGTCTGGTAATCCGTGGGTTGCAAACACTCTTTCCAGTTTCTTAATGACCGCTTCGATTGTCGTGTTCTTAATTCGGTGGATTTCGAGCCAGTTCGAATAAGCGTCCACGGTTAACAGAAAGGTGTGGCCTTTGGTCAGCCCGGCAAAGTCCAGATGGATACAGGACCAGGGTCCCCGCGGCGTTTCCCACTCTGTTGGGATTGCCTTTGGTGGGGCGTTGCTTACTTCCTGGCATCTATGACAAGCTTTGACCTCAGTCTCGATTTGCTTGTCGATGCCTGGCCACCACACGTAGCTTTGTGCGAGGGCTTTCATACGCACGAAGCCAGGGTGGCCATCGTGCAAGGTTCTCAGTAGTGCTTGTCGGAGTCACTCTAGGATAACGACTCTATCGCCCCAGATGATGCAGCCCTTTTGAGAAAACAACTCGGTTTGTCGAGTTTTGAATGGTGCGAAATTGTCTGGTATCGGGTCCAATGGCCATCCGCGTTCCACCCAACTGAGGACTCGTGCTAAGGTGGGGTCGCGTTTTGTTTCTGTCGCAATATCACGGGTGGTTAATGGCGGTGAATGAAGTGCCTCGATCTGCAACGTGGTCACTGTCGGTGCGGGATCGTCGAGCACTCTGGAAGCAGTGCTTGGCTCAATGCGTCAGCGTGGGGAATGGTTTTCCCCGGGTGGTATTGCAACCGATAATGATATGCTGCCAAGAATTCTGACCAGCGAGTCATTCTGGGAGATAATATATAGGGGGTTGGCTTATCTCCTGCTATTATCCCCAGCAAAGATTTGTGGTCAGTCACCATAGTAAAAACCCGGCCGTATACATACTTGTGAAACCTCTTGACAGCCGACACAATTGCAAGGGCTTCCTTATCGATTTGGCTATAGTTTCGCTCAGTTTTTGAAAGTGTTTTCGAAAAATAGGCAACAGGGGCTTCTGTTAGGCAATACGTGGTTCAAGATGGCACCCACTCCACACGTGATGGTTAACGGCAATGTTTCATTTTACTGCATCAGTACTGCATCAGAAGTTAGTAGTTTTTTCACATTACAGAACGCTTGCTCTTCTTTATGACCCCACACCCAGATTGCCTTTTTGTCCAGTAAACGATGTAAAGGTTCAGCGACAGTTGCTTTGTGCGGTAGGAAAACGTTATAGAAGTTGATAAGGCCTAGAAACGCCTGGAGGTCGGCCTTATTCCGGGGTCTGGGAGCGTTTTTTATTGCTCGCAATTTACTATCAGTAGGATGAATGCCCTGACTGTCGATTAAATATCCTAAAAATTCGACACGATCTGTACACAGCTTACGCTTATTTTTCTTCACCTTAAGACCTGCGTCTTTGAATTTCTGGAGAACTAATTTTAAATGATCCCGTAATATTTTTGTAGTAGGGGCAGCAATTAACACATCGTCAAAATAAGGGACAACGCCTTTAATGCCTTGTAACAGCCTTTCCATCAGGCTCTGGAATATCCCCGGGGCTACACTCACTCCGAATTGGAGCCGGGTACATTTAAAGGCAACTCGGTGCGTCACGATCGTCTGTGCCTGTGCTGTTTTTTCGTCAACCGGTAGTTGCTGATATGCCTGAGCTAAGTCTAGTTTAGCGAAGACTTTTCCGCCCCCCAGGGAATGGAGGAGGTGCTGCACCACCGGCGCCAGATATGCGTTTTGCTGCAGGGCATGGTTCAGGGTGGCTTGGTAGTCCCCACAAATTCGAATCGAACCATCCAGCTTGATGGGTGTCACGATTGGGGTTTCCCAGGGAGAATGATCGGTTGGCTCTAACACTCCCTGGGCTATTAACTTATCAAGCTGTTCGATGATTTTTGGTTTTAGGGCAAAGGGAACTCGACGAGGCTTAAGGTGGATGGGAGCTATTTTTGGGTTCAAGTTAAACGAGATTGGGGTCCCCTTGTGCTTGCCTAGCTTCTCTGCGAAGACGTCCCTGAATTCGTAGACGAGGTCCTCCTCCCAGTCACTGCCGCCGATTCGGTTAATGCCTGCCACCTCAATGCCGAGTGGCGCGAACCATTGGAGGCCTAGCAGACTAGGCCGGTTTTTGTCGATCACCGTCAGGGGTAAGTATGCTTTGCGGTTCTTGAACGTGACGCGAACTCGACTCGTTCCTATTACTGGAATCCTATTTCCCTGATAATCCTTAAGTATAAGTCTTTGGGAACGGAGGTCTTGGCGCCGGATGGTGGGGATGAGTTGCTTGAGGGTCTTCCAGGAAACTATCGAGAGAGACGATCCCGAGTCGACTTCCAATTGGCAGGGTTGATTTTCGATGGCCACTTTAATTCAAATTTTCCTGGCATCCAAGGAAGAGGCGTGACTAATAGTGATAGTTTGATGAGCCTCCTCTTGCTTCATGGGGCGATTTAAGGTTCGGTTTCTGTAGGAGTGGTTTACTGGTTCTCGCCTTACAGGACAGTTTCCTGTCGAGCGGCAATAGTTGGCCCCCTTCGAGGTCTGGCTGGGTCCTAGGTGGCTTCTACAGACCCGTCCGATGTGGCCTCGTTTTCCGCACTCGGAATTATTGCCGTTGTTTAAATTAGCCATCCAGAGTTGCTTGCAAGGAGACAGACAAATGCATCGAATGAAGCAAACCAACAACAAGACTGGTTTTCTCAAGCTGCAAATATTTGCACCAATAAAGCCCCCAACAAAATAAAATACCCTCCCCTGTAAGAACAGTCCAAATTCTTGCTACCAAGATTTCCTGTACCGATGCCAGACTTGAAAACATTGAATACTGACAATTGATTAAAACAGATTACTCTCAAGCAACATGTCATCCAGTATATCTGTACTTATTTTATATTGTATGATTTTATTACCATTTATTTTTGGGAATTAGCTGAGAATTTCAGGTACCAAAATACATCTCCCAAAATGGGTTCATCAAGTTTGTGAACGGACTTATGCACACAAGTATTTATGGGGTATATGGATATTTCATAAAAAGTATGTATGTATACTTGCAGATAAACCCATCCACATATAAGCTGACCCTCAAATTTTTAACCAAAATACTATGAAAAATAGATAATCCCTGGATTACTCATAGATAAGGCGATTGTGAAAATTAAACTATATGGAAATGTTAGAGTCAGCTGGTTTAAGTTTCATGCAACAAATGTTCTTGTATTTGCTCTGGAGTCGAGAGCTATTGATCTAAACAAACATGATTTCCCAACAAACATTGATTGGATTGTCTTATCAGTCAACGATAAACAATATTCCAGTGTAAGGTACACTGAGAACTTCCTGTGAAAAGAAACTCCCAGTGATTCAGAGAAAATACCTAAAACTGAAATGCTGTTCCAGTTCAAGCACACCCACCTCTTCTGTTTCTATAGTGTCCAAACCAAGTAACTTTGTACTCCTTTGTGAGGTTACCACCTAACTATGCTGATGGACAGATGCAGTGCAACCCATCTAGAGATTATTGGATTTACAGAAAATTATGCTGTGGCTCTTTGCCTGTTTTTGAGTACAGCAGCAAGGAAATAATCAGGACACAAAGTAAGTTAAATAATAATGCTCTACTTTGTTTATAGGATAAAGGACCCGTGATCATTGTTGTGTAAATTTGTACAGGAGAGGGGAGGCATTCACACAATCCTGGAAAGACACATTCAGTGGTGGAAATCTTTCAGTGCTCCAGATATTGTTGAACCAGAAACTCCACTACAAGTGATCCTAGATTTACAAAAGTTCATTTAGTGACCGCTCAAAGTTCCAACGGCACTGAAAAATGTGACTTATGACCGTTTTTCACACTGTTGCAGCATCCCCATGGATGATCAAAATTCAGATGCTTGGCAACTGGTTCCTATTTATGACAATTGCAGTGTCCTAGGAATCATGTGATCTGCTTTTGCGACCCACTGACCAGCAAATTGCAGTGGGGGAGACAGATTCATGTAACAACCAGGTTACTAACTTAACAACTGCAATGATTCACTTCAACAACTGTGGCAAGTAAAGTTGCAAAATGGGGCAAAACTCACTTAACCAATGTCTCACTTAGCAACATGTATGTTGGGCTCAATTGTGGTGCCACAGTTGCCTGTGCTGCTGACTCTTCACCATGCTATCTAAGGATTTCAGAATCCAACAGGTGAAGGACCATAGGCTATTCATTCATTAGTTCTACCCTTGGTAGCAAAGGATGAGATCCATGGATGTAGATTGGATCCAGTAATTTTTCATCATTGAAAAGCTGCCTGGGGATGCTACAACTGGAAGTTATGCAGCGCAAAATGAACATATTATGCTCCTACAGTCTCTTGTTTCTCTATTCCAATCTTTTCCCCCAGAATGGCTGTCCCTACAGATCCATCACAGGTCAAGAGAGCATTTGAAAAGCTTGCAGAGGTATAGATGGGGATTTCCCTCCACCCTCCTTCAAAGGACATGTTTCACATGTGCATGTGTGGACATTTCCTCAATGTATGCATGCCACAGGAAATTAGGAGAAATACTGTGAGTTTATCCCAGAGGTCACCCCGATGTCCCAATTGTCACCCTTCAATCATACGATAAAAGATGCAAAATTCCTACAAAATTAGCATGGTGAATTAATTCCTGTTTCTTCCTGATTTCAGGCCACATTCATTTCGGCATTGCGGTAAGGCTGTCCAGCCAGCATAACTACTGATCAGGGATTTAGGGGTAGTAATCCAAGCATCTGCAGAGCACTCTAATGCTACCTCTTTGCTTACTCATGTCCCTGGTTTCTCCCATAACTCCCTGACATGAGAGCTCTAGGACCTGTTCACTTAACAACCCTATTCGGAAAATATCAGTAGTTGTCAGGTTCATGGCCGTTCACTCAGGAACAGTTTGAAGCTACGATGGTGCTGAATGAAGGAACTTATAATCACAAAGCTATGGCCGTTGTAATGCCCCTGTTATCACATGATCAAAATTTGGGTGCTTTGGTAGCCTGACACCACTTGTTAACTACAAGGGCATTTCAACTCCCTCCACCTGCCTGTTGTTCCATCTATGCCCTTTTGCCCCCCAGCACTCTGCAGTCCCTGATGCCCCAGCTGACCTTTGTCCTCACCTTGATCCTGCTGCTGATGAGACTGTAGCTGTAGCTGGGGCTGGACTGGGATGTCTGGGGCTTCCTAGGGCACAGTGGCTTTATGCAACGCTGCTAGGCTGGGCTGTGACTGGGCTGCGACTGGGCAGCGCAAAGGGACTTCCTGGTGCATCATGGCTCTGGAGCTGGGGTTGGGCTGTGCAATACAGCACAAAGGAGATTCCGGTGTACTGCGACTCTAGGTCTGCAAAAAGCCTCAGAGCTGTGATGGGATTCAAATTGTTTTTCTATCAGTTCTGTGGGCGTGGCTAGGGGGCATGGCCATGTGATTAGGTGAGCGTGGGTTTTTGTGTTTTTTGCTTTTTGAAGCAACCCCCCGCCCCGCCCCCCCGTTTTGGGGCCTTCTGGGCCTCAGGCAAGCCTCCTGGGGGAAGGGGTGTTTTTGCTCCCAGAAGGCTTCCTAGGGCTCAGGAAGGGAGAAAACTGACCCTGCACAGCACCCCCCACATTTTGTTTTGGGGCCTTCTGGGCCTCAAGGAAGCCTCCTGGGCTTCAAGGAAGCCTCCTCAGGAAGGGAGAAAACTGACCCGGCACAGCACCCCCCACATTTTGTTTTGGGGCCTTCTGGGCCTCAAGGAAGCCTCCTGGGGGGCGATTTGCTCCCAGAAGGCTTCGCTGGGGCCCAGGAAGGCAAAAAATGGAGGGGGGCAGAGGGTTTTTCTTTTTTCCTTCCTGGGCCTCAGGGAAGCCTCATAGGCAAAGCAGAAAGTACGTGAGGGGAATCCCAGCATAGCTGATCGTAGGAACAGCTGATTGTCCGGAGGAGGAAAAAAGAAATACCTTAAGGAGTGACTGGGTGGGCTAGCATCAGGCGGGTGGGGTGAGTGAGCATTGAGTGGGTGGGGCAAGCAAGTGAGTGGTGACCAGGGGACTGGGTCAGGAGCGTGGCCAGCCAGAAGTTACTACTGACAACTCACACCAAATTCTTGCTACCGGTTCACCAAACCAGGGTGAACCAGCTGAATATCCCCACTGCCCTGAGCCACAGTGTAGTCTTTCCTTGGTTTTTTTTAGTTCACTGCAGTACACACACACACCATTCCCCATTTATGTACACCAGCCCTCTCTAATCACTCCCATCCCCACATGGGACCTCATTCACCTTACCTATGACCCCACCCTTTCCTGATTAACAAGCCAGGTGTGTTAAAGTTACAAGAGCAACTGCAGGAATGGCCATCACTATGTGATATGGTCACATGACATTGCACTCTCCAACTGTATTATTTAGGGATGGGAATTCCATTCTCAATTCTAGTCCTAACCTGAGGACTACCTGTTATCTGACATCAATTCCAGAGGGAATTCCTTGATGGAAGCAGGATACAAAATGTAGTACTTTAATATCAGTCATTTGGAGAGACAACTTTAATAACTTCCCACACTGAAAAGAGGCTGAGACGGATTGGAATGTGTGAAGCAAAACAGCCAATAGCAAGTGTGGCCATCATAGCATACCATGTTGGTCTACAACAGGGGTGTCAAACTCAAGGCCCGTGGGCCGCATCTGGCTCATGGGGTGCTTAGATCTGGCCCACAGGGCCGCCCTGAAAACAGTGAAAACAGCCCACGGAGTGTCTGCCAGCATGGCCTTCCCGAGCTCCATTTTCACTGGCAGAGGGTTGCAGGAGGCTGTTGCAGCCATAAACTGAGCTCGGGAGCCCGTTTTCGCTGACAGAGCACTCGGGTCACCACAGATGGCCCCAACACAAGTCAAGCTGGCCGTGCCCACCCTGGCCACTTTCACCCCAGCCCTCTGAGGTCAAACACACCCAATGCGGACTTCAATGAAATCGAGTTTGACACCCCTGGCCTTCAATATCTAGTATTCCTACCTGCTGGGCTTGTGACAGTTTTAGTCCAAATACTTCAGCCAAATCTTGCCGTAAAATAATCTGCATCCTCAGATCCTGTCTACCATTTGGGACAAGGCCAAGTTACACCACCTTTGGGTACCTGTCAAGCCTTTTGAGTCAAAGGGGTCATTGCCGATTCTGGTTGTCCCTTCACCTTGCTCTTGAGTTGTTTTCACTGTTTGTTTCTGTTTTCCTACCCTCTGAATGATAAAACACTGTTTATTCACTTTTAAGCTTGAACTGCTGAGCAGATTAAAGGCAAACAAAGGGACAGTGATGAAAACAGCAAAAAAAAAATGTGAATACATTTGGAGGAGTAAACAAATATGGGGCCTGTATTACAAAGAGAAGCCAAAAGGCAAAAGAGGCTCAAGAAATTAAGCTGTTGAAAATTATATCTATCATATTTCCTTATTCATTTTGCTATTATTAAGGTAGGATTCAAATCTTAGCTAAATCAGCTTGAGGGAGGTAGCATTACCCTGTCCTTTGCTGTCTGTGAGCCAGTCCTCTATCCTCAATAAACTACATACATCATTTATAGCTTTCTCTACTTACTTTTATTGCTAAAGCAGTGTGGAGAGCAGAATTTTGAGCCTTAACAGAATCACAAAGTTGGACAAAGACCTTGGAGTCTTCTAGTTCAAGCAGCAGACCCCATACCATTTCAGACAAAAAGCTGTACACTCTCTTCTCAAAAACCTCCTGTGTTGAAACACCCACAACTTTTGGAGGAAAGTCATTCAACTGAATTAATTATTCTAAGATATTTCATCTAGATGTTGTTGATTTGCTGGGGTTTGTGCAATGCTTCTGATTCAGTTAGGAAGAGGTCTTCTGGGATGAGCAAAAGCACGAAGGCAGCACCTGCATGCAACCCATTAAAGCAGCTGTATTTTTTTTCCCACCATTGTGCGATGGAAGGAAAAGTCATTCTGCAACAACTGCAATCCTGGAAATAGACTTGGCTGCTTTGAAGAGTCAGAAATTCCACAAGACCACTGCTCAATCATGTCTGAAGCGCTGCAAAACCCTCGTCAGGATAGCCTCCAGTTCATAGTATGTTCAGGACTGGGAATTGTGCTTCAGGAACATCTGGAGAGATCCAGCTTTCTCATTGTAAAAGCACACAGCCTCTGTTTCTGTACCCTCAATTTGATCCTTAATATTTATTTTCCTTTGTGCAGTAAGATTACTTCCAATGAAGAGACAAACGGAATTGACATTTAATTATGTTGTGTGGGGTGTTTTTTGTTTTTTGTTTAGTTACATGAACACTGAGATAACCCTCGGTCAGGACAACAAAGCACACACTTACACATTCACTTTTCTGGGATTACACAAGACCTAGGTGCCTAGCCCAGCAAAAGCTTTTCATGTGCTGGGCGAAATGCCCAAGGGCAACTGTGATGCATTGCTAAGGCTTGAGTAAATATCAAAAGAGGGAAAGATCTGTGGTACACAGTGAACAGTGGAGATTACAAATGTGTACAAATGAAATTGTAAGCTGCTGTCACGGAGAGATGGGGAAAAGTTGTACTGCAGAGAAATTCATCTGTTTGAGAGAGGAACCATGATACTGATGCTTTTAAAAGGGTTTAAAAGCAGCCAAAGAGGCAATAAATATATGTTCAAAGGATGGAGCAATTTACCACATTAAGTAAACTCTCTCAATTACTGCAACACTAATTGCATGGCTTAGTTGCAATATAGTCAATGGAGGCATATTGTGCAGTTTAAATTGTAAGCCCCTGGGGACAGATGTCTGTTTGAAGCATCTTAGTGTCTTTTGGCAAATGTGACAAATTAAAGTATTAAAATTAAAGCTCAAAGCACGGTTTCTAACCTTATATGTAGGAATCAAGATCAGAGAAATCTGAAAAGTCCTCTATCAACTCTAAAGGATGGTTTCTTGTATTTGTCATTTCTAAATCTCTTTTGCTGTTTGTTTCTAAATATGAAAGGTTGCTGTTCAGTTTTTGTTGTAGTACTAAAAAAAGGCTTTTCTTCTTTCTTTTTTTTTACATCTATTTATATTTACTCTAACTGGCAATGTGTGTATACCCCCGCACACATACAACAAAAGTATAAATGACAAAGAACATACTGCACATTACGCCTGAATTATGCTTTGTTTCCTGCCTTGATAAATGTATTAGGAAGTTAGAACATTTAATTTGTAATTAGAGGAACCTTCTAGATCTGCCTACTATATACAGACCCCTATAATTACAAATTAGGTGCACTGATTTCCTAACATAGTGTATTGAGGCAGGAAACAAACTAAGATCCAAATGTCATATGCACCACTTTCTTTCAGATCCGGCTTTTGCCTGCTGAGGAAAGGCACTTGGGCCTGTTATTGAATGCGCATATAATATCTTAATGTATTTTTGCACAGAAAAAAAAAACATACAGGAAAAATTATTTGCAATTCAAGTAAACGGATTAGGGATTCAAATCACTTGTATCTGGGCCAAATAAAGAAGGGAAATATAGCCAGAAACAGCAATAGCTCGTAAATAAATAAAGATGACATGAGTTGGGAGGAGATGTGAAAGCAATAATGATCAACTAATGAAGTAAGATAAAAATAGTGAAGAAGAAAGATGTGCTCTGATGAGAGTGGGATTGTTTTATCAGTTTTTAGCAGTAGTTGGCCTCTCTCTCTTTCTCTCCCCTCTCCCTCTCCCTCTCTTGGTTTATTTGGTGTTTGTTTTTGGTTTTTTTTTTGCTTCCTGCTGCTGTTTTTATCTCCTCACCAGCCCTCTCTCCTTGTCTTATAAGGACTTGTTGCAAATTATCGCACAGGGATGAGGAAAAAGGAAATGCCCTCTACAACTGCTGGCTTGGGCTTTTCTATCTTTCTGTCTTTATGGGAGGGACTGAGGCAGAATCAGGGTGAGATTCAGACTGGGTTTATTGCATGCCTTGCCCTAGGACTCTTTCAGGGCAATTCTGCACAGTAGCCAGAACAATTTGTCTCCTGTGCTGTTCCTGCTTGTTTCGCAAAGTGACTCCATAAATTCCTGTCTGGAACGCAGTGGCAATGGGGCCAGCCAGTTGTTGCTCAGCTTTAACTTTGTCTGATCCTTCCCCTGTTTCCTGCCTTTCCAATCCATGCTGATGGCCTCCGCTCCACGTGGGTAAGTCTTCCTTGTCCTTTCTTTTTAGGGACAGTTCCCTCCTCATTAATCCCAATCCTTTTCCTTTGCTTTCCTAGATGCAGGGTAGGATTCAAATTTTTTAACAAACGGTTATGTGGCCATGACTTAGTTGGTGAGTGTGGGTTGGTCATGTGACTGGGTGGGCGTGGCCAACTCGACATCACTCACATCAAGGGGTGCTTCGGGCCTCTCATGACAGTGGGGATTCTGCAATGGCTGTAAGTGTGAAAAACGGTCATAAGTCACTTTTTTTCAGTGCCATTGTAACTTTGAATGGTTACTAAATGAACTGTTGTAAGTCAAGAATTACCTGTACAAAAATACAAAAAGCTTCTTTGCTTGCAAAAAGCTTCCCTAAATACCAATCATTAGATTAAAAATACCTGCAAGCCGGAGTTACAAATCAGGCAGGGTGCCAGAGCACCTTGAGGAATTAAAATAGTTAAAATGCAATGATAACTATCAGCAGCTAACTCTTGCTCATAAAGTGAAACCCTTTAGCAGAGAGGCCATTTAATTTCTCCAGAAAGAGCACACCCAGGAAAAACAATCCTTAGATCCATTTGCACCACTTAAAGATACCAGCTGGTCTCACTCATCTCACAAGATATCCAAAGGAAATAATCAAGATTTAAGGAAAGGTCACATGCCCCCCAGAAAGGCAATAAAAAATAGTGCCAACTTTGCATTCTGACTCTTGGAAGTAAACCCCAAAAGGACAGTGCCAGATACCACTAAAGCAGTAAAGGAAGACCCTCTCCCCAGATAGAAAAAGGAACCATGAGGTAGAATTATTAAATCACAACAGTAGCTGTTCCTTGTTAAACCAATTACCAGAACAAATAGACACGGGAACTAGCAAGATTTCTCAACCCAGTTTCTTTTCAGAAACAAAGATTAATCTTTTTCCTTCCAAACAAAGCTGAATAGGGAAAATTATCCCATCAATAAATGTCACCAAGCACAGAATTAAACTTCACCAAAAACCAGTTTTAGGCCAAAACTCAGAAAGGATATGTAAACTCATGCTTGAATGTCAATCTTTCTAGCTAGCCAAAAGAAGTATTTCCAGGGAGTATTTCCTCCCAACAGCAGTGTAAAAAGCTTAAAACAACCCTTCCCCTTTAAGAAAGTATCAAGAAAAAAAGAAAAACGTCCTTCACAGACAATAAGCCTAGACATACTGCCAAGAATGTGATAAGGGTAGAAAAAAAACAAAAGGAGATTTCTTCTAACTACCGGTTCTCCAAACTGCTTAGAAAGTTAACAAGGGGTTCTATAGAACCGGGCAGAACTGGTAGAATCCCACACCTGATTAGATACAATACACAGATGCCTCCATATTGCCTTCCCACAATCCTTGTTTCCTCATTGCTGTGGTGCTCCAATGATAAAAGCAAAAGGAACAGTTGTTCCTTCATTCCTTTATTGCACTTTAAATGCTTAGAAACTTCATGACAATGAAGAGCTAATGGTTCAGGTTCATAGAAGCAAAGGAGTAACATTGATTTTGGAGGTTTACACCTTTCTTCCTCCGACACATTGTGAGATGTATGGGTTGGACAGAAGTATCCTGTCAGAAAAGTGAGGGCAAAAACATGAGCAGAAGATTTTACTGGGCTCCAGGGACTGTGTGGGACACATTATTGGATCCATTAGAAGAGAAGGGAAAGGAAATTTCTGATCAGATAAGACTATGGCAATCCAGGATAAAATGATAATACAAGACATGAACCAGTCACTGGAAGGGGGGAGATGCACTAGGCATTGTAGCCAATCTGTGCAGGATATATTGCTAGACGAAAATGAAGCACAGTTGACTATTCATCCAGAAGAAATTAAGATGCCTCAGGATGGGAAATAATAGCTGAAACAATACCTTTGAAGCAGAACAGACCTTTGAAACATGGGTTGGGGGTGCATTCATAGTGGATGAGGAAAAGGTGGGAGATGGCCACATCTGTTCCTTCACTCAAGAAATGGTGGGTAGCCAATACAAGTAATGAAGTAAGCAGAAAATGCAGGGGTGTCTTCATTAACTGTCAGGATGTCAAGGGAAGGTAACTATGACCTTTAGATGTTTTTAGTCTCCATCAAACTTGCCTGCGTTTGGTAAGTTGCTATTTTTCATTTTTTTCCCCCTAACCATTCTGCTGTGCCAGGAGATTTAGATTATCTAGAAAGCAGGAAATCATTGGATATCTTGCTTTCTAGCTAATTTAAAAACAGAGCTAAACTTTCCTTAGGACTGAAACTTCTATTTTTCAGTGCAGACTCAGGTAGGAGATGGCAGAAAAATAGATCTCGGAGTGAATCTGTGATTCTGTGAGCAACTCAATCTGTCTGCCTGCTTTGCCTGATTTTGGGTAAAAGTTGCTCTTTTTTAAATAAAAAATTAAATATTTACATAAATATTTATAATATTTACATACAAGCCATGCTCAGCCAGTCACATGACCACCAAGCCACTCCCAGTCAGTAAGCCATGCCCACCAAGTCACATGACCAAGCCACACCCACAAATTAGGCCACGTCCACAGAACAGATTATTAAGAAATATGAATTCCACCCCTATGGGACATAATAGCAATATTCCAGTATTCCAGTATTTGAGAGGTTGCCACAAAGAGGAGGCAGTCAACATATTTTCCAAAGCACCAGAAGGCAAGACACAAAACAATGGATGGAAACTAATCAAGGAGAGAAGCAACCTGGAATGAAGGAGAAACTTCCAAACAGAACAACTAACCAGTAGAACAGCTTCCCATCAGAAATTGTGGGTACTTCATCACTACAGGTTTTTAAGAAGAGACTGCATAGTCACTTGTCTGAAATGGTATAGGGCAGGACTGTCAAACTCCCAGTCCACAGGACGGATGCATCACGTGCAGGCCAGACCTATGTCCAGTTTAGCAAAGTTGGGGGGGGAAGTCCCAATATGTCAATGGCGCCGCTTTGACAACATGAGTTTGATACCTCTAGTATAGGGTCTCTTGGTTGAGCAGGGGATTGGACTAAAAGACCTCAAACATCCCTTCCAGCTGTTCTGGTTGATCTTAAGCTTGCTCAAGTTGAAAAACACTGGGGGAATGTGTACTCTTGCTTTTCTTTTTGGGATGTATTAAGAACTAGGGAGAGAAAATGAATTTTTCATGAAAGGAGGGAAAACAGCATGTAGCATTTTGTACATTTAGTAAATGAGTCAATAAGCTTTCAAACTCCTTGTCAATTTATCCCAGCTAGAGGCCAAATCAATCACTGCATACTTTGCTCTTCCTCCTTGACTTGCAATCACCCTGAATAGGGGCATTGTATTTGTTTGGTTTTTGGTTTTTTTGGTTTTTTTTTTTAAGGAAGAAAAGGTTAATTTTTCAAATTAATTCTTGTTTCAATCTGTTCTTCATTTGTGTCTGTTTTTGCAACAGCTTTCAACTGTTAATGCGGAATTTTATATTCATTTTTTGTTCCCCTTTCTCGTTATGTACATTTCTGTATGTAATTTTGCTCAGTGTAATGTATATATAAATAATGACCCCCCTGATGAAATTGTTATGAAAAGCTGTCTCCCAACCTTTCAATAAAATATAATTGGGCCTCTGTTCATGAAGTGGGAATTAGAACCCTACAATTGCATCCAGCTGTGAAACATATTTTTTATCCTGTTCTTTGCGGTTTTATTTTGTTTTTAGTTCTTTTAGGGGAAAACTGGAGGTGCAAATAAATAGTTATTTGAAGATGTGGCCATCTCCTCAGGTCTAAAGGCCCAATCAAGAGTCCAATCATTTAGCAAGAGAAGGAAGCTTCTTACCTCTAATGGACCTCTGTGCAAATCACCCTCATGTCCCTAGATATTTTTTTTAAACGTATTTCTTACCATCCCTATTCAGCAGGGTCAGTGGATGAGGGGAGTTTCAGGAGAATATATATTCACCCAGGTGGGAAATGCAGAAGACCAAACTTATGGAATGAGCTCCATTTTTTTCTTTATTTCGTTATAGATAGCCACACTCAGTTTTTATATGGATCACATGAGATGGAGGTATCTCTTCCACATCTAGTTGCAATCTCCTCCTCAAAATAATTTCCCTGAGATGAAATCCCCTCCTTCTTCTACCTTCTTCTTCTTTCCTTTTCTCCTTCTCCTTCTCCTACTTCTCCTCCTCCTCCTCCAATTTGTCTTGAACTTTTGGGATGATATATTAGGACAATCCCGATTATATCAATATATCTTTGATGAAAAACTTAAATTTTGCCTTTTATAGCAGTACAGGTCATGCTACAGGAGATAAATAATGTCAGCGTATAGCAGATGGAGTGCAGCTTTCATCCATATATATAAGGGGACAGGTGGAAACTTTCAAATACTCATCCGAGGAATGATATGAGACCTGTACCAAAATATTGTAGCACATCATGTTCTGGTTTAGAATTCCAGCAGACTCCATCTGACCTTCCTCCTCCCGATCTTTTGTTTATTTTCAACTGAAAGTAACCATTACACATCTGAGAAGTCTCTCTGTTCCCACTGAGTAGTTGTATGAGTTCATTCCTACACATAGTTCACTTCCATGCAGCTGCTTTGCTGTGCTTCTCTCCCAAAGCTGGGAGAAAATCATGCTGCCCTAACTCTTGCCCTCTTCCCTAGTGCAGTCTTAGCTTGCACCCAAAATGAATCTAGGCTGTACTGCTGTCCATGCAGCATTAATGCAGCACATGTCCAGGGAACATGACTTGGTAGTTATTTACATTTACATTTGATTTGATTTGTCGATCGCTTACAAGATACAGATATAAGAATAAATATAGTTTTGAATACATGAGATAGATACTTATAAGAAAAATAAAAAGAAACAAAAGGACAGGGACGATAGGCACAATTGGTGAGCTTATGCACGTCCCTTGTTCCCTTCTCTGAAATCCCACCTCTTGCCAACATCACCCACCTCATGAAAAGCCTACAACTTTTATGCTTTACAACTGATATGCTCAGTGTTCTGATTAACCCAGGCATTGCATTTGTTATGTATGTAAATAGTTCAAATAAAAGCAAGCTTTGGGTAAAGTGCAGGGTTCTGGCCCTGCACTTCTGATTGGGTGCTAAGCGGCTTGATCGGATTGGTTGGGTTCAGAGAATCCGATTGGCCCTTAGCGAAGGACTCTTATTGGTTCTGGAGCTAGCATCTTACAGCTCCCTATTGGTTATTTCACATTAAGGTTATCTATATAAAGCAGAGTTGTTGTTGTTCAAGTCCTTAAGTCACTATGTAATAAAGAGCTGAAAGTTCACCAACTAAGATTGTCTCCATTCATTGCACCCATGCCTGAAACTATATCAGCATTTGTACTCTTCTTTTTGTTTATTTGTTTTACTCATGCCAAGGGAACTTTTTTTTTTTTATTCCTTGTAATTGTGAGCTGGCTGGTCATTTATTTGGCCACTAGATGGGAGCAAAGGGAAAGATGCTACTTAGTGGTCATCCAGATTTGTCTGGCTGATATGCCACTAACGGATAAATATATGGGAAGAGGTAGAATTTGACAAAGTGGTTTTGCTATGGAGATTAATGGGGGAACCGTAAACTACCTAAGAATATTTCATGGGGAAAAGAAGGGAAGGGAAATCCTCATCAAACAGGTTGCAGAAGGGAACATTCAATTATATGTATTAAATCAGGGATAGACTATTCAATTTTAGAGCTTTGCCAGGATTTTTCAAATTTTCTTCCACAGAACCCTACAGTTCCATGAGATCATGAGATGAGAGACTAAAGTCACCTAGAGCATTTTTAAAAGATATAACTGAAAAGGCACGGGATAGGTTCTCCTATAGAAAAGAAACATCTCCATAGCTGCCATTTAACAGATCCAGGGTTCCTTTTTTGTTGTTGTTGTTTAATTTTTTAAAAATTACATTACATGAAACTGTCTGAAAACTCCTGCTTTGGATTGACTAATCAATTGGTTGACCAACTCATTTAAAAACAGAGAAACAGAAATGGCTACAGAAGTTTGCAATATTTGCAATTTTTCATGTAATTTCTCTATAGGAAGGGAACTGGGAAGATATTATTTTCAAACATATTATAAATGCTGTAAAATCAGGATTTCTTTTCTGTTCTCATCAGCATCTGAAAACACTAATAATTGCTCTGAACCTTTCTGCAGTTCTCCGATAATGCTCCCTCCTATTTTCATTTCAACTATTGACATTTCCTGTAGATGTAGGCAGTCATTTTGGCCTTTTGTCAACTGATGTCTATGCTTTAATATCTATTTTTACTTATGGAATATCAGACTCCTTAAGAACATTGTGGTCTTGGTTCTGTTTATAATAATTCAAGGCAATTGCATTAATTTAGATGACTGTCTTAATTAAATGATTTCATCCCTCTGTTCATATTATAGGAAAATAGCAGTGGCAAATCACTTCTATATTTCTATCAAGAAAATTGTATGGTTGTTTTCTACGGTGACCAGGAGTCAAGCTCAAAGAGAAAGCATCTTTATTTTATTCTTAACTTTGTCTAAGCCAAAAGTGTATTATAACTGAGTTGCTCACATAGTCTTACAAATTATGGAATTACTGGTTTCTACTTGGAAACCACTTCTGGACTTTGTGCTTGAGGTGGGAAAAAATGAAACATTTTTGGCTGTGATGGCCTCCTGCCAGTGAAAATGGAGCTTGGGGAGGCTGCAAACGGAGCCCGGACAGCCAAAAATGGAGCCCAGGCAAGCTGCATACGGCCTCCCTGAGCTCTGTTTTCACTGGCAAAGGGCTGAAGGTGGCCATTGTGGCCAAAAATGCAGCCTGGGGGGGCCACATGTGCCCCTCCCAAGCTCCATTTTCACTTGCAGAGGAACTGTGGGCCAGTCTTTCACTGTTTCCAGGACAGCCCCACAGGCCAGATCTAAGCACCCTGCAGGCCACATCTGGCCTGCAGGCCTTGAATTTGACAGCCCTGTTGTAAGTAGAACATTCCCTCTATGACTAGGACTTTGCCAGCGCAACTATCTGCTGATGTAATCTGTTGCAGATCTGGCCTTTGTTGCTAAATAAACTTGTCTCTTCACCAGTTGGCCTCCTCTGCTCATTGGACTTGGCGTCAAAATTGAACAATAATACCGCAGAGAAAACATTAGATAATTTAGCCAAGGAACAAAAGCAACCTTTTAATTGATTTTTGATTAGTTTGGGTAGCAAATGTAATAGCAAAGTAAGGGCCTCCCATGCCAACTAGATTGGAAGCAGAAGAGGTACAATAAACAACAGGAGGGAGGGATACCACACAGGGCAACCTCAAAATTTGCCTGAGCAATAATGTACAAGTTACTCAAAAAACAAGGGGGGGAGGGGAATCAGCCACCAATTAACCCAGTGAAGAACAAACATGGTATGTGCACTCCAGTAAGTCCAGAATGTTGGTTGGAAAAGGAAACTCACAAAACTGGAGGACAGAATTGACTAGGGTGTCTCAGTCCTCATAAGATGAAATATCTGATTGACTGACACCCTGCAGAAAACAGATCTATCAGGAATGAGGAAGGAATGAGGAGTTTATTGAAGATCCAGGTAGGGGTTTTTTTATCCACATATTTCATACTGGGGCTACTGTCCACTATACACACACAAAAGGAAAAGGTTTAAGGCAGGGGTCTCAAACTCAATTTACCTGGGGGCCGCTGGAGGCAGAGTCTGGGTGAGGCTGGGCCACATAAGGGATTCCACAAAAACGTTGCTAAAAAAATATCCTCAAATGTTATACTTTCATATCAGGGTTGGGGGCCACAGGATATCGTCCTGCAGGCTACAATTGGCCCGCAGGCCACGAGAATGAGACCTCTGGTTTAAGGAGTCACAATTCCTTTTGCTCTTTTTAACTTTCTAAAGGAGGCACAATTTTTTATTGTGGTAACAAAAGTAAACATCGCCCCCTGGTGGCAATTGAGGAAGGCAAAACACAACATTGCAAAACTGGACATTGCATCCACTTGAAGCAATTAGGAAACAACTATAATATTAACTGGATTTTCACTTTAGAAAGAAGCCATACATTAATAAGCCACACCATCACCTCTGATAAGCTATCAAATCCTTGTTGGAAGAGCTACCTCAAAAAATTCAGATTTTTTCCATGGAACACAGTTCTTGTACACAATTGGAAACAAACTTCCTGACACCCCTGTTTAGCATATGGAGGTAGATATTTCACATGGAGTTAGATGCATGGAATTGGAGATGGATCACTTAATATGCTGCATATCTGCCAGAGCATTTGAGCAAACTCTGCTTCAACAGCCAGTTCTTTGATTTTGATGGCCTTCGCTGCTTTAAAGCTCCCCGTGTACACCATTATGAGAATGTGCACATCAAAAGCACATAATATTAATTGGTTGCAGTTTGACTATGCTGTGTTCCAAAATGACTCCAGGTATATAAAAAGGACAACAGCATATAATACAGCCATACGACTCTCATTCCCTAAAATGATCTGTAATACGTAAAAAGTTGATCCACTTCAAAGATAAAATACAAATCACTATTAAACAGCCAACTGGCAATTCCTGTCCATAAGCAATAAAGCAGGCACTACCCTAAGACTCCGTGAAATGGGATCATTGCTCCTGCTTTTCTGAATGCTGATATATTTGGAGCAGTGGTGGGATTCAAATTTTTTTACTACGGGTTCTGTGGGCTCGGCAGGGGAAGTATACTATAAAATCTCCAGTCAGAGGTAGCATTTGCCGGTTCTCTGAACAACTCAAAATTTCCTCTACTGGTCCTCCAGAACTGGTCAGAACCTGCTGAATACCACCTCTGATTTGGAGCCATGTGGGTCTCCATAAGAAGATGGTTCCAATGGAAAAACCCTGCTACCACATCCCTATCAGAGAGAGAAGATCCAAAGCATCTCATGGGCTGAAAGAACAGGATGAGCAGATCCCACTTTAGAGATACTTAGAAGCCAAGCCATGTAAGGTTTTATGAGTCAAAAAACCAGCATTTGCACCTGGAATCTCTTGGCAACCCTATGAAACTGTACTGCATCATTGCTGCAACTCTAGCAGGCTAGTAATTGGGATACCACATTCTATAACAATTGCAGTTTGCCAATAGTCTTCAGAGGCAACCCCATGTATAATGCACTGCAGCAATAGTTCAACCTTTAAATGATTTGAGAGAATGAGTCACCCACACCAAGGCCTCCCACTCTGAGTATGGAGTATATAATTACTTTGGCCATAAATCTGGATCACATCTATGCATGACTACGCAAGAAACTTGTCTTTCTCATTTCCCTTCTGAAAATTCTGACCAGCATTCACTTCAGAGATAAAATATGCAGAGTTTCTGGAAGATTGCAAGGAGATTGTTGTGTATGCAATATGATTAATAAAGTGTGAGCTTGGAGTAAGTGCAGGGTTCTGGCCCTGCACTTCTGATTGGCTGTTAAGCGGCCGGACCGGATTGGCCCGTTCCGGGGAATCCGATTGGCCCTTAACAGAGAGTTCTTATTGGTTATAAAAGCTAGCGTTCCTAGCTTGTTATTGGTTAAACATTACAAGGTTTGCCTATATAAGGCGGGTTTTACTGCTGTTAAATGAAGCAAGTCATGATGTAAATAAAGAGTTGAAGTTCACCGTTCAGAAGCTTGTCTCCATTCTTTCTCGCCCGTGCTCAAAACTTTACACTGGTGACGAGGATGGGATGTGGAGACATCTGAACCAACGAAACTTCGAAGAACACTGAGCACGTGACAGATGACGCCAACAATGGAGCCATGTCTGGCGGCATCGTACCACCCGCTCCGTTTGATCCAACACAAGAAGACTGGGAGTCTTACATGGATCGTTTCCAAATGTTCCTAGAGACGAACAACTTAAAGGACGCCACAGCCGGGAAGAAACAGGCGGTGTTCCTAATGCATTGTGGTCCAACCGTATTTAAGATGGCTAAAGCACTAGCCAAACCCCGAGAAGTGAAGGCCATGGATTGGGACGACCTCGAACCTATCCTGCGAGACCACTACGCCCCGACCGTGCCTACGCTCGTGAGACACCACGAGTTTTATCAAAGAAGCCAGCAAAAGGGAGAAAGCGTGGCCGACTTCATAGCAGACCTCCGAAATTTGGGAGGCCTTTGCAGATTCACCGATCTAGAAGAAGCACTAAGGGATCGCATAGTTCTGGGATTAGATGCACCAGGCGTCCAAAGCAAGCTTATGGCGAAAGGCGACATCAGCCTTGCTGACGCCATTGCCGATGCTACTGCAGCGGAAGCAACCAAGAAGTCAGCTGCACAACTACGCCGCAACCGTGTTCCGGTACCTCCACCGACAAGCGACATTTTATCCAAGTCGGAAGGACAGCTTGCGACAACGCACCACGAAGACCTCTCTTCGTCTTCAGACAGCGACGAAGAGGGGGTCCATCGACTGCGGTCCAACCAGGACCATTACCCGAAGCCCGTACGCCCTTGTGCTGGCTGTGGAGCCAACCATGCCAGATACGAATGCAAATTCCGCGATGCACTCTGCCATGAGTGCAGGAAACGAGGCCACATCGGATGGGTCTGCCGCAGCTTGCCAGGACCCAGCCAGGCCTCAAAAGGGGCTAACTATCGCCAATCGACAGGAAACCGACCTGTAAGGCGAGAGCCAGTAAACCACTCCTACAGAAATCGAGCTTTGCAGAGAGAAGAGGCTCACCATACTATCACTATCGGTCACGCCTCAGCCTTGGACACTAAGAAAATCCAAGTCACGGTAGCCATCGAGAACCAGCCTTGCCACATGGAGGTCGACTCGGGATCGTCCCTCTGGATGGTGTCATGGAAGACACTCAAGCAACTCATCCCCACAATTCAATGCCAAGATCTCCGTTTCCAACGCCTCATCCTCAAGGACTACCAGGGGAATCGAATTCCCGTCGTTGGGTCCTGTAGAGTCCAAGTCTCCTTCAAGAAGCACACAGCGTACTTACCCTTAACGATCATCGATAGAGATAGGCCTAGCCTACTGGGCCTCCAATGGTTCGCACCACTCGGCATTGAAGTGGCCGGCGTAAACCGAGTCAGTGGCTGTGACTGAGAGGAAGACCTTATCTCTGAGTTCAGGGACATCTTCGCGGACAGCTTAGGCGAGTACAAGGGGACCCCGATCTCATTCAGCTTAGATCCAAAAATAGCTCCCATTCGCCTAAAGCCCCGTCGAGTTCCATTTGCCTTAAAATCGAAAATCGACGAACAACTCAACAAACTGATAGCTCAGGGGGTGTTGGAGCCCATCGATCACTCCCCGTGGGAAGCCCCTATTGTAACACCCATTAAGCCAGACAGGTCAATCCGAATTTGTGGGGACTACTGGGCCACTTTGAACCACGCCCTGCAGCAGAACGCGTATCCAGTTCCGGTAGTGCAGCACCTCCTCCATTCCCTGGGGGGCAGGAAAGTTTTCGCTAAATTGGATTTAGCTCAGGCATATCAGCAATTACCAGTAGATGAAAAAACTGCACAGGTCCAAACTATTGTGACGCACCAAGGTGCCTTTAAATGTACCCAGCTGCAATTCGGAGTAAGTGTAGCCCCAGGGATTTTTCAGAGCCTTATGGAAAGGTTATTGCAAGGGATTAAGGGCGTGGTCCCCTATTTTGATGATGTATTAATTGCAGCCCCTACAAAAAAAATCTTATGGGACCGGTTAAAATTAGTCCTAAAAAATTTCCAAGAAGCCGGTCTTAAGTTTAAAAAAAACAAATGTAAATTGTGTACTGACAGTGTTGAGTTTTTAGGGTACCGGATTGATAGCCAGGGCATTCACCCTACTGAAAGTAAATTAAAAGCGATCAAAAATGCTCCCAGGCCACGAAACAAGGCCGATCTCCAGGCGTTCCTAGGCCTCATCAATTTTTATAATGTATTTTTACCGCACAAAGCAACTGTCGCTGAACCGTTACACCGATTGTTTGATAAAAAAGCAAATTAGTTATGGGGTTACCGTGAAGAACAGGCGTTCCGAAATGTTAAAAAACTGCTCACTTCTGACTCTGTACTCATGCAGTATAACGAGACTTTGCCGTTAGTTATAACCTGTGATGCATCGCCTTTTGGGGTGGGCGCCATTTTGAGCCACGTACTGCCTAATGGGAACGAAGCCCCTGTTGCATATTTTTCAAAGACTCTTTCAAAAACGGAGCGGAACTATGGACAAATTGATAAAGAAGCCCTCGCAATTGTCTCAGCTGTGAAAAGATTTCACGAATACGTGTATGGTAGGGTTTTTACTATTGTGACTGACCACAAGCCTTTGTTGGGGATAATAGCCGGAGATAAGCCAACTCCCTACATATTATCCCCTAGGATGACCCGATGGTCAGAATTCTTAGCTGCTTATAACTATCGGCTGCAATACTGCCTGAGAAAGCCATTCCCCACGCTGACGCATTGAGCCGAGCACCGCTTCCAGAGACTCTCGACGATCCAGCACCAATGGTAACCACATTGCAAATCGAGGCACTCAACTCACCACCACTGACCGCCCGAGATATCGCGAGAGAAACCAAACGTGACCACACCCTAGCATGAGTCCTAGGCTGGGTAGAACGCGGATGGCCATTGGACCAGTTATCAGATGACTTCACACCATTCAAGTCTCGACAGACCGAACTCTTCTCCCAGAAAGACTGTGTCATCTGGGGTGATAGAGTCATTATCCCAGAATGGCTCCGAAAAGCGCTGCTGAGAACTTTGCACAATGGCCACCCTGGCATCGTGCGAATGAAAGCCCTTCCACGAAGCTATGCATGGTGGCCGGGCATTGACTAGCAAATCGAACAGTGGGTTAAAGCTTGTCCCAAATGCCAAGAAGTCAGCAACGCCCCACCAAAAGCCATGCCTACTGAATGGGAGACACCACGTGGATCCTGGTCCCGAATTCACCTAGACTTCGCGGGGCCAACCAAGGGCCACACCTTCCTGCTTACCGTCAATGCCTACTCCAATTGGCTCGAAATTCATCGCATGATGACTACGACCTCCGAGGCGGTCATCAAGATTTTAAACAGACTCTTTGCAACCCACAGATTGCCAGACGTCCTGGTATCCGATAACGGCCCACAATTTACTGCACTAGCGTTCGAGCAGTACCTCGCTGACCGCAGCATCCATCTTGCACTCACCTCGCCTGCGCACCCTGCGACCAATGGCTGAGCAGAATGCATGGTCCAATTTGTGAAGAAAACCTTGCAAAAGGTAGACTACGACAACATTGACGACAAGGTCAACCAAATCCTCTTCTTGCAACACATCACCCCACATAGCGTCACCAACAAAACTCCCGCTGAACTGCTAATGGGACAAAAGCTCCGCTCCCACCTTGACCGGTTGCACCCTGCTTATGAACCGGAGAAACCACTAGGATCCAGCGGCCGCTGTAGCACCTTCCAGGTAGGAGACCTGGTTTATGCAAAAAACCTATCGGGCGACCCGTTGTGGGTGGAAGCGACAGTAGTACGTGTAACCAGCCCTAGATCCTATCTTGTGCAATGCCTTGACGATAAACTTTGGAAACGGCATATCGACCAATTACGGTCATGGCTTGCAGCGGCCAGTCCGCAACTCCCCTATGACCAAACTGAGGGGGGCAGAGGTACGGAAGAAGATGAAGCCATAGAAAACCCGTTGAAGGAAACGACGATTTAATAGAAACTCAGGACGTGGAGCTGGAGGGAGAAACGTTTGCACCTCAGGGAATTGCGGAAAATGTGGGCAACGACGTAGAAGTGAACTCTGAACCAGAGGCAGCCCCACTGCCAGACAACGATCTACCTCAGCAGGATTACAACCAGCCGATACAATGGAAATCAAAGAGACTAAAAAGACAACCGTCCTATTTAAGGGACTATGTAACTGTGCCCTGAACTAAGAAGCCAGGGGGAAGGGGTGTTGTGTATGCAATATGATTAATAAAGTGTGAGCTTGGAGTAAGTGCAGGGTTCTGGCCCTGCACTTCTGATTGGCTGTTAAGCGGCTGGACCGGATTGGCCCGTTCCGGGGAATCCGATTGGCCCTTAACAGAGAGTTCTTATTGATTATAAAAGCTAGCATTCCTAGCTTGTTATTGGTTAAACGTTACAAGGTTTGCCTATATAAGGCGGGTTTTACTGCTGTTAAATGAAGCAAGTCACGATGTAAATAAAGAGCTGAAGTTCACCGTTCAGAAACTTGTCTCCATTCTTTCTCGCCCATGCTCAAAACTTAACAGAGATTATTTCCTGTGCAATTCCTTTCTCTTCGGAAAATCTTCCTCTGCTTGAAAAACTGGATAAAACTCGAAGAGCATCATTTGACCAGCCCATTCTTACCGACAGTAAACACTCAAGGTTTCAAACCAGCAATTCAGCCCATTACTGTTACATTCAGCTGCGGTATCATTTCTGAGCTTATGTCGAGAGTATATTTGGATCTCCTTCTGCAGATAAAAGAAATTAAATCAGCCTAGTTGAAGATTGCCTCTCACACTATATTTGCATAAATCCCACCATTACAGGCAGAGATGCAGGATGTGAGCTGAATGCCACCCTACTCTGAGCCACAGACTAATCTAGAAAGCACGCAATAAGGCATACAGAAACTGAAATATGAGGATTTGCATCTGCCTCCTCCAATATTTTTGGCTGGGTTGCCAACTTCATGCCTCCCCTTGAGGTCCAAAATCTAAAATGCTACTTTTTCAGAAACATTTATACTTTTCCAGCAGAGAAAGGAGGTCTACTCCATTCAGGATGGTGAAGAAGGGATTCTGTTAGCCAGACAACGTCATTAAAAGTTAGGAATCTGCTAAGAGGTGTCATCCTGCTTCTCAAGCTACTCATCTCCGAGCCCCCGTCACACAAAACTGGAGCAGAAGATGGCAGGGGTGTCCACTGGGTGTAGTCAAAGAAGTCAGAATGGCAGTTATAAATGAGGTGATCATGCCACAGCGTGTAAAAAAAACAGTTGAAATGTTGATTGCACCACTACACCTTGACTTTTTCAACTATGTCCTGCTGAGATTGCTGAGGAATGGAACTGTGCAGTGCCATTGCTGCACACATGTGCTTATCCTACTGCCTCATTTTTTTTTTCCTGTTCTTGACCTCTTCACAAGATGGAACTGGAAGTTCTGTTTGCAACATTCTAAAAATCTGATGAGCAGAGCCCGCAATGCAAAGCACTCCTGAGCAATGCAAGCAAATCACCCAGAGCAAGAAGCAGAACTGAAGTATGGCCCCTGCCCTTCCTTCTTCCAGGAGAATTCCAGAATGGACCTTTGTTCTCCTCAGAAATTAAACACTTCCCAGATTAAGTTCTAACCTCCCTGTTGAAGATTAAAGCCTTTTGCCTGTCTATGTCATCATTTCTAAGAGCAGGAATCTGGCCTCAGCAATGCTTAAAGAAGCAGATTTGAAAACGAGAACAGAAGGGAGATGTATTTGAAGAAACACATGATAGGGATAAGGGAAACCTGGCACCTACAAGGAGAATAGTCAAAACGTGCATATGTGTATGTTATGTCTCACCTGTACAAACGAGGTAAGGAGTCCAAATTTCCAACTAAATACAAGCAAGCAAGCAAGTCCAGTAATTATGGAGTTAACTCCTTTGAGACGATAAAGTTCTTGGCAGTCTCACACACACTGTCTGCCAAGTCCGACCAGATAAGAGGAATACAAATCATACAAGCTGTCACCACACACAGGATACTCCGAAGCTTCTCTCCATAAGTAATACGTTGTCCCAAACAAGTTCCCAGAGCGAACACACCCACTTTTATTCCCTGTGGGGTATGTCAGTCCCTCATCTCAGTCTCTGATTCGTCCCTTCTTTCTGCGTTGCAGCTCACACTTTTGCCTATGCTGCTGCCTCGCATCAAGCCAGCATTCCTCTGCTGGATTCTCAGTCAGAGACTCTGATACGCCCTCCTCCTTTTCCTGATTAGCCTCAGGTCTTCCCTCCCGGTTATCTGCCGACACCTGAGGCACAATCAGGGAGGGAGGCATTGCCAAAGAGGAAGGTCCTGGGGAGGAAGGCATTTCCAAAACCTCCTCTTCCCCACTGTCCGAGATTTCATCCTCTAATAAAGCAGGCCCAAACCTCAGAGCCACAACATGTGTATATACATGGATGCATAGGCCAGGGAAGTGAGACAAAAGAAAATGATTTGGGATCTTTTGAGCCAAGATAAGACCCCAAAAATAGACAAAGAAAGGACCCAAAGTAAATCCCTAACTTATATACTGTATGTCATCAGTACCTGATGAAATATTGACAAGTGAATGCAACTTGATTCATACCTCAGTGGGCCTCTTCATCAATTTCTTGGTTTAAGCCCTGACATTCAACATGCATCTTGGCTGAAGATGTGTATTTAGCATAATCTCTGTGGAGCAGGTTTGATCCCATTTAAACTAACTCTTACAGACTCCTCAGGTTGCTTCAGAAAGGCAAACTTACTTCTTGAACAAAAATTGAACTGAATAAAATTGAACGATTCTATTAAAATCTTATTGATTTTAGAAGCCGAACTGTTTTCTGAATCAAATCATCAGGTTGATTGCATTGGTGGGAAAGAGCTTGCACGGAGATCAGATTGTCAGTTCCAAAAGTCAATTTGATTTGGAGATCCAATCCAATTGTCTTTGAGTGGGATCTCTCAATCAGATCATCACACAGATACAGCCAACGCAAACTAACACTATTAAACAAAAGAAGTTCATCTAAGTCACAGCTGGTGTCTGGGCTATATCTGCTCAAGAAAGGAGCCTGCAAAAGCAATTGCTTCACTGAAAAAGACTTTACAGGATATTTTTTTTTCTTTTTATTTATTTATTTTATTTTTATTTGTAAATTGCTTACAAGATAATAGGTATAAGTAAAAACATAGTTATGAATATATGGATACATATAAGAAATATATATATATATAAAAGAAACAATAGGACAGGGACGGTAGGCACGTTGGTGCGCTAATGCATGCCCCCTACAGACCTCTTAGGAAAGGGGTGAGGTCAATAGTAGACAGTCTAAGGTTAAAGTTTTTGGGGTTTGGGGGAAAAAACCACAGAGTCAGGTAGAATATTCCAGACATTGACCACTCTTTTGCTGAAGTCGTATTTCCTGCAATCAAATTTGGTGCGGTTTACCTTGAGTTTGTATCTGTTGTTTGCTCTTGTGTTGTTATGGTTGAAGCTGAAGTATTCATTGACAGGTAGGACATTGCAATATATGATTTTATATACTATATTTAGATCAGACCGAAGGCGGCGTAGTTCTAGGTTTTTTAGGTCTAGAATTTCGAGTCTGGTGGCATAAGGTATTCTGCAACGAGTAGAGGAGTGGAGAACTCTTCTTGTGAAATATTTCTGGACTTTCTCAACTGTGTTAATATCAGATACGCAATGTGGGTTCCATACTGATGAGCTGTATTTGAATATTCATCTAGCAAATGTTTTGTATGCTCCAGTTATTAGTGTAATATTACCAGAGAAAAAGCTACGTAAGATTAGGTTAACAACTCTTAACACCTTTTTGGCTATGTAGTTACAGTGGGCTCTAGAACTTAGGTCATTTGAGATGTGTACTCCAAAATCCTTGACAGAGTTTGGATAATCAACAAGGTCTTGACTATTCAGCCTGTATTTTATTTTCTGATTTTTTGGGGCAAATTGTAGGACAGAGCATTTATTTGTTGAGATTTGAAGTTGCCATTTGTTTGACCATTCTGATACATAGTCAAGATCTTTTTGAAGGGTAGCAGTATTGTCTGTGGTGTCGAATAGCTTTACATCATCAGTGAAGAGAACACAGTTGCTCTTGATATGATCATAGAGGTCATTTATGTAGAGTATGAAAAGAGTTGGTCCTAAAACCACTGCCTTGGGGGACACCACTGTTGACAGGTACAGAATTTGATAGGACGCTCCCAATTTTGACCATTTGTTGTTTGTTTGACAGGAATGCAGGTGTCCAGAGATACCATAAGATTTTAGTTTTAGGAGTAGTTTGTCGTGTACCATTGAATCAAAGGCTTTACAGAAGTCTATGTAGATTGCGTCTATTGCTTTGCCCTGATCGAGTTGTGTAGTCCATATGTTTTTGCAGTGTAAAAGTTGCAGATTACAGGATAGTTTTTTTCTGAAACCAAATTGTTTATTAGAGAGTAGGTTGTTTGTCTCTAAGTGGAGGATAATGGATTGGTTAATAATTGATTCCATGACTTTACAGGTGACGCAGCATAAAGAGATTGGTCTGTAATTTTCAGCTAGCCTGGGGTCTCCCTTTTTGAAGATGGGGATGACTGTGGCTTGTGACCATAGTTTTGGCAAGGAGCTGGTCCTGAAAGATTTTTCAAAGATTATGCTTAGAGGTTTGGCTATGGCAGTGGATAGCTTTTTTAAGAAGTAGGCACATATTCTCTCCGGTCCAATAGGTAGAGATGGTTTTAGATTGTGTAGTGCTTTTTCAACATTGTCTTCTGTAAGTATTAGATCATTGTAGTTGTCTGTGGTTCAACTAGGAAATACTGGGCATGATCCATTGCTGTTTACAAATACTGAGCCAAAGAATGTGTTAAAGAAGTTGGCTTTAATGGTGTTGTCGTTGCAGTCTTTACCATTAGGTCCTTTCAGGGGTGGGATGGTCCTGGAGTCTTTTAGTTTGTTGTTTACAA
Organism: Hydrophis major; assembly: GCA_033807585.1. NCBI lineage: Eukaryota > Metazoa > Chordata > Lepidosauria > Squamata > Elapidae > Hydrophis > Hydrophis major. Next base: position 260,865,804 of record CM066329.1, read on the forward strand.
AATTGTAGAAAGCGCGGGTGGAATTGGTGCACAGAAGGTTTTCTTCTTGTTTAATGTGATAATTGGTGCATTCAGTTTTTATCTGGTGGCATAAATTATGTTTAGTTTTCCTGGGATGCTTTTGTATAAGGCATTTCAGGATGGCCTCACAAAGCAATTGGAATAAATGATTAATAAACGGAAAGGGCAAACAAACATTTCTCTTTCTTGGAGAAATGGCATATCTGCCATTCATCTTTTTCCTTCAAAACAAAGTGATTCTCTTCAGAACAGAACCAGTCTTCATGGAGATAAAATGAAGGGGCTTCTTCGGGTATCATATGTGGGAAATCGTGCACGATTTTAGACACTGGTGGTAGTGATTGTGTTTTTCTTGAAGAATAGAGATAAGTACTTCTGGGATGTTCTTCATAGACCAATTTGACCTGAATGGTCTTGATGGGAAGAATGTAGGATAGCAAAATGTTTTGAGTTGTCCTTGCTTCAAATGTCATGCTGATGGCTATCTGTCTACCTATCAATCTTCCTATCTACTTACCGATTTATCTATCTACCTAAATAACTACCTACCTACTTGCTTATCTACCTGGAGATAGAGATAGTGATAGATACTGGTAGTGAAAGAGAGAGAGAAAGAGAAAAAGAGACCCGGCCTTATTATATGAGAAACACGGTAGTTTAGGAAAGACTCCAGGTGGCAAATCATAGGATATAAAACAATTTAATTACTGTAAAACAAATTTTGATTAATACAATAAATTCCAATGAAGGGACCATTGGAGGGTCAATGCTGGGCACTTGGGAGTTAGCACTCCAGCAGTGGTCCAGTTTCAAGCAAAAGCACTTAGAATCCCTCACTTCTGGGGCAATGCTCTGCGTTACTATGAAAATTCCATATGGACCTTGACCTTGACACTGTGATTCGTCAAGACCTACTGCCCAACTGGACACATTTTAGACAAGGCTACATCTTCACTCAGCTCGGGTTCTCTTATATAAACAGAAAAGCTATTGCCGGAAGCCAGAGGTTGACAATGACAACTGACTGAACTTTAGCAACACATTTGTTTGCAATTGAATTTCTGAAATAATCATTGCACTGAATATGTTCTAATATTTATCTTTGTCATGCTGAAAAACAGTGCACTCAACCATTTTCAATTTCAGAGATTTTTGGATGCGTTCCTTCATGTTCAGAGGCAGCTGAGCAACCCCATCTAATGTATCCAATGCATCTGCAGAAAGAAGATTTTTCTTGTACGTTTTCCTTTCAGCCTTTCGGCTACCATTTTATCTGGTTTGGTATCTAAGTGAAAAACTGCAAGCCTCATTCAAATTTCTTCTAATGGCAATCAATAATAATAATAAAACAATAATAATAATGGATTTTGCAAATGTTTAATTCATCCATTAGTTTGTTGGGTGAGGCATGTGTCTTTTGATAGGCTGTTATAGCTATGACCCAATAGGTTCTTCTCAACAGCACAAGTACTACTGTGATGGTGTGAGGCCTGCCAGATAAGTGAGACAGGAAACACAACTAGATGAACTGATTCTACTTTATTGTAAGGCTATATCAATAGAACCCTGTAAGTCTGGAGGCACCTCCACTTTCTTACATTCTGGTGGGTCCTTTCTAAGTTTCTTTCTCTGACTCCTAAACCATTGGGGGCTCCTGGTTCTCTTGTCTAATTGTTTCTTAGGTTGTATCTCTTCTCCTCTTTCTCCAAGAGCATTCAGACATTCCATTACATCATATCAGACTGAAATTCACTAGGGTTTCCAGATTAAGTGGCAATGTATTATCGTATGCTGGCAGGGGTAAGATTCAAATTTCTTAATAACCTGTTCTGTGGGTGTGGCCTAATTTGTGGGTGTGGCTTGGTGGTCATGTGACTGGGTGGGCATGGCTATTATGTAAATATTATAAATATTTGTGTAAATATTGAATTTTTTTATTAAAAAAGAGCAACTTTTACCCCAAATCAGCCAAAGGAGGCAGACAGATTGAGTTGCTCACAGAATCACGGATTCGCTTAGAGATCTATGTTTCTGCAATCTGCTACCTGAGTCTGCACTAAAAAACAGAAACTTCAGTCCTAAGGAAGGTTTAGCTCTGCTTTTAGATTAGTTAGAAAGCAGAAATCCAACGATTTCCTACTTTCTAGCTAATCTAAATCTCCTGCCACAGCAGAACAGCTAATGGCTGGGGCGGGGGAGGAAAAAGAGCAACTTACCAAACCCAGGCAAGTTTGATGGTGCGCATATGCCAGGTAAGGAGTAAGTAGGCAGGGTGGGGTGGGGCGGGGCCAGCCAGTGGCACGATTTGCCAGTTTTCCGAGCAAATAACATGATTTGATTCTAACATAAATCATAACATGATTATAACAGTTCTAATCTATAGAACTGGACTGACCAGGTAGAATCTGATAAGTTCTGAGCATGGGCACAAGGAACGGAGACGAGACGGTGAACAGTGAACTTCAACTCTTTATTAATCATTCTGAACAGAGCAAAAACCTAGGGCAGCAGCAGCCCTTTTATAGGCAACCTGCTGATCTAGTAACCAATAAGAAATGTGGAGTGTTAATCCCCCTTAACCAATGAGAATGGCTCATTAACAGCCAATCAGATTCTCCTGAACGGACCAATCCGATATCACTATTATCGGCCAATCAGAAGTGCAGGGCTAGAACCCTGCTATTTTCTAAAGGTTTTGATAAACTTTATTTAAGTGCTTTATTTAACACTTAAAAGCGCCTCGGTGCGTAACGATCGTTTGTGCCTCTGCTGTTTTTTTTATCTACAGGCAGTTGTTGGTACGCCTGTGCTAAATCCAATTTAGCGAAGACTTTTCTGTCCCCCAGGGAATGGAGGAGGTTTTGTACCACCGGCACCGGGTAAGCGTTCTGTTGAAGGGCGTGATTCAGGGTGGCACGGTAGTCCCCACAAATCCTTAATGATCCATCCGGTTTGATGGGTGTTACGATTGGGGTTTCCCAACGAGCGTGGTATGTGGATTCTAAAACACCCTGGGCTATTAATTTATCAAGCTGCTCGTCAATCTTTGGTTTAAGGGCAAAAGGTACTCGACAAGGCTTAAGGCAGATGGGGGCTACTTCAGGGTTAAGGTTAAATGATATCGGGGTCCCCTTGTACTCACCTAGTTTGTCTGCAAAGACGTCCTGGAATTCTTGGATGAGGGCCTCCTCCCAGTCGTCGCTACTGGTTTGGTGAATGCCGGCTACCTCAATTCCAAGTGGAGCAAACCACTGAAGGCCTAACAAGCTAGGCCGATCACGGTCGACGACGGTCAATGGTAAAGATGCAGTACGATTTTTGAATGAGACCTGGACTTGGCTGGATCCAACGACCGGAATTCAGTTTCCCTGATAATCCTTGAGAATGATTCTTTGGATTCTGAGGTCTTGCCACCAGACGGCAGGGATTAACTGTTTAAGGATCTTCCAGGAAACCATCGAGAGGGACGATCCTGAATCGACTTCCATCACACAGGGCTGGTTTTTGATGGCGACCTTCACTCGGATCTTCTTTGCATCTAATGATGATGCGTGACCAATCGTGATGGTTTGGTGTGCATCTTCTCGTTTCATTGAATGGGCTAGTGGTTTATTTCTGTCGGAGTGGTGGTTCCATTGGTGGTTCGAATGTTCCCGATTCACAGGACGACTTCCTGTGCTTTGGTGGTAGTTGGTCCCCCTCTGAAATGGGCTGGATCCTTGCTTGCTTCCACAGACCTTTCCGATGTGGCCTCTCTTCCTACAAATATGGCAGAGCACATCAAGGAATTTGCAGTCTGATCGTGGGTGGTTTGCCCCACAACCTGCGCATTGATACTGCAGTCTCTGGTTACGCTGGTGGCGTTGGTCTCATTCAGACCAGAGCCAGTTGACTTCTTCCTCATCACTTTCTGATGACGATTCGAGGTCCTCGTGGTAGGTTACCATTGCATGTCCCTCAAGGCGAGGTGAGGTTTCGCTGGTGAGTTGGCAGAGCGGGGCGTTGATGCGGCGCATTCGGGCAGCCGACTTCCTGGTTGCTTCTGCTGCAGTAGTGTCAGCGATAGTATCTGCAAGGCTGATGTCGCCTTTCGCCATCAGCTTACTTTGCATGTGAGGTACATCTAAACCCAGAACTATTCGGTCTCTTAGAGCTTCTTCGAGGTCGGCGAACCCGCAGAGGCCTCCCAGGTTCCGGAGATCCGCGATGAAATCTGCAACACTTTCTCCTTTCCGCTGGTCTCTCTGGTAAAATTCATGTCTTCGGACAAGCGTTGGTACGGTAGGTGCATAGTGGGTCCATAGGAGGGGCTCGAGGACGTCCCAGTCCATGGATTTCACCTCAGCCGGTTTCTCCAGTGCCTTAGCTATCTTAAAAACGGCGGGTCCACAGTGAGTCAGGAATACCGCTCGCTTTTTCCCAGTAGTGGCATCCTTCAAGTTGTTGGTCTCCAGAAACATCTGGAACCGGTCCATGTATGAGTCCCAGTCTTCTTGTGCCGGGTCGAATGGAGCGGGTGATATGGTGCCACCGGTCATGGTTTCTGCTGTTGATGCGCCTTCAGCCACGTGCTCTGTTTAGTGCTCTGTAGTGTTCAGTCAGCTCTGATGTCTCCGCATCCCATCCTCGTCGCCAGTGTTAAGTTCTGCGCATGGGCGCAAGGAACGGAGACAAGATGGTGAACAGTGAACTTCAACACTTTATTAATCATTCTGAACAGAGCAAAAACCTAGGGCAGCAGCAGCCCTTTCATAGGTAAGCTGCTGATCTAATAACCAATAAGAAACGTGGAGTGTTAATCCCCCTTAACCAATGAGAATGGCTCGTTAACAGCCAATCAGATTCTCCTGAACAGACCAATCCGATATCGCTATTATTGGCCAATCAGAAGTACAGGGCTACAACCCTGCTATTTTCTAAAGGTTTTGATAAACTTTATTTAAGCGTTTTATTAGTTCACAACAGAATCCCACCCCTGTATGCTGGATTCTTTTTGTGTGTTTCCTTATTAGTACTATGTAATATGTGTTGCATGCACCACACAGATACTTTTTAAAAAAATCTTCAGGTATCACTATATATATGACCACTGGATTGTACTTTTTCCTTTAGTAGTCTAGAAATCTGTTGCCCACATTACTGAACTATTTTCCACTGAAACTATTCAATTTTTTTCTCCCTGAAATTAGAATTATTGTTTGCTCCTTTTATATCTCTGTCATTTTTAATCATGTACTTGGATACTGTTTTTAACTCCTTATACACCTCCTTGGGCATTGTGATAATGATGAAATGGCAAGGTTTTCGTGTTTTAAATAAATATCTAAAGAACAGTAAGGATATTCATTAGTTTAGGCACATTAAGTGCTTATACTTCCCCTTGTTTCTGAAATTCTTCAATCTTATTATGAGATAGAACAATTCATCACCTGTACCAGAAATAATCTCAGAAAAAAGGTAATAAGATTATTTCAGAAAGATGGGGGGGGGCAAACCCCAAGATGATGTGAATCGGTTTGGTAAATGTAATAATGTGGATTTAAAAAAACAATAAGTAGGATGTTTACAGACTGATCTGAAAAGACAACAGCCTCTGAGCTCCATCCCATGAACATTTGGCATTTGAAATCCCAAATCTGCTAATCTCTGTCATTTCTTATCCTATGTCCAATGCTTCTTGTGATTGCTGCTGCCTACTTTATGACAGTCCTCTTATTCTAAAAATTCAATGTTTGGGATGATTGCAGTTCAGTTGCATCACCCGTTTCTTTGGCTGCCCACCAGAATTAATTCTGGTCTTGTTAAGGGTCCATGTGGGATGAAGGCCTTATGACCTCAGCATTAAAAGAGTGAGCTTTGCAATCTTTAATGCACCCATTGGAGCTAAGAAAGAAGTCGAGGGATGATCTTTTTCTCACTCATGCTCTTGTCATTTTCTCTTCTTAAAACCTCTCCAAAGAACCCCTTTGCATCTCCTTTGAGATGGTTTGCAACACTGGAGAAAAAATTGGGGCATATCAAAATGAGGATTGAACGCTATAAAAGGCTTTGGAGAGAAAGAGCATATTCTCCAAAGGATATTTTGTATAATGCCTTGCCAATGAGAAAAGGTATTTTGAATTAATACTATGTACTGTAAGTAAGAAAAGAGAGAGGAAGAGAAAATATACAAACACATATACTCTTTTCTCTGACAATGGAATGGTTATGGCAAGTGCATGTTTTTGCCAGCAAAATAGCCTTTCACGAAATGCATAATTTCAACTGTGTCAGCATTATTATTTTTTCACATGAAATAAAGTAGTGTTCTGCCTTTTTTTATTTCCTCCCTTTTTCTTGTTCTTTATTATGTTTTCTTGAGGCTCCTGGGACTAAAATAGAACAGAATAGAAATCAAGATAAGTGAGAAAATAAATAAGTTGACTCTTGAGTATGCTGGGAAGAAATCTGAGAATTTAGCAAGCCACATGGGGAATGTAGTAGGCCTCCCTTATCGAGTCTATTCCTTAGAATACAAGAAATAATGGTGAAACATTCACATGATGAAAGACACTTGGCTGAAAAGGAAATCTCTGTACCTTTCCCAGTACCAAAGAGATCTCATTGCAGAACAGTTCATTAAATCAGGAGAAATAAACAGCACCAGGAGCAAATTCTTCCACAGAGCAGGGGTGGAGAACTTCTCACACTGCAGATATTCCTCGCTATTGGAGTTGTACAGCAATCTATGGAAAAGGCCACATATTCCTCCACTCCTCTCCCTTTAGTTTCTATAGGTGAAAGTCAAGAAGGGCACGTGAAGAGTAGGACACTGGTCTCAGCATCCAGCAGATCCCCCACCCAAAATGTAACCAGGATTGCAGAGAGGAATATGCAGATGATGCTACTGCAATTATTATCTTCTGCCTAATATTTGGTAGGCATTGCTTGAAGGTTCAGTCACTGAACTGTCCACATTACAAGGGGCAAGTTACCCATTCAGACACCAGCAAGATCAGCTTTGGGTCTATATGGAATTACCTCTATGGCTTCAGTGAAGAGTGTTATTTCTTCATTGTTCAAGCCTAGAGAGGTCTCCCCCAGGTTGGCAACAGCTATGATATGGTGCATTCCAAATATATTGGATTAAAACTCCCATGTTAAAAATGATAGGAATCATTGCCCAACACATTTCAAAGAGAGCAAGTTACAGGATGCAGATATTGAAGCCAGCAGCTACTCAGTTCCATATCATACACAAGGCTAATTTTGATAGTTGAAAGTTTGGAAATTCCAATGGAGAAAACTGGAGATGTGCAGAAACAACAAGTTTGCTTCTCTTGTTTCTTATTTTTCTCTATTTATTCTCCCTGCTTTTTTGTGTCATAATTGATATAGGCAACTTGCTTGAAAAATGAAATAAATCAAGATAAACAATCTATGAAGACACCAGCATATCAACGTCAACATTGTCACTTAGCATATAGGCAAATGATCCCTACACATGTCTTTGATGTTATGTTGAGCGTTCCTGATCTAATATCAGTTTAAAACAAAGAGGAAAAACACCCAACAATGGAATCCCAATGAAATTAGGAGTATTTTTTTCCTACCTGACACTCTCCAGATGCAGTAGTCTTTAATGTACATAATTCCAAACCAGTAAATTTAATGTCAAAATATTAAATTGTTTTGAGGGGCTGTCACAGAGAAGAGGGGAGTCAACCTATTCTCCGAAGCACCTGAAGGCAGGATAAGAAATAACAGGTAGAGGATCATTAAAGAGAGAAGCAACCTAGAACTAAGGAGAAATTTCCTGATAGGTAGAACAATTAATCAGTGGAACAACTTGCCTCCAGAAGTTGTAAATGCTCCAACAGTGGAAGTTTTTAAAAAGAGATTGGACTGAAATTGTATAGGGTTTCCTACTTGAGCAGGGATTGAAGCTAGAATAGGGCTGGTGAACTATGGCCTTTTTATGACTTCTGGACTTCAACTCCCAGAATTCTTGAGTCAGACATGCTGATTCAGGAATTCTGGGAGCTGAAGTCCAGAAGTCATAAGGGGCCACAGTTCCCCATCTTTGGACTCGAAGATTACCAAAGTCCCTTCCAACTCTCTTATCCTTTTGAGTTATGGGAGATTGAATCAGGGACAGTATTCACAATATAACTGTCCCGGAAGCCTTTAAAAACTGGAGCCTATGTAAGTAGGGATTTTATAGCTCTATAGTTAATAAAAGTTCTTTGTCTTGCTCCATCTTTCTACAATATAGCCAGGATGCTGCTCTTTCATTTGCTCTACTTCTTTTTAGTGGAGTTGCTGACACTGGAGAATGAATGGCCTGCCAAGTTTTCTTGATTAGTGAGTTTGAAGAACTAAGAAGATCAAAAACCATGACTCAAGGTCAGCCAAGTACAATATTTGAATGCTTGCTGTAAAAGATAAGAAAATATCCCTTCTCCTATTTCATTGAAAGAAACTGACTCTCCTGCCAATTGTACTCTTAATGGCCTACTCTAGAGCATTTCTCTGCACTTGCTTTGTTTGTCATTCTAGGAGCCACTTCACCTTGGTCCACTGATCTGCCATTTGTCTCTCAATCTGATTTATATTGATTACCTGACTATCAGGCTGGAAGACATGAATCAATGCAGATCCAGGTTCTTAGATTCTCCCTAGAAAAGAATAAATAAGACTATTGATGGCTGTGTACAGGATCAATGCATAACAGAATTCTCAATGATTAAAAGCCAATTCTGAGATCAATACTCCATGTTGGATTAATTATCTCTTGATCAGATTCAGATTCTTCAGTAAATAACCTCAAACAGAAATCTTCACTTATGATGGAACAGAACAAAAGGCTGTTGATTTTCCTTTCTCTATTCTTTTATTTTATTCAAAGGGAAGGTAAAATACAAAACTCAAAAAAAACACACAAAACAATCAAGTCATTAAAAAGTACATTGAAAAGAAAAAAAAAACCCCAGCACATATACATGTTATCCCCTTAATTGAATACTGATTAATACTTTACTGCAATATTGGTTCCCAGGCCCTCCAAAAATTTAAAGTAGTAAATCTATTTGCAAATTATTGACCTGTCATCTATATTATGTATTAATGACAAAATAGTTTCCAGGAATAATAATAATAATAATAATAATAATAATAATAATAATAATAATAATAACAACAACAACAACAACGATCTTCATCCTCACAGCAACATTGACAGACTCCTACCTACCAAGGCAAATAGGTGGGCGTGGAATGTTGCAAGTACATCAGATAGTTGAAGAAGAAAAAAAAGGCTTTGGAAGAATATCTGAAGGACAATGAAGAAGATGCAATGAAGTTAATATGCCAGGAAGGCTTGCTGACTACCAGAGAGACCAAACTGGCCTACAAGAAAGACTAAATGAAGAACAGAATGGAGGCCTGAGAAGACAAAGCACTACATGGCCAGTACATTAAAAAATGGCAGGGAAAGCAGATAATAACAAGACCTGGCAATGGCTAAGAGCAGGAAAGTTAAAGAAAGAGACTGAGAGATTAATTCTGGCTCTGCAAGACCAAGCCTTAAGGACAAATGTATAAAAAGCTAGAGTTGAGAAGACAGGTACAGACAGTAAGTGCCGCCTATGGAAAGAAGCTGAAGAAACAGTGGACCACCTGGTAAGCTGCTACAAGAAGATTGCACAAACTGACTACAAGCAGTGGCATGACAAAGTAGCAACAATGGTGCATTGGAAGATCTGCAAGAAATATCATTTGCATGTAAGCAAAAACTGGTGGGACCATAAAATAGAAAAAGTCATAGAAAATGAAAATGTTAAATTGCTTTGGGACTTCAGAATCCAGACAGACAGACACCTGCCACGTAACACCCCAGACTTAACAGTTGTTGATAAGAAAGACAAAAAATTCTGGATAGTGGATGTGGCAGTGCCTGGAGACAGCAGAAGAGAAGAGAAATAACTGGAGAAGATAACAAAATACAGAGACCTACAAATAGAAATAGAACAACTATGGCAAAGGCAACCAACGGAAGTACCAATAGTAATAGGCGCTTTGGGTGCAGTCCCAAAACAACTGGAGCACAATTTGAACACCATAAGCATTGACAAATTTGCCATCAGTCAATTGCAGAAGGCAGCTTTACTTGGAACAGCTTCCATCCTGCGGCCATATCTGTAACACCATCAAACATCCAGATTTGCCTATCCCAGGTCCTTGGTAAGGACTCCATAGTAGACAAAATGCCAAACCCATCTGGCTGACTGTGATAACAACAACAACAACAATAACAACAACAACAATAAAATAGACAAGGTTAAAATTTCAAAACCCTGTGTTAACCAACTGTTTATTGTAATCAACTCATAGAAAATTTGCCATGGCATCTTGTCTATCCCAAATGTCCTAAATGTTAAATGCACTGTATTTCATCCTGGATCAGATATCCATGTTCGTTTTTTAATGGCATCTCTTATCAATTGTTATCTAATTAGATACAATAAATTCAGTCTCCACAGTAGATCTATCTTCCCCACAATTTGCAAATAGAACTGATTTCCAGTTAATTATAATAAATCAATTCTCCAATCTCCCTCAGTCCTCCTGGGGGGAAAAAAAATTGGCACTTCTCAACCGCAATATTTTCTACTCTCCCTTTTGAAATCTTTTGATTCAGAAATTATTATGTGTGTTTGCTGACTCCATTTCCTCGCAGTCAACATGAACAATCTCTGTGGTGATAAGAGCTAAAATTTAATAATATATGAAGGGCTGCCAGTTGCTTGTTTGTGATATGGAGATTGATGTTCTGCATGCATGGAGAAGAACCAACAAAAACATTTCCAAATCATTTTCTCTAAAAGCAAGAGAGTCAATAGTTTCATTGTAGTGGCTTTAACTTAGAGGATGGTGCATTTGGGTCCGTGGAATAATAGGTTTGGAAGGAGCCTTAGAGAACTTCTAGCCTAACCCCCTGTCCATGACAGAAGATCCTATGCCATTCTGCAGAAAATGGCTGTCAGGTCTCTTTTTGAAAATCCCGACAACTTCTGGAGGCAAGCCATTCCACTGGTTGTCAGGAAATTTATCTTCTAGGTTAGATGTCCCTTTAATGATCCTCCACCGTTACTTCTTGCTATGCTTTCAAGTGCTTTGGAGAACAGTTAACTACCTCTTCTCTGAAACAGTTCCTCCATTCTTAGTCTTCTATCATGACACGCGCTAGTCCTTCTCACAAAAGGCCAAACAGGTCTAAAAAGGGATTTAAAACAAATGATCATGTAGAAGCCACTTCCCTTGAGAAGCAGGCTAAACAAGAAAGCAATCCACTGATTTATTTAGCTTGTGGTTTTGTACAGAATGTGAAAAATGCCTTGTAAAATTATGGCTGTTGTATAAAAGCGATTTGCAGCTGGCAAGAATACCATTATTCTCTGAATGGGAAGGCTAGACAATCCACTGAGGACATTGTGATTGGTGCGTATTAAAGGATCTAGCCCAAGTAATCACAAAGGTTGATTTGTGCATATTGAAGGAGAAAACGAGTCAGGAGAAATTGGCTTGATTGCCAGGGAAATCAATACAGAGAAGAATTCACATTAAGCTCTTGGAGGGGATGAATTTTTTTCAAATTGCTGAAAGGATGCTGTAACACAATATCAACACTCTTAACAAAATAACAGAGTTGGAAGGGACCTTGGAGGTTTTCTATTCCAATCCCTTGCTCAAGCAGGAGATCCTATACTATTCCAGACAAATGGCTGCCCTATCTCATCTTAGAAACCTCGTATGATGGAACACCCACAACTTCCGGAGAGAAGCCATTCCACTGATTAATTGTTTTTGTTAAGTTCTGCGCATGGGCGCAAGGAATGGAGACGAGACGGTGAACAGTGAACTTCAACTCTTTATTAATCATTCTGAACAGAGCAAAAACCTAGGGCAGCAGAAGCCCTTTTATAGGCAAACTGCTGATCTAGTAACCAATAAGAAACGTGGAATGTTAATCCCCCTTAACCAATGAGAGTGGCTCGTTAACAGCCAATCAGATTCTCCTGAACGGACCAATTCGATATCGCTATTATCGGCCAATCAGAAGTGCAGGGCTAGAACCCTGCTATTTTCTAAAGGTTTTGATAAACTTTATTTAAGTGCTTTATTAGTTCACAATACCCCTTCCCCCTGGGTTCCATCTGGGGGGTGCGGTGACATAATCTCTGAGGTAGGAAGGTTGCTTTGACTTTCTATTGGATTTACGCTGTCCCACTGGTTCTTGTCTGTAACCCTGTTTTGGCGGGACGTTTTCAGGCAAGTTGGGTGCTGCTGGTTCCTCATTGGAAGACATTGCCGCTAATGTTCTCGTCGTTGTCCTCTGGCCTTTGCGGGCTTGCCTCTGTTGAGGTGTTCCTCTGTGGCGAGGCCACGCTCTTCCTTGATCCTTCTTCATTTGTTATGCCCGATTGCTGACTTCTTTCATTCCTGCTTTCTGCCATCTCGAATTCGGTTTCTTCGACATCCCCTCCCCCCTCAGTTTGGGAGTTACCAGAGTCGCAGAAACTAGGTTATAGCCCCGAGCGAAGCTGATCTATATGGCGTTTCCATATTTTTCCATCGCAGGTTTTCACCCGGTACGACCTGGGTCCAGTGGCTTGAATTACAGTTGCCTTGACCCATAACGGTTCACCAGAAAGATTTCTGGCGAAAATAAGTTGCCTATCTTGAACTCGTGGCATTTTCCACTAGATCCACAGGGTTTCTCTGGCTCGTAAGACGGGTGAAGCCGGTCGAGGTGGGAGCGGAGTTTGCGTCCCATCAATAGTTCAGCTGGAGTCTTGTTGGTGACGCTGTGCGGAGTGATGTGTTAGAGAAAGAGTATTCTGTTTATCTTATCTTCAATGTCCCCATAGTCCATTTTGTAGAGGGTTTTTTTAACAAACTGTACCATGCACTCGGCTCTTCCGTTAGCTGCAGGATGCGCTGGCGAAGTTAGCGCATGGCGAATACCCTATCCGCTAAGTCTTGTTCAAAAGGGAGCGCGGTAAACCAGGGTCCGTTGTCGGATACCAGAACGTCTGGCAGTCCATCCGTCGCGAATAATCTGTTCAACTTCCGGATGACTGACTTGGTTGTGGTACTCTTCATTTCATGGATCTCGAGCCAGTTTGAATAGGCATCCACTGTTAGGAGGAACGTGTGTCCCTTAGTAGGTCCCGCAAAGTCAATATGGATGCAGGACCACGGTCCCCGGGGTGTTTCCCATTCTGTCGGAGTTGCTTTAGGTGGGGCATTGCTAACTTCCTGGCACTTATAACAAGTCTTTACCCAGGCTTCGATCTGTTTGTCGATGCCTGGCCACCACGCGTAGCTTCGTGCGAGCACTTTCATATGCACGATACCGGGGTGACCCTCATAGAGTGTCTTTAATACCGCTCATTGTAACCACTCTGGGATGACAACTCTATCCCCCCCCATAGGATGCAGCCTTTTTGCAAAAACAGTTCTGTTTTCTGGTTCTTGAAGGGGATGAAGTCGTCAGGAGTTTGATCTACTGGCCATCTCCATTCAACCCAGCTAAGAACTCACATTAAGATCGGATCACGTTTTGTTTCGATCGCAATATCTCTAGGTGTTAGCAGCGGTGAATGTAGTGTTTCATTCTGGAGCGTTGTAAGGGTTGGAGCTGGGTCGTCGACGGTTTCCAGAAGTGGTGCACGGCTCAGCGCGTCAGCGTGGGGAATGGCTTTCCCCGGGTAGTGTTGCAGCTTATAATTGTACACAGCCAAAAACTCCGACCAGCGAGTCATTCTAGGTGATAATATATAGGGGGTTGGCTTGTCTCCCGCTAAATCCCCAGCAAAGGTTTGTGGTCGGTAACAATAGTAAAAACTCGTCCATATACATATTCATGAAACCATTTTACAGCAGATACAACAGCAAGAGCCTCTTTATCACTTTGACTATAGTTACATTCAGCCTTTGATAGAGTCCTTGAAAAATAGGCAACAGGGGCTTCACTACCGTTTGGTAACACATGGCTCAAAATGGTTCCTACTCCAAACGGTGACGCATCACATGTGATTGTTAAAGGCAAAGTCTCGTTATACTGCATTAAGACAGCATCTGAAGTTAATAGGTTTTTCACTTGTCGGAACGCGTGCTCCTCTCAGTGCCCCCAGACCCAGGTTGCTTTTTTGTCGAGAAGCCGATGTAAGGGCTCAGCTACGGTTGCTATGTGGGGCAGGAAGATGTTGTAAAAATTAATAAGCCCCAGGAAAGCTTGGAGATCAGTCTTATTTCTGGGTCTTTGGGCGTTCTTGATTGCTCTTAACTGGCTATTGGTGGGGTGAATGCCTTGTTTACCGATTAGGTACCCCAGGAACACTACTTTATCTGTACACAGTTGACAATTATTTATTTGGAACAAATTTTATTGATTTTAAAGACAAACAAACCATCATTAACCATTAAGTACATAAAACCTCTTTCCATTATTAATTTTACAAGTCAAGTAGAATATTATTTTATGCAACATAATTCTGTTTTATACCATTTCAATATAAACATATAGATATCTCTTAACAAATTTCTCATTATTTCTCTCTTCATATTCAATTTCATTGTTACTATTATTATTTTCGATATTTATCCAGTTTATAGTCATCATCTTCATTCCACTCTGACTTGATTACCATTATTCTCATCCAACATTCTTCCGAGGTTTTATTAATTCTCAAACAAAACATAGATACACAAAACACAAAAATATAAAACTTCTTTTAAGAAAGCAGTTTGGCCCCAGATTACCTCTCTTTGTATGGACTTCAATTAAATTCGTGCTCATCTTATATACCATTACCTATCTTATTTACCATTCTATATCTTCTATATAACTTCTCCCCGCTTTTCATTCTTCTTATTTCTATTTTATTTAATTCATTTTAATTTAAATCATTATATTTGTATTTTTTGTCCATTCTTTCCAAATTATCCATTTATCTCATTCCCTATAGTAAGAAAAATAAAAAAATTTCTCCTGAAATCACTGATCAGAGTATGATGCCTTTCTATCCTCCCCCTAAATTAATATTTAAAATAACGCCTGATACCCAATCTGATTCTGCTTAGTACATTCTTCCTACTAACCTTCAAAGAGAAAAAATAATAAATTCATAATAATTAATATAATTAGATAATAAATCTAAATATTAACTCTTATAATATTCCGATTGTCCATTTCAAAAAACAAGTGCTACAATTTTATTAAATTTTAAAATCTGTCATTACTAAACATTTCAATATTTTAATCTTTTATTAATTCTTATAACATTCTACTTTTCTATTTCTAATACATAGTACCATCTTATGTACCTTGCAGAATCTTCTTTTTTAAAGAAATTATACCTTACCCTTTATCCCTGAAAAAAAAAAATCCTTTTTTCCCATCTTGTTTCATACCTTTGTGGCTTTTCCCTCCCTTTTCCCTTCCTTTCTTATCCCCCCTGGCCTTTTTACCCCCCCTTCTAACCTCCGCCTTTTTAGCTTTCCCTCTCTGTTGTAATCCTTTCTCCTTTTGCTCAGTAACATTAAGTTGGTTTTGCATCTTATTTTTTCCTTTCTTAAGTGTTTTTTTAAGTCTTAAGTCCTTCATTTTCCTTCCTTTCTTTCTCCTTTCTCTCTTAATTAATTTTTTAAATTCACTGAAGATGGCGTCTTCTTCTTCTTTTTCTTCTTCTCCTTCTATTTCCTCCATCTGTTGTTGTGTTTGCTGATAAATAGCAAGCGCCATTTCTAAAGAAAGGAAAGCTTCTTTCACAGCGTCCTTACTTTCTTGATATTCCTTTCTAAGTTCATCATCAGATAAAGCCATTCTTTGTTCTTCTTAGAGCAACCAAAATGTTTCAAAAGTTAAAACAATTCCTCAAAGTCCCAGAGACACCAATCAGTCCAAACAAAGCACAAAGTTCTCGCTTTCTCTTCCTGGGGTGGTATCAGTAAAAGGGAAAAGAAAAAAAGCCCAATCTGTATTTTACAGCCTTGTTGCAATCAATTTCTAGTCTCAAGATCTTCAAGGCATCTCCTCCAGCAAGATCTTAATATTTTTTTTTGTCCTCTCCCTTCCCACTTATAACAAGAAGCCAAGTTTTTACCTTTTATTAAAAAAAAAAAAACAGGTTTCTCAATGGCCATTTGTTGATTCCATAGGGAAGGAGAGTAAACTTTCCTTTCAGCACCTCAATTTTGCCGCTTGAAATCCTCCTCTGGAAACCAAGTATTTTTCAAAAAGTCATAGTTCTCAGGATTAAACGCCTCTTAAAGTCCTGAATCAGCCAAAAAACTTTCTCTTGTAAACTTTCTCCCCTCTTCCTCCTGCTCAGTCTTACCCAGCTGCCGGCTTCTTTGTGGCAGCCATTGCAGA
This sequence comes from Hydrophis major, assembly GCA_033807585.1. Classification (NCBI taxonomy): domain Eukaryota; kingdom Metazoa; phylum Chordata; class Lepidosauria; order Squamata; family Elapidae; genus Hydrophis; species Hydrophis major. The sequence continues at coordinate 260,882,242 of CM066329.1, forward strand.
CCACCACTTGACTGCCTTGAGAAAAGGGGGTTTTGCCGGCTGGGGAGGGGGTCTGCAACACCCCCAAACCCTTCACCAGCTCCCTCCTATCTTCGGCTGCCTCTGCAAGGCAGCCTTAGCCTCCAAACCCATCCGGATTGGAGGCACCAAAACAGCTAGCGCGGCAGCGATCGCGCAGGATCGCGAAACCCTGCCGCTGGTGAAGCCGACAAAGCGGAAGTTCAACAAACCGGAAGCCGACAAACCGGAAGCCGACAAACCGGAAGGTGGGGGGACATTTATTTTTTTTAACCTAAAGGCCGGAGTCTTTAAATTTCTGGAGAACCAATCTAAGATGCTTCTTTGGTATTTCTCTATTCGGGGCAACAATTAAAATGTCATCAAAGTATGGTACGACCCCTTTTATTCCCTGTAAGAGTCTCTCCATCAAACTCTGAAAAATCCCTGGGGCTACACTAACTCCGAATTGGAGTCGGTTGCACTTAAAAGCGCCTCAGTGCATAACGATTGTTTGTGCCTCTGCTGTTTTTTTATCTACAGGCAGTTGTTGGTACGCCTGTGCTAAATCCAATTTAGCGAAGACTTTTCCGCCCCCCAGGGAATGAAGGAGGTGTTGTACCAGCGGCACCGGGTAAGCATTCTGTTGAAGGGCGTGATTCAGGGTGGCACGGTAGTCCCCACAAATCCTTAATGATCCATCCGGTTTGATGGGTGTTACGATTGGGGTTTCCCAACGAGCGTGGTCTGTTGATTCTAAAACACCCTGGGCTATTAATTTATCAAGCTGCTCGTCAATCTTTGGTTTAAGGGCAAAAGGTACTTGACGAGGCTTAAGGCAGATGGGGGCTACTTTAGGGTTAAGGTTAAATGATATCGGGGTCCCCTTGTTCTCACCTAGTTTGTCTGCAAAGACATCCTGGAATTCCTGGATGAGGGCCTCCTCCCAGTCATCGCTGCTGGTTTGGTGAATGCCGGCTACCTCAATCCCAAGTGGAGCGAACCATTGAAGGCCTAACAAGCTTGGCCGATCACGGTTGATGACAGTCAATGGTAAAGATGCAGTACGATTTTTGAATGAGACCTGGACGAGGCTAGATCCAATGACCGGAATTCGGTTTCCCTGATAGTCCTTGAGTATGATTCTTTGGATTCTGAGGTCTTGCCGCCAGACGGCAGGGATTAATTGTTTAAGGGTCTTCCAGGAAACCATCAAGAGGGACGATCCTGAATCGACTTCCATCACGCAGGGCTGGTTTTCGATGGCGACCTTCACTCGGATCTTCTTTGCATCTAATGATGAGGCGTGACCAATTGTAATGGTTTGGTGTGCCTCTTCTCGTTTCATTGAATGGGCTAGTGGTTTATTTCTGTCGGAGTGGTGGTTCCATTGGTGGTTCGAATGTTCCTGATTCACAGGACAACTTCCTGTGGTTTGGCGGTAGTTGGTCCCCCTCTGAAGTGGGCTGGATTCTTGCTTGCTTCTACAGACCTTTCCGATGTGGCCTCTCTTCCCACAAACAAGGCAGAGCGCGTCGAGGAATTTGCAGTCTGATCGTGGGTGGTTTGCCCCACAACCTTCGCATTGATACTGCAGTCTCTGGTTACGCTGGTGGCGTTGGTCTCGTTCAGGCCGGAGCCAGTTGACCTCTTCTTCATCACTTTCTGATGATGATTTGAGGTCCTCGTGGTGGGTTGCTGTTGCATGTCCCTCAAGGCGAGGTGAGGTTTCACCGGCGAGTTGGCGGAGTGGGGTGTTGGTGCGGCCCATTCGGGCAGCAGACTTCCTGGTTGCTTCTGCTGCAGTAGTGTCAGCGATGGTATCTGCAAGGCTGATGTCGCCTTTCGCCATCAGCTTACTTTGCACGTGAGGTACATCTAAACCCAGAACTATTCGGTCTCTTAGAGCTTCTTCGAGGTCGGCGAACCCGCAGAGGCCTCCCAGGTTCCGGAGATCCGCGATGAAATCTGCAATGCTTTCTTCTTTCCGCTGGTCTCTCTGGTAAAATTCATGTCTTCGGACAAGCGTTGGTACGGTAGGTGCATAGTGGGCCCATAGGAGGGGCTCGAGGACGTCACAGTCCATGGATTTCACCTCAGCCGGTTTCGCCAGTGCCTTAGCCATCTTAAAAACAGCGGGTCCGCAGTGGGTCAGGAATACCATTCGCTTTTTCCCAGTAGTGGCATCCTTCAAGTTGTTGGTCTCCAGAAACATCTGGAACCGGTCCATGTATGAGTCCCAGTCTTCTTGTGCTGTGTCGAATGGAGCGGGTGGTATGGTGCCACCGGTCATGGTTTCTGCCGTTGATGCGCCTTCAGCCACGTGCTCTGTTTAGTGCTCTGTAGTGTTCAGTCAGCTCTGATGTCTCCGCATCCCACCTTCGTCGCCAGTGTTATCTTCTGCGCATGGGCTCAACGGAGACGAGATGGTGAACAGTGAACTTCAACTCTTTATTAATCATTCTGAACAGAGCAAAAACCTAGGGCAGCAGAAGCCCTTTTATAGGCAAGCTGCTGATCTAGTAACCAATAAGAAACGTGGAGTGTTAACCCCCTTAACCAATGAGAGTGGCTCGTTAACAACCAATCAGATTCTCCTGAACGGACCAATCCGATATCGCTATTATTGGCCAATCAGAAGTGCAGGACTGGAACCTTGCTATTTTCTAAAGGTTTTGATAAACTTTATTTAAGCATTTTATTAGTTCATAACAGTTTTCACTGTCAGGAAATATCTTCTTAGTTCTACGTTGCTCTTCTCCTTGATTAGTTTCCATCTGTTACTTGTTGTCCTGCCTTCAGATGCTTTGGGAATAAGTTGATCCCCATTTTTGTGGCAGCCCATTAGATATTTGAAGATTGCTATCATGTCACCTCTAGTCCTTCTTTTCATTAAACTAGACATATCCAGTTCCTGCAATCACTCTTCATATGTTTTAGCCTCCATTCCCCTAATCATCTTGTTTGATTGTTTCTTCTGATCAAACAAACTTGATAGATTTTTCTATATTTTGATCAACATCAGCAATAGGACAAAAGAAAAAATGCACCAAGGAAAGCACTAGTGTTCCTAAAGCATTTTGACTAATTTAAAAATAATTGTTTCTCCTGCCTTCTGTTTGCCCATTTCCCGTAAAGATATTGATTCCCTGATGCAAGGAATTAACAAGAGTGAGAGGAATAACCAGATGACTTGAAGTTTTTAAAAAGGAATATTACACCTGGGATGCAAAATGTCAAATGACCTCCAGATGGCAGCAAGGAGATGCTGAACATTTTAATTTCTTCAGGACATCTAGTGGTTGTCTGGATCTTAGCTACTCAGATATGGTATGCCTTGAGAAAAATAAAACACCCATCAGTTTGTGCTACTCTTAGCACTAGACTTTGTTTCAATAAATTTTATTTTATTGAATAAAAGAACTTTGTGGAATGCTGGTAATCAGACATTGAATAGAAATAAATTTACAAAAATTACCTCAGGAAACCCCCCGAGAAAAGACAGAATATAAATGGAATGAAACCATTCCCCTTTTCATTCATTCATTCAGTTCCTGGTGTAATTTCAAGTCCTCTTCCCAATATCTGGAAAAGTGATCCAAAATCCCATTATTCAAAAATAATTGCCAATTCGAAGACGGGATCTTCCAATCCAATGCTCACAGTGCTATTCTGGGACATTTCATGACCAAAATTCCAGTTAAGGCATCAGGCTAGAAACCAGGAAATTGTGGAGCTCTATTCCTGCCTTAGTCATGAAAACCACTGGGTGGCTTTGAGCCAGTCATTCTCTCTCAGTTCAAACCTCCTCAAAGGGTTGTTGTTATAGGGGAAATAGGAGGGGGAAGGTGTGTTAGGTATGTTTATAAAAATAATAAAAAGATTTTTTAGAAGATTTAAAAAAAAACTCTGCAAGGAAACCATACATTGCAGAGGTGGTATTCAGCAGGTTCTGACCAGTTCTGGAAAACCGGTAATGGAAATTTTGAGTAGTTCGGAGAACCAGCAAATACCACCTCTGACTGGAGATTTTACAATATCCTTCCTCACCAAGCCATGCCCACAGAACCAGTAGTAAAAAAATTTATTTTTTTTTGGAACAAATTTTATTGATTTTAAAGACAAACAAACCATCATTAACCATTAAATACATAAAACCTCTTTCCATTATTAATTTTACAAGTCAAGTAGAATATTATTTTATACAACATAATTCTGTTTTATACCATTTCAATATAAACATATAGATATCTCTTAACAAATTTCTCATTATTTCTCTCTTCGTATTCAATTTCATTGTTACTATTATTATTTTTGATATTTATCCAGTTTATAGTCATCATCTTCATTCCACTCTGACTTGATTACCATTATTCTCATCCAACATTCTTCCGAGGTTTTATTAATTCTCAAACAAAACATAGATACACAAAACACAAAAATATAAAACTTCCTTAAAGAAAGCAGTTTGGCCCCAGATTACCTCTCTTTGTATGGACTTCAATTAAATTCGTGCTCATCTTATATACCATTACCTATCTTATTTACCATTCTATATCTTCTATATAACTTCTCCCCGCTTTTCATTCTTCTTATTTCTATTTTATTTAATTCATTTTAATTTAAATTATTGCATTTGTATTTTTTTGTCCATTCTTTCCAAATTATCCATTTATCTCATTCCCTATAGTAAGAAAAATAAAAAAAATTCTCCTGAAATCACTGATCAGAGTATGATGCCTTTCTATCCTCCCCCTAAATTAATATTTAAAATAACGCCTGATACCCAATCTGATTCTTCTTAGTACATTCTACCTACTAACCTTCTATCTATTTCAAAAAACAAGTGCTACAATTTTATTAAATTTTAAAATCTGTCATAACTAAACATTTCAATATTTTACTCTTTTATTAATTCTTATAACATTCTACTTTTCTATTTCTAATACATAGTACCATCTTATGTACCTTGCAGAATCTTCTTTTTTAAAGAAATTATACCTTACTCTTTATCCCTGAAAAAAAAAATCCTTTTTTCCCATCTTGTTTCATACCTTTGTGGCTTTTCCCTCCCTTTTCCCTTCCTTTCTTATCCCCCCTGGCCTTTTTAACACCCCCCTTCTAACCTCCGCCTTTTTAGCTTTCCCTCTCTGTTGTAATCCTTTCTCCTTTTGCTCAGTAACATTAAGTTGGTTTTGCATCTTATTTTTTCCTTTCTTAAGTGTTTTTTTTAACTCTTAAGTTCTTCATTTTCCTTCCTTTCTTTCTCCTTTCTCTCTTAGTTAATTTTTTAGATTCACTGAAGATGGCATCTTCTTCTTCTTTTTCTTCTTCTCCTTCTATTTCCTCCATCTGTTGTTGTGTTTGCTGATAAATAGCAAGCACCATTTCTAAAGAAAGGAAAGCTTCTTTCACAGCGTCCTTACTTTCTTGATATTCCTTTCTAAGTTCATCATCAGATAAAGCCATTCTTTGTTCTTCTTAGAGCAACCAAAATGTTTCAAAAGTTAAAACAATTCCTCAAAGTCCCAGAGACACCAATCAGTCCAAACAAAGCACAAAGTTCTCGCTTTCTCTTCCTGGGGTGGTATCAGTAAAAGGGAAAAGAAAAAAAAGCCCAATCTATATTTTACAGCCTTGTTGCAATCAATTTCTAGTCTCAAGATCTTCAAGGCATCTCCTCCAGCAAGATCTTAATATTTTTTTTTGTCCTCTCCCTTCCCACTTATAACAAGAAGCCAAGTTTTTACCTTTTATTTAAAAAAAACAACAGGTTTCTCAATGGCCATTTGTTGATTCCATAGGGAAGGAGGGTAAACTTTCCTTTCAGCACCTCAATTTTGCCGCTTGAAATCCTCCTCTGGAAACAAAGTATTTTTCAAAAAGTCATAGTTCTCAGGATTAAACGCCTCTTAAAGTCCTGGATCAGCCAAAAAACTTTCTCTTGTAAACTTTCTCCCCTCTTCCTCCTGCTCAGTCTTACCCAGCTGCCGGCTTCTTTGTGGCAGCCATTGCAGACTGCCGCTCGACCCCCTTGAGAAAAGGGGGTTTTGCCGGCTGGGGAGGGGATCTGCAACACCCCCAAACCCTTCACCAGCTCCCCCCTATCTTCGGCTGCCTCTGCAAGGCAGCCTTAGCCTCCAAACTCATCTGGATCGGAGGCACCAAAACGGCTAGCGCGGCAGGGATCGCGCAGGATTGCGAAACCCTGCCACTGGCGAAGCCAACAAACCGGAAGTTTTTCGAAGTCAGAACCAGTAGTAAAAAAATTTGAATCCCATTACTGACACATTGTTTTACAAATAAATTAATGACAGCTCACCAGAACAAAAATGTTCATTGGCTTGAGTTATTGAGTTAAAATAATAGAAGTGAGATAAAAGTAATACATTTTTAAAAATCCCTGCTTCCTAAAGCCAATATTTCAAAAAGCTAGCATATACCACCATCAATCTACAATTGTCTATCTCTTGAGAACTTACTTTTATCGGTAGTCCTCAACTTCCAATCACAATTGAGCCCAACATTTATGTTGCTAAGTGAAACATTTGTTAAGGGACAAATGTTAAGTAACATTTTGCCCCATTATACCATTTTTCTTGCCACATTTATTAAGTGAATCACTGCCGTTGTTAAATTAATTACATAGTTGTTAAGTGAATCTGGCTTCCCCATTGACTTTGCTTGCCAGAAGGTCGCAAAAGGGGATCACATGACCCCAGGACACAACAACGATCATAAATACGAACCAGTTGCCAAGCATCTGAATTTTGATCACATGGTCATGGGGATCCGGCAAAGGTCATAAATATGAAAAATGGTCATAAGTCACTTTTTTCAGTGCTGTTTTAACTTTGAACAGTCACTCAGTTAACTGTTGTAAGTCAGAGACTATCTATATTTTGTTGCATGGAGAAACTCTGGTTATGAAACTATTTTATTCTAAAGAAAAACTTTTTATAGCCTCATTCTTCTTAATCCATCATGCCCCCACCCTGCTTAACATTCTGCAACAGAAGGATAATATAACATGGCTTCTTACTAGGTGAGGGTGAAGTTTTGTTCTCTGAGCTTGTGGGTTGGTTTCCAAACGTTTCATTACCAAACTAGGTAACATCTTCAGTGGAGTTTAGGGGCTGCTAGTGTCAGTGTTCTGTTTGTAAGGGCTTCATGTGGTCAGGAGCTCTTGTGATGGGTCAGGTTGGATGTGTCAAATGAGGATTTTGTGATGGATCTTGTGATGGGTCATCAGTGAGAGTCTTGTGATGGGCCTTGTGATAGGGAGGTTACATCAGGTGAGGGTCATTGGGAGGTGAAGTTCTGGTTAGGGGGGGTCTTGCATGGGTTGGTTGAGGCTTGGTGCTGTCTCTGGTTGGCTGTCTGGTTAGTTTGGATTCTGAGGCAGAGGAGGTATTCAGCAGGTTCTGACCAGTTCTGGAGACCCGGTAGTGGAAATTTTGAGTAGTTCGGAGAACTGGCAAATACCGCCTCTGACTGGAGATTTAACAGTATCCTTCCCCTGCCATGCCTACCAAGCCACATCCACAGAACCGGTAGTAAAAAAAAATTGAATCCCACAGATTGTAAATCTGAGTGGTTCATGGGCTGGTTGTAGGTCAATGTGTCTGTTGGTGGAATTGCTTGCGGCGTGCCAGGCTTCAATGGACTCACAAGCATGGCGGGTGGTAACATGGCTGGTGATTTTTATGTTGCTCCAACTGAACTGGTGCTGTTTGGTGTCAATAGAGATATTTGCCACTATTGCCTACTTACTAGGTGTCACTGCCCCTAGTTATTTCAGGGTGAGTTCGGGAGCTCCTTTTCTCCTGTTCTTGATGGAAAAAGCAACACATCACTGCATCTGTGCCTTTCATGACCTTTTCTTCCTAGCCTAGGAATTCACTACAACCTGGAGGAGATTCCATTAGAATTTATTGATAGAAAGACATGGTTGTGCTACCGCCAACAAAAATGAAGAGCTGGCATTTTCTCAATGTGTTTCAATAGCAAAAGGCAATCAGGCACTGGCAAGTCAAACATTATTCACTGAGATAGCGCTTTTGTGCATGGATTAACTCCGTGGAATTGATTCGAATTTGCTCATAACCAAACTATAAATGAGCGCCAGTGCCTTTTATGAGTGAGGGCTATTAATTTGTAGAAACTTCCCCTGGGGGATGAACAGCAAGTTGGAAACACATAGTGGTTATAATGGAGGTGGTGAAATAGACCGAACCCTGGGTTTGTGTAGCAGGAGGGCAATATCCTCTCTAAAATTTCAGGAGTCCTAAGGACATGCTTTATGGTTTGTGGCACGTCAAGTCCTAGTCTAAAAGGTAGCATAATCTTTTCTTCTGAAATAAATTAACATTTTAAAAAGTTCACATTGAAGCTTCACCCACTGATATACGAAGATATGTTGCATTTGTGTTATTTGAGCTTGCTCACTGATTGGCATCCCAACAAATCAAACTCTCTTTAAACCTAAGACACTTATGCTCCTGCTATTCTACTTTGGTTAACCTGTCAGGCTCAGAATCAGTGGATTGTATTGCTTGCAGGATTGTTCTTTCTATTGGTGTAGACCTAAAGGTGGCAAGGCCAGAAGGAAAATAATTTTTTTTTTTTAGGAAACTCACAATTTGTGGATAGAATAATAAAATAACAAAGTTGGAAGGACCTTGGAGGTCTCTTAGTCAAACTTCCTGCTCAGGCAAGAGACCCTATACCATTTCAAACAAATTGTTCAATCTCTCCGCAAAAATTTCCAGCGATGGAGCACCCACAACTTGGGAAGGCAAGCTGCTCTGTTATGAAATTTATCCTTAGTCCTAGGTTTCTTCTCTCCTTGAATAGTTTCCATTAGTTGCTCCTTGTCTTGCTTTCAGGTGCTTTGGAGATTAGGTTGACACCACCGCCCTGTTCTTTGTGACAACCCCTCAAAACTATTTGCGTAAAACTAGCATTCTCCTCTTGTAATCTCCTCCATACTCTTCTCCATAGCACTACGGATTCTGCAGAGTACATCAGCTGAGATAAGTTAACAGTAGGTCTTTTAGGGGCTTAGGTAACAAAATTCCTCATTTCAAATTTCAATTTCCCTCTGAAAGTTTTTATCCATTAATTCTTTTCCTATTCATAGGTGTTGTGTATGTACCACAGTTAATAAAGTATGAGCTTGAGGTAAAGTGCAGGGTTCTGGCCCTGCACTTCTGATTGGCTGTTAGGTGGCCAGATCAGATTGGTTAGTTCTTAGGAATCCGATTGGCCCTTAACAGAGGATTATTATTGGTTTAAAGAGCTAGCATTCATAGCTCGCTATTGGACAATTCTCACAAGGGTTGCCCATATAAGGCAGAGTTCACTGTTATTGTTTTGAGAAGTCACTATGCAATAAAGAGCTGAAAGTTCACATTCAAAGGCTGTCTCCATTTCCTCCAACCCATGTCCAAGTACTTAACACTGGCGATGAGGATGGGATTTGGAGACATCTGAACCGAAGAAGCCAGGAAGCAACACCAAGCATGTGGAAAACAACGCCAACAACGGAACCATGTCCAGCGGCATCGTACCACCCGCTCCGTTCGATCCGAACCAAGAGGATTGGGAATCCTACATGGATCGCTTCCAAATGTTTCTTGATATGAATAATTTGAAGGACGCCACACCAGCAAAGAAGCGGGCACTGTTCCTGACGCACTGCAGCCCAGGGGTATTTAAAATGGCTAAAGCACTCGCCAAACCTCAAGAAATGAAAGCCATGAGCTGGGACGACCTCGAACCCATCCTGAGAGACCATTACGCGCCAACCGTGCCTACACTCATGAGACGCCACGAGTTTTATCAGAGAAACCAGCGAAAAGGAGAGAGCGTGGCCGATTTTGTGGCGGACCTCCAGAATTTAGGGGGCCTCTGCGGGTTCGCCGATTTAGAAGAAGCACTAAGAGATCGAGTAATTCTGGGATTAGATGCACTAGACGTGCAAAGCAAGCTGATGGTGAAAGGTGACATCAGCCTTGCTAACGCCATCGCCGAAGCCACGGCTGCTGAGGCAACCAAAAAGTCGGCTGCACAATTACGGCAAAGCCGCACTCTGGCAACACAACCGACCGGCGAAATCTTACCCAACTCAGAAGGGCAGCTTGCAACAACGCACCATGAGGACCTCTCTTCATCGTCAGACAGCGACAAAGAAGGGGTCCATCGACTGCGGTCTGACCGGGACCCTCGCCCGAAGCCCTTATGCCCTTGCACTGGCTGTGGAGCAAACCATGCCAGGGCCGAATGCAAATTCCGCGACGCACTCTGCCATGAGTGCGGGAAACGAGGCCACATCAGCCGGGTCTGCCGCAGCTTGCCAGGACCCAGCCAGGCCTCAAGAGGGGCCAACTATCGCCAATCGACAGGAAACCGTCCTGTAAGGCAAGAACTAGTAAACCACTCCTACAGAAATCGAGCTTTGCGGTTTCCGGTTTCGCGTGGCTTCGGGGCAGCAGGAATTCGCGACAGCTCGCGATTCCTGCTGTGCTAGCCGTCGAGGTACCCCCGACCCAGATGGGTCAGGGGGATATGGCTGCCCTGTAGGGACAGCTGAAGAGAGAGGGGAGTCGGACAGGGAGGTGGGGGTGTCGCAGACCCCCCCTTCTCCGGAAAAACCCCTTTTTCCCAAGGCGGTGGAGCGGCGGTCAGCAATGGCCGCCACGAAGAAGCCAGCAACCGGGTAAGATTGCGCTGGAGGAAATGTGAAGAGTGAAAGTTTTGTCTGAGCCGGGTCAAGTAACATCCTTTAAATTGCCTGGAACTGAGCTGTTTGAATTGCTGGAGGATACATTGTATCCCTAAGAAGAGTGAAAGCGGCGGAGAAGCTGTTAAAGGGAACTTTCGTTTTTTCTTCACTCTCCCACCCCATAGAAACAGCAGAAATGTTTGGATATATTGGACATCGAAAGTGAATTGTTTTGAGAGTTGAAGCTAAGGAACAAAAGGATTTTTGGACATTGAAAAATTTAAGAAATTGGAAACCCTTGTTGGAGGTATGGATTTCTGATTATTTAAAATTGACATTTTAAGTGGGAAGGGAAAGGAAAAAAAAATTGGAGCAGAAGCTGAAAAAGGAGGAGATTGCCTAGAATCCCAAAGAAAGATATATGGTAATTGGACCTCTTTGACTAAACATTAACCCCAGAAAGAGAAAGAGAAGAAGGAAGAAAAGTATTAACTTTTGGAATTTTTTTTTTTAATTGTTTTTGATTAAAAATACTTGTGGTTGTTTTGGGAAAAGTTTCTCTTTTCATAATGGCATTGTTTGTGGATGAACTAAAGACTGAATATCAAAAATATAAAAAGGAAGATACTTTGGGCGTTTTGTTTCAATTCTTGGAAATGGCGTTATGTACTTATGAAAAGTTGATTACGCAGCAAAAGGACTGGGACAAGGAAGAAGAGGAAGAAGAAGCCATCTTTGATGAACAATGGGTCCCTTCCGGAGAGGAGGAGAAAAAGGAGAAAAAGGGGATTTTAAGAATTGTAAAAACAACCAAAGGAGAGAAAAATGAGCGAAAAGATGGAGGCAAGGTTAGAAAGCAAAGGAAAAGGAGTGGAAAAAGAGAGGAGAAAAAACAAAGGGGTAAAAAGGGCAAGGAGAAGAATAAGCAGGAGAGAAAGGGGGGAGGAGAGGACTTGGTGGGGGGAAGCAAGATCTAAAGAAAAAAAGTTTATTTAGAGACAATGGATGAATTTAATTTAGGATAAGAGAGGGATTCTGGAGGGTACATAGGTTTATGTTTTTATATGTGTATTTAGAGTATAAAATTCATTATGTAATTTTAGAATCTTTTAAACAGAATCCCAAGAAAAATTGTTACACGAGGTACTTTTAAGTTAGGGTAATGAGTTATAGATGTTACTCCAATTGGTGTATAGGAGAAGTATAGTAAAAGAAAAAAGATGAATGGATAGTTGGAAATAGAACAGACAAAGAATGTTATTGAAAATGGTAATAAGATATGGAAGGATATATAAAGGCTTTGTTATGGTTTTTTTTTTTTTGGATTTTGTATATTGATAAAAGGCAATAAAATTTTAATTAACAAGAAATAATTTGGATGAAAAGGAGAAGTAGGGATAAGATATGAAGTTAAATAGATAAAGTATTGATACCATAATTTGGAATTGTTATGCTCTATTGGTTTTTTACTATTATTTTTTCCTAGAAAAGAATTTATAAGCTGTTATGCCTTGATTCTTTGTGCATTGTTTTTATAAAAATGGTTTTTTTTTTTATATATATATAAAAAGAAAATGATAATAAGATATGGAAGGATATATGGGGTGAATATGATATTTGAATTTGTGTCTGTTGAAGAGTTTTAACCCGGGATCAGACAATCTTCAGAAAAAATCTTTTAGTTTTGTTTATGTTTTGTGTTTTGTATGTTTGTGTATTGTGTCTTCTGTAAAATTGTTAAAAATCTTTTTTAAAAAAAAAAAAAAAGAATTAATAAAACCTTGGAGGAATGTAATTGTAAACAAGTCAGAAAGAAATGAATATGATGACTATAAAATGGATAAATATAGAAAAGAAATGAAATTGAATAAGAGTAAAGAGAAATAATGAGAAATTTGCTGAAAGATATTTATGTGTCCATATGGAAATGGGATAAATTAGAATTATGTTGTATAAAAATAATGTTTTATCCGACTTGTAAAAATTTATAATGTTAAGAGGTTTTATGTACTTAATGGTTAATGATGTGTTGTTTGTCTTTAAAATTAATAAAATTTGTTTCAAAAAAAAAAGAAATCGAGCTTTGCAAAAAGAAGAGGTTCACCATACTATCACTATTGGTCACGCCTCAGTTTTGGACACTCAGAAAATTCGAGTCACGGTAGCCATCGAGAACCAGCCTTGCCACATGGAGGTCGACTCGGGATCGTCCCTCTCGATGGTGTCTTGGAAGACACTCAAGCAACTTATCCCCACAATCCAACGCCAAGACCTCCAATTTCAACGCCTCATCCTCAAGGACTACCAAGGAAATCGAATCCCCATGGACAGGTCCTGCCGAGTCCGAGTCTCCTTCAAAAAGCATACAGCGTACTTACCTCTAATGATCATCGATAGAGATAGGCCTAATCTATTAGGCCTCCAATGGTTCACACCACTAGGCATCAAAGTGGCCGGCGTGAACCGAGTCGGTGGTTGTGAGTGGGAGGAAGACCTTATTTCTGAGTTCAGTGAAGTCTTCGCGGACCGTTTAGGCGAGTATAAAGGGACCCCAATCTCATTTAGTCTAGATCCAAAAGTAGCCCCAATTCGCTTGAAGCCCCGTCGAGTTCCATTTGCTCTTAAAGCTAAGATCGACGAACAACTTGACAAGCTAATTGCTCAAGGGGTGTTGAAGCCCATCGATCACTCTCCATGGGAAACCCCTATTGTAACACCCATTAAGCCAGACGGGTCAATCCAAATTTGTGGGGACTACCGGGCCACTTTAAACCACGCCCTACAGCAGAATGCGTATCCAGTTCCGGTGGTGCAGCACCTCCTCCATTCCTTGGGGGGCGGAAAGGTTTTCGCTAAATTAGATTTAGCTCAAGCTTATTAACAACTACCAGTGGATGAAAAGACGGCCCCTACCAAAAAAATCTTGCAGGATCGTTTGAAATGTGTTCTTAAAAAATTCCAAGAGACAGGACTTAAGGTGAAAAAAAATAAATGTCACTTATATACTGACAGTGTTGAGTTTCTAGGGTATCGGATTGATAGCCAGGGCATTCACCCTACCGAAAGTAAATTAAAGGCGATAAAAAATGCTCCCAGGCCACGTAACAAGGCCGATCTCTAGGCATTCTTAGGCCTCATTAATTTCTATAATGTATTTTTACCGCACAAGGCGACTGTTGCTGAACCGTTACACCGGTTATTAGATAAAAAAGCATTGTGGGTATGGGGTTACGGGAAGAACAAGTGTTCCGGAATGTTAAAAAATTGCTAACATCTGACTCTGTACTTATGCAGTATAACGAGACTTTACCATTAGTTATAACCTGCGATGCCTCGTCCTTCGGGGTGGGCGCCATTTTGAGTCATGTACTGCCTAATGAAAACGAAGCCCCTGTTGCATACTTTTCGAAGACTCTTTCACAAGCAGAGCGGAACTATGGACAAATTGATAAAGAAGCTCTCGCAATTGTTTCAGCTGTAAAGAAATTTCATGAATATGTGTATGGAAGGACATTTACCATTATAACTGACCACAAACCGTTGCTAGGGATAATAGCCGGGGACAAGCCAACCCCCGACGTATTATCCCCTAGAATGACCCGATGGTCAGAATTCCTAGCTGCTTATAATTATCGCCTGCAATACCGCCCGGGGAAAGCCATTCCCCACGCCGACGCATTAAGCCGAGCACCGCTTCCAGAGTCTCTTGACGATCCGGCACCAATGACAACCACGTTGCAGATCGAAACACTCAACTCGCCACCTATGACCACCCGAGACATCGCAAGAGAAACCAAACGAGACCACACCCTAGCTCGAGTCCTAGGCTGGGTAGAACGCGGATGGCCATTGGACCAAGTTCCAGATGACTTCGTGCCGTTTAAAGCAAGACAGACTGAACTTTTTTTCCCAAAAAGGCTGTGTCATCTGGGGCGATAGAGTCGTTGTCCCAGAACGACTCCGGAAGACGCTGCTACAAATTCTGCACAAGGGCCATCCCGGCATTGTGCGGATGAAAGCGCTTGCACGAAGCTACGCATGGTGGCCGGGCATGGACCGGCAAATCGAGCAGTGGGTCAAAGTGTGTGCCAATTGCCAGCAAGCCAGCAACGCCCCACCAAAAGCCATGCCTACTGAATGGGAGATGCCACGTGGACCCTGGATTTCGCGGGGCCAACCAAAGGATATACCTTCCTGCTGACAGTCGGTGCATACTCCAATTGGTTAGAAATTCATCGTATGACGGCCATAACTTCCGAGGCAGTGATCAAGATCCTAAATAGACTCTTTGCAACCCACGGGTTGCCTGACGTCCTGGTGTCCGATAACGGGCCACAGTTTACGGCACTAATGTTTGAGCAGTACCTCGCTGACCGCGGCATCCGCCATGCACTCACCTTGCCTGCGCACTCTGTGACCAATGGACGAGCGGAACACATGGTCCAATTTGTTAAAAAGACTTTGCAAAAAATGGACTATGACAATATCGATGACAAGGTCAACCAAATTCTCTTTTTACAACACATAACTCCACATAGCGTCACCGGCAGAACTCCCGCCGAACTACTGATGGGACGAAGACTCCATTCCCACCTCGACCGGTTGCACCCTGCTTACGAACCGGAAAAGCCAATAGGATCCAGTGGCCGCTATCGTACCTTCCAGGTAGGAGACCACGTTTACGCATGAAACTTATCGGGCGATCCGTTATGGATAGAGGCAACAGTAGTGCGAGTGACCGGCCCCAAATCCTACGTAGTGAAATGCTGTGACAATAGACTGTGGAAACGGCATATCGACCAATTACGGTCACGACTCACAACGGCCAGTCAACAATTCCCCCATGACCAAACCGAGGGGGGGGAGGTACAGAAGAAGATGACGTTCCAGGGAACCTGCTCGAAGGGAGCGATGAATCAAGTGAGACTCAGGAAATGGAGCAGGAAGGAGAATTGTTTGCACCACAAGAAATTGCACCTGAGCAAGAAGCAGAGCCACTGCCAAACAACAATCTACCTCAACAGGATTGCAATCAACCAGTCCAACGAAAATCCGAAAGACTCAAAAGACAACCATCCTATTTAAAGGACTATATAACTACACCGTAATTTAAGAAGCCAGGGGGAAGGGGTGTTGTGTATGTACCATAGTTAATAAAGTATGAGCTTGAGGTAAAGTGCAGGGTTCTGGCCCTGCACTTCTGATTGGCTGTTAGGCGGCCAGATCGGATTGGTTAGTTCTTAGGAATCCGATTGGCCCTTAACAGAGGATTATTATTGGTTTAAAGAGCTAGCATTCATAGCTCGCTATTGGACAATTCTCACAAGGGTTGCCTATATAAGGCAGAGTTCACTGTTATTGTTTTGAGAAGTCACTCTGCAATAAAGAGCTGAAAGTTCACATTCAAACGCTGTCTCCATTTACTCCAACCCATGTCCAAGTACTTAACAATAGGAATTTTGGATATGCAATTCACATCCTCCTGTTTGTAAAAGGCCTTCAAATACTAAAAAAATGTTTTCTTGCCTCCCCTCAGTCTTCTCTTCTTGAGACTAAACATATCTAGTTTTTTAACTGTTCTTCATAGAATTTCACCCACAAGGCCTTCCACCTTCTTTGTTGCTCTTGTCTTCAGAATTTTAGAATTGGAGTATGGATAGTTTGCATAGTTTAGGGTTGATAAACTCACCCATAGATGGTGGGCAGAGGGATAATCTTCCAATAGAAGACAAATGTTCTGATCAGGGACAGGTGAATAAATATGGCACTCATTTGGGCAAGCCTCAAAATGGAACAGCTATTTATTTTAACATAGATTGACATCCCTTTCTGGTTTAATATATATGGTGGCTACCATACTAAAGTTCAAACATGGATTACAATGCAGAAATAATATGGTGGCACAGTGGTTAGAGTGCAGTACTGCAGGCTAACTCATTGCTCAGTCCAGGAGTTTAATTTTGAATGGCTCAAGGTTGACTCAGCCTTTCATCCTTCCAGGGGGGGGAAATGAGGACCCAGATTGTTGGAGGCAATATGCTGATTCTATAAACCGCTTAGAGAGAGCTGTGAAGCAGTATATAAATCTCAATGCTATTGCTGTTATGCTTAGGTTTGCAGTTGCCTTAAGGGCCAGTGACTGCAGTTCCAGCATTTTCCTGCCTTCCCCAAGGGAAAAAGAGACTGTTAACTTGAGTTGTTTTCCAAGTAACAACATGGGAGTGAATTTTCTCACTTCCTCATTTATATAAGAGTTCTGAGATTTCCAAGTGGTCTCCAATCCAAGAATTAACTTGATCTGAGCTGCTTAATTGTTGAAGATCTGATGGGTACTACCACACAACTGCTGCACTCCAGTAGAATGTGACACAAAGAGGACCAATTTCCATTGTGGGAAGCCACTCCCCCAGAAGAAAAATATTTTGAGGAATATTTAAAAAGGCAGAATATTGTATTTCCCAAAGGGAGAAATGGAGAAACATGTTTTTTGAGGCAGAAAGTACCCCCCACTTTCCTTAATAGCCCACAGCAGATATCAGCACTTAAGAGATAAAGAACTTATTGAGAACTAGAAATCTCTATTCATAGGCAAAGCAAATATTGCAGGCAGAAATCCATTCAAGACAGGATATTTTGAAATTCTCTGCAGCAAAGTCTGAACAAAGGTAGAGTGATGGGATTAACACTCATCCAAGAGCCAAAACAGGACAAAAGCCATTAAGCCATAATAGGAATTACCCAAGACCCTTTCAGAACACAAGCCTTCATTGCATCACCCTCAGAGCAGTCCAAACTTCAATCATACTTATCTCAGACAAGCACCTAGGATTTTCATTTCCTCTTTTGCTTATATGACCCCTATATAACCCCTACATGACCCCGTAGGAATCTGACAACAGCCAATAGAATACATGTTCTTGCGGGTTTCCGGTTTCGCGTGGCTTCGGGGCAGCAGGAATTCGCGACTGCTCGCGATTCCTGCTGTGCTAGCCGCCGAGGTACCCCCGATCCAGATGGGTCAGGGGGATATGGCTGCCCTGTAGGGACAGCTGAAGAGAGAAGGGAGTCGGACAGGGGGTTGGGGGTGTCGCAGACCCCCTCCTCCTCCGGAAAAACCCCTTTTTCCCAAGGCGGTGGAGCGGCAGTCAGCAATGGCCGCCATGAAGAAGCCAGTAACCGGGTAAGATTGCGCTGGAGGAAGTAAGAAGAGTGAAAGTGCTGTCTGAGCCGGGTCAAGTAACATCTTTCAAATTTGTTGGAACTGAGCTGTTTGAGTTGCTGGAGGATACATTGTATCCCTAAGAAGATCGAAAGCGGCGGAGAAGCTGTTAAAGGGAACTTTTTTTTTTTTCTTCACTCTCCCACCCCATGGAAAAAGCAGATATGTTTGGACATATTGGACATTGAAAGTGAATTATTCTGAAAGTTGAAACTAAGGGACAAAAGGGTTTCTGGACATTGAAAAACTTAAGAAATTGGAAAACCCTTATTAGAGGTATGGATTTCTGATTATTTAAAATTGATATTGCAAGCGGGAAGGGAGAGAAAAAAAAAATTGGAGCAGAAGCTGAAAAAGGAGGAGATTGCCTAGAATCCCAAAGAAAGGTATATGGTAATTGGACCTCTTTGATTAAACATTAACCCCAGAAAGAGAAAGAGAAGAAGGAAGAAAAGTATTAATTTTTGGAATTTTTTTTTTGAATTATTTTTGATTAAAAATATTTGTGGTTGTTTTGGGAAAAGTTTCTTTTTTCATGATGGCATCGCTTGTGGATGAACTAAAGACTGAATATCAAAAATATAAAAAGGAAGATACTTTGGGCACTTTGTTTCAATTCTTAGAAATGGCGTTATGTACTTATGAAAAGTTGACTATGCAGCAGAAGGACTGGGACAAAGAAGAAGAGGAAGAAGAAGCCATCTTTGATGAACAATGGGTTCTTTCCGGGGAGGAGGACAAAAAGGATAAGAAAAAGGGGATTTTAAGAATTATAAAAACAACCAAAGAAGAGAAAAATGAGCGGAAAGGTGGAGGCAAGGTTAGAAAGCAAAGGAAAGGGAGTAAGAAAAGGGAGGAGGAAAGACAAAGGGGTAAAAAGGGCAAGGAGAAGAATAAACAAGAGAGAAAGGGGGGGGGAGAAGCCTCAATGGGGGGAAGCAAGATCTAAAGAAAAAAAGTTTATTCAGAGACAATGGGTGAATTTAATTTAGGATAAAAGAGGGATTCTGGAGGGTACATAAGATTGTGCTTTTTATATGTGTATTTAGAGTATAAAATTCATTGTGTAATTTTAGAATCTATTAAACAGAATCCCAAGAAAAATTGTTATATGAAGTACTTTTAAGTTAGGGTAATGAGTTATAGACGTTACTCCAATTGGTGTATAGGAGAAGTATAATAAAAGAAAAAAGATGAATGGATAGTTGGAAATAGAACAGACAAAGAATATTATTGAAAATGGCAATAAGATATGAAAGGATATATAAAGGTTTTGTTATGTTTTTTTTTTGGATTTTGTATATTGAAAAAAGGCAAAAAAAAATTAATTAATAAGAAATAATTTGGATGAAAAGGAGAAGTTGGGATAAGTTATGAAGTTAAATAGATAAAGTATTGATACTATAATTTGAAATTGTTATGTTCTATTGGTTTTCTTCTTTTATTATTTTTTCTTAGAAAAGAACTTATAAGCTGTTATGCCTTGTGCATTGTTTATATAAAATTGATAAAAATGGTTTACATATATATATAAAAAAGAAAATGATAATAAGATATGGAAGGATATATAAAGTGAATATGATGTTTGAATTTGTGTCTGTGTGAAGAGTTTCAACCCGGGATCAGACAACCTTCAGAAAAGATCTTTTAGTTTTGTTTGTTTTACTGTGTTTTCTGTAAAATTAATAAAATTTGTTAAAAAAAAAAAAGAAAATGGTAATAAGATATGGAAGGATATATAAAGGTTTTGTTATGGTTTTTTTTTTTGTATATTGATAAAAGACAATAAAATTTTAATTAACAAGAAATAATTTGGATGAAAAGGAGAAGCTGGGATAAGATAGGAAGTTAAATAGATAAAGTAAATATTGATATTATAATTTGGAATCATTATGTTCTATTGGTTTTCTTCTTTAATTATTATTATTATTATTTTTAGAAAAGAATTTATAAGCTGTTATGCCTTAATTGTTTGTGCACTGTTTTTGTAAAATTGATAAAATTGGTTTATAAAAAAAAGAAAAGAAAATGATAATAAGATATGGAAGGATATATAAAGTGAATATGATGTTTGAATTTGTGTCTGTGTGAAGAGTTTCAACCCAGGATCAGGCAGCCTTCAGAAAAGAACTTTTAGTTTTGTTTATGTTTTGTGTTTTGTATGTTTATGAAAGGCAGTAAAATTTAATAAGCAAGAAATATAATTTGGATAAAAGGAGAAGTCTGGATAAGATATGAAGTTAAATAGATAATGTAAATATTGATATTACAATTTGGAGTTATTTTATATGTTCTATTGGCTTTCTTCTTTAATTATTATTATTTTTTTTTTAGAAAAGATTTTTCAAGTTGTTATGGCTGGATTGTGTATTGTCTTTTGTAAAATTAATAAAATTTGTTTTAAAAAAAAGAATACAGGAAGCCCAAGTGCAAAGCTTAAAGAAGGTTTTTTTTTTTTTTTTTAAACCCTCTCAACTCCATTTTGTCAGCTGCACTAGAATCATGTGCTTGGTGGTTCTGTTCATCATTAAACCTTTTTCCCAATCATCCTCCATGTTTCCAGTGTTTTTCTCCCAGTTTGGAACTTAACCAGATGGATATTTCTTCCCACACCACCATGAAATAGGACAATGGCAGAATGAGATTAAGTTGGTGGATTTGGACATGCCCCCTCCTTCCTCTCCACCTCTCTCACTTCCTCCCATGCCTTCCTCTGGCTTTTATTAGTATAAGAAACCAGGGCTCATGAATCTTACAGGAACAGCTTTCCTTTGAAAAGCAAAACCTTTGAAAATAGTTTCTTTCAAACAGCAGAACCAATTTCCTTTTTCCATAAGTGGTTTACTACCCAAGCAAACTTATATTTAGGTTGTACTGTAGTTCTGTGCTGAGCGTACACACAGGGACACAGAGAGAGATTTTTTAAAAATAACAACAACAACCCAGAGCTTAATCTTCTTTATAGGAACCTCCAGGAGCTGCAATGCATTTTGAACAGCCAAAACCCTGAGCTGGAGCTCAGGGTTTATGCCTTGATTCATCTCTATTTATTTTGTTAAGCCATGAGCAAGCAGAAAATCTAGCAGTCAAATTGATGTGCTTGAAAGAGTCTTGGCAAGCCATCCATCAGCCAGATATTGATTAAGACCATTGCCGCAGCCATTTTGCACAGTAAGCCTTTATATTTTAGCCAGAGAAATCCTTGTGTAGATGTAAATTGACCTGTAAATGCCTTTTGTTTGCCGCAGGGGGGGGGTAAGTCAAAAGTGAGCTTTAATCCGAAGGAAGAAGACAAGACAGCAGACTTCAGACAAAGCATGAACCTAAAAGTTAAGAAACACTCTCTAGAGGTGTTGAATTCCCATCATCCTCTGTTGCCCTTGACCACGGTTTTTTGTGAGGTTGGCAAAAGCAAACCTATCGTTATTTCCTGTGGATCTTTGTCTTTGCTGGGAGGGTCTTGTGACGAGAGCAGAAATAGCAATTTATTGCTTTCCGCTTCAACTGCTACTCTCACTATGTCTTGCCAGATTAACTCCCAACCATCTGACACATTGCTCCCCTAGTTAAATGAGGTGTGGAGAACTTGTGGCTTTTCCTGTGATGCTAAACTACATTCTCACCTCTAATTGGGTGCTTTGGGTTGATGGAGGTTGTAGTTTAGCAGGACCTAACAAGTCACAGTCTCCCACACCACATAATTTCTCAAGCAGAGTCTTTGACCACATACAAAATTGTACTCAGGTTGCTTTCTCCCATTTATATGGGGAAGCCTTCCTATACAGTTTCTCTACTACAACTATCTACTGTTACCTACTGTATACCTACTATATATACCTACTCAAACCATTACAACCAAGAGGGAAAGTTTGACTCTTGGATGTCACTGTATTAAAACATTCTCTCCTTTTTGCAGGCTGTGGATCTGAATGTTACCAGAATTTAGCCAATGTAGCAACCCCAAGTGGAAAAGAAGGAAAGCTGAAGCTTTGAAAAATTTCCTGAAGGACACCTCATTGTAATTCCTACTTTGATTTCTCTATAAAGTTTCTGAATGCTTCTGGATGACTACAGTGATAATTCCCTGACCTGCTGTCCAGATGATTGACTGGTTGATAATGTCTTTAATGTTTTGTCATGTTTTGCCAACATTTTTTAAACAAATCCCAAGCAATTAAATTCACAGCAGATATGCAGGTCTTTATAATGCTAGAGAATGTGGTCAGAGTTGGTAGCCTGGCAGATGAAGGAGAAGGAGAGGAAGAGGGATGTCTGGCTAGAGAGGATGCCCAAGAATATCTCTGATTGTATGGAAATGGAAAAGACTTTGGTGTCAAATGTCACGTACAGAACTCTCCTCTATATAGCATTCCCATTGTGCAGTGGGGATTTTGAAGCAGGCTCTGTTCATTTGCCATTCCTCCCTTGCAATTCCCTTTATGACACATTACAGAGTAGCATCTGCAGAAAGCTGCTGGCACCAAGATGATGACACACACTCAGGGACCTCATCACACAAACACTGCCTTTACATCAAATGCTTGGCCCAATTATGTGTGTGGTCATCCCACATTTGTCTTCATTTGCCTCTTCTGTGGATGCTCAGAATTGCTATGCCTTTGCTACATTCTGGTTGCACTATTTTTAGGTGGAATAAAGGGAATGACAAATTAGTTGAATGCTATTTTTTTTTTTAAAAAAAGCAAGGGACTTTCTTTCCTCCAATCGAACTGGTGACACTGGGCTACTAATGATGCTCTATTTTGCTGAGTTAACCAGCATGTGGGCTCTTTCCAAAGGCTGCAGCTCCCATCCTTTCCAAGCAGTTTGATCCAATATAACTGGGAAATACTATGTTGGGGAAGTTGATTTGAGAAGGACATTTGTGCATCATGCCAACAGCAACAAATTAGCACATTTGTTCTCAAAAGTTAACCA
This sequence comes from Hydrophis major, assembly GCA_033807585.1. Classification (NCBI taxonomy): domain Eukaryota; kingdom Metazoa; phylum Chordata; class Lepidosauria; order Squamata; family Elapidae; genus Hydrophis; species Hydrophis major. Next base: position 260,905,122 of record CM066329.1, read on the forward strand.
AAGTTGGCTCAGTTCAGCAATTGGAATTTGAAGCATCTAGGAATTCCAAGGTTGTTGAGTAAATTGGAAAGTTGAAAAAAAAATACTCCAGAAGAAAACAATGACAAATCACTCCCCTAACACTGCCAAGAAAATTGCAAGTCTATGTCCACGAGGTCGCTACAGGTTGGATTAGGTTCAAGTGTAGCCTTGACCTTGGGCATTTTGCAGGAAATTAGTCCATATTTACAAATCATGGGACATGCCACCAGCAGACAGCTCGACAAGAAACAGAATACATTCATAATCTTTAGCTAGCATCTTCCTTTGCTGAGAAGGGTCAATCCAAGGCCAATCCAATTCCAATATTAGGTATACTGACATATTTTTATTCCTTTTTTTAAACTTCTGAGCTCCAGACTGGAATGCCTTTAGCAATCTGGAAAAGGATCAAGAGCAGCCTTCCAGTTCAGTTGTTTTGCTTTCCATCTTCACCTTCCCCCCATCTTGTCATTATCCCAGATTCCCATCACCACTACAGAATCCATTAGATTCTGATTTAATCCATGATCTCATCCATCTATTATCACTTGAATTATATTTACTTGCCCAGCAAAACTTGAGACTTCAGCCAGTGCATCAAAGAGCAATCTAGGAAATTTCTGGTTGCCATTTCAATTTAGCCAGGACTTTGCACATCAGATGCAAGCAATTATAATAAAGGTGAATATTTAAACTTAATGCCTAAGTATACAGTATTAAGGCATACAGTCCTTTTGGAAATAATCTACCTGTTGACTGAAAAAAAAAAACACTGCAAAATGTTAGGCAAAAATGCTGCAGTCTTATATAAAGATTAATTTTGAGAACCAGTTCAATCTAATGGTTAAGTACCAGGCTAGAAACTAGGAGATTGTGACTTCTAGTCCTGCCTTAGGCATGAAAGCCAGCTGGGTGACTTTGAGCCAATTGCTGCCTCTCAGCTACCCTTCTCACAAGGTAGTTTTTGTGGAGAAAATAGGAAAAGGAAGGATATTGGGCATGTTCACACATATATATAAATAATAATAAAGATGAGATTTTTAAAAAGCCTTAAACGTTTCTGCAAGGGAATCCTACATTGTCTCACAAATAAATAAATGACCACCACCCCACTCCCAGGACAGAAGTGTGACGCATCCACAAATATTTTTTTAATTGTGATTTCTTTCAAAATATTAAAGAAAAAGATGCTTGCACCATTGATATGAAATTTCCTGAGTGGATTGCTCAGCCATTTGTCCTTTAGCATCTTTCCACCTGGATACATGTTCCTCTGGACTGAAAACAGTTGAATTAAATTGCCATGGGAAAAAACGTGAAGCCAAATATGTCTCCCTTCTTTTGTTCTTCCTCTCCCCCATTGTTTCAAGCGTCTTCTGCCAGTTGAAGGGCCAAGAGTATATCCCTCTGCACCATAGAGAAATCAAGGAAAGTGTCAGACCAGGGGTGTCCAACCTTGGCAACTTTAAGACTTGTAAACTTCAACTTTCAGATATACTCAGCCAGGGTCATTCTGGGAATTGAAGTCTACAAGTTTTATAGTTACCAAAGTGGGATACCCTTGAGTCAGAACAAGAAACCCAGAGCTAGAAATGCTCTCTTTCTCTTCCTCAGAGAGTAGCTGGGCATAGGACAATAGACTTCTCTTGGTTCTATTGTGCAGAGTTGAACTGTCCATCTTACTGACTGAAGGCAAACCAATAGTCGCACTGGGCCTACTTTACTTATTTTTAGGTTCTGTGCTTTTCAGTGAGAATTGAAGCTGTAGAAGAAAGAGTTAAGCATTCCTTTCCCCCATAAACTACAGTCTCCAGAATCCTCTTCTCCTATGGATCAGCTGGGCTTATTATAATAGTAGTAAGAGAAGGTCAGAATGGGACAATTTGGGGCAGTCAATTTGCTATAGCCAACTCACCACAGCCAATCCCATTGTGGGACAACTCACTGGGGGGCAATTCAACAATTCAAATATTTAAAATAATCAAAATATTTATTTTTTGTCATTCTCATTCATTTTGTTCCTCCTTTTGCATCTTTTCTTTAATGATTCTATTCCACCACTTCTTTGAAATTAGTGTAACTCTTGTCCTGCAGCGAGTTGGCTGTGGCGAGTTGTCTTTTAGCAAGTTTGCCACAACAAATTGATTGTGGTAAGTTAGCTGTGGCAAGTTGTCCTAGACCCAAATATTATTTAAGTTTAGCTGATGTAGGAGGAAACATTTATGGGGGCACAGATGCAGAAGAAAGAGTATCCCCCCCCTTTCTATGAAGGCAATCGTATTTTGGAATATATTTCTCCCTATGGCCATTTCAAAAGCACTGCCAGGAATACTTGTGGAAAGCTTAGCTTGAATTGCAGGGCTGCCAACCTTGAGTGATAGTTCGGAGTGAGACACTGCGAGGGAGCGGAGCGACCGAGGGGGGGATGGTGTGGAAGGGGGGTGCCCCCCCTTCCACGGTAGGGAGCTTTGACAATTTTACATTTTAAATGGTGCAATCTGATGCATACTTTAGTCATGATTTGGACATATACATACATACATACATGCAAGCAGCACCAATGTACTTGAACCGGATTTGTAAGATATTAATAATGCAGTTCACTGACCATCTTGGCCGGAAAGGGTCCACATTCTTGGGCCTCTGCCCATCTGCTCCGTCCCTTTGGGCTGCTCCGGCTCTCCTCCTCCTCCAGGGTCCCTGGCTGAGAGGGGCGTCCCAAGTGCCTGGGATCCGGCCCCTCCAGGCTGCCTCTTCAGGGCCACAGAAGCCTCCCTCACATGGCCCCGGGGGTGGAGGGGGCCTTGCCAGGGTTCCCGGCCTTGGAGCTGGGCAGAAACGGCCTTTCCCAGCCCTCTCCCACCCTCTGGGCCTCCCACCTGCGGAGGGGAGGGGGATCCAGGCTGAGTCTTGGACCCACCAGCCTCACAGTCCAGCTGAAGGGTCGGAAAGGGCCAGGCAGGCAGATGGACACACACACACACACACACACAGAATGGGGGGGGGAGGCTGGTGTCCTTCACTCCCCAAACGCCCCCCTCCCAGTCTGTGCATGGGACCCCCAGCAATGCTGCCATCAGCTGCTCCCCTGCAGGGAAGTCCTGGATTGTCTGGGGGAGGAGAGGAGAGGACAGTGGCCACTCCCCCCCCCTTTTGCTTGGCATTTGTGGGGAGACCCCTCAAGGCGAGATTCCTTTCCAGGGGCTCCCAAAGAGCATCCAAACGTTCCTGGCATCAAGTGGGGAAAGAAGCCTAAAAAGAGAGAAACTCCTGCACCGGCTGCGATTGGGGCTCGGAGGGGACAGGAACCCCCCCTCCTTGCAAGCCCCCCTCGCCCCGCTCCAGCCTGCCCTCTGGCGGGACCCCCTTCCTGGAGAGGCTCCTCCCTGCCAGACCCTCTTGCAGCCTCTTGGACCCAGGGGAGGCTGGGGGGGGCGCATATCTAGGTGCAAAGGGCGGGGGGAGGGACACAATGTACCCGGGAAGGAGCCCTCCCCCCCTCTTCCCCCTCCCTCTCCAGGGACTTCCCATCAGGCTGGGGAGCAAGAGAAGCCGAGGCGCGCAAGAGGCCAGCCACGGCAGCTCCCCTTGCGAGAGGGAGGCCGGAGAGGGACGCGCCTTTGCGCCCCAATCCCAGCGGCCTTGAGACCAGACGGGTGCGGGGAGGGGATGATGGGAGCTCAGCTCTCGAGAAAGGCCCAGGGATGCCCTGTAGTCGTACTTCATGGGGGATAGAGAGTTCGTCTCTCTCATCTCCGCCTGCCAGAGCAGAGTGCAGCGCAAGGGTTAAGCCCAGAGAGTTGTGACATCCTAGAACGGAAAGGAGCAATCGCTTCCTGCAGCGTGGAATTCTCTCCTCACCCCAGTACAGAAATCAATGCGGGCAACGTCCTCTCGCACATGCTCTGTTCGCCCTCTGAAGCCGCCCAGGATCGGAGGCTTCACTTCTCGAAACTTTGGGCTTGGGCATATCGATATTCGGAATATCAGAGAATGTAGAGATATATTTATTTTTGTACATTCCATTTTGGGGGTTTAGCGTGAGATTTCGTTTATCAGAGTGAGACAGTCAAAATTGGTTGAATTGCATGAGTCTCACGCTGATTGCGTGAGAGTTGGCAGCCATGGAATTGTTCAAAGGAAATGGCAGCGAGAAGGGAGGGTTAATTAACTGTTCCTCCCTGCATGCTGCAGCATCCTAAAATATCCTCTCTGCTAAACACACACTTGTAAATAAAATAAAATCTTCCAGCTGGAACTCTATATAGAATGGTTGTCTTAAAATATGGGAATAGGGGGAGGGGGTTTGGGGTTATATTTCAAGGCACCTAACTTTGGTTATATTGTTCTTTTTAAAAAAATAAAAGTTGCTGTTTCTCAAAGTTAAAGGCTGATCGGAAAGGCTGCATTGTGGAATGTGTTTGTGTGGTCTCTCGGTTCAAGCGCTGTTCTTCCCAAAGGAAAGCGTTGTACACTCAGAGAGAAAGTGCAAGGTTTTTGTGTAGGGTTTTTTTTAATAGTGGTGGTAGGGTTTTTTGGATAATAAAAAGTGACAGCCCTATTCTTCTCATTCCAAGCTGTGGAACAATGCCACCACACACACATACTTAGGGGGACATAATAGCCGACACTAGCTTCAGGGCCTCTAAAATGCTGCAGAAACACTGATGAAATTTAAAAAAGAAAAGAAAAGCAGGCCAGGATTCCTGTGGTTCTTTAAAACTTAATTAACCCAAGTCGCCTTGCATGTACAATTTCTGGAAGCAAGCTCTTGAACTGTGCAAGTATTGAATATTGTAATTATGGAAGTACATAAAGCGGTACACATTATGACACTCACTTAGCACTTATCTAACACATTTAAGGCTTTATATACAGGGCCTTAGTCATGCTTAAATGGTCCCACTGAAAGAAGGCCCAATATTATTATTATCACATATATAGTTGCAACTTAAATTCCAATTTATAAACTGGTTCCAGAAAATCCTATGGACAATCTGGAGTGCAAAGTTAATCCCATGTCCCTCAAGTTTTTTAAAAAATCTATATACACTATGCCAGTTTTGTGCATATTTATGACATATGGATAAAAAGTTAAGACTTGTGTGGTTAATGCCTAACAAATAATGTAGTTCTTTTATAAGGTGGCAGGCCTCTCTCAGTGTAACTTGCTTGTTGCTATCTGATTTAAAGGTTGTCTGCCGCATAAAGGCAATTATAATAGCTTACTAATCCATATTGGCTGGAAAAAATGTTTGCATAATTCTTGCAAATTGCATCAGGAACCCACGTAGGATCATAGCAAGTTTAATTTTGAATGTATAATGAAGTCTCTATTAAAGCTTTTTCTTTGCCTATTTCCATACCAGTGTTAAATGTATACGCCTCTGTTTCTCTCCCTCCCTCAGCTATCAGTTTTAGTCCAACCCCCCCCCCCCCGCCCCCCCAAAAAAAGCACAGTAAAGTTCAGGCTGATGAATTTTGCAAACATCAGATTGGACAGATGGGTATTGCAGTCCCCATTAAGTTCCAGTTCATTTCATTTCTGGCAGCTAAAAGATGGAGCAGAAATGACACATTGTAAATCATTTTTTTCCTTTGGTATATGATCTGCATTTTTAAGCAATATCACTATAAAATCTTACAAAAAATAAATGGATGCCTTTGGGAAGATAGGCTATAATAGACCTCTGCCAAAACTTCTGGCATCAACAGAACAAGTTTTCTGTACAATATTGTTTTCTGTCTAGTCACAGCATTGCACATCCCTCCTTTATCCCTCCCTACTTCTTCCTGAGAGGAGATTATCACTGAAGGAAAAGCATTGCTGGTAATAGAACATAGATGAATAGAATTGGAAGGGACCTTGGAGGTCTTCTAGTCCAACCCCCTGCTTGAGCAAGAGACCCTATACCATTTCAGATAAATGACTGTCCGGTCTCCCTTGATGGAGCACCCACAACTTCTAAAGACAAGCTGTTCCATTGGTTGATTGCTCTCACCGTTAGGAAATTTCTCCTTACTTGTAGGTTGCTTCTCTCCATGGTTTCTTGTCTAGCCTTTTGATGCTTTGGGAAATAGTTTGACCCTTTCCTCTTTGTAGCAACCCCTCAAATATTAGAACACTGCTTGTCATCAAATCTGGTCACGTTGCCAACTTCAAAAGCCAATACAAAAATCTATGCCACCAGATAAAAACTGAATGCACTAATTATCACATTAAACAAGAGGAAAACCTTCTACACACCAATTCCACCCATGCTTTCTACAATTTTGTAAACAACAAACTAAAAGACTCAAGGTCCATCCCACCCTTAAAAGAACCAAATGGTAAACAATGCACAAGGCATAACAGCTTATAAGTTCTTTTCTAAGAAAAAATAATAAAAGAAGAAAACCAATAGAACATAACAATTCCAAATTATAGTATCAATACTTTATCTATTTAACTTCATATCTTATCCCAACTTCTCCTTTTCATCCAAATTATTTCTTATTAATTAAATTTTTTTTTCCTTTTTTCAATATACAAAATCAAAAAAAAAAAACATAACAAAACCTTTATATATCCTTTCATATCTTATTACCATTTTCAATAATATTCTTTGTCTGTTCTATTTCCAACTATCCATTCATCTTTTTTCTTTTATTATACTTCTCCTATAAACCAATTGGAGTAACGTCTATAACTCATTACCCTAACTTAAAAGTACTTCATATAACAATTTTTCTTGGGATTCTGTTTAATAGATTCTAAAATTACACAATGAATTTTATATTCTAAATACACATATAAAAAACACAATCTTATGTACCCTCCAGAATCCCTCTTTTATCCTAAATTAAATTCACCCATTGTCTCTGAATAAACTTTTTTTCTTTAGATCTTGCTTCCCCCCATTGAGGCTTCTCCTCCCCCCCTTTCTCTCTTGCTTATTCTTCTCCTTGCCCTTTTTACCCCTTTGTCTTTCCTCCTCCCTTTTCTTACTCCCTTTCCTTTGCTTTCTAACCTTGCCTCCATCTTTCCGCTCATTTTTCTCTTCTTTGGTTGTTTTTATAATTCTTAAAATCCCCTTTTTCTTATCCTTTTTCTCCTCCTCCCCGGAAAGAACCCATTGTTCATCAAAGATGGCTTCTTCTTCCTCTTCTTCTTTGTCCCAGTCCTTCTGCTGCGTAGTCAACTTTTCATAAGTACATAACACCATTTCTAAGAATTGAAACAAAGTGCCCAAAGTAACTTCTTTTTTATATTTTTGATATTCAGTCTTTAGTTCATCCACAAGCGATGCCATTATGAAAAAAGAAACTTTTCCCAAAACAACCACAAATATTTTTAATCAAGAATAATTCAAAAAAAATTCCAAAAATTAATACTTTTCTTCCTTCTTCTCTTTCTCTTTCTGGGGTTAATGTTTAATCAAAGAGGTCCAATTACCATATACCTTTCTTTGGGATTCTAGGCAATCTCCTCCTTTTTCAGCTTCTGCTCCAATTTTTTTTCCTCTCCCTTCCCACTTGCAATATCAATTTTAAATAATCAGAAATCCATACCTCCAACAAGGGTTTTCCAATTTCTTAAGTTTTTCAATGTCCAAAAACCCTTTTGTCCCTTAGCTTCAACTCTCAAAACAATTCACTTTCAATGTCCAATATGTCCAAACATATCTGCTGTTTCCATGGGGTGGGAGAGTGAAGAAAAAAAAAAGTTCCCTTTAACAGCTTCTCCGCCGCTTTCGATCTTCTTAGGGATACAATGTATCCTCCAGCAACTCAAACAGCTCAGTTCCAACCAATTTGAAAGATGTTACTTGACCCGGCTCAGACAGCACTTTCACTCTTCTTACTTCCTCCAGCGCAATCTTACCCGGTTGCTGGCTTCTTTGTGGCGGCCATTGCTGACCACCGCTCTACCGCCTTGGGAAAAAGGGGTTTTTCTGGAGGAGGAGGGGGTCTGCGACACCCCCAACCCCCTGTCCGACTCCCCTCTCTCTTCAGCTGTCCCTACAGGGCAGCCATATCCCCCTGACCCATCTGGATTGGGGGTACCTCGGCGGCTAGCACAGCAGGAATCGCGAGCTGTCGCAAATTCCTGCTGCCCCGAAGCCACGCGAAACCAGAAACCAAAATAAATTGATAAAAATGATTTATATATATATATAAAAAAGAAAATGATAATAAGATATGGAAGGATATATAAAGTGAATATGATGTTTGAATTTGTGTCTGTGTGAAGAGTTTCAACCCGGGATCAGACAACCTTCAGAAAAGATCTTTTAGTTTTGTTTATGTTTTATTGTGTTTTCTGTAAAATTAATAAAATTTGTTTAAAAAAAAAAAAAAGAACCAAATGGTAAAGACTGCAATGATGATACCATACATATCAATTTTACAGAAGACATTGTTGAAAAAGCACTATGCAATCTAAAACTGTCCCTATCTATTGGACTGGACAGAATATGTGCCTACTTTTTTAAAAAGCTATCCACTGCCATAGTCAAACCTCTAAGCATAATCTTTGAAAAATCTTTCAGGACCAGCTCCTTGCCAAAACTATGGTCACAAGCCACAGTCATCCCCATCTTCAAAAAGGGAGACCCCAGGCTAGCTGAAAATTACAGACCAATCTCTTTATGCTGCGTCACCTGTAAAGTCATGGAATCAATTATTAACCAATCCATTATCCTCCACTTAGAGACAAACAACCTACTCTCTAATAAACAATTTGGTTTCAGAAAAAAACTATCCTGTAATCTGCAACTCTTACACTGCAAAAACATATGGACTACACAACTCGATCAGGGCAAAGCAATAGATGCAATCTACATAGACTTCTGTAAAGCCTTTGATTCAGTGGTACACAACAAACTACTCCTAAAACTAAAGTCTTATAGTATCTCTGGACACCTACATAACTGGATAGAAGCATTCCTGTCAAACAGACAACAAATGGTCAACATTGGGAGAATCCTATCAAATTCTGTGCTTGTCAACAGTGGTGTCCCCCAAGGCAGTGTTTTAGGACCAACTCTCTTCATACTCTACATAAATGACCTCTGCAATCATATTAAAAGCAACTGCGTTCTCTTCGCTGATTATGTAAAGCTGTTCAATACCACAGACAATACTATTACCCTCCAAAAAGACCTTGACTATGTATCAGAATGGTAAATCAAATGGCAACTTCAAATCTCAACAAATAAATGCTCTGTCTTACATATTGGCAGAAAAAATCAGAAAATAAAATTCAAGCTAAATAGTCAAGATTTGTTGAGGATCCAAACTTTGTCAAGGACCTTGGAGTACTCATCTCAAATCATCTAAGTCAGGGGTCCCCAACCACCGGGCCCCGGACCGATACTGGTCCGTGGATCACTTTGTACCGGGCCGCAAAGAAATAAAAATAAAAAATAAAATAAAAATGGCGGCTTTCTTCGCCTTCAGTGAATGCTGCTGGGATCAGGGATCAAGAACACAAAGGAGAGAAGGGGAGGGAGGAAGCAACCGAAGCCTGTCCTGCTCTCCGGCTCAGCGGCTTCGGTTTCCTCCCGCCTTGTTCCTCTCTCAGTCGCTCTCTCGCTCCTCCACCAGCCCAGGAAGAAACTGCTTCAAAGAAGCTGGGAGGGTGGCTTCCTGTCGGTGCAGCTCCTCTGAAGTGCCCGTTCACCCCCAGCTGCCCGTAGTTTAACCCAGTGCTCCGTTCTGCCTGCCTGCCTGCCTGCCTGCCTGCCTGCCTGCCTGCCTGCCTTCGTTTCTGGTTGTTTCGGAGCAGCTTTGGCTGAGAATAATAACTATTCGCCTCTTTTTCTCAGCCGAAGCTGCTCCAAAATAACCAGAAATGAAGGCAGGCAGAACGGAGCACTGGATTGAACTGCAGGCAGCTGTGTGGGGGTGAACGGATGGTTCGGAGGAGCTGTGCTGACAGGAAGCCACCCTACTGGCTTCTTTGAAGCAGTTTCTTCCTGGGCTGGTGGAGGAGTGAGAGAGCAATTGAGAGAGGAACGAGGCAGACACCTGAGGGATGAGGCTGTGGGAGGGAGGGAGACACCTGAGGGATGAGGCTGAGGAAGGCAGGGCCGAGAAGCGGGGCTTCTCAGCCATCCTGCAGGGACTTGTCCTGAGCCGCAGAGACAGCCGTGGGCCACCACCACCCAGCGCTCAGTTTTGAAGGCGCTCCTCAGCCAGGCACAGTTTCTGAATCTGCAGCTGAAACCCTCCGTTTTAAATGTCCCAATAGAAGAGAATATCTGTCATTCAGGGTTGCAATGAGGAGGCATTGGCGCTCCCTGAACTTGGTGGTTTGCTGGCAGACGTTTTATTACCCGACTAGGTAACAGATGTTACCTAGTCAGGTAATGAAACGTCTGCAAACAAACCACCAAACTCGGAACACCCGCCCACGGTCCTTAAAAAAGTGTTTCTGCGTGAAACTGGTCCCTGGTACAAAAAAGGTTGGGGACCACTGATCTAAGTGCTAGAGCCCACTGTAACTACATAGCCAAAAAGGCATTAACAGTTGTTAATCTAATCTACATAGCTTCTTTTCTGGTAATATCACACTACTAACTAGAGCATACAAAACATTTGCTAGACCTATACTTGAATACAGCTCATCAGTCTGGAACATCAGTCTGGATATCATGTATCTGATATTAACGCAATTGAAAAAGTCCAGAAATATTTCACAAGAAGAGTTCTCCACTTCTCTACTCATTGCAGAATACCTTATGACACCAGACTTGAAACTCTAGACCTAGAACTACACTGCCTCCGGTCCGATCTAAATATAGTCTATAAAATCATACATTGCAATGTCCTACCTGTCAACGAATACTTCAGCTTCAACCATAACAATACAAGAGCACACAATAGATACAAACTCAAGGTTAACTGCACCAAACTTGACTGCAGAAAATACGACTTCAGCAACAGAGTGGTCAATGTCTGGAATACTCTACCTGACTCTGTGGTTTCTTCCCCAAACCCCAAAAACCTTAGACTGTCTACTATTAACCTCACCCCTTTCCTAAGGGGTCTGTAGGGGGTGTGCATAAGCGCACCAATTGTGCCTACAGTCCCTGTCCTATTGGTTTTTTTTTAATTTTTCTTATAAGTATCTATCTCATGTATTCAAAACTATATTTATTCTTATACCTGTATCTTGTAAGCGAATGACAAATCAAATAAATACTAAATACATGTCTCCCCTAGTTCTTCTTTTCATTAGACAAACTCAATTCCTGCAGCCGTTCTTCATATTTTAGCTTCCAGCCTCCTAGTTATTCTTGTTGCTCTTCTCTGCACTCTTTCCAGAGTCTTAACATCTTTTTTATATGCGGTGACTGACTCTCCCTCCTCCATTCTCTCTCTCATCCTTACAACTCTGTAGAATGGGCCAGAATTATAAGTGCATGGCATACTAGAAAAACAAGGCGGCTGAATAGATGATAACATACTTTATATCCCAAGAAGGAAAATTTGAACAAAAATTTCCCAATTTATACTTTTAAAGATTACATGCCAATCTCAGGGTGGGAATCCTGCATATACATTAGACAGCACATTATTTTTCCATCTTTGGAGACAGTTTCAAAACAGGTATCTGTGACAAATGAAAGCACTGCAGATTTTGAAACATGTCTGATGTTTTCCTGTATGAGAAATGGCATTCCCGGAAAATCCAGGCAACATTAACCTCTAAGAATTCTGGGGAATTGTAGTCCATCATATCTAGTAGATGCCAGATTGGGGAAGACTAGATCAGCAAGTGAATCTGAATGGCAACAGATGGTTCTGGCGTCTTATTAAACCTACAACTTTTGGGAGAGGGAATCCAATCAAATGCAGCATTTCTGCATATGCTTCACTAATATGGCTGTCTGATCCTTTGTGAAGATCACATCCTCCCATGAGTGGGATGTTTAAGCATCCACTAGGCAGTCTGTTGAAGAGAGAATCTGCTTTTCTTGGCTGAATGTTATGACAAGAACAAGGTCACCAGAGCTAATGATGATGTTGAGGCCTTAATGTCATTGGAGTTCACTTCCCATTACAGGGAGTGAAATATTCATGGAAAATGTCCAGTTCTTGCCTTGGTTTGGCCAATCAGAAGCCTGGGGGAAAAGCAAAGATGGCATTCTTGGCTCAGTTGCTTGTCTGTTGCTAGGTTTGCAACTAACCGTGAAGACTGATACTTGACTTGAGTTGTACCCAACCATAGAAGAAAAATCCTAGCCTGTCTCTCCTTTCATTCCTATTTCAGGCAAAAAGATTAGGCCCAACCATTTCTCTCTTCTGTCTCCCCATTGCTGCTAGGTTGTATGTTTGCACTGTTTAAAGTATTCATCATTCAGAAGTGAATTGAAAACATTTGCTATCAGACATGTCCCAAAATATTGGGATATCCTTTCCCAACTTTAACCTAGAGTATTGTGGGCTCTGCCCCATTTCCAATGCTCACCAGTTTGGCTTGTAAGAGTTGGCAGTTATCTCTTACCATCAAGGTCAGTTACTGGTTAGAAAGTTGGCACAGGTTCAAATTCCAGATCAGCAATGGAGCTCATTCAACCCCTTGGAGTTTGCTTCATGTTGCTTTCCAGCACAGCCTATTTTAATGCTATTTTGACCATGGGAATCAATGATTGAAGCATTGAGAAGTTTTGCTACAGAACTCAATGCTTTGGAAAAATGCTGTTGTTTCTTCTGCTTCTACCTTTAATGCTTCTGAATAAGAACAATTTAATGAGGATGATTGTTTTAAAACTTTTAAAACTCAATGTTAAAATTTAATTTAAAATTTAATTTAAAGCAGTGTATTTTAAAATGTAATTTGTAACTTAATATAAAACTTCTTGAATCTCTTATACCTTACAGAATCGACCATAAATCTCCATCTTATGTGTATCATATGATTATGCATTTTTTTCATATATCTTTACTGTTGCTGTCCAGGTATTTTATGTGGTACAGTAAATAAATGAGGAATAAGGAAACATGAGGAGAAATGAACATGGCAAAATGAAGGCCCAGTACTTTTAGTCCTTGGTCTTCACATGTTACATTGAGTGTGTGCGCAGCCAGAACGCCCAAGTGAGTGGTAAATAGCCAATGAATGAAAATGCAAACTTATGCTTCTTTATGCAAGTGATATTAAAAATGTGATATAAACCTGACTCTTGGCTCATTTTCCTTTTGTTGAAGTTTATTGAAATTGTCAACAGAGGTGCCTTCTGCTTCTGCACAGAAATAAAGCATTTGAATTCCACTTTCCTCAACTCTGCATGAATAATTGGTCCACTCTTGGCCATCAAAAGGATGGAAAAAATACAGACATTTTTGTTTGCTACATATTATTTGTGCAATATAGATCAAGGGCTGGTTAATATGACCCTGGGGTTTAATGATGGCCTTGTCAGAAGGTGACCTCAAAGTGATCTTCTGTGAAATCTGCTGCTAACCAAACTTGCTAATCAAATTTGTTGTGCCCTTGTATGGTGATTATGATGACAATTATGGTTTTATTTATCAAGGAATAACATAATGCAAGAACACATGTTTTTAATTAGTGTTTGGGAATCTGATTCCCAGCCAGGAATCTAGGAATAATTTGGGTAACATCATACCTAATGATGTAAAGCAAGATGTAAATCCACTGTTGATAAAGCCAATATATTTAGTTCTTGTAAAAATGTGTTTGATCTATTTGATATTCTACCTAATGTACTGATAAGAATAATTTTCCAATGTTTTAAATATAATCTATCCATTTTAATCAGTACATCTCTGTATTTTGTACATCTCTGTATTTTGTAATTCTTCCCTATTCTTTTCCTTCAGTTCTGCTGTCACTAGGTATTGCCGCATCTACAAAAAGTATTCTTTTCTATTATTGTTACATCTAGTGTGTTGTTTACTAGCTGGCAGTGAATTATATGTGGTTATCCCCCTCCCAAAAAAAAAACAATTAGTAGAATTCAACAATTTTTCCATTTTTTTTGTGCTTATACCACATTCCCTGTCATGGTTATTAATCCTGCCTTTAAAGAAAGAAGTTTGACTAACAAAATAAAACCATATGTCTGTGTTCATTAGTTGCAAAGTTTGAGGGTCATCTGACATTTCTCAACTTGACAAATCACTTCACATAAGGTAGTTGAAGATAAAGAGAGATGATACCATGTCTGATGCTTGGAAGTCTTGGGGGGGAAAGAACAAATTTAATTACAAGTGGTTCTCCATTTACAGCCATTTATTTAGTGACCCTTTAAAATTACAGTGGCATTGAAAAAAGTGACCTATGACCATCTTTCATACTTATGACCGTTGCAGCATCCCCATGGTTATGTGATCAAAATCCAGGTGTTTGGCAACTGGTTCATATTTATGAGGGTTGCTGGCATGTGTTCCTCTTTTTTTTTTCAACTTTCTAACCAGCAAAATCAATGGACAAGCTGGATTCACTTAACAACATGTTACTAGGGATAAACTGCAGTGATTAACTTAACAACTGTGGCAAGAAAAGTCTTTAAATGGAGCAAAATCCTCTTAACAACTATCTCACCTAGCAACAGAAATTTTGGGCTCAATTGTGGTTGTAAGTCAAGGATTACCTGTTTAATATAGTGAAAAAAATGTCCAGCAGTTGGCTGAAAATAATTGATCTAGCTGATCTCATTTGGCTTGAAAATGTTGAATGGATTTAAGATCTTGGTCCATCATCTATCTCCATCTATCTGAGAGGCTTTTTTAAAACCAAACATCTAAGCATCCTTTTTAATCATTCCAGTTCTCCCTACTTTCTTCCTTCATCTGCCGTTAGCCTAGGACTTCTACTTTTAATGGTATTGGTGTTATTACATTAATCTTTTAATTATGCATGAAGCCTTTCAAAAACTGCAACGAAGGAACCTGAATATTTCATACAGAGCCTAAATGTTTCATGCCTGCTTACCAAGTCAAATTAATACGGAGGACCGATCAACTCATCTGTCTAAAATATGCAAAGCACTTGTGCAGAAGTAACAGCCATTGCTCATATTTCATCAGCCCAGTGTCTTTTCTTTCTGCTCCTTCTCAAAGGAGGAGATCAAAGGGTTTAGATGTCTTGACTAAACATCATCACTTCTCAGAAAGAAAGGAAGAAATGAAGTTTGCCTTGGAAGGAAATATGGCAGGGGAAGGGGGCACACCTATGACATAAAAAGAAAACATTAATTATGAGCAAGCAGCCAGCCTTTCACCATCTTCTACCTAATAATTTCTAAATGCCTTCACAGTGCAAACCTAAGTAGTATTTGAGGCCAATCTGCCATCTGGAAACTTATGCAATCAAGAACATCGTGTCTTTCCTAGCCACGTTGCTGATTTTCTTGAATGTCTCGTCCCATCTCTGCCTCAATGTCTCTCCTACTTAGCACAAAAAAAGGACTGATCTCAAAACTTCCCCAGCAATTCCCCAACAAATGAAAAGGCCCCTCAAAATTCTAGTCTGCTTCTCCCACATCAATACATTATTTAAAATGCCATCTCTTCTTGCAGAGCTTTTGACTAACATTAGGTCCTCAAAGCAGACAGGCATGGCATGCTACCTCTCGTTCTATTAGCTAGTTGAAAGAGCAATTTCATCCCACACTCTTTCCAATTGAAAAAGAGAGAGAACTGCTCTCTATATATGCATGTGCAAAATTTACAAGCTCTCACAATTATTGTTAGCAAGCCTACATCTTGGGAAACTGTCAAGATTTCAGGAAGAGGTTGAAGTTTAGAGCGGGTTCCAAATTTGCCTACAGAAATTCCCAGTTTTAATATTGCTTAATTGTATATGCCACCTTTATTATTTTTATAAATAAAAAACACAATACTTCATCCTCCTATTTTCTCCACAACAACCACCCTGTCAGGTGAGTTAGACTGAGAGAATGACTGGTCCCAAATCATCAAGTTGGGTTTCATGTTTGAAGTGAGACTAGAACTCACAGGCACCTGACTGACTTTAGCCTGTTGCCCTAACCAGTTAAGAATATCAGTTAATCAGCTGTGCCCAAATCTGAACCCAAATTGTTGGAAATATCTTCTTTCACTCATGGTGACTATGCCCCGAAGTTAAAAAGTATTGGATTAAAATACAATAATGGTTGTACAAAATTACAAAATGTCAAATAGAATTGAAGCTGGAATTGTTCCTTTTAGAAATAATTAAGGGGAAATATAATAAAAAGATAAAATACATGATCTTGCATATAAACACAGCAGTGAGAATCGCACTAGCACAATGTTGGAAAAAGGATATTATATCGCCAGAAGGTCTAGTAATCCAAAAGATCTTAGATTGTGTGGAAATGGATAAACTCACTCTAAAGTTAAAAGGAAAGGAAGACTCTGAATATTATACGGTTTGGGAAAATTGGTATGGATTGATGGACAATAGGAATAAGAATTGTAGAGATTAGAAGAAGATGTAGAAATGTATATGAATAATTAGAAATGTATGGAAATGTGTGTATGTAACAAAGATGCCTCAGTACTGTTAAAGATGATTGAGATTTGTAAAAGGAAAAAAGTACAGTAAAAATATTTTAAAAATATTTTAAATATTCTTAAAAAAAGAATATCAACTAATCATGGAAAAGCTCCTATCTAGGATCCTCTTCCAATCAAAATTAACAATGGTGTGCAAGATAGACAAATATTCTCACCTACTGTAAAAAAAAAATGCTGAGTTTCTTGTTGAGTCAAAAAGAGCTGTAATCTGCTTTTAGGCCTCAGAAAGTGTCAACAATAATAAATATAAGTCCTGCTGTTTTGAACACGCTTTTAAAAAAATCAAACTAAACATTTGCTGTGTCCTGCTGAGATATTAATAGCTACTTAGGCTGTTTGAACAGTCACTGATGGGCAGAAGGTGCAGTTTAATGGTTGGACATTTATGTATTTTAGAATTTGAAATCTCAGTTCCCAACAGTCTTAGAGGCAATGTGGTTGATGCGTGGTCAAATATGTTCTGAGCAAACGAATACAGCAATAATCATTGGTGAACAAGCAGATGTAATTATCCCTCCATCCCAAGAAAGGATTCTTGACAAGAATACACACACAAATGAGGGGGGGGGTGTTTGTGTGTGTGTGTGTGTGTGTTCAGAAAGTAGCTGAATACTTCTTTGGGTAATGCTGAGAAGTTTTACAAATTTTAGAAATGTCACACACAATGGATTATTTTATATCACAAAGTAATATTTATTTGGAATAGATCATGCTGGACTCCAAATTCATGTTCCTTTTCCTCTTAGTTTTAATCTACATGTTAGACTTTTTTCCTGTTGGTTTAGATGGTGTCATTTATTTGCTTTTGCTGATCAACATTTTTGAGACTTCCTGGGCAAATATGGGCTAGATTCAATCAAATCTAGTTCTCAATTTCAAATTAATAGAAAATCCTCCTCCTCCTCCTCTTCCTCCTCCTCTTCCTCAAGATACAATATTCTGGCTTTTGCTCTTCTGGCAGCCTCAACCATTGTTATTTGATGCTGTTGTAGTGAATTTTTGATGTCTCTCCATCTTCTTCTGTGTCTGTCTGTCTCGTGTTAATTGGCCTTCTCTTTTTGTATATTTATTTATTTTGTTTGTTTGTCAAGCATGTATGAGAAAACAAGTATAAGTATGAACATAATATATAACCAGATCAGTATAAACAGGTATAAGTATATACATAATAAATGAGCACGAATAAATGGATAAATGGGAACAGTAAAACAGGGATGGTAGGCACGCTGGTGCGCTTATTCACATCCCCTACAGACCTCTTAGGAAAGGGGTGAGGTCAATAGTAGACAGTCTAAGGTTAAAGTTTTTGGGGTTTGGGGAAAAAAACCACAGAGTCAGGTAGAGTATTCCAGACATTGACCATTCTGTTGCTGAAGTCGTATTTTCTGCAATTGAGTTTGGAGTGGTTTACTTTGAGTTTGTATCTATTGTTTGCCCGTCTATTATTGCAATTGAAGCTGAAGTAGTCATTGACAGATATATGTCTTGTATACATATGCTTTGTATGGTATAGAATCACAAGACACCCTATCCTCTCAAGATGAGCAAAACATTTAAATGGTTAAAGACCAGTTGGTTACTATTGGGCAAGCACCTATCTACCTAGATAGGGATAGGGCAAGGACTTTGTTGCTAGGATGCAATTAGCAAAGGGGAACAACCAGAATTGTGCAGCTGGTGGGAGAAGACTCCACGTACCTGCTGCTTATTTTGAGTGAAGAACAGAACTGGCTATTATTTGTGGTGGGATTTGCTTTCCAGATTTGCTCAGCCTGAACTAGCTTTGAAAAAAGCAATGCAGTGATTACAAACTCTTATGAATAGAAGTGATGTAGATTACCTGACCTGATGTACAGATCAGCACCTAATTATCCACCAGCGCTTGAATGCTCTGACACAGTTCTACTCAAAAAACTTTCGCATTGCATTTTAAAATGCCTGCTTTGGAAGTTTTATTAATTATATAGATGTGATTTTTTTTTTCATGCCAATTTAACAACAGGGGAAAGGATGAGATTCATATAAAAACGGCATGAGTCAAATATTTGGGGCAAAATACATGTCAAATGACACCAGCATGAGTTCATTTGCCTAGCACCACTTTATTTATTCATAGATTTATTCATAGGAATTGTGAAAATGTCATAACTATAGTCCTATTCATTTCACTATCCTCAAGAAATTCATTCTTGAAAATTTCGGTCTTGAAACATTGTGGTTTTCTGTGAAATATTATCTTTGTTCTTTCTTTGAGATATCAAATTCTCCCCCACTCACTCCTTTGGCTTGCAATAAGCAACACTGATAGAATGGACATGTGAATAACAATATTACTATTCAAATGACTTTGTTTGATTGTGTATTTATGTTGTTTTTGTCGCCTAGAAACCATACAGATTTTGTCTATGACGATCTAGCTCTAATATGGTTTTTTAGATCTTCCAATGGTGCACTAATCATCACTGTAATTTTCTTGCTCCTGATTGTCATCTTCTCTTTCCTTTCAGCTTTTCCAGCACAGAGCTAGGTCTTCTAATTTGTGCTTTGAGTGATAATTCTGCATTGATTTGCTCAATGATCCATTGGTTTGTTTCTTGACTGTCCATGGTATTCTCAGCAATGTTCTCCAACACCAAAGTTCAAAAGCATCAATATTCTTTCCAACTTGCTCTTCAAAGTCTATCAAATGAGTTTAGGAGTGCATAATAAACATCCGTTGAGTGGTGAGTGATAGAATCATAACAATGTTGTGTCAGAGCATTTACAGTATGACTACCATTATGAGACAACCCAGGAGCAAAACACAGCACACAGAGACTTAGACAGTTAACAATGGTTTGTCTACAACAATTATATACAGAAATATACGTGGTAGGCAAAGTAACTTACAAGCAAGCACAACTTCTTCTTAACTCTTACAGGGAGAACTCTGCAATGAATACTGAAGGAGAGATGACATGCCCTCTAATGGTTGCCTCTTATATAAACATCTCTTAACTCTTTAAGAGTTAAGAGTTAGAACATACCCCCAGTCTTAAAGGGAAATACGCATGCTATGTGAATCACCTTCATTTCATCAGCCACATCTGGCAGCTATTACTGCTGGTCAGCTCTTAAATCCCAAGACTTTAACAAGTTGGAAGAAATATCCAGGTATAGGTCCAAGCCAGGAGAAAGGCACTGGAAACAAAATGGAGGCTGATTGAAAAGAAAGGTTCTCTTTATTGATGAAACAGAACCACCAACCACATGTGATTCTGAGCAGCTGACAAAATGGAGTTGGTGGGTTTTTATACTTTCTGGATCTCTGGGGTCATGTAGGGTTTATATGGAGGTCACAGATGACTCTACAGGCAAAAGAGGAAATGCAAATCATAGGAGATGCTTGTCTGAGTTAATTTTGTCAACCTTTTGTGTGTTGCTTATCTGAGTTTCTGTCTTGTCTCAGTCGTTCTGAATGAATTTCCAAATCTGCATTTCTAAAAGCTGGCCTCCCCGGTTTCTGCTTGGGGCAGGGAAACTGGGGCTGGTTTCTGCTTCCCTTAAGATTTTTTTTCATTTCTCCTTTAAGGGAAATATTTTTATTCTGCCTTTTTTAATATTTCCAAAAACCTTTCATTCTTGGAGGGCGGGGGGTTCCCACAACAACAAACCCAACACTGTCACTAAATTGCCCATGGCTTACATAATGGACATAATGGACATAATGTACAATATAAGCATTACATAAACAACAAGCTTATTTTCATAAAGAATACATTTCTGTATTCTGTATTCCAAACCATCTCTCTCCTTTGATTGAAGAAGAGTTTAATGCTATTGTTTATTGCTACAGATAAATCACTGGCAGTTCTTAAAAAAAAAATCAAGTTCTCTCAATTGGATCTTCTCATCCCTTCTACGATTTCCATTTTTATGTGTGCCAATTATTGTTCCCCATCTAATGCGTTATTGTTTTGATCTAGACTTAAATATCATGGATTGTTTTGCTTTTTTTCTAGAATGCTAAAGCCAGAGCTTTCATATCATATATTCCAAGAAATTCAGGCTTAGCATACATACATACTACACAATCCAGTTTCAGTTAAAAGCAACTGTTGTTTTCCCTGTCTGGAAAACAGATACTATGCTGTGCAAATGAGGCCACTTCAAACCATGCCTTTCTTTAACACTTTAATTCTCAGGCTTTTATACAACTGTTGACTCTGATGCATCACCTACCGCAGGTAATCTTTGACTTATGATCACAATTGAGCCCAGAAATTCCATTACTAAATAAGATAGTTATTGTGAGTTTTGCTCCATTTTATAATCTTTCTTGCCACAGTCATTAAGTGAATCACTGTAATTAAGTTAGTAACAGAGTGAAGTGAATCTGGATTCCACAAGAACTTTGCTGGTCAGAAGATCACAAAAGGTAATTGCATAACTCCAAGACACTGCAACCTTCATAAATACATGCCAGTTGCTAAGATGGAGGAAGAGGAAGCCAATGTGCCAAAATCTCTTCCGCAAATTTCCTTTGCTTTACATTTTATTCTACATTTACTAAGCTAACATAAGAGGTCTCCATAACTATCTTCATCCTCCTCATTCTTAATCCAAAGCATTTCCCCTGGCTTGCTTTAAGTGGGGCTTCTCAGTTCTTGTAGCTAATTGTTAACTCAGTTTTTTATTTACTAGATTGAACAAATTCTAATTCCAGAACAACTCTAGTTTCTGACCTCCCTTCTGGAATTTCAAGCACATATTGCTTTTCTTCTCCTTCAATTAATAATAATTTTAAAAATCAAGACAATGTGGTGGATGAAGGTGGAGAAAGGAAGGATGTAAATAATCTCTGCCAGAGTTTTTGCTAATTAGCTTGAAGCTTACCAAAAAATAATAATTCATTTCTCGCCAGCTGGTTGAAACAGTATGGCCTGCATCCAGAATGATTGCAGTGTAATGGAGTCCCTGCTTTTAGATCAGCCTCAAGGTTTATATGTCAGATCATTAATCAAACTTCACACAATTCATTGTAATAGCAACCAGGATAATCACCTTATTCTGGGGCAGGAGAAAGCAGAAAAATAGTATTATATGCAAAGCCATATAACAAAATAACTGTCAAAAGATGCCAGGCCCCACAAGGATGAGAGCTCACCCTGCTACAAAGTTTCCTTTCACCAGAAATTTTATGTATGTATGTATCATGTATGTATTATGTATGTATGTTTTTGTTTGTTTATTTGTTTATGTTGGAATACATTCTAACCAGAAGTGGGGTTCAATTTTATTAACAACAGGTTCTGAGGGCGTGGCTTAGTTGGTGGGTGTGGGTTGGTGGTAATGTGACTGGTTGGGCGTGGCCAACTCAACATCACTCACATTGAGGCATGCATCTCCTCACCTGGCCTCTCGTGACTGAGAGGATGCTGCAATAGTCATAAGTGTGAAAAATGGTCATAAGTCACTTTTTTCAGTGCCATTGTAACTTTGAATGGTCACTCTACACAAGCAAAGTACCAGCAAAAGAGGGGGAAAAACTCCAGAGATGTTCCTGAGACAGGAAGTCTAGTCCTGCTAAGAATGTAATAAGGGTTAACGGAGAGGCAGTTTCTGTAAGCAACACCAAAATGTTTCCTTCCTGCCTTCCTTACAGGATTAGACCAGTAAGTTCTTCTAACAACCGGTTCCCCGAACTGCTTAGAATGTTAACAACCAGTTCTAGCGAATAGGTGCAAACCTGTAGAATCCCACTCCTGATTCTAACATGTATTCCAACATTCCCACTCAACAACTACTCCTTATAATAGTCCTATTTCTGAGTTTCTTAGTTATGTTTCCTGTTTCTTCTTCTTCTTCTTGTCCTTTTTCTTCCTCATTGTTTGCTCTGTAGTGCTTTATATAAAACAGAATTTCTAACTACCGGTATTACTGGTATTACTTACTTACTTACTTACTTACTTACTTACTTACTTACTTAACTTATAGTTCCATCCCAACTGTCCTTCGGGAACTCAAGACATCATAGAGCAAAAACACCCTGTGGGGTAGGTTAGCTTGAGAGAAAGTGACTGCCTCAAAGTCAGCTAAACTTCCAGAGCTAAAGAGTGGTGGATCAAATCCAGACTTCATTCTTCATTCGTAGTCCAACATTTTAACCACTACACTGCAATTCAGCTCCAGACCAACAGACTCTCCCAACATTCCCTCACCATTTTTTTAAATGTTGCTTTTCAAACAGCCAGCTTGTCCACCAGCTTGTCTTAAGTATAGTCACAAATCTCTGCTAATCTCAGGGTGGGTTTTTTTTTTTTCTGGTTTCTTAGAAACAATTGCAGTTGCTAACTGCCGCCCACAGCTCAAGTGTCTGTGTTGCCTGAGAAACACAACGTGGGCATGGGCTGTGGTGAGTGACTGAAATTCAGCTCTCCTTCCTTCCGTCCTGGCCATTTTTGGTCAAACTAGGATTTAACCTGGGCCTGAGACACTTGCGACCTTCTAACTGCACACAACACAAAGAAGACTCCATTCTGTTTCCACTACTTTATCAGGACAGCAAAAACATGGAGCTGGGGTTTATTTATTATAAGCTACTTTTCAAGTCCTAACTTACATAGAGTGGGCTTTGGGCTCAGTGAAGAAATTCAGTGAAATGATTCTCTTATTTTCCTGATTCACCTATATAGAAGAGTTCCTATTTTCAACCATGAAATGTTAAAGAATATGATGAAAGTTTACAAAATTCTGCTGGTCCCAAGTAAGAGAACTACTTTATTGCCTTCTAACAAACAAAATCAGAAATCTGAGTTTCCCCAGATTTGTGGAAGCTGATTGTCACTAACTAATTATATAATGTGAATATCCATTGTGATTCTACATAGATTCATTAATACAGGGATGCAAAACCTTCAGCCTGCACCCCTAATCAGTTCCCTATAGGCAGGAGATTTATTGACATGATAAACAGATGTGCCTCAGGCTGGCCAATCTGGTATATACAATCTCAAGTGAGACTTCCTTTTTGCCACAAAGTTTTATCTCTCAATCTATTCCTGTCAGCTGTAATGATGGTAATTTTTCCCAAAGAGGAAATTAAGATAGCCAACATCTTTAGAATCACATTGGCAGTGAGAGATGTCCATCTTGAATCAATCCTTCTACATCTTTCTTGAAGGAAACACAAAGAACCCAAGGTCACTACCACTAACATACAGACCCATTCTGCTCAAGGGTCTACAAGTGCCTTTTTGTCCTGGAAATTGTTAGGGGAAAGACAAAACGCTTGAGATTGGTCAGAACCAGCCTTGCAGATAGGACAAGATGGGAAGCAATAGCTTCCTATCTCTAATGAAGAAACAGATGGTGTCATCTATTTGCTTTTGCAGCTTTCCACAAGCCTTGTTCATGAACATTATCTAGACTTCTTGAGCAAATGGGGGCTAGATCCAATCAAATCTAGTTCTTCATCTCCAAATTAATTGGAAATATTAATCATGATAAATAATCATGACAGTTAATTGCTCATTAAATGATACATAGAATATTCTCTATTTCCACCCCTTTCTGTCTTTCTAGATACATTTTGTTGCCTTTAGAAAAGATCCCTGACTAGGTAGACCTTAGTTTGATCAAGCAAAACATTATAGCTCTTACATAATTCATAAACAAAGGCTATTTCTCTTAGGAACCATCAAAGAACTCAAACAACCCAAGAAGGACCAAATTGAAAATAACCTTCCTGCACCTCTGGGCTGTTTTGAGCTTGACATTCTTAAAATAACAAACAATTTAGATGAAAAAAATATGCCCAAATGACAGTGGTAGCATTAAGAAGGCAATATTCTCAGGGGAGATGGTGACCCCAACTATCTTGGCAAGAATCATATAGTTCCTTGGCTTCCTGCCACAAATTGGGTTCAGAGAAAGGAAGAAAAGCAAGTCCATTCTGATATTTAGGCACAGCATGTTAACTCCTCAAATTGTGAATTTACAAACTTGGCAGTAATATTTCACTGTATTGTTGTTGTTGTTTTAGAAATTAAAAATGTATCTAGAGTGTTGACTTTAAAAAAATGATATAGGCTTAAGTAATATTGTTAAATGTAAGATATTTGGTACTGGCTAATGAAGAACTTTGGCTCTGGCCCGTTTTAAATAGGAGTTTTTTCTTTTTATAGTAGATTATATTTGCCAAACGCTGAAGGAGAAAATGGATATGAGTTTATCTATCAAATCTTGGTGAACGTTTGACAGACTGAGTCTTCACTTAAGAGACTCTGAGCTCTCATAGAAGCTTAAAACATTGGCTGTCCAGTCCAGTTCCATACTGCCATTTTTTACAGCACAGTTTTTGTTTGCTTTTCTTTTATAATAAACCTCTTAAGGGATGTAATCTCGGTTTGCTTCAGTGCCTTTTTGGGCAGGAGCTCATCTTCCTTTCAGCAGCCATCAGTAACTAACTTGTGAGGAAGAGCTCAAGAGCCACCATAGTCTCAGTTATCAGTTCTTGTATCATCAACTGTGTCTTCCTGAATAGCCTGCTTCTCAAAAGTGAGCATGACAGAAACATAGCAAGAATTGTTTTACTTTGTTTACTTTATCTTTCCCCTCCTCTTC
Source organism: Hydrophis major (assembly GCA_033807585.1). NCBI lineage: Eukaryota > Metazoa > Chordata > Lepidosauria > Squamata > Elapidae > Hydrophis > Hydrophis major. The sequence continues at coordinate 260,930,283 of CM066329.1, forward strand.
TGAGGACATGACCTTTGTTGGGTATTATTATTCATCACACAGTCAGCCAGATCTTCAGGCTGGATTGGGAACTTTTATCTACCTATCAAGTCCTTCCCAACAACCTGGGATAGGCAGATGTTTATGTTTGATGGTACAAAATGTACCGTCACATTATTCCAAGCAAAGAAGTATTTTGCAATTCACTGATGGTGATTTTGTCAATGCCGATAGTATTCACATGGTGCTCCAGATGTTTGGAGGTTATATTAGGTAGTAGTAGTAGTAGTAGTATGTAAGTATGCTATGTGTGTAAGTATGTGAGTCTGTTAAGCTGAAGAATGTATTACAATCTACTTGGGTTCAATTAAGACACACGGAAATTAATATCCATTTATCATTCAATGATTAATAGTAAATTTATTTATTTTTATTTATTTGATTTGATTTGATTTGATTTGTCAATCGCTTACAAGATAATAGGTATAAGTATAACATAGTCATGAATACATGAAATGGATACAAATAAGAAAAATAAAAAAAACAATAGGACAGGGATGGTAGGCACGTTGGTGAGCTTATGCACGCCCCCTACAGACCTCTTAGGAAAGGGGTGAGGTCAATAGTAGACAGTCTAAGGTTAAAGTTTTTGGGGTTTGGGGAAAAAAACCACAGAGTCAGGTAGAGTATTCCAGACATTGATCACTCTGTTGCTGAAGTCGTATTTCCTGCAATCAAGTTTGGTGAGGTTAACCTTGAGTTTGTATCTATTGTGTGCTCATGTATTGTTATGGTTGAAGCTGAAGTATTCATTGACAGGTAGGACATTGCAGTGTATGATTTTATATACTATACTTAGATCGGACCGAAGGTGGCGTAGTTCTAGATTTTCTAGGTCTAGACCAACATGCCACCAAACAGAATATGGACTTTCTTCATATTCTTATAACAGCTTACATTTGAATTGAGGCTCTTTGTTTGCCCAGTGGACAACCAGGTTGATGGGATGGTTAAGGCACCAGGTTAGAAGCTCGGAAATGTGCTTTAGGCAGCTGGGTGACTTTGGGCCAGTTCCTCTTTCAGTCCTAAAAGATGGCAAGGGTAACCCACTCCTGAAATCTTGTCACGTAAACTTCAAAGACTCACCCAGGCAGTTGCAGGAGTCAAGACTGACTCAAAGGCTAACACACACACACACACACACACACACACGCACGCGCACACACACACACTTTAAACTCTGACCCTCAAATCCTGTTCCTGCTTCCTTTCATCGCCAAGACAATGTTTGATACAATCCCCCCTTTTCTTTGAGATCGGAAAAACAAGGTGTCTGTCTCCTTTTCAGACCCAGCTCCGGCACAAACTGCCTTCTACTATATACACTGTTCTCCCTTGTGCCTGCCCTTCTTGAGTGGTGGAAATTAATTATCTCCATCTGTAAACTGATCCCATTTGGGCCATTAAACCATAATGACAACAAACAGCTGCTTTGTGTCAGGTCAAAAGAGGCACCTCTGTACAGCATCAAGCCTATTGCTTTATGCATAGAAAACTTTGGCTCTATGTGGTATCTTGACTAACATCAGACCCATACAGATATATTCCGTGCCCCCAAAAACATTCTACACTTAATTGTGGGAATGTTGGAGTATACTCATAGGGTCAGCTTTCCACCAAGGATGCCTCAAGTGAGGGACATCTTGGGTACTATCATGATCTACAACCTTCAGCAGCAGAAAACTATGAAAAGGACAATACTCAAACTTCTTTCTCAAGAGATGAAAAGATTTCTTCAGGAAATTCATGGTCAAAATATGTATATTTGTTATTGTTTATTTGAAAACCACCTGTTCTGTAGAAGTCTGCAAAATCAGGTAAGGGCCTTTTAAACAATGTTGGCACTGCTTTCAGAAGAAAACAGCTATCTTACGGATCTTATCTTACTTTTAAGGTGGTCATTTAGTTGGCTTCAAAATATAGTCTTTCCTAACCATAGTGCCTTTTAAATGGACATCACTGCCTGAATGCTGACGTACTGTTAAGGTGGAGTGAACTAGATTTAATCTAGACATATGCAACTTGTGGACTTAGAACTAGGTGCAACCCCTGATTCTATGTTTTGTAACCTGTAGAAATCTTTCTCAGCAAATTTGTTGAAAACTAAATATTCCCATTTCTGTTGGGGAAACAAAGAAACTATTGATTCATGAAGCAGACATATCAGAGGTGGTATTCAGCAGGCTCTGACCAGTTCCAGAGATCTGGTAGCGTAAATTTTGAGTATTTCGGAGAAACGGCAAATCCCACCTCTGACTGGAGATTTTACAGTATCCTTCCCCTGCCAGGCCCACCAAGCCACGCCCAAATTCCACTCCCATAAAGGACCACTAGAAAATCTCTGAGGATTCTTTTGAGGAATAATCAAGGTCGTTCAATAGAACTATGGCTACTCCCTTCTTCTATTGTTACATGAATTTTCAGAATTCATTCTAGCACATTAATGGTAGTGTCTGAGGCATTTTTTTTAATGCTTGCCTTGCCTTGGCTGACCACCTTTCACTTACCTTTGCTACTGATATATTTTGTCTGTAAGATTATGCAACCATAAAATGGGCAATTTGTTCTTTTTTTAAAAAAAAATCAATGTATTTATCAATCGCGCACCTATCCATCTCTCTACCCATTCATGCCTGCAGTTCTGTTTTGGCGTTATTTGCAAGTATGGATTTTCCTTGCTAAATAAGATGAAAAATGCACATTGTATAATCTGGCCATATGTACTTTTTGTTTCAGTTGCTGTGTGTGAGTAGCTGCCTACCTAATAAGGTTACAGTACAGCAAATACATCCTTTTATTTAGTTCCCATGAGAGTTACCAGCATCATTTCAATTCAGCTCTATCTGCACTAGGAAGTAGACCAGGGATGTCAAACTCGCATCATCACAGCATCATCGCATGATGTCTCAGGACTTTTTTCCTCCTTCGCTAAACCAGGTGAGGGGTAGGGCCAGCACGTGATGCATCCAGCCCGTGAGCCGCGAGTTTGACACCCCTGAGGTAGACTAAACTTCTGTGGATTGCAAGAAATCACAACAGGCTTTTTTCAGCCTGATTGAACACTAAAAAATAGTCGTTGTTCCAGTTCCTTTTTCCAATGCAACCACCTTCTCCTGCTTTGAATAATTTTTGGTCCCTTTGGACAGCTGCTGAAAGAGAACTCTAACAGAAGTTGAGATGGCTCAAGAACCACAACTCAAGCAGGGTCACTCATTTATGCAAACAATCTTTCTGAATCCCTGCTGAAGACCCTCCTCTGCATGCAGAGTTCTGCTGCTGGGGTTCTACACAGTGGTGCGATTCAACCGGTGTAACAACCGGTTTGATGAGAGCGTGCTTTGCTCACCAAACACGTGCTTTGTGTGCATGCTTCCCATTTGAAAAGCCCATTTTCAGCTCTAATGCTTACCTTCTATTGCAGCCCTTGTGAATAAAACAGCTGAGGTGAAGCAAAAGCGCTGCCACGTGAATCAGCTGTGCTCTAAAAAAAACAAAACAAAGCACAGAAAAGAGTAGGGGGGGTGGGCAGGGCCAAATGCTCACCGGAACTACCAGTTCGCCTGAACCAGTCCAAACTGGTAGAATCCCACCTCTGGTTCTACAGCCACAACCCTCAGTTGGGGGTATTAAAAGTAGTCTTTGACTTACAACAGTTCATTTAGCGACCATTCAAAGTTACAATGGCACTGAACTTATGACTATTTTTCACACTTATGACCATTGCAGCATCTCCCACAGTCACATGAATTACAGTCAGATGCTTGACCACTGGTTCATATTTATGATGGTTGCCGTATCCTGGGGTCATGTGATTATCTTTTGCAATGTTCTGACAAGCAAAGTCAATGGGGAAGCCCAATTCACTTAACAACTGTAGAAAGTTAGCACCCACTCCTCTCCTAGAAGAATGAAATATTTTAGGAAATATTAAAAAGGCAGAATATTATATTTCCCCTAAAAGAGAAATAATAAATCTTAAGAGAGAAAGAAACTCAGAGTCCCAGTTCCCTGCCCCCAGCAGATATTCTGTGCCCATTAAGAAAGACTGGGCCAGCCTTTCTACAAAAGAAAAGACCTTCACCTACATGGTGAAGGGATTAAGACTTCAGGAAATAATAAGATTAAGTCACTAAGACACAGAGCTCACTGCATTGTACAATCTCTTAAGGACATTGCATCACCCTCAGAAACTTCAACCAAATTTCTCACACAATCTACAAAGCCAGCTATGACCCCTACATGGCCCCATGGGAGTCTGACAACAGCCACTAGAATACATGTTCTTTCACAGGAACATGAAGCTCAAGTGCAAAGCCCAAGGGAAGGTATAAAAACAGCTCACTCTCAACTCCATGTGGTCAGCAGCACCAGGACCATGTACTTGGTGCTTTTGCTTCATCATTAAACCATCTTTCCAGTCAGCCTCCATATTTCCAGTGTCTTTCTCCCAGCTAGGAACTGAACCAGATGGCTATTTCTTCCAACACAACCGTGTTACTAATTGAACAATGGCAGTGATTTATTCACTGAATAAATGTGGCAAGAAAAGTCATAAAATTGGGCAAAAATCACTTAATAAATTTCTCACTTAGCAACATAAATTCTGGTCTCAATTGGGGTTGTAAGTTGAGGACTACCTGTACTCCATTTAGAGATGGACGTTGTTGTGTCAAATCACCTAGCTACAATCCTTTCTTCCAGTATATTGCTATTTGTTAACAAAAACATCTTCCTCTTACACACACACATCATTAAATAATTAAGATGAGATACATGAGCTTCTGAAGAGCCTTTCCATTGTTTGGCCTCCATATCTTCAGCTTTATATCTAATTAAATGCTCTGGTTGAGTCTCTGAAAATAGGAATGTCATCCAGGATTCTGTTGTCTCTACCTACCCCCCATCCCACTGATCTAAACCAGGGGTGTCCAACCTGGGCAGCATTAAGACTTGTGAATTTCAACTCCCAGAATTCTCAGACAATTCCCTGATCTAAATGTTCAAGGGACAGATCCTTGGCATTGTTGGAAAAGAATGCTTAGAACTTATTAACTTGGCCCTGGGCCCAATTAAAGAAGCTATGCACCCAAGTATCATGCTCTTTCTGGAAACATGTTTGCTTGTCATCATTCCCCCCACCTTAAAAAAGTTGCTTTTTGTGTTTCTTCCCATGATTCTCTGCTTCAGTTCCTCAACCAAGTATATATTTTTATAGCCCCTGCAGCAAGAAAGTTTATTACCTTCACAAGCCTTTGGCATCTCGGCTGCAGCAGCAATAATTTACCAAGGCTATCCTGGGGAGACATCACAGTTAGACCTTTGGCGCTGGCTTTCATTCTAGCAATGTCTGACCTGGACTTTGTCTCCTCGATATTTGTTTCAGTAACTATTTCAATTTTCTTTCCAGATTTGAAATTAGTCCTTTAAATCAGGGGTCACCAACCTTTTGGATCTCAGGGACCACCAAACTTATAATTTTAAATCCCACGGACCAGAGTCCCTGGGAAAATCTCCCAAAAAGTCTGCAGGAAAATTCCCCAGCCCATTTTCCTATCAATTGATAATTCTTTATTTGGGATTGCAGGATACTGTCTTCAGCTCCATTCTCAGGGAGAGAGAGAGAGAGAGAGACTTTTGGCTTCATGCAAGGAAAGCAGCAGAAGCAGCAAAAGTCTTTCTTTCTCTCCCCCAAACTCTACCAGAAATGAGTCTTGCAGGGTCCCAAAGACTCATTTCTGGCGGAGTTTGGGGAGAGAAAGAAAGACTAGTGCTGCTTTCCTTGCCAAAAGAAGAAGAAAGAAGTAGAAAGAAGCAGCCCAGTGGGCCAGGTGAGGCGCATCGGGCAAGTTTTTCCCCACCCCCTCCTCCACTCCCTTCACTACTTCGTGTTGTTACGCAATGCAAGCAATGCAAGCCTTGTTTTTCCTGTGGGCCATATGGGCAGCGCAGCCTTGTGTTCCTTTGCAGCCTGGATTAATTGCTTTGGGGGGTGCTTTGGGGGTAACATTTCTCTACGGACCACCAAAATTTTCTCACAGACCACCAGTGGTCCACGGCCCACTGGTTGACGACCACTGCTTTAAATGTAGCTGCAGAATGTAATGTTATTTTGGTCCTGGAGAAAAAGCTGGACCTTTTACATTTCAAAGGCCAGGCCTTAGTCTTTTTTTTTTAAAAACAAATTTTTATTAATTTTACAAAAAACAATACACAATCCTGGCATAACAACTTGAAAAATCTTTTCTAAAATAATAATAATAATAATAATTAGAGAAGAAAGCCAATAGAACATAATATCAATATTTACATTATCTATTTAACTTCATATCTTAACCAGACTTCTCCTTTTATCCAAATTATATTTCTTGCTTATTAAAATTTTACTGCCTTTCATAAACATACAAAACACAAAACATAAACAAAACTAAAACATCTTTTCTGAAGGCTGCCTGATCCCGGGTTGAAACTCTTCACACAGACACAAATTCAAACATCATATTTACTTTATATATCCTTCCATATCTTATTATCATTTTCTTTTCTTTTTTTATAAACCAATTTTATCAATTTTACAAAAATAGTGCACAATCAAGGCATAACAGCTTATAAATTATTTTCTAAAAAATAATAATAATAATAATTAAAGAAGAAAACCAACAGAACATAATGATTCCAAATTATAACATCAATATTTACTTTATCTATTTAACTTCATATCTTATCCCAGCTTCTCCTTTTCATCCAAATTATTTCTTGTTAATTAAAATTTTATTGCCTTTTATCAATATACAAAAAAAACATAACAAAACCTTTATATATCCTTCCATATCTTATTACCATTTTCAATAACATTCTTTGTCTGTTCTATTTCCAACTATCCATTCATCTTTTTTCTTTTACTATACTTCTCCTATACACTAATTGAGTGACGCCTTTAACTCATTACCCTAACTTAAAAGTACTTCATATAATACTTATCTTGGGATTCTGTTTAGTAGATTCTAAAACTACACAGTAAATTTTATACTCTAAATACACATATAAAAACACAATCTTATATACCTTCCAGAGTCCCCCTTTTATCCTTAATTAAATTCACCCATTGTCTCTGAATAAACTTTTTTTCTTTAGATCTTGCTTCCCCCCATTGAGGCTTCTCCTCCCCCCCTTTCTCTCTTGCTTATTCTTCTCCTTGCCCTTTTTACCCCTTTGTCTTTCCTCCTCCCTTTTCTTACTCCCTTTCCTTTGCTTTCTAACTTTGCCTCCACCTTTCCGCTCATTTTTCTCTTCTTTGGTTGTTTTTATAATTCTTAAAATCCCCTTTTTCTTATCCTTTTTCTCCTCCTCCCCGGAAAGAACCCATTGTTCATCAAAGATGGCTTCTTCTTCCTCTTCTTCTTCGTCCCAGTCCTTCTGCTGCGTAATCAACTTTTCATAAGTACATAACGCCATTTCTAAGAATTGAAACAAAGTGCCCAAAGTATCTTCCTTTTTATATTTTTGATATTCAGTCTTTAGTTCATCCACAAGCGATGCCATTATGAAAAGAGAAACTTTTCCCAAAACAACCACAAATATTTTTAATCAAGAATAATTCAAAAAAAAAAAATTCCAAAAATTAATACTTTTCTTCCTTCTTCTCTTTCTCTTTCTGGGGTTAATGTTTCAAAGAGGTCCAATTACCATATACCTTTCTTTGGGATTCTAGGCAATCTCCTCCTTTTACAGCTTCTGCTCCAATTTTTTTTCCTCTCCCTTCCCACTTGCAATATCAATTTTAAATAATCAGAAATCCATACTTCCAACAAGGGTTTTCCAATTTCTTAATTTTTTCAATGTCCAAAAACCTTTTTGTCCCTTAGCTTCAACTCTCAAAACAATTCACTTTCAATGTCCAATATGTCCAAACATATCTGCTGTTTCCATGGGGTGGGAGAGTGAAGAAAAAAAAAAAAAGTTCCCTTTAACAGCTTCTCCGCCGCTTTCGATCTTCTTAGGGATACAATGTATCCTCCAGCAACTCAAACAGCTCAGTTCCAACCAATTTGAAAGATGTTACTTGACCCGGCTCAGACAGCACTTTCACTCTTCTTACTTCCTCCAGCGCAATCTTACCCGGTTGCTGGCTTCTTCGTGGCGGCCATTGCTGACCGCCGCTCCACCGTCTTGGGAAAAAGGGGTTTTTCCAGAGGAGGAGGGGGTCTGTGACACCCCCAACCCCCTGTCCGACTCCCCTCTCTCTTCAGCTGTCCCTACAGGGCAACCATATCCCCCTGACCCATCTGGATTGGGGGTACCTCGGCGGCTAGCACAGCAGGAATCGCGAGCTGTCGCGAATTCCTGCTGCCCCGAAGCCACGCGAAACCGGAAAACCGGCCAGGCCTTAGTCTTAAAACAATGGACAAATAGTAAGTAAGGTAAAGCCTGCAGCCAGCATAATGTCTGGCTCTCAACTTGCTCTATATCTCTAGGTGATTTATTTTATTCTTTAAAACCCCCTTAATTTAAAAACAAAACTCAGAAAGCTATCATGTTGCAAAGTAAATTACCAACTTCTAAAAATAGTAGCTCTCTTTACAGGGATGACTGTACCGATTGCTTAGGCCCTCTCTGAATCAGTTTTAGCCTCCTTCCTGAACGGTTACATTTTATTGCAATAATCTTATTACTGATACAAACTACTTACTGGATCGGAGTACCGCAATACCATAGAAAAGAATCTGCAATGCTCATTGGGAATTACAGGAGTTGATCACTATCACATCAGAAATTTACCAGAATAACAAAATAACAGAATTGGAAGGTACCTTGGAACAGTGGTGGGATTCAAAAAAAATTTTTACTACCGGTTCTGTGGGTGTGGCTTGGTGGGCGTGGCAGGGGAAGGATACTGTAAAATGTCCAGTCAGAGGTGGGATTTACCAGTTCTCTGAACTACTCAAAATTTCCGCAACCGGATCTCCAGAACTGGTCAAAACCTGCTGAATACCACCTCTGCCTTGGAAGTCTTCTAATCCAGGCCTGTGCTCAAGCAGGAAACACCCTATATGTGGGGTTTCCTAAAACAGGTCTATATCATTTCAGACAAATGGTTGTCCAAACTCTTCTTAATAACCTTTAGTGTTGGAGCAAAAAACAATTTCTGGAAGCAAGTTGCTCCACTGATTAATTGTTTTGTTAGGAGATTTCTCCTTAGTTCTAGGTTGGTTCTCCCCTTGATCAACTTCCATCCATTGCTTCTTGTCTTGCCTTCAGGTGCTTTGACCCCCTCTTCTTTATGGCAGCCCCTTAGATACCAGTTCGAGAAAGCTGATGCAAAGCTTTTTACAAATTTAGAAGATGATTGTAAATTGCCCTGGCTTCTCATCACACCCACTTTGGACCCCCTAGTTGTAAAGGACGATGCAATTCCAATGATCCAAGGTTAGGCCCCACTAAGTGGAATGAACAATAGGCCACCAGATGTGGCAGGCTGACTTCGTGAGAATCCCTATAGATTACTGTGTAAAGAAGGGATCTTGTGATGGATTCTTTTGGAAGAATGTTTCAGGCCATAGAAAAGTGCATTTTTTTCCTTTCCTTTGTTACAATAGTATTATTATACAAAAATAACTCTTAAGATTTATGATACTTACATATTTCTAATGCTAATCATTATTAGCATTAGAATGTACCTCTTTCTATGTGTTCTATGTGTCAGTTCTTGAATTACAACTTTTCATAAACTCATTTTTCTCTTTTCCCTCATCTTGAATTACCTACACAGGTATAAAGCAGAAAGGTTAATTGGCACTAGCTTTGCCTGCCCACTCAGCTGTGGGTTTTGGGAGGGGGAGTCCTGCAGCCATTTTAATTTTGGCTGGCTTTGTTATTGGCTAGCATTTCAGTGTTTTCAGATAAAGACTGGTTACTGTCCACCCGGAACCCCTGCAAGGATTTTAGCACAGCACAGTCTCTGTCTTTGGCTGGGAGAGGAAAGATTTGTTACCAGCTGCAGGTTGGCTGTTAGCAGAACTGCAGGAATTGGCATGGCTGCTTGGTTCTGCTGCTCAACTCAGCTTCCAGCTGCTTTTGTGTCTGAATTCTGCACCCCCTTTTCCCACACCACTAGTTTGCTGCGCTTGACATTTTCTTCTTTCTCACCTGCAACCTTCTTTTCTTCTGCTCTCCCACACAATCTCCTATGCCTATGTCTTCGCTCTGGTTTCATACTTCATTACATTTACTTTCACCAAATCCTTGCACAGGCTTACTGCCAGAATCAAGCAAAGTAACTTCATGGTCTTGCTTCTTTATTCCATACATCTCTTACAACATACGTACCCAAGAGTTCCTCTTGGTTGTTCCTCTTATAGTTGAAGCATATGTGTAGTCAGCTACTCATACCCAAAGTCATTGGGAATTTGGGAGGGAGAAGAAAAGGCTCTCACTGACTGTTGTCTTTGCACATACATCCATAAACCATGAAGCATCCAACTGCACTATTGTTCAACCCTTCAAGCAGTGGTGAGATTCAAAATGTTTTACTACCAGTTCTGTGGGTGTGGCTTGGTGGGCATGGTGTGGTGTGGCTTGGTGGGAGTCGCAGCAGGGGAAGGATATTGTAAAATCTGCATTCCCAGCTCACTCCAGGGGGAACATTACTGCAAAATCCCCATTCCCTCCCCACCCCACTAACCTGCTTTCCAGCTCTGTTTTCCTGAGCATGGCAACAAAAGAAGACCCAGCCTGTTATGATATGTACAGAATAACCCTTGAGTAACAAGGATATGCACATGGAAACATTTATGAGAATAGTTATGAATAATTATCCAGCCACACACAAATACACTAAATTGAGTTAAAGTTTACTTTAAGAAATAGCACAGTCCAATAAACGGTCCAGGTCATATATGTTTTACAGTCCAAAGAATATCCAATTACAAAGTCTTCTTACCAGTTGCCTTTGTCATTTACAGTAAACAAAGATATCAAAGTATAAGCACAGCAACAGAATGTCAGAGAGACAGAATGTCAGAGATACAAAATGTCAGAGAGAACAAGCCATGATCTCTAGCTCCCTCTTATGGCAACCTGCAATACAATCAACCAATTGGAATATAGTATAAATCAATACAATGATTTTGTCTTAAAGTTACAAACATACATTGTTGATTTATATATTGCCAACCCAACTAATTTGTGGACAGATTCCTAATACAGCTGATCAGCTGGGACTCAGGAGGCAGAGAATAGATGGGATGGGACCAGTCAGAGGTGGTACTTGCCAGTTCTCTGAACTACTCAAAATTTCTGCTACCAGTTCTCTAGAACTGGTCAGAGCCTGCTGAACACCACCTCTGCCTTCAAGTTATTTTCATGGAACTGGAGAACAGTGCAGAAGCTCAAGTAGAACCATGGCAAGAATTATGCGGTGTATATTTGAGGCATGTTCTTTGATCTCTAATTGCAGCAATTATTTGAGAGGAGTCCATAGATCATATGGATGGATAGAGTAGACAATGCATTGGATATAGGATGAGTGATGAAAGTTTATGGTATAAAAATTGAGACCTACAAGTTCAGCACAACTGATAATGCATTTATTTAATGACTGAATAGGCATGATTGTGCCAGGAAGTTGACAGAATGCTGATGAAATTGTTTGACAAATCTCACTGAAATTCTCCCCTGCCATGCCTAGATTCACAGCGCTTTTCCAATTTGAATGTTGAGAATTTCTTTTTTAAGACATGGTATCTAAAAGGATAGAAATGTAATCCAGATAAGTCTTCTTTCCACTCATTTTTTTCCTTTAGAAATCAACATAATCCTTAGGTTTGAAATTATACCAGAAGTGATTAAATATTTGATCCAGCTAATTTTACTATTCCATCAATGATGGGGGAATTGGGAAAGCAACAGCCATGAAGCGTTTAGAGAATAAGATAAATTAGATTTTCCCCCTCCCTTTTTTCAGCAAGGCTTCTGAATTGCTGTTATATTTTTGCAGCCCCAAGTCTGCTGATAATTATGCCAAGCTCCTGCTATAGGAAAGAAGAGGATAGCGTGCATTGCTTCAGAGAAACCATCGTTTGCTCATGGCCTGAGATCACCTTCTTTTTCCTCTCAGCTGATCTCATGTTGCGTTCAGTTGCCTCCCACTCTTTTTTTTTCTTTTTAATCAGATGTATAGTACAACATTTGTTTTACTCTTTGGATCCAGCAAATATGCTCCTAACTCACTTGAGAGAGCTCGGTTGAGATGGGTTTTATTCCCCAAGAACAGCAAGATGAGACTGATGATGATATCTAGGACTGAGAAGGAAGTTTCCCCTGAGCTGAGCTGAGCATGCCAACTGTCAACTTCCAGCTTGAGTATCCCAATAGAAGTCCAGGATCATTTATTTTCTGAAAAGCTTTCTGATCATTGAATACATTGTATGGTAATGGCGAGGTAAAACTAACTCTGAAATTCTCAGACAGCAGTTCACAGTATTAAACAATGATTTTCCCAGTCAAACCCCCAGGCATCCACATTGTAAACAAGTTCTCTTTGTTGTGGGAACCTCCTGGCACCTTTTTCACACCTGTTAAGACATCCTTGAAAAGTTTCCCGACTCTCACAAGCTTCAGTGGGACTGTAGAAATTTTATTTCTCCAACTCACCCATTCGTAATCAACACCTCCTCCTTTACTCGAATGACAAGTTGAAACAAAGAGGCACATAGATGCCCATGTTTCACTCTTCACATCAGCTTTTTCATTCTGCTCTTTCAAAGGTGGCAAATACTATTTTGAGCAAGGCCCTAATAGCACCCTCATCCATGCTGCCATAGTTGCAGTAAAGGAAAACTATTTTTTTTAATAAAATGGAAAGACTGGCTTAAACAATACGGTCAGGGGGAGGTGTGTCTCACCTTCCCCTTTGGCAACCATGAAATGCCACAGCATGGCGGTAACAATATGGAGTCCACATTTTTTTCATGAATTCACAGAAAACCACATGGCATTTTCTTTACCTTTGTCACGGATTACTTCTGAGCCCCTTTCAAGCAAGGTGTAAATAAAAACAATCTACATTGGCAAGTTTGTACTGGGTATTGCCATGGTGCTTCTCGACATGAATAGGCACGACCAGCTATCAGCCAAGCTACTATGTTTCCTAGCAAGCTGCTTGGAGAAAAACTGACAAATTATATGGTTCCTCATACAGTCAGCCAGATGTTCAGACTGGATGTGACATTTTTATCCACCTATTGAGTCCATCTCAAGGACCTGCATCATTATTATTATTATTATTATTATTATTATTATTATTATTATTTAATCTTTAGTGAGATTCACAGCCTTTGGGGCTGGTTGGTAGCTCAACAGCTCAAGTCCCAACCAAGGACCTAGGAACTGTTCAGGTAGCATCGGAGGATATAAGCTGTTCCAAGTAGGGTGGGTTTTTTTTGTAAAATCAGGGTATATAAGTCTGATAAATTCAGGATTTATTATTATTGTTGTTGTTGTTATTGTTATTGTTATCATCATCATCATTGTCAGGGAATTGTGTATCCAGTGTCCAAATGGAGTCCAAGATGCTGGCACAAACTTGTAGTTTTATATAAATAAATATATTTTGCATTTATATTTATAGCAAATAGGATAGTCAGGCACATCATGAGTTAAATTATCAGGTAAAATCACAGAAAACCATACAGAGCACATCGAAGAAAAAGGCAGGAAAAAAGGGAAACTCCCCCTTTACACCCAGCAACCAATCATAATATAGATTGCCTCACGCAGAATCCTGCCCTCTCCAATCAATCAACTACAACTGTGTGTTCTGGCCCATTACACACTTTACAATTCCAGCTATTAAATTAAATATCTTAACAATTTTTATCGTACCTCTCTTTACACATAACTCAAGGTAGCAATCACACTCATATCCTGCCTCCTATTTGTCCCATCATGATAACCCTGTAAATTGGAATGGGCTAAGAGAGAATAAGGGGCCCCAAGTCATCCTGACAGCTTTCATGACTAAGGCAGGCCTAGAATTCACTCTCCTGGTTTCCAGGCCAGCACCTTCACAACTGCACCACATCCTACTTGTTGTGTCCGCGAAATGATGCCAGGAGTCGGTGACTTCAAATCATGCTCTTTTATTAAAGTAGGAACCGAACTGGCTCTTCGCAAAAGGTTCGCGGCTTTTATTCTTTCAGCCGCGGCGGCCGCGGCCAATGGCACCACTTTGAATCTCCCGCGATTCGAATGGACCAATCGCGGGAGATTCTTAGCGAGCCAATCGGCGCGGCAAGCCTGACCAATCAGAGTGCCCCGCGCTTTGGCCAATCAAAGCGCGGGGATCTCAAGAATGCTAATTAGGGACAGAACACCCCTCCCCTCTTGGTTCAGTCCTTACGTCACGTAGTCACGTAGGTAGGCGGGGCTCCGTCTGAGCCTACTGGACCTGCGCAGCTCAGTCGTAGGTTGGATCCCGGCCGGTTCGGTCGGGATCTCTGTTGCTCCTGATGCCGTCGTGGGAACCGGCTGGTCGGTCGGGCCGGGCCGCTCTCCGTAGCTCCCTCCTGGGCCTCCCGGGTTGGTTGAGCTGCGGGTTTCGCCGCTCCCGCTCGGTCTTTCTGCGTCGGTCGAGCTGGCCTGGCTGTCTCTTCCTGGCGAGGGGTCGTGATGGCTGCTTTCCAGTAAGTATGGCTGGTTTATTCTTCTTTGGTTTTGGTCCCCTGGGTTTTCCCTGCCCCCTTGGTTTGTGTTGTGGGGGTTGGTTTCGCCTGTTTGTGCGTCGGTGGTCTCTTGGTTGGCAGTCCTCGACCTTAATTGGTCGATGTGGCGTTTCCACGCTTGTCCGTCTGCTGTTTGTAGCCGGTACGAGTGTGGGCCTGTTATTTGTGTGATGATGGCCGGTATCCATAGTGGGTCTCCCGTCAGGTTTCTTGCGTATACGGGGTCGCCTGGTGCGAAAGTTCGGTGTTTGCTGTTTGAGTCTGGGGTCTTCTCCGGGTTATACGTGGGGTGTAACCTGTCGAGTGGGGACCTTAATTTCCTCCCCATTAATAGTTCGGCTGGGCTCTTATTCGTTGTGGTATTTGGGGTTATGTGTTGGGTGAAGAGAAGTTTGTTTATTTTCTCCTGGATCTCCCCGTGGTCTATTTTCCGGATGGTTTTCTTAGTGAATTGCACCATCCGTTCCACCCTACCATTCGCCGCCGGGTGCGCCAGTGCTGTCAGCGCGTGGTGGATGCCCCTTTCCACTAGGAATTTTTTGAATTCCAGCGAGGTGAATTGGGGCCCGTTGTCGGAAAAGACGACGTCTGGGAGGCCGTGCGTTGCAAAGAGTTTGCAGAGTTCCTTGATCACGGCCTCCGTGGTTGTTGTCTTCATGTTGCTTACCTCCAGCCAGTTGGAGTAAGCGTGGACTGTTATAAGGAAGGTGTGTCCTTTTGTGGGCCCGGCGAAGTCTATGTGAATCCTAGACCAAGGTCCCCTTGGGGTTTCCCACTCTAGGACGGGTGCTGTGGGTGGGCTTGGCCTAGTTTCCTGGCATCGTTGGCACCTTGCTACCCAGGTCTCAATTTGTTTGTCCATCCCTGGCCACCAAGCGTAACTTCTGGCCAGGGCTTTAGTCCTAACGATGCCAGGGTGCCCCTCATGTAGCAGTTCCAGAACCTTCCCTTGTAGCTTTTCTGGAATGACCATCCTATCCCCCCATAGTATGCACCCTTTTAATAACGAGAGTTCCGTTTGGCGGTTTTGGAATGTTTTGACGGACTCGTCGTTGTCCCTTTCCGGCCACCCTTTCTCTACCCAATGCAAAACCCGCACCAGACGTTTGTCTTTATTAGTCTCTCGGGCAATGTCTGACGCGGTTATGGGCAGGTTGGGTAGAGTCTCTATGCTGAGGGTGGTCGTCGTGGGTGCTGGGTCGGTGTCGGGTTCCGGTAGCGGCGAGCGGCTTAAGGCGTCTGCATGGGAGATCGTCTTACCCAGTTTGTGTATGAGTCCGTAGTTGTAGGCTGCCAGGAACTCGGACCACCTTGTCATTCGGGGAGACAGAATGTTCGGGGTGGCCCGGTTTCCTGCAAGGATTCCCAGCAGTGGCTTGTGGTCGGTTATGATGGTGAATGTCCGGCCATAGAGATACTCGTGGAATCTTTTTACGGCGGCAACGATAGCCAGAGCCTCTTTGTCCAGCTGGCTATAGTTCCGCTCCGGTTTGGTGAGGGTCCTTGAAAAGAACGCGATGGGCGCTTCTTTTCCATCGGGGAGGGTATGGCTGAGGACAGCGCCGACGCCGAAAGGTGATGCGTCGCATGTGACGGCCAGAGGTAAGGTCTCGTTATACTGTATAAGGACGGCGTCCGAAGTGAGGAGGTCCTTTGTTCTTTGGAAGGCGGCTTGCTCGCGTTTCCCCCAAGTCCAGGTCGCCGCCTTGTCCAGGAGCCTATGCAAGGGCTCCACCACCGTCACCTTTTGGGGCAGGAAGACATTGTAAAAGTTAAGTAGCCCCAGGAATGCCTGTAGTTCCGTCTTCGACTTGGGTGTAGGGGCTTCTTTGATGGCCTTGATTTTTTGGTTTGTGGGGTGAATGCCGTGACGATCTAGGAGGTATCCTAGGAATTCTACCCGTTCCGTGTGTAATTGGCATTTCTCCCTCTTGACTTTGAGCCCGGTCTCTTTGAATTTGGTTAGGACCTCCCTTAGGCGACCCTCTAGTTTGGCTTGGTTGGTTGCCGACACTAGGACGTCGTCGAAGTAAGGTACCACCCCCTTGATGCCTTGCAATAGTCTTTCCATTAGGCTTTGGAATATTCCCGGTGCCACGCTGACTCCGAATTGGAGTCGGTTGCATTTAAATGCTCCCCGGTGGGTGACTATGGTTTGCGCTTTTGCCGTTTGCTCGTTGACTGGCAACTGTTGGTATGCCTGGGCGAGGTCGAGCTTGGCGAAAACCTTGCCCCCTCCCAGTGAGTGCAGTAGGTGTTGCACTACTGGGACGGGGTAGGCGCTTTGTTGTAGCGCGCCATTTAGGGTGGCCTTATAGTCCCCACAGATCCTCACCGACCCATCGGGCTTGATCGGGGTGACTATGGGGGTCTCCCACCGGGCGTGGTCTATGGGCTGTAGGACCCCTTGCTTGACGAGCTTGTCAATTTGCTCGTCTATCTTGGGTTTAAGTGCGAATGGCACCCGCCTTGGTTTCAGGCGTTTTAGGGGGACGTTTGGGTCTAGGCTGAATGATATAAGGGGCCCTTGGTACTTGCCTAGGTTTCCGTCGAAGACCTCTTGGAATTCCCAGGCCAGTTGCTGCTCCCAGCTGTCGTCGGTGACGTGGTCGACTCCCGTGACTGCGATGCCGAGCAGCGCGAACCATTGCAGTCCCAGTAGGCTTGGGCAGTCACGGGCGACGATTGTCAGGGGAAGCCTTTCGGTGTGCCCTTTATATGTGATGTTGAAGTGTTTGGTTCCGACTACCGGGATGCGGTTTCCCTGGTAGTCCTTTACGATGAGTCTCTGGCTGTCTAGGTTCCTCCTTTGGATGGTAGGCACCAAGCGCTTTATTTCATGCCATGCTATCATGGAGAGGTAGGACCCGGAGTCCACCTCCATTTTGCATGGCTCGCCCTCAATGCCTACCTCCACGTGGTCCTTCCGGACGTCATTGGTTATGGCGTGGCCGATGGTGACCGTCTGATGGGTCTCCTCTCTTCACCGGTTATCGCCGCCTCGCAGGGATCGTCCGTTCCGGTCCCATCTGTTGTCCGAGGGGTGATCTCTGGTCCGGGGTGGTGTGCTCTCTCTCCTCCGGTCGCTCTGGTCCCATCGTGCCGGGCTGCGGTTCTTTTTTAGGCAGCAGACACGGGCGATGTGTCCCTTCTTGTCGCAATGCCGGCAGATCGATTCGAAAAACCGGCATTCCGACCTGGGGTGGTCGCCGCCGCAACCGGCACAGTTGGTCCTCGACTTACGACCCCGCCGGTTCCGTGGGTCGCGGCCTGTCTGGAGGCGATGGAGGTCCTCCTCATCATCGGAAGTGTCGATGCCGAGTGGAAGTCGCCCTGGTGGGTGGTCGTCTCGGGTTGGGCCTCGGCCGACCTCGCAGGGTTGTTGTTTCCGCTGCGGTCCCCAGCGTTCGGTCTGCGCATGCGGTCGGCGGAGGTTCGGGTTGCTTCGGCGGCTGCAGCTGCGGCTGCGGTGAGGGTGTCTGCTAGGCTGATGTTGCCCTTGGCCATCAGCCGGCTCTGGAGGACGGGGTCCCACAAACCGAGCACGATTCTGTCTCGCAGGGCGTCTTTCAGGTTGTCGAATTCTCAGAGCCCCCCTAGGCGCTGTAGCTCGGCGACGAAGTCGCTGAAGCTCTCACCCGACTGTTGGTCCCGACGGTAGAATTCGTTGCGTCGGATCAGGATGGGTACCTCTGGAGCGTAGTGCCGCCGAAGTATTGGCTCGAGGACGTCCCAGTCCATCGCGGTCGCATCGGCGGGTTTGGCAAGCGCCTTGGCCATCTTGAATACCTCGGTCCCGCAGTGGGTCAGGAAGACGGCGCGCTTCATGGGGCCGGTGGCGTCCTTCAGGTCGCTGCACTCGAGGAACATGCAGAATCGGTCGGAGTACAATTCCCAGTCCTCGGTGGCGGGGTTGAAGGGTGCGGGGGGTGCGATTTTTGCCATCGTGGTGGTTCGTCTGGCTTCCGTCGGACACGTGGTTCGGTTCAGGGTCTGGATCCCATCCTCGTCGCCAGTGTCGTGTCCGCGAAATGATGCCAGGAGTCGGTGACTTCAAATCATGCTCTTTTACTAAAGTAGGAACCGAACTAGCTCTTCGCAAAAGGTTCGCGGCTTTTACTCTTTCAGCCACGGCGGCCGCGGCCAATGACACCACTTTGAATCTCCCGTGATTCAAATGGACCAATCGCGGGAGATTCTTAGCGAGCCAATCGGCGCGGCTCGCCTGACCAATCAGAGTGCCCCGCGCTTTGGTCAATCAAAGCGCGGGGATCTCAAGAATGCTAATTAGGGACAGAACACTACTGAAAGGAGGGAAAGCCCTGTTTACTTATGTACAACAGTTAATTCTCTATATATATAATCGGGGGTTCATCTGTAGATGAATCCTCCTCCTCTATTTCTTTTGTGTTCTGGTAATGAGAGGCAGCAGATCATGCAAATGAATCCATGAAAGTCCTTTCTGTAATAATGGTTTGGGGGATCTCTTCAGGAATGCAACCTTAAAAATGCCTCTTGAGCCCTAAAATAGGGATTGTAGCCTGTGTAGAACTGGGACTAATAGATGGTGGAGTGGGGACAGGATATGTAAGCCTTATCCATATCCCCACATGCTTGGCTGTCTTCTGCCTTCTAAAATCTTGTTGTATTTAGAAAACATACTTAAAAATCCTTGGCTGCTCTTTTTATTGGACATGCAAATACCACAAAGGCAGCTGAGCACACAGAGAAATCAGAAAATTAAATCAAATCAAATGTTATTGCGGTTACAGGCTAGCTTAACAAAAAGTTAAGGTTACATACATTTCTAACCTTCTTCTCTCCTCCCCTCCTTTTAGCTTCCCTCCTGGGCTGGTTGAGTTTTGCCAATACTTTTGAGCCATATATATATATATTATATATTATATATATTATATATTATATATTATATATTATATATTATATATTATATATATATATATATATATATATATATATATATATATATATATATATATATATATATATATATATAATCATATTTTTCATGTACAGCATTATGCATAGTAGTGTTTAGCTGCACTAGTCTTTATCTGGGCTTAACTGGTTTTTATCTGGGTTTAATTATATTTAAATTGTTCTAGTTTTAAAAGCCATGATCAGGAGGTGATTACCTTGAAAGGCAGAACACACATTGTATTTCTTAAATAAATGTAGACATTTACCCAGGCAAAGAGGCAGCATGAAACAATGCAGGCAACAACCCACACCCACACCTACACCCCACACTGGTTGCAGTATGAAGCTGCAACTATGATACTTCATTTTATTCCCAATATATTCTGAGCAATTGAGATGAATAAGGATTAAAATATATTTTTTAAAAAAAAACAAAAACCACTTCTTGGAGCTGGTAGTAGATAAAGAGAGAAAACAAAGAGTCAATAGTTGTGACATTAGCATTCATGTGAAGGGTAATAACCGGTATTTGGGGATAGTTTTCAACCCAATCTAATTTGCCTAAAACCAGGGCTATGTTTGCAAGAATCTAATTGGCAGTTTTGTCATTTTATCTACACATTGGGGAATGGCTTCAATGACAGCCTCATATTTCACTGTGCCAACATTATTAAAAAAGAAACACAATGTCTGGATTGTAACTGGTTATTTTAAAAGTGCCCTCTCTGTAAGGTGAGCAGGAGTCTGGCACGGAGAGAGTGACAATGGCAATGATAATGACATTGAGGATGATTGCAGAAACCAGGCCTTCATAGTTATCATTAAGAGGTTATGTTCTGAAAGAAAAGCTATGACTTTCACACTATTATTAAAGTTACTAATTCATCTACCTTGACTTCAAGATTCTTTGCAATATGATCTAATATGAATGGCATGATAGGTAAACCTGTTCTTTATAATAACAAAGGACTGGATGACATTGAACCCAGCTGAAGTTTGGAGACAACCGTGATGTTAAATATTTGGTGATATTAAAGTGCTTGAGGCTGATCATATAATGTTCAAAATGAGTGGAGAGAAAGGGCATTCCTTGCCCATTTTTCCTCTGCTCAGGCCTAAAAGAAAATTGCACAAGTAGCAACTTCACATAACTCATTTTTCATATTATTAATCAACAAATTGTTTTTTCAGCACCAGCAGTTACTATTATATCCCTTTCTTCAATAGCCTTTTATTTATTTTTTGAATGGGCACTTTGCCCTAGGGATGTTTCCTAAATCCATCTTTTCAAAAAATTAATCCCACTCAGGCCTTGAATGGCTTGCTCTGAGGCAACTGAATGAATACATTCTAAATATCCCAAGTTTGCCAGTTTAAAAGTCTGCTTTTTCCCCTCTCTTTAATCTCTTGGTTCCATTCTATCTCATTCTATTCTGGAATGTGTTGGAATTCTAATTACATTCTGTTTAAATCTCATTTTGTTCTACTTAATTTCTCTTTTATTTGCTATTGCAGCCTTCTCAGACTCTGAGAGTTTCGATTATTGTTTTGCGAGCTGTTTATAGATTTGGCAGGGATAATTTTTAAAAATGCAAACCATTCTGACCACAATTAATGGGCTGGGGGGTAGAGTTTTGCATCATCCTTTAGGGCTAAATCCATTTGTGTATGATTAGATCCATGTAGCCGAAATAAGATTAGCATCATTGTGAACACAGAAGGCTGACCTAGATACTTTTATGGCATTAATGTCAAACAGATGGATGAGAGCTACATCCAAACTTATGGAATCTAAGTGATTAATAGGTGCAAAATGGTTTCCTTTGACTCTTTAACACTTCCCTATGCATTTTTATCCATATTGAATGCCTACTGAATGTGAAAGCAGCAATGATTAGTTCCTCTCTGCCAGAAAAAAAATTATTAGGTTATTACTTGTGGACTTAAATTTTGTTTGGAAAAATGTACCATGCAGCAGCAATTTCAAGCCTAGAGTAATTCCAAATAGTTTTTAAAATATATTAGAACATTGCCAGTGTATTTGTTTGCCATTTTTTTGTATCATTGGAACAAACTATTATACTATTAAACTATTAGCTGAACTGAAGTTGATTTGACACTGCTTAAATGTTGTGGAATGTATATCTTGGGTATTGAGAATGAACAATGTATAAACATTTTTGGAATTATTTAAAATCTTGAGCAAATGTGACATTTTTGCAAATTGCCTCCAGTGCCTTTTTTGCAACGTATTAATCATTTATCTAGCAGACAAATCTTTCTGTTGGGAGACCAAAGGCTACTGGGATGCTGTTTCTCAGGTAGAAAATCATGACAAAGTAGAGACTAACCTAGCCTCATACATCAGCTACAGAAAGAAATTTAGGTATGTGTTTTCTTTCTAACCTAAAGAACCCATGAAATTTAAAATTAGTGCCTTGGGATATCTTGGGACATCCAAAGCAGAACTAGAACTAGGTAGCTTTGTACCCTATAGTATCAAATTTGTTAACTCTCAAGATTCTATTTTCCACTATGTATTCAGATATATGTATGTGTGTGTGTGCATGTATGTATGCATGTATGTATATACAATATGTGGGTATGTGAGTATGTATGGGTATGGGTATGGGTATTTTTTTTTCTTTTGAGAGTGGGCATCAAAATTTCATTTTAATGTGTGCCATTGTGTACACAGAAAAGTGACAATAAAGATTCTTACCTTTTCCCCCCCTCTTCCCAATTCATTTTTCTTTTGTGTTATGCCTTTTAGATTGTAATAGCAAGAACAGGTGACTTTTGGGAGAAACATTGTAAAAAATTTTAAACCTAATGGTCCATTTCTAGAATGATTTAGTTATATTCAGGGGTGGGATTCAAATTTTTTAACAACCAGTTCTGTGGGCGTGCCTTAGGTGGTGGGCATAGTTTGGTGGACATGTGACTGGGTGGACATGGCTTGGTGGTCATGTGACTGGCTGGGTGTGACCAACTCAATATCACTCACATCGAGGCATGCAGCTTCTCGCCTGGCCTCTCATGACTCTGGGGATGCTGCAACAGTCATAAGTGTGAAAAATGGTCATAAGTCACTTTTTTCAGTGCCATTGTAACTTTGAATGGTCATTCCACACAAGCAAAGTACCAGCAAAGGAGGGGGAAAAAAACTCCAGAGAAGTTCCTGAGATAGGAAGTCTAGTCCTGCCAAGAATGTAATAAGGGTTAATGGAGAGGCAGTTTCTGTAAGCAATAACAGAATGTTTCCTTCCTGCCTTCCTTACAGGATTAGGCCAGTAATTTCTTCAAAAAACTGGTTCTCTGAACTGTTTAAAATGTTAACAATCTGTTCTAGCGAATAGGTGCGAACTCATAGAATCCCTCCCCTGGTTATATTATTAAAGATTTGGGGATTATAGAGTATTTTATCAGTCAGCCTGCTTGCTCTTTGTGAGAGGTACATAGCTGATTCCCAATCAGGTTGGTAGATTTAAATGAGTGATTCTTTTCTGTAGGAACCCTTCAATTATGAAATTGGTTACCAACTCAGTTCCATCAAATTCCATCATGACATCCCCCAAAAACATTTTTGAGATGATCAGCTTTTCCTAAGAAATGTTTTTAATGTGGGCATCATAGCAGATTAGCAATACAGTACATATTACTTTAGAGCCATGTACATAAAGTCCTTTCCAGTAAAGAATTTATTGTTATCGCCCTTAGGTTCATCTTCTTGCTAAACTACCATAGTATGTGTGGTTAAACCAATGTATGCGGTTAGCTTTCTGTAATTTCATCATTGGTATGTCCTCCTTACAGAACTGCCCCTACTCTTTTTACAGTCTTGGTTACTTTCCCACAACAGCTGTGGTGGAAATTAGAAAGTCTCCATTAAAGAGCGTGTCTGTGTGTGTAGGTGGGTATTATGTTGTACAACAATTAAGATCTAATGAGTAAAATGCTTGGTTAGTTAATAGCCAAGACTGAAGCATGGATGGATGGATGGATGAATATGGGTGGTATTTTCAACAGCCATACAAACTTATGTAAATATTTTTGCCACCATTATCTGTAGTACTTTGTCCATTTCTTCTTGCTTTCAGTTATCTTTATGACATACGCAAACTTCCACACCACCTGGTAGCTTTGAATATCTTGCACCAGAATCTAAGCAGGATTAACATTGATTGGAATAAAGTGGAACCTATACTGTAAGATATATCCAACCTTGTGAAAATCAAGACAACTAAAATGGCTTTTTCAACCAGATTACAGCAGATATTCTATGTGTGAAAATATAAAATATTTCTTATCTTTCAGAGAACATTCACCAGAGGTACTGAATATAGAAAAATGGGAGGAGATGTATAGCAGTAAATAAATGAATAATGACTTTATTTACTGTGTTTGAACTCTGGGTTTGTGCTTTATTGTTGTCCATGATTTTCCATCTGAGGATGATCATAGTAAGTGAAACCACGAGACAATGCTGCCATTTTTGTAAGCAATAATAAACTGATTCCAAATAAGCGCAATCAGCTTCAGCAGTTGAAATACATTTGGTTTATTTCTTTTCTATTTTTTTTTACATATACATATATCATATACATATGTGAAATCCTTCACTGGTTTGTCCATTGTCAGAAACATAAAAATCCATTCAGAAGACTTCAGGCTTTGTTGTGCCAGAAGAACGTTATGTCAACTTATTAAAAAGAAAGATAGTAATCATTATGAATATGAACACACACAAAAGGGGATGAGAAGAGAGTATAGTATCTCACAGCTTTTCTAGCAAATTGTCCGCAGACTGTAGAGGGTTAACTCTAGCAATGGTAAAACAGGAAAATGTATTTACTGTATGTACAGAAGAAAATAAAAACAAATGTAAACTTAATCTCAAAAATATTATTTCAATGATATATAAAAACAATATCCACATAAGTGAGAGTCCTTCTTCCATATAGTGGAGGAGCTCTCTAAGTGCCTTCATTTAATGTGAAATTGCCTTTGCAGTACCTGAAAAAAGGGCATAATGATTTCAAGGGAAATTCTGTGATAACTTGACAGTGCAGCCTATCCCAACCTGATGCCTTTCAGACTGGACTATATATTTTCCTCTAGTCCAAAAACAGGAGTGTATTTACTGTATGAAAATAATTGTTGGGTTTTGGATCCTTGGGTTTTGGTTTGCCTCTTTATGTTCCCATGGGGAGTGATTAAGGTTCTTAGTCAAGGTCCTTCCTCTTCCCCCAGATGCTCATCTCTGACTTTTGCTTGGCAGAACATAATCCACTCTGTATTTTGGAAGAGTCTGGTCAACAGTTCAATTGCCCAGTGGACAATTGGGGAATATCAATATTTACGGGAAGAGTAGTTGGTAGGTCAGCTGATGGAGACTTGGGTAATTCATTTTTGAGTTTTGGTTTGCTAAAGGCTCCACTTGAGGGAAAGGAATCAAAATAAGCATAAGCTACAGTCTGAGGACAATTGTTGCTTGGGTTTTACATAGGGACACAGAGAGGCAATTACTCGTGGAAAGAATTTAAAGATATGTTTTGAGCAAGGAATTTCAACCAATATTTTGATACCTCCTGGCTCCCTCTAATAATTGTCTTGAATTATGTCTGCTCAACTTCCATTTCCCAGAAATCTCACATTATATAAACTTGTACCAATGCTGTAAGGACAATCATTTTGATGGCAGTAACTGCATATGAAATAGTTAAAGGCTTCAGCTTCAAGTATGGTATACCAATTGTTGCTAGCAGTGGGAGGAATGGAACCTCAGGCATTCAAATCACAGGCAGGGGATCAAATGGCTGTCCATAATCCTTCTTCACACTTGCCACAACTTTTCTTTAAAACTATACGTTGCTTTTTAACTACATGATACAAAGAGGCCCAGTTTGAAGAACACTGATTTAGGACCACCCATTTCACTGCTTTTTTAAAAATAAGATATGCCTTGTTTTCCGTGTTTGAGCATCAAAAAGCCCCTGGAGGTAAGCAACCCCTCTCCCTTTTTTAAATGTACCGTCTCTCAATGTGGGAAATATTGAAGTGATATTTCTTCCATTTTAATCCTATTGAACAGGTGTCAGAAAAATCAACATGATAAAAACAGAGGATATTTTCCTTGCACTTAAAATCTTGACCAATCTTCCAGGCCGATATGATATAAAATTAAATGAGATGCCTTTTCTGAGACTCTGCTCTATAGTGAAGCTTTCACAAGGTTTGGTCTTTCAAGAAACAGAACAACTTGCATCTGGCCTAGTACAGACTTGTCCTTTAATTCCAGTGGACAAAATAAAGTGCTATAGGTGTAAAGAAGCAAAAATACAGCACACATTCCCTGCTAATTCTCTTTTACACTTTCAGGGAAATGGGGTAAACTAGAGCACTTCTACATTGGCCAGATGGATTTATATGTTCTACCTCTGCTAGCATGTTCTACTTCTGCTGGTTTTTTACCATGTAAAGCTTCTTTAAGCTCTTAAGAAGAACAAATATCTCATACACACACACACACACACACACACACACACACACTCACACACATATATATATATCATATATATATATATCATATATATATGGCATTCAGCTTTGTTCGGGTATTTTCCCATGTCATAGTAGTGGTGCTTTTAAAGATGTAGCAACGTTTCAGCAGAATCTCATCTGCCATCATCAGGCTTCTGTATAGAGATATACAGAAGCCTGATGATGGCAGATGAGATTCTGCTGAAACGTTGCTACAACTTTAAAAGCACCACTACAATGACGTGGGAAAATACCCGAACAAAGCTGTATGCCATACATGTAAGTACCCGCGAAAACAAATATATATATAACACACACACACACACACACACACACACACACACACACACACACACACATATATATATATATATATATATATATATATATATATATATATATATATATATATCACAGATGAACACTATACAGAAGCCTGATGATGGCAGATGAGATTCTGCTGAAACATTGCTACAACTTTAAAAGCACCACTACTATGACATGGGAAAATACCCGAACAAAGCTGAATGCCAGACATATATATATGTATATACACACCCACACACCCACACATAACACCCACACATACACATACACATATACATACACACACACACACACACACACAAAATATCAGATTTTACAGAGAACTGTAACACAGGTGATTATGTAAATAATCATAGAAGAATGGTGCAGAGAGACCATCGAGAGGCAAATCTAATTTGTTAAAAATGCCAGATATAAACTCAACCTCAGAGCTGCTACAAATGTCAGCCATGCTACTTCTTCAAGTGATACGAATGATGGAAAACAAATGTGCAAGATTCTTAAACTCTGCACAAGACGTGGAGTGGAAACGATGATGCAGAACTCTGCTGAACAAAGATGGTTACTATATTTTCAGTCACTTCAAGACAGAAAGATAAACTAAGCACAGCAAAACTGTAAATATAAGCCACAACTATTACTGAGGCCAGCTCATCTGGAACCAGTGGAAGAAGCCACATTATCTCTTCCGTGTCTCCTTATCAGAAAACAACCAAGTATCGGTTCCATCTTTGCTAAGATTGAAACAAATTAGTTTTTAGCCACATTATACCTCTGCAGTAATAACAAATAATTTGTTGAGATACACAGAAATGATAATTGCATTCAAATATACTTAGTGAGTTTTACTTCTAATTTAATTTTAGGTGAGGCTTCTCAACTAAGCCCAATTTTTGATCTGGCATTGTTCAGGTTTCTGGGATCCTCCCCAGCCAATGTGGGTAAATGTTGGTTTGGAGATAACAGGAATTGCTATTTAAAGAAAATGTTGCATTGCTATATCAATACAAGCCAGAGATGAGCAAGAAGTTTTCAATGGATTCAGAAATAGTTTGGGCTCAGTGAATTAATATTGCAAAGCTCTGCCATGGTCTGAACTAGAAAATTCCCTCATGTATTTGCAATATGTTTTCCAAATGTGCTCCCTCAAATTTCAAGGAATTATTTTCTTCCCAAGCTTTGTAATCCGAAAACCTTTTAGCTGGAAGATACTGAGAACTGAATATAATCCTCCTTCCTTCCATGCAAGACATATAGCTTATCACTCAGCTCTAGGTAGTCTACATGGTAGACTTGATCAAATCTTTCAAAACTGTATAGCTACACTAAAGTGCTGATTTTTCAGACTTCTCAGTCTGTTACAGAGTATGAATGCATTGCAGCTTTGCAGATAATAGAAATGGGAACGTATTGTACAACTGAAAATTAAATGGAATTAATGTACCATCCAGAGATTCCCCTTAAAAAAAACTTCTAATCTGGCTCAGAACAGGTCCCAAATAATAAACATGGCAAGATACGAGAAAAATAACAGGCAACTTCATCCAATTGGGGCGGGGGGGGGGGATCTGTTAAAATAAGAGCTTCTTTGTTTCTTTCCTTCAAAATAGACTCGACTCAGAGCAATAAATGGGGCCATTTTGAAAATCTCAGCCTACCTGAATTTAATTTAGTGATGCACCCTTCCAAGGAGTTTAAAAAGTTACAATAATAACTGTATAAGCTGGGTATCAACCACCGAAGTGTTCAGCTTGGAAGTTTGTAAAAGAAAGGAAAGGAAAAGAAAAGAAAGGAAATCAGCTATGCCTGTTGGTTCTAGACGCCACACTGCTTCACTGTCTTAGGGAATGCAGTTTTTGGAGAGACAACAGAGTCAAAACTGAAGAGCAAGACTCAGAAATAAAGACACTGTACAACTGGCAAGATCACAGTGGGAGACCGAGAGGACATTGGTATTCTGGAAAGCTGTTCTTGCTGCTTCTAGACACAGCAACAATTTAAATATCAAGGGATTTAGCCCGGAAGCCTATTCCTGTAGGTGTTGTAATTGCTGATATAAGCTGCAGGATTTCAAGAGCAATTTTTTAGATCATGTACAAGTATTCATACTCATCCACCCAAGTTTCAAAACCTCTGGGACTAAAGAGGTTATTAGGGATGTTTTAAAAGAAACCAAACACCATAAGGTTATAGGAGATTTGGCTATTTTGCCACAAGCTTCAACAGCAAAGTGAAGTAACATTAGGAAAATCTTTGACATATAAAAATATAATCAGAGACCAGTGAATATACTTCTATAGGAGCTTCTTGCTCTCGACCCTGACAACCATGGCACAACCGTAAAGATTATACACGCAATTTGAATGCCAATGTGTCAATTCTTACAGAAAACAATGCTTGCAAAGAGCAAAACAGAGATATAGCATAAAGTTAATGTAAGTACCTAGTTCCAATCCAATGCCAGCCAAAACCTTTTAATCGCAAAAGACCTAAGTGTACCTATCAATATCAAATAGAACAGAATAACAGAATTGGAAGGGACCTTGGAAGTCCAACCCCTGCTTAGACAAGAAACCCTATACATATACATATTTCACAAAAGCATAGGCAACTATTTTTGATGCATGCTCTTGTCTAGATGTGTACATCCATATCAGCAGTGCACCCATACCTCTCATGCAAAGTAAGTATAACTACACCTTAATTTTCAAGTGAGCAGAAAAAAAACACCTTATATATAAACAATGATTCATATTATATTGTAGGAGAAGCTTAATCAACAATGACTGCAGTCAACACATCTACACAAAGGCAGCTTCATGTTCACTCAGGTAGGTTCACAAGTGCAATCTCTGATGTTCTGCTGTATAAGTAAACACAAAGTAAAAGAAGACTTATTCCTCTGAGAAAAACTACTGAGCTACCTAAATGAAGCCAAAGCCTGCTTGACCCCTTATTTCAGGGATGCAACCGAGGAGCCGACTACAGTCTTGGTAATTTACAACACACCCTCTGCCTGCCACCACCATAGGCACCTTGGAAGCAATAAATAATTGGAATCCCCCTCTGCTTCTGAAAAGAAATAGACACAAATACATTCATGAATTGCAGCATTTCAATTATTGGCTGCACTGCTGTTTCCCCAAGGCAACAGTCATCGGGGTGCACAGGGAGAACAAGAGTGCATATAAAGCCCATTCCAGCTTTTAATTGTGTGGCTTGAATAGCCATCTTGGGGTTTGTTTCAGTCTTCTGAAAGCATCACAAAAGCAGAAAGCTTCCAACTGTTATCGAACCTCTTTCAAGAACCATACTTTTAATATTAAGCCTAACAGGTTGACTACAACTTGATTCTTAGAAAGTGAAAGGAGGACAGGGAAAGTGAAAATGGAAACATGACACAGACAGTTAATTCTGACATGTCCATCATGTGCATTATGGAGAAAATTGCAATCTCTCTTCCTTTGAGCACAGAGACCCAGCTGGGTGAAGGTTTCTTCTTTCTATACTTCTAGGGCTCTTATCCTAAATCATGCTCCCTATTTTCCAACTGACTGAGTAATCTCTGGACCAAATCCAGACTACAAAGCAACCCACAGTTTCACACAAATGGAAAAGTACCTAGTATTCTAAGGAGGGAGGACAGGTTTTGCAGTTGGAGGGAATGCTCTTCTGTATTTATTTATTGGTTAGCTTTATTCCCTGCTTTTCCTCTAGGAGTTCAAGGGAAAAAAATAATACCCTCTCCAATCTTTGTATGCAGTCTTGACCAAACTCATATTAGGACATCGGAAAGTCCATGTAACTCATTGGCACTGACTCTACTAGATGAGTGGAGTATATATAGTCTGCTGCCTGGCTGCCACATGGGTTACTCCAAAATCTTACAAGGCTTGCTGATCTGCAAGAGAAAGAAAGAGCAGCCACCATTCCTCCACTGGTCATTTTTCCAAAGTATGTCTTTATATGAACAAATATTCAGTGAGTCAGTATGAAGATGGGTTCACACATTGCTTTATGCCAGGGTGAATTTCATTTGACTTTGCCTAATTGTACTGGCAAATCTAGCTATTGTGGTCTGTACAACAAAGTTTGGTTAAAACGAAGCACAGCTTAGTGCAACGGGTGAATCCAACCACAAATTCTGTATTTTAATGGAAGGAGTACCTCACACACACCTGATAATTCCTACCATGCTGTAGTCATTCCAAAATGCAAATCTAAAACCCCTGCTATTCTAGAGTTTGCCAACACTATCGGTAACACTCAACCAATAGACAAGGGGGCTAATAGTCAACCAACCTGGAAGGCTGTTGAATAATTCACTTTAGTCTACTTTACCTATGGAAATGCCATGTACAACCTTAATATAGCATCACTGTCTCACCCATGTGTAGAGAAAAAAAAAAGATTTATCTGTTTCAAGGCATGCGTTTAACATTTCTCATCTCTCTCTCTCCAGCCATACCAATATTTGTACACCCGCTTCATTTTCCCCCTTCTATTCCATTAGTACAAAGCATACATTGAATTAACACAACCCCCTCCCACTTTTTTAAAAGATGAAAATCGGTGCCATCATTTTACTGCAATCTCTTTTTGTTTCATCAAGGCTGGCTTTGCTAGCTTTTCTGAACTCTTGTTGAAACTATGTGCCACTCTTTGTGAATCTTCCTATTTTGGCACGCATTAGCAACTTATACAGTACCCTAAATACCGATTTATATTCATGGCATGCAGTGATAAATCGTGACTGAAAAATGAAGGAAAATTTCCTATGAAGGTATAGATGGTAAGAGTTCTATTTTAATGAATTTTGATATGTAAGTTATTTAGCAGGTGTAGCAGGTCTAATAGTGATTGATGATGGGAACTGTAATATTTGTGGCATCTAAAGAGCTGCAAGTTACCAGTACTGCAGTAGAACAATACCTTAATTGCACTTATAAAGAATGCCATGATTACTGACAGCTTTTATTTAGTATTCTAAATTTAGGAGCCTAATTCAGAGCTTTCACATGTGTCACCCTGTCGTTTTCCTATCTCCCAGCCTGGTAGAGCCTAAGGGATGGGTCTTTTTTTTACACAATCTATCCTCTTCAAAAAGTGGACAAAGAAATGTACAAACCCTGCCTAGAAAATAATGCCCTGCTAGAACATATGTTCTTATCTTCGCGCTGCCATTTCTGGGTTTAACGAGGTGTCCTTCAACAATTTTCAAAACTTCTTATTCCCCAGAAAGCCTTTTATCCAAGGCTCCTGATTATAACTTAAACCCCCATTGTTCTGATTATTTCTTTTCTCTTTGATTTGCATTGCAGGATGTTTTTCATCCCCAGGAAAGAGTCAGATGTAATGTCCTCTTCTGCAATGGAAATGAGACCACTCTAGGAACTGTAATAATAAAAGAGTTTTCTCGGCCCATTTTTTTAAAAAAATCAAGAAATACAGTATGGATAGACAGACATCTCTGTTAGGTAATT
This sequence comes from Hydrophis major, assembly GCA_033807585.1. Lineage (NCBI taxonomy): Eukaryota > Metazoa > Chordata > Lepidosauria > Squamata > Elapidae > Hydrophis > Hydrophis major. The sequence goes on from CM066329.1 coordinate 260,962,330, forward strand.
CTATAGCACAGGGCACCTCTTGGTTAGCAAGTGGGGACTGGAATGGTACCAGATTTTGATCAACTATATAAAGTGCCTGAAAATACTTAAACATCTGAAGGAGGATCATAATGCCAATTTAACAAAAACATTATATGTTACTGCTATCAGTACAAAGAATATATGGTTATTTGCTGTTGAGGATCATTAGGGTAGCACTATGTGCAGATAAAACAGAGGAGATTATAGTAGAAAGTTTTCACCCAGGAACATGAAAAAATAAGAACTGTTTCAGTTGAAATCATTTCTATTCACCGAAGGTCTTCATCTGTTTCTACATCCAAAACATTAACTTGGTAACTTGTAAAGTTTGGACTCAGAGATCACAATGACTGATCACTTAATAATCTAGTTACTGGCATATCTTCCATAATATGTTGTTACCGAGCTTGGCAACATTTGAACATTTTTTACCCAGTCTCTTTTACATCTTAGCTTGTCCGCTGACAAGGCTTAACAAGTTGATAAGCTTCCATTTGTCTCATCATTCCCCCACACGGCTGAACAGCAGCAGTTCAGATGAAAATGGCAAGCCAACAAAAGAAGACCAAGGTATGACAGAGAGATAAATACACCATGAAATCTCTCTTGTCCTATTCCAATTTTTTCCCCTTCTTTTCTTATTTTTTTTTTAAAAAAGGACTGGATCAATTGCTCTGTGATAACTTAACTAGGCAAATGCAAGTTAGAAGCCAAAACATTTCCAACAACCTGTACAGAAACAACAAAATTTACAACTGAAAAATGTCACTAACACCCATTCAGGCAGATGTGTTATTTTTTGTTTGTTTCGCAAAGGACAGGTTATCAAAGAGAGAGTGGTGCATGATCCTCCAGCCTGCCTTGGTTTCTTTAAGTAACCTTCTGCTTGATGCTGGGAGTTTCTGGTCGATAGTCCTTCCTCTCAGAGATGTTACGCTTCACTTTGGCACTAACAGGAGACTCCTGATTTAATGAAGGACTGGAGTGGCATTTCTTCAGTCCAGGACCATCAATCTCACTGGTACTCAGCAACTCCTTTCCTGCTCCATCTTTGAGAAGAGACACGTAGATTTCATAACGGGCTTTCTGGAAAAAAAAGAAAGAAAAGACTCAGTCTACAGTATCACATCTATGACGTGTGAGGAAATCAGTCATGGCAAATTGGACACACACCAAGTCAACCAGCAGAGCAATATTAGCTAGTGTGTGACAAGAGCATCCAGAAGTAATACTTAAATGCCTTGTAAACTGAAAACTGAAGGACATGCGTTGGTTCTTTCTTTGAATGTTGTATTTTGAAAGAACACACAAAGAATCTTGTCTAAAGTAGTGGATTTCAGAGTGTGCAGTGGTTAGAATGCAGCATTCCAGGCTAATTCTGCTGACTGCTGACTTCCAGCAATTCAACAGTTCAATTCTCACCGGTTCAAGGTTGACTCAGCCTTCCATCCTTTCAAAGTCGGTAAAATGAGGATGCAGATTGTTGGGGGCAATATGCTGACTGTAAATCACTTTAAAAAGGCTGTAAAGCACTGTGAAGTGATATATAAGTCTAAGTGCTATTGCTATCTTCAGTCTATCCACAAGGCTTAAGGCAGGCTAAAGACACTTAAGAAGGATCCTTATCGTGGCCTCACCTTGTCCTTTCCTATACTTCCCCCTTTATCCCAACTTGAAGGCTTTCTGAAAACAATGGAATACCTCTCATTTTATGCCCTGATCAGTATGTAAAGTAGAAAAATCTGCAATGGCAAATGGATATACATTTACATATAAAATTCAGAACCTTAATGGTGTACCTACTCAGTTCTTATCTTTCCATACAGATTATGAATATTCAGTATTATGTGAAAATAATCATTATAGAATTGAACTTTGTAAAATATACTGTTGCTGGTCTTCAGCTAGACAGACTTCACTGCCACAAATTTCTGAGCCCAGCAGGCACCAAATACAAAGTGTAAACTGTAAAGGAAGATTTAACATATTTTTGAAAATCCCAACTGCTGAATTTGTTCACTCTCTAGAAAACCACAACTCCTCTGTCTGAGGCAGTTTCATCTGCAACATCATTCAGTGGTGCTGTGATTAACTCAAATACACTAGTGGTGATTAATCAGAATTCAGAAAGGGGCTTTTAAGGGGTGCAAAATGCAGTTTCTAGAATTTCCAGGATTACTTATTTAATGACATGCATTCTGACCCTTTCCAATGAATCTTGACAAATGTTGATGAAGTTCTACCAAACATTCTTTAAAGGAAAGTCTATTGTTAAAATTGTCTTTCCCAATGAAGAACAAAAAGGGCTTTCTCTTATTTCAAAACATGACTCAGCTAAGCATTGCTATACAAATACAAGATGATTTCAAGGCCTCTTTAAAAGAACGCAACAGAAAAAGCAATGATTGTGGATGAGCTTTCCAAAGCCTTGGAAGAGACGGAATATTTTTTAAAAAAATCAATTTGACAGTTAAATGAAATTGTCATGTGCTTAGTATTGATACTTCCAGCAATGGTGAAAAGACAAATAATTATTATAAGCATGTCACTCAACAATACCGAACTACGGAGATGAATGCTGATAGCATTTTGAATTGATTATGCTTCATCAGATAATGAATATGCTAGAGAACTGAACAGAGAGGAAATGGTGCCAGGAATGCTGATTGTTGTATAGAAGAGATCTCCAAACTTGGCAACTTTTAAGACTTGGCTCTAGAAAAGTATGAAATAGTGCTGGCAATAATTTAGTTCGACTCCAGAATTTAAACTATATTCCTTATAGTAGTCAGGCTTGTTGGACCTGTCACTGCCATCTAGATAAGGCATCCACTACTGTTGTCCCATCCCTAGTGGCATGCAGATAGTTCCTGGTAATTTAAATAAGTAAGTCAAGAAGCTATCTGCACAACTATAAAGAATGGAGGAAATGCCAGTATCAAATGAAGACAGAGAATCAGAATTAAAAAGGGAACAATAACATGAAAACATCATCCTCTTCCTAAATTATTACAGACTGATTCTTCAAAAACTGATAGCCTAGCTCAAAACAAAGCAAATACACATCTGATCCACCATCCTACATTTTTGCTTTACTAGTCAACTTGTACTCTGTTGGGTTGTTGTTACAGATATATTTGCTTACCTAAAAAAAAAAAAAAACAGTGGTCAAAAATCCCCCAGTGAGAATGGGAGCAACTTTTAACTTTATCTGCTGGTTTCCCCACTGACTTTCTTTGTAGGAAGCTGGCTTGGAGCACTGGAAATGACAATCACATAACTGCGGCTGACTGCAGCTGCACAGCAGCAATGAAGCAGCCACATGTTTGCCAAATATTAATCTCATGAGAGTCATAGATCCTAGATTTTGGTTGCATTCTATAAGTTAACCCATTTAAGGTAAATTGATTCAAAAATGTTGTCCTATGATCCAGTGCTTTTCCCAACTGAGGGTTACAAGCAATGGAACAGACATGAGGGTCTAAGTAATATATAGACATCAACAGCATAATTCTCTCCCATCTAGACCTTTTTAATTAAAACATGTAGCAATTTTCCCTGCATTTTAATTATAGCGTTAAAAACTTTAAGTGGAGATAAACTCTCACTACTCACTTGCTGAAGTGCTATGATCTCTACAATGACTACCTTTAAAATAGGGACCAGTCTTAGTTGACTGCCACATACCTCAAATTCCAAATAATGGTCTTTCAACTTATAGTCTTCAATCTCCTTGCCCTTCAGTTTCTTATCCGGTGGATAGGAACGATGTTCGGCTAGTTCAGTAGAGACCTGCTTCAGTTTGCTCTCGTGGGATTTTAGCTGGTCATCCTGCAGAGGTAATTACATGGTTTAGAATGAACCTCTAGTGCACTTAGTTAAATGATTTTTAAATGTGTTTCTATTGCTTTAGGATTGTTCAGTTCCTAAATCCGGAACTCAACTATTCCAGGTTGCTAAACCAGCAATTCAAATATTACATGGATTTTGTTCAAATTAACGAGAATTTTCTAAGCAAAATTTGAGAAAGATCCATCTTGTGGCCTAAATCTGTACAGGTAACCCACAACTTACAACCAGTTGCTTAGTGACTGTTCACCTTTACAAGAAACCTCCCTTGGTGGTACTTTCAACTTAGATCCAAAGTTTGAGCAGTTGCCCCTCCTCCTTAGTGATTGCATGACTGCACTTCACTCAGCATTAAGGCTGCATTTACGGCCATTTACAGTGTCCCACAATCATATGATCAAATTTTATGATAGTTTTCAACAAAATCGGCCCATAGCAAGCCATTGGTTAGCTTTAAGAACCTCGGTGGCGCAGTGGTAGAGTGCAGTACTGCAGGCAACTTCTGCTAACTGCCAGCTGCCTGCAATTTGGCAGATCAAATCTCACCAGGCTCAAGGTTGACTCAGCCTTCCATCCTTCTGAGGTGGGTAAAATGAGGACCCAGATTGTGGGGGGCAATAGGCTGACTCTGTAAACTGCTTAGGGAGGGCTGCAAAGCACTATAAAGCGGTATATAAGTCTAAGTGCTATTGTTATTTACGACTATGGAGTTTAACAACCACCAAAAAAGGATTATAAGGTCAGGTCAGTCAAATGGGTTACCTGATTTATGACCATCATGAATTGTGACCAGGATAGGCAGACTGCATAACAGTCATAACTCAAGGACTAGCTGTACATAACTTGTAGTCATACCATGAGTCAAAGAAGAATTCTCTCTATTGGCTGGTGCTATTATTATTTCCCATTCTGCCAGCCTAGAAAGAACAGCTATGTACACAGCTGAGTTGGAAATTACATAGCGAACCACCATACTATGTTCAGTGTCAGGACTAATGAATCAAGTGCTCATATGTGCACAATTATTTGAGAATGATTGCAAGGGAGAATAATACTAGAAGCCCTGTTTGTGCAAGCTGTAAGGAGAGGGAGAAACAGAAACAGAAAAAGCCCCAATCACCTGAGATAATTTGGTGGTGGAGGCAGGTAAGAGAGGACGGCTGAATTTCTTCTGGGATCCAATTGCAGCTGGAAACGGTGGGGCAGAAAAAATGGCTGCCACCGAATTGATCTTATTGATCCAGGACTCCATTTCTTCAGGGCTCCTGTGGAAGAAAGACAGATTAATCAGTGACTCTGGCTGGCCTCAGGCATAACACTTGCACATTTTCTTTGATATCTGCACTGGCATAATAAGAATGGCTAGTTTAGGCCACTCTTATATATTCTTGTATCAGAATAAGTTTCTCTTGCAGCAACACAATGCAGGAGTTGTCCCTGTGCACAAGCCACGTTTAGGAAAATTCCATTCATCTGTGTTTCATCCCCATATTTTTCTTGTTTCCTTCCATCTTTGGGTCAACAATAATTTTTTCTTGCATAATTCATATAATTTTTTTTTAGCAGCCACAACTGGGACCAGCAACTTGATTGTTGAGCAAAGCACTTGTGAAGAGAAACATCACAATTTTTTGACCTTACTTCAGCTTTGCTTTGCTTTACAGACCTGCAAAGGTCATGAATGTGAGGACTGGCTGTTAAGTTACTTTTTTCATCACCGCTGCAAATGGTCATTAAAGAAGGCCGTTGCTAAATGCAGACTACTTGTAATGAGCGCTTTCCCGTTAAGCGTCAGAAGACAGTAACAACCTTAAGATTGACTCAACCAAGAAGGCAAGGTGTCTACGGGGTATGGTTAAAAACATCAAGATGGTGGCCATCAAGAACTGACCAATACTTTCCCTGTTTTTCATGTACTCAGGCAGAATTTTGATCACACCATCACAGCTGCCAATTTGATATTTTTTAAATACTTTAAAATATGGTGAAGGACCATGGCAAGCAGAGCCTTTTCTGGAGTCATTCCTATAGTTCATTAAATGCCTCATATCCCCAAACCTAGACTTCTGATAGAGTAGGGTAGAGTAGAGTAGAGTAGAGTAGAGTAGAGTAGAGTAGAGTAGAGTAGAGTAGAGTAGAGTAGAGTAGAATAGAATAGAATAGAATAGAATTCTTTATTGGCCAAGTATGATTGGACACACAAGGAATTTAATTAATAACATCAAAGTCCACTTATGAGGGGTCTTTAGTGCTCCCTGAGATTGGTTGTTTTCTTGCAAGCATTCTATGACCCAAGCTAGGTAAATTATCAGTGCGCAGTTTAAGTAATGAAAAGTCTGCAAGAAAACAACCAAGCTCAGGGAGCACCAATCTTGAACTCCAGATATTTTCTAAAGTCCACTTAAGAGATCTAAGGATATTGCCCCTCCCTTTCTTCTTTCCAACCACAAGTAACCATTATGACAATTTAAACTGTATAATTAACCCCAACCCAAAATTTAATTTTTAACCTTATTATTTACATTTCTAGTTTCTCCACTAGCAAGGTGGATAAAGGTCTACATGGTCCTTCCCTAAACGTTTTGATGCATTTCAGTGATCTGCAAAACACACCCCTATAGCTTTGACTTAAATCTAAACCCTGTCTCTACACAATAGAAAAAATATCTGCATTGCAGCACTTACAAAAGTCACATGCATGTCTCTTTTGTAGCTTTTTTCCTCTAAAGTTTAAATGATTAAAAGGGTTCTTTTTTTTTTTAAGATATCATTTTAAGCAGCATGTCCTCACCTTAACTTTGATTGTTAAGGTAGACTTAAAAGCTGCATGTTATATATTACCACATATGGGAAGGTGTGCTCCCCCCCCCCCACCTTTGTATACATTATAATAGACCTGCAATACAGATTTAAGGCCAAGACAGCATTGCAACTACTGAATAATTCTCCTACTTGGGTTGACTGATTCTGAATGGGACAACTTGCTGCAGCCAACTGGCCATGGCCAACTTGCTTACAGGACAACTCGCCATGGCCAGCTCACCACAGGACAACGCGTCATGGAATACTTTAAAATTTCAATTTAATTACTTTAAAATATTTAAAATAAAATTAAAAATAATTTACATTTTTGTCATCCAGATTTCATTTTATCCCTCCTTTTGCATCCTTTCTTTAACGATTCTCTCCCACTGTTTCTTTGATATTAATGTTAACTCTTGTCCCACAACAAGTTGTCCTGTGGTGAGTTGGCTGTAGCTATTTGTCCATAAGTGAGTTGGCCGTGGCAAGTTAGCCATGGTGAATTGTCATAGGCCACCTGACTGGCAATGGAAACCTCTATCGAGCTGCACATGTTTTATAGCTGAAGGATGGACTACTAATAGCTTCAGTACAATATTTACTTCGGGCAAGGGTCTTCAAACTTGGCAAGTTTAAGACTTGTGGGCTTCAACTCTCAGAATTCCTGAGCTAACATGACTAGAGCAGGGATTCTGGAAGTTGAAGCCCACAAGTCTTAAAGCTGTCAAGTTTGAAGACCCCTGACTTAGGGAGTCTGCAGTTCTTTTGTTATAATTTATACTCAGAACTGGAAAACATAGTTTGGAAAAAGGGAGGGGAAGGGAACTTGAAACAAGTCTTTGGAAAGGAGCCCAAAGTTCTAAGATTTTTTTTTTTTCATGAACCATGCGGTGCAAGCAACCAAACTGAAACCTACTGAGCTTGAAAAAGCAACACTCTCCAGTCAGCTGTCTTCAGTTTCAGGACATTTGGCTTTTTCTCATAGTCGGTTGCCTTTGATGCTAGCGCATGGTGCATGCTGACGGCATTCTTAAGGTCGTCCTCTGATAAAGCCTTCTCTGGTTTGAATTCGTCCTGCAGAAATTAAAAGAGTAAATTTATTTTTTCCATTTTTAAAATCCCTAGCGGCAATCAAACAGCAGACAAGACCTCAAACTGCTTTGTAAACAACCATCAGAAGTGCCAAAGGTAAGAGCATGTTGTTACAATCCTATACATGTTTACTGCAAATGAGGGATAGGTGAGAAAGTAACTTATCTTGCATTACAACATGAAATTATCCCATTCACTTTTATTAAACGTATCCAAAGTGGAAAGCCTAATATATACCCACAGGAGTGCACAGAAGAATACATTCAGCAGAGGAAAAAAAAAATGATTCAAAAAATCAGTACATCTAAGTTATATATATGTGAACTAATGCATATTCTTTCCTTTAACGTACAAACTAATATAGAAATCTGTTGAGAGAAGTTTCGTGTATGCTATTTTTATTAGATTTATATCCTTCCCTTTGAATAAGAACTCAAGATAGCATATATAGTGCTCCTTCCTATTTGTCCTTGCAACTGCAACCTTGTGAAGTAGGTTGGGTTGATCAAGAGCAACTGGTACAGTCATTTGATGAGTTTCATTGAATGACTGAGGGTGGATTAATCTCAGATCTCTCCTCTCCTCCTCCACTGCCACCACACCTCATTGTAACTAATCACCACACCTCATTGCTTCCAATAAATGTACAAATTGGAATACACTTACTTTAAATAGAACACACCTGCATGGAACACTACTAAAACTTCAATTAAATCATTAAAAGAAACTAATGAAATGATGCTACTTAGAAAACTTTTCTTTCCTTCCCTTCCCTTCCCTCCAAGTGAGATACCTATTTTTCCCAATTTTCTAAAGGTAGGAGTGAATGGCTCAAAATTAGCCACTCAATTTCTGTGATTGAATGACATTTATCAACATTTAACCACTACAGCACATTGGTTGATATACTCCCACTTTCCAAACCTTCAGATGAGTTATAAGAAATATCCCAGAAGTATCTGGCATAGGTCTATTGTGTAAAAACAGAGCCAGCATCTCCCTCATTTTGCCATGGCAATTTTTCTCCCTTACATCTAACTGGCAAATGTTCTCTATAGCCGACATCTTCAATTACAGAAAAACCATTAAGATAAAATGTCATGGAGAACTCTGAGCAAAAAAAAAAAAAAGCCAGGAAATGGCACAGAAAATGTGCAGCAGAATTCCAAATCAGAACTGATGCATGAAAATACATCCAGTAGCAGCCAGTAATTAACCCAAAGTCTTCAGTGTAGTTGTTACAGGTCAGCTGTTGATTAAATCCATTTCAACACAGCATTGATCCATGGCAAATTCACTGTAGAATAGTCCAAGCCAAAAATCTGTAACCAGATAAATAAAAATTTCCCCAAGCTTGAACAATGGATTTGAATGATGTGCTAAATATCTAGAGAGGGTGGCAAATCAGAAGTCAAAGCAAGTAGAAGAAATGCTTTTAAAAGGGCTGGAAATAAGCCTACAAAATCAAGTAAATGTATTGTCCAGATAGAGTGATGCCCATTAGTAGTTACGGGGCAAGCCAGAAATGCAGCCAAGGCAATCCAAGAGAGGTGCCTGTGCTTTTAGTTACTGTACAGAAGGAAAAACAAATGTGAAAGATATGACTTCTTTTGGTCCTAAGCCTTTTCTTGCCTCTTTTACAGAGCCAGGAATGGTGCCGGAGGCCCATCACTTTTATATGTGATCCTGAAGTTATCTGGAAGTTAAAACTTGCAAGTGAACAATGAATGGCAGTAATACTGATTCTGTTTTTCAACAATTGTTTTAGCAAAGACAATCCTGTACTAGGGCAGTGTGGTGGTTAAGATGCTGGGCTTGTCACCTGGAAAGCTAGCAGCCCATGTTTGAGATCCAAGTCCCATGCGACGGGGTGAGCTCCCACCCTCACTCCAGCTCCTGCCCACCTAGCAGTTTGATAGCATGCAAATGCAAGTAGATAAATAGGTACCACTTCAGTGGGAAGATAAAGCATTCCATGACATGATGCTGGCCACACGATCAAGGAAATGTCTTGGGACAGTGCTAGCTTAAGTGGCCTTGAAACAGAGAAGAGGACCACTCCCTTTATATTTTATAAAACATTAACTAATTAAAATGTACCCATCCCTTCCAAATTCAATTTTCTCGTTTATTTTATTTCATTTATTTTATTAACAAACATTTCACTAGATTACAGGAACTATTTTATCCCTCATTTTAATCATACATTGTTTCCAATTTTCTAAAGTTATTTCTATTACTAATATAACAATACAATCTTATGTACCTTTACAGATTCCCTTTTTCCGTTAACTTTCACCTATTATCTCTAAATAGGTTCTGTTTCTCTATATCTTGTTCCAGTCCTTTGTAACTTCTTTTCCTTTCCTTCTTCTCTCTCCCCTTTTTACCCCCTTGTCTTTCTACCTCTATTTCTTTCTTCTGTATCCCCCTCTTCTGTTGCTTTCCAGTATTATACTTATTTTTTGAATTATTTTTCTTTTCTTTGGTTGTTTTAAGTCTTAAATTCTCCATTCTCTTTCCCCCCTTTCCTTTTTCTTCCCCACATAGAATTACTTGTTCATTAAAGATGGCTTCTTCTTTGTCCCAGTCTTCTTGTTTTGCAAACATTTCTTGTTGTTTCTCATAGTTCCAAATCTCCATTTCTAAGAATTGAAAAATGAAACCAAAAGAACATCTCCCTTCTTGTGCATCTTCTTTATACTTTTTAAGTTCCATTTTCAATTCATCCAGAAGTTGTGCCATTGTATAAATTTTTAAACAATCACCCGATTAATTTTAGTCATTGAAATGCAATAACCAAGAATCCAAAGATCACCAAGTAATCCAAATACATGCAAGCTGTTTCTTTTTGCTCTTTTTTTCACTTTCTCTTCCTGGGGTTCTACTGTTTAGTTACAAAGTTTCAGTTAAAATGTATCTTTTAGAAGTCTTGTTGAGTTTTACTGTAGATTCTTTTTAATTCCAGGCAGTCTCCTCCCTCTTTCCAGATCCTGCCCTTTTATTCTTTTTCTCTCCCTTCCTGCTTATGAAAAAAATGTTTAGTGTCCAGAAATCTTTATTATCTCTTTGACATTTTGTTTTATTTTCAGCTTAATTGCCTGTTGATGTCAAAGTGGATTTTTCCAATTTCTTATTTAAGTCTCTTAGTTGTCAGTATAGGGAAAGGGAGAGAAGAAGAAAAAACCCAAACCTTTCCCTTTTCACTTTCCTTCGCTGCTTCCAACTCTTCTTTGGGAGCGATGTTATTTTTTTTTTAGTTTAAATTCCAGGATACCTTAGTTGTTGCTTTTGCAATTTAACCCAGTCAGCCAAAACTTTCACTTCTTATCTTCCTCCTGCACATTCTTTTCCGGTCAAGTTCTTCTTTGAGGTGGCCATTTCTGACCACCGCTGCAACCGCCTTCAGGAAAGGGAGTAATGGCCAGCTGAGGAGGAGAGATGCGGCTCTCCTCAACCCTGCTGCCAGTCTCCCCCCTCTTCACCACCTCTATGGGGTGGCTTAGCCCTGAAACCAGCCGGCTTGGGGCGTTCCAGTGGGGAGCCCAGACTGAAACTGCACACGATCGCGGATTTCTGTCTGTCGCCGAAGGAACTCAAACCGGAAAGCAGAAGAGGACCACTCCCTAAAGTCAGCAATGACTAGCGAAGTAAAATCTGCAGGGACTCCTTTGGCTTTTTACTTCCCAATCCTTTACTAATATTAGTAACTGACACTTCATTTGCATTCAAGGTGGGGTTTTGGAGGAGGAAATAAAAGTTTTTGGTAATAATAGAAGTCAACAGAAAAGGTAAGAAGGTCAAATGGCTGGGAATTCTGATTACTGTATGCATAGGAGGGCAGAGTAGTAGGTTGGAAAAGATAGCAGTTCTGGCTTTCCTCAAGTGGAGAGCAAAGCAACTTGGTTCCTAGGAACAGAATGCTTTCTCATCCTTAGAATAAAACACAGAAGCTCTAACACAATTTCTGAATTGCGACTAGTGCCTAAGATTTTGCTGAACAAGCCTTAGAAATTCTGTACACATTTATCTTGAAGTCTCACTGAAAGTAGGGGGACAATTATGCAGGCATCTGATTATGCTAAACAAGAGAGAGAAAAAACAGAAAATGTATGTGTAGTTGAAAGTCTCTTTCACGCACAAAGCAAAAATCATTTTGAATGCAGCCAAGTATCAGCGCCAACATTTGCTCTAAATTTTCAGACAGACGAAAGAGACATCACTCCATTTTTCTTACGTTTGGTAAGACGAAGGATATTTCATACACCCAAGGCATAATGTAAAAACTTATTCCAGGGATTATTCAGCCAAATCTTGTGATCAAAATGCAGACTGGAGGGCAGGAGCATTGAGATGAAGACACAGACTCCATTTTCAAGCACGGCCAGAGGATACTACAGAATAGGCTTCAGCATGGAGCACAGTTGAGAAAAGCATCAAAAATTTGCTCCCTGCCATTTTTTTGCGCTTCTGCCGGAAATTCCTGCAAAGCTCATTTCATCTACCAAACCCAAGTATTATTATGGGCATTTTGCGACACTGAGTTGCTACATTACTATATGAACATTCCTTTGGTGTGTGTGTGTGTGTGTGTGTGTAAAATCAGTGTATTAGAATGTCAGTCACTTTTGTCACTGTATCCTTCTCTGAACCTAGGTATTGTCTCTAGAGTTGAATCCTGGGCCTGAAGCTATAAAATTCCATCAAATTTTAATCAAAGGATAATAGTACATTTGCCTGCAGTTTCATTTGGATGGATATGAACATCAATTCCAATTTCTGAAAAAAAAAATTAAGCTAGCCCATACTGTAATGTGTTGTTAGCACTTTTATGGATTTGGTACATTATCCTCCCAAGTTCTACCTTTCTGCATATAAGAATGTGTCATAAAAGGGACAAACCACATTACAGAAATACATCACTCATCTGATCTGTGGACCATTATCTAAGATCAATCTTTTTCAACCTTAGCAACTTTAAATATATGGACTACATGCTGACTAGGGTATTCTGGGGCTGAAGCCCACCCATTTTAAAGTTGCTAAGATTGAGAAATGTTGATTTAGACAGATTAGGTACCCTCCAAATGCGTGGAACCTGAAGTCCCATTATCATTAATCTGCACAATCAATGGCTCTTATAATCCAAAACATCTGGAAAGTACCAGCTGTTTGGGGGAGAAAAACCTACTATCTCAAGAATTCAAAACTGTTTACTCTCACTCTACTGTTAGCTTTTTATTACCTTTCACTTTGCCAAGAAGAGACAATTATCCTGACCCCAGAGATGTTCACAAGGGAGATAATAAATTATTGGCTTTTAAATTATTTTTATATTTCATAGCATTTTATAAGACAATTTATATACTCTAATGACGGAATGCTGGGCAAATAGAATATTGGAAGCCATTACCTATCTTGTGTTATCTCTTTCTTCCATTTCTGAGCTATGCTACTGAAGAAATATCCTGTTTTATATTTTTCTCCTATGCTGTTTAAAATTTCTAGAATTGAAAAATGGAAGAAAGACAGGGAGTATGTTCCAACAAGCAAGGGGCCAAGCCACTCCTTTTCTCACAAGTTGGTTGCAAAATCTAGTGCACAATGATAAATTGTATTTAATCACCCCCTTTAAGAGCCTTTCCATTTCTCAATTCCCCCATTTTTAGGTTGGTTCACCCAAATGTTTGTTTCATGTTTACTGTTGGATTCACTCATACCATATCTCTCTCTATTTGGTGTGATTTTAAAATATTTATGATGACCAGTCATAAGTGTCTTCTCTTTTACTAGCTTCTCTATTTTCTGATTTTTCCCAGGTAAAAACTGAATTTAAAAGCTAACTTTGTGACATTCCACATGGCATCTGAAGACCATTTTGTATCCTTTTCTTCAATGCATTTTTCTTTTCAGCATGCTATTTTTTTTCCAGGAAAGGGAGCATATTAGAATCATTGTTTTTCAAGATGCTACAATTAATAATCTTTTGACTTTAATCTCTAAGGGGAAAGCACTAGATATCATCCAGAAGCAAGTGGAACCAAGGTCACAGGGCAAATTCAGGACAAAACAATATTCTTGTTGATATATTATATTGTAAGCAGAGTTGTAGTTAGATAAGTTTGCTAAGAAGAGATTTTTCTACATTATTATCAAAGGAATCTATAGCTAAATAAACTTCTGTTACTGGGAGGAGAAACATAAGGGCAGATTCTGCCATTCTCCATATTGTCTGAAACAGGAAGTGAAAACATTTCCTAGCTTGTTGTCCATGGCTGGAAAACCTACCTTAAAGATAGATTACCTTTGATATAAAAATAAAAGCAAGTGATTAATAAAGTGTAGCTATTTTTCAAGAAGAATGAAGTCAAATAACAATTGAAGAATCATGATAAAAATCTTGCACATTTTAAAATTCTAGGTGATTATTTTTTCAAAGTTTCACATGTTCCTAAAGAGCTCTGTTAAAAATAAGTCAAGTTTAATACCAAAAAAATACTGGGTTTTGGGTTTTTTTGTAAAAAACCTGCAGTATTTGAAAAACAGCTTTTGCAATGTTTGACTTTGGAATTAGCTAAGACATAACATCAGGAACATAACTCATAGCCCACACTCCCTGTCTCTTAAAAGGAGGATGTCATCATTGTGAATACTGGAATAAAAAAGTGAAGGGAAAGATTAATATCATCTGGTCATTTTTAATTACAAGCACAACTAGGATTATCTTCTAAAGTGAAAAGATATTTTCTATGTACTTCAATCTCTATATTAGTCTTTATACATTTTCTTCAGAACAGAAATATTTGGCATTTGTTCATAAAACTATTTTTTTTCAACCATCATCTTTGTATATGCACATACATACAAACAGAATCTTTTCTCAGATTAATTCCAGTTTAACTGTTGTAATTTTAGAGAATCCTGGAATTATAATTGAATGAGATATTATAGAGAGAAATCCAGGACCTTTCACAGATCTATAATTCTAAAATGCCTTTGAAAAAGATACCTTTCTTAACAAAGTAGCAGTTTGTCTGACAGTTTTTATAATAGTCCCGATTGTATTTTTGCTCTTGAAAAAACAGCGAAGAACAATTTTAATATAAACATTGATGATCAAATACCTTTATTCAAACAATTATTAGAGAGTGTTTTGAAGATAATCAGGAAGGCCATGTCATCCTTATAAGGCTAACTTCCATGGAAATATGTAAAGAAGTCAGTCTTTTGACAATTTAGACCAACTCTAATCATTTCTAGCCAATATTGTTGTAATGGTAACCCAAAATATCTAATATACAGCTTCAGGCTATACAAAGGGGAAAAAAATCCAAATTATACAATACATGATCTTGAAACAACCCAACGCAATTCAGTAAGCATCCAAAGTTTATTTGTTTATTAAATCTCTATCCTGCCCTTCTCACTGATACAGCAACTCTGGGTGGTTGACAATACGATAAAAAGTAAGAAGGTATTACAAAACAAATAAAATTAAAAAAATTAAGCAGCAAAGCTAAAATCCAAAATGGGTGGCCTGGAGTTAGGGATCTTCTCTCTACCCCATCAACCATCCCCAATATAGCACATCCTGATTGTGGCCCCAGGCCAGTTGGAAGAGCCAAGTTTTTCAGGTTCTTCCAGAAGGTCAATAGTGTGGGGGCAGGCCTCATCTTCAGTGGGAGAATATTCCAGAAAGCCACAGCAGAAAAGACTTTTCCTCTGAACCCTGCCAGCCAAAATCCTTTGGCAGATGGGATCCAAAGTAGGCTGCTTCTGCTGGAACACGTGTAGCAGGCTAGTCCCATCAGGGTGAGATGGTTTCTCAGATAGACTATATTATCCTGAGTTGTCTTGTGGGCATAGTGCGTTCATTACTCAACAAAGCAACCCTAAGAAGGACAAACAACAAGGCTTCTACTTTTTCATCAAGAGGAGTTGAAAGAAACAAAGTTTTACCTTCTGCAAATAAAGCACAGTTCCTTTAAGGACAGCATAAAAGGTTTTCCATCCCCTCTTTCCTCGTGGAGCTAGGAAAGCAACACAAACACACACACAAAAATATTGTACATGTTATATAAATAATGTGCTCTTTTGGTTACGAAGTCTTTCTCAGTCCCCCTTTTCTTCTAAAAACTATTTTTGATTAAAAAAAACTAATAGAAACTAATATTTTGGGGGGGAAAGATATTTAAAAAAGAAAACATGTAGAAAAAAGCAAAACAAATATTATTAAACATCATAGTATTTTTTTTTAAAGAGTATTGTAGGAGAAGCATAGTCCAAAGAAGCATCAGTACACAATAGGGACTTGATACTTGTCCCTTCCAGAAAGAAAAGAAATTAATATTCTTTTTTTTTCCTCTTTGCCTATATTTACCAACCCTGTATTTACTGAGCTTCCTGCTACAAAAGTGTTCACAGTGAACAGAAACATGTAAAAAATAAAGCAATGGAAAAGCTTTTCAGCCTATTTCAGGGTTTGAGGGGAGGGTCTGGGTCTATTCAGTAGTGGTTTATTTGGCCTCCTTCCTAGGACTGAGAGGGAAGAATGGCCAAGGTCCCTTACTGAGCTGGCTTTGTACCTAAGGAGAGGAACTAAAATTCCTGGTTTGGGGCCTAATATTTAAATCAGGGGTCCCCAACTGTGGCCTGGTACTCAGCTGCGACCTGTTCAGAACTGGGCCACATACGCAGCTCCACTTGTGCATGCACCTGCCACTCTCATGGAACCACCCCCTCTCCTCCCAGCCTCACTGCTCCACCAAGCCAGAAAGGTTGGGGGTGGCTGCCTTAACCACTGCACCAAACTGGCTCTCCCAGGCTTGAACTCAGAAGGAGAGCAACCTCCTCCTTTGAGCTCCCTCACAGAGAAGCCTTCCCGCATATCTGTGGCAAGTGAAATGACTGGAGGGGAACGGCAAAGGCCAGCCAAGGAGAAAAAACATGCAGCCATGGGCTGATTCAACCTCCATTTCCTGGAGCAATTCTCAGGTGGGCTGCTGGAGCTTTTTCTCTCCTTAACCTTCCTAAATAATTGCACAGCTTTTCCCTCTGGGCTGCCAGATTCCCAGTTACTCTTCTAGCAGCACCTTTTATTTACATTCCCAGTAGCAAGCAAAGAGGTCCACACAATTGCGCATATTCAAGTTTCTGTATTGACCACTTCCCTCCCTCCCTCCTTCCTCGTGATCTCTTTTCCTTGAAAGAGTAGCTCCCTCTGAAAGACACTCACTCTTCTTTCCATCCATATCAGCATGGATTTTACGTGCCAGGAATCCGGTTTTGTAAACAGCAGCATTGGGATCATGAGGAATATCCAGGAAAGGGTTGTTGGAATTGCCGATGCGACTGACAGATTTGTTTCCATTATCCTTCTCATCGGTGCCATCAGAAGGGGATTTCTTCTTCTCTTCGTCATCTCTAAAGCAAATTCAAACATATGCTTCATATTCACCGATGCTCATTTTATTTTACTAATCAGATGAAGCAAAGGTGCATATTTTGTTCTAATCGCCTTTATTTACTGAGGAGCTGGAAAGCCTGATTTCATGCTAGGACCTGTGGTTCTAAAATGAGCAGAGACATTTCTTGTACATCTTATATTAAACTGCAAGATATCTCATTAATTTTAGTGGGATGGTTTAGATTTATCTTTGGGGATAGGAAGCGGGACAGAAACCTTGGTATACCAGTCTCATTTCAAGCATTGGTAGAATTATCTTCAGCAACAAGGTGGTTCATGTTGAGGCTTTTGTGCATTTTAATGTGCTAGTTCAAGAGTTTTATATTTTAAATTACAGGGGGTGGGATGAGGACCTTGCAGTTCCTGATTTTCTGGCAAGAGCAGCTTGCAACAGCTGGACATTGTTGACCAAAGTTCAAAAAGACTTGGCAAAGACTCATGTAATTGAGCCCTGGAGCTTTGAAGTATGGAAAATTGCCATCCTGCCCAGTGGATAAACTGTTCTGACCTACTGTCCCTATTGTACGCCAAAGTCCTTCAGTCTTTCCTATTGTCCTTTTCCTCTTATTGCCAGTAACAAGGAAATGGTCAGCCCTTCAAACCTAGATCAGATCAGAAAACAGGACTGGAATTATATTTTATTGAGATAGGCCTTAGTAACAGAACCTTGCAAGCTTGTCTACCTCTCGCCTTCCTTCTTCCTTGTACTCCAGGAGTTTTATGTCTGAGACGTTATAATACTCTCCTGTCTCTCTAAACATAAGATATTCCTTCTGTACCTGAAGGCCTTTGAATTCCTTCTCCAAGGTCATCTCCCTGGCTTCCTACACAAATTAGTTCAGTGATTCTCAAACTTTTTCTTCTTCACCATGGGCCCCCTTTTAGTACCTTTTGTGGCCATGGACTCCCAAAACCTAACTCAAGATTTAAATCACAGCAGTTCTTCAAGCTTTCATGGACCCCCTGTGATGACATCATACACACACCTCCAGGGGTCCACAGACTACAGGTTGAGAATCAATGCCTTAGTTCGTATTTATCATTACTCACTATTTCTTGGAAGGCAACTTTCTCCTATTCAAAGTTCGGCTATTGCTCCATTTTGCTCCATATAACCTGCAGATACTAGAATCTATTAAGCCCATACGGTTTAATCCAATAAAAAGCAACCAGATATTTCCTCAGCCCTTATTATACTCATGAACCTGTAATCAGCAAATTATATAGTAAGCCTCTCCAACCTAACGCCCTCCATGTTTACTGAGAGTACAATCCAAGTATTTCGCATACTGGATCCCAGAATCTAGCATCCAGCTAGATCCCACCATTTAGCATACTACAATCCCTACATAACCAAGATGAAAGAATGTGCTGCAGATTGAAATGGAGAAATTGTACATTTCTTTTGCCTCTGAACTATGACTCCCTCTGCGCACCCTATTCCACTATTACATATACACACTGCTGCCACCGCATGCAGCTTTGACGCAGTTGTACACAGCAAGCTGGGCATTTTATCCCTTCCTCTCTGCTGAAATCTGTCACAGTCCAGGCATGAATTAATGGAAATGCTCTCTGCTTTATTTTTGGAACGTACCCTCGGATACAGATTATCTATCAGTAACCTCAGATGGAAGGGTTCTAAATCAACACCCAGCCATGCAATAATTCCTCTGCATCTTAACTTTTCTTTCAATACTAAAACCAAGGAACAGCTACTTACTTCAAAATTCTATCAGCTTACACTTATTTCCACCCCCCCAACCACTTGCCCTCAATCAAGAAAGGCAGTTTTGTTCTTTAAATGTTAAGGTGTCCATAAGTTATGCAGAACAGAAGGCAATTGGGCTTGTTTTTCCTTGAAGACATTTTGCTTCCCATCTAAGAAGCTTCTTCAGTTTTGACTAAAACTTTTTAGATGAGAAGCGAAATGCCTTCAAGGAAAAAACAAAGTCCAGTTGCCTTTTGAAAAGGCATCTTTGGGACAACCAGGACCGAGAATCTCCATAGACATGCAGAACAGAACCAAGTAATTTTATGAGTGTCATAAACCTATACAATCTCAGTCTCCTCCACAGCTTTCCATGGAAATCTTCAGATATTGCTTAAATTTAAATTCCCCTAAAGGCACGTCCAAGTTTCATTGATAGGCCAACTACAGCAATACTGAGCTAGCAGAAAAGTGGCTCTTTCCATTACTCATTACTGCTACTTCTATAAGGGAGAACCACAAAAGAGCTATGCAGCCAGAATAGCTTTTTTGTGGTTCTCCTTTGTAGAACAGCAATAGTGAATAATGGAAGGAGGCACTCTCCTGCTAGTTTGTTACTAAGGTGCATTTAGATGATCACCAAATTTTATCTGTCATCTTCTACTAGTTATCCAGCATAATATGCTCTGTTTTCTGTCCTACCATAGGATATTCTACAACAGTTTCCTGACTTCTTTCCTTTTTCTGATAATTCAGGTAAGTATTTCGAACACTCTACCAGTTTTCTTCTTCTTAATGCTTTTCTGCAAGTCTTCTTGCTTTTTGAATATCAACTATCATTGGTTGTAACCAGAATTGATTGGATAGCTTGTAATCTGAACCTGACATGGACTAAGAGAGAATGACTGACCCAGATCACCTTGCTTTCATGCCTAAAATGGGACTAGGTCTCACAGTCTTCTGGTTTCTAGCCTGGTGCGTTAACCAATAGACCAAAGTGGCTCACTTTATAATATCACCAGTATCCAAAAATAGCTGAAGCTCTGTTAGATGGTGTTACGATGAACCAAAGAATGCTTGTCCTTAATAAACTAATAAACCTCTTGGAAGGGTCACTCAGCTTCATCAGCCAATCGAGAGGAAATAGTGGCAAAAAACAGTTAAACAAAAAGTTAAATACCTAGATTAATCATGGAGAAAGGACAGGGCTCAGTCACCAAAGTATGTCAGCTAATTTCAATAGCAGAGAAATGCTAT
This sequence comes from Hydrophis major, assembly GCA_033807585.1. Taxonomy (NCBI): domain Eukaryota; kingdom Metazoa; phylum Chordata; class Lepidosauria; order Squamata; family Elapidae; genus Hydrophis; species Hydrophis major. The sequence continues at coordinate 260,982,528 of CM066329.1, forward strand.
ATTGTCAAGAGCATCAGGTGATATTGGCAATTGGATTATGTGATCAATAATTATCTGTATCTAAAGAGCAATGTAACTGTATTCACCCTATACTATTTATGTTTATAAATTACATTAGTCATGACTCTGGACAGCATATAAATTGAAACAGCATTAATTATAGTAAAAAGCCGAAAGAAGGTGAAAATCCAGAAACTAAATCTTTAATAAAATTCCCTCCAAGGCAGATAGTAGATATTACAGGTCATCCTTGACTTACAGCCATTTGTTTAGTGACCATTTGAAGTTAAAATGGCACCGAAAAAAAGTGATTTATCACTCTTTTTCACACTGGCCCTGTGATCAAAATTTGGATGCCCAGCAACTGGTTCATATTTATGACGGTTGCAGTGTTCCAGGGTCACTTGATCGTCTTTTCTGACAAGCAAAGTCAACAGGAAAGCCAGATTCACTTTACAACTGTGATATTAACACAATAATTACATTGATTCCCTAAACAACTAATGGCAAGAAAGGTTGTAAAATGGGGCAAAACTCACAGTAACAACTGTATTACTTAACAGTTTGTATCTCAATTTTGCTTGTTAACCAAGGGTTACCTGTAAATAAATGTTAGATTTTAGAAGTTCCCTCTCCTGAACTGCTGGATTAGGATTTGGGCCACAATTGTGGTCATAAGTCAAGGACTAACTGCAGAAGGACCCCATCTTCAAGACCAATATAAAGGATGGCAATTCCAAGCTCTGGGGAGATGTTGTTCCATAAGGCAGGGCAGGCCCTGCTATAAAGAAGGTGAGCTGCCCAGGTACCATCAGAAGACACTGTTTTAAAGAACAGGCGTGGAACATGCCTACTTCACCAATACTTACTGTATGGGCAGAAACAATGGGAAAAGGACAATCAGTCACATAATCCGACCTTATGCCAAGAACATCTTAATAGATTACAACCAGCATTGTGAGTGGCACTCGGTTCAGTTCATGTAGCAGAATTGTGCACCTATAACTGCTTGCATTGCCATATTCTGTGCCAGCTGTAACTTCCAAGTGGTCATCAAGAGCTGCCCTATGTAAACCATATTGCAGTAGTCCACTTATGAAGTAACTAAGGTATAAGGGTTATGAGAAGGGATTCCCCTTACCGGGAATCACACAACTGGCCAAAGGGCTCCTAGGCACAGCTACTGCCTGTTATAAAAGCAAAAGCTGTGAGTCCCAAATTATACCAATTCGGTCTAAGATAGTGATACTCCATTCAGAACTAGACCTAGAAGAGCAGTTGAACTGGAGAACCAGAAAGCTATGCCGTCTTGTCCTGATTAAGCCTTAGGCTTCCCATCCAGACTCTGACAGTCTTCAAGGACTGGGACAATCACTTGTCCAGCCTGGGATTGAGATGTACAAAATAGATATTAGCACCACATATACAGTAGCTCAGTGGCACTCCACAAATCCAACTCAACCCTCCAACTCAACCTCTACTTGTTGACAATACCAACTGAAACCATCCATAGAGGAAGAAGGAGAACAACTACTGCATGCTTCTCTCACTCCCCGATTCCAACAGACTGTTGAGAAGGATACCATGATCAATGATCAACAAGGCATCTCAAAGCTGCTGGGAGATCAAGGAAAACCAGATCAGTTATATCACTATGGTACAAATGCTACCATCAGTTATCAGCAAGTAGGATCAATACTGGTTGCATAATAAGTCCCATTCTGAAGGAAGTTCAGATAATCCACTTCATCTCTGCTCCTCTGAAGTTGCAATCTGAACACCTTCTCAAACATCTTCCCTAAAATGGGAGGGTTAAAGACTGGATGAAAATTTTCTAGGACTGTTACTCTAGTGATTTATTCATTCAAGGATATATTCACCACCACATGAACTCTGTCACATGTCCCCTTCAGACAACCTTAACTAACCAGGAAAAAAATGAATCTAAGGATAGATGGCTGGGTTAACAATCATGAAGATTATGTCAATTTCCCCAGGAACCAGAAAATCAATTGTTTCCTAGGTAACAAACTAAGTTAATGTCTTAGTCAACTCACATGGACTCACTCATTCAGAATTTTACTCTGAATGAATCCAAGTGACTTTTTACAATAGGAGCCTAGAATATTCATACTGCTTTTCTAGGTTTAGTTCTGAATGGAATATCACTACCTTAGACAGAATTGGTGTGTAATTGGTGTGCCTTGAAGATATTTCTGTGGAGTAAATTACCTGAAATCATGCTATTGTGACAATGTGATTCTTCATATGGACTCTTACAAAGATTTATTGTCCTCCAATGGTACTCTGCATCAGAGGTCTCCAACCTTGGCAACTTTAAGACTTCTGGGAATTGAAGTCCACAAGTCTTAAAGTTGCCAAGGTTGGAGACCCTGCTCTACATGCCTCTTCTGTTGTTTCATCTTCAACTTTTCTGGCCGAGGAATTCTGGGAGTTGAAGTCCACAAGTCTTAAAGTTGGTAAGGTGGGAGATCTTGCTCTACATGTCTCTTCTGTTGTTTGATCTTTCAGAGCTCCTTGAAAAATCAGAATTCCCATTGACAAATGGGGAGAAGGTGCATAGGAAGATTCCAAACCAAAGTCCCTCCTACCCATCTATTCCTGATAGCAACTAAGACCCCCAAGTTCCCTGTAGAATACATCTGGGGTCATTATACGGGTTAATATAATTAACTTATCAATCAGTGGAAAAACAATCATACTTTTCATGATAATGTCTTACAATGGTGGCTACAAATATCTGAACTTAATGCTAGGACAGATTAAGATTGCTTAGGAACTAATAGCCTTCCCTATCTTCACTGCCAATCCAGCAATGGAAATCGAACAACTCAGGCAAAGCTATCACTGAACAGCAAGAAGGCCAGTGCACTAGCAATAAATCCAACTGTTCCTCAAGCCCAATTTCAACCAGAGAGTATCACATCCAATTATCTCTGATGCAATACTTCAGAGAGTTGTTAAATCTCCTTGAATGACAACTGTAGAGAGTGAGAAGGATGACCTTGATGGAGATCTGTGCAAGCTATGTTACCAAAGCAGCCAGGGATGAAACATATATTAAGTCTACAACAGACAGGAGAAAATTCGGAAAATGCTTGGACAGACACCACCCTAATTCACCGAACTATGAGAAGGAAGAGACTCAACACAATCTGACTTTCAACATTCTACTAGCCTCAATAAGCATAGTGTTAGCATTTAGGATTTCCTAGTCTGATCTATCTAGTAGGGCTGACATTACTTCGAGCCTCATAGCCTGGCTTCATGGAGACTTTTCTAAGAATGGAACATCCCAGTCTGGGCCCCGACAGGCTTCTGGGTGGGAAACATTCTGACTCTGGACTCATATATGCCTGGTTGGCTGCCTCATCCAGATCATAGATTAGACAGCTTTGTTACAAATTCATCCAGCATTTAGCAGCAGTTGGAGGGCAGTAACACTGAGGATCTGGAGGCGAGACTTAGCATTAGGGCTAAACATCGTGGGTTGGAAATGTCAAATCTGCCTTCCCTGAGGGAAGTCTACCTCTAGATTCCCTCTATGTGCCTTTCACAATTGAGACACTGCTGACTGCTGTCTCACTGCCACCGGTCCCCATTACTTCCTTTTCTTACAAGCCAAGCACCGTGAGATAGCTAATAAGCCTTAATTTAAACTCTTTGAAAGCTAGGATCTGTCAAGTTTTCCTAATAAGGAACTTCTTTAAAATCAACAACTTTTTTTTTTAAAAATAATAACAATTAACTTTTCTTATTTTCAGGAGCAATTTTCTATTGACTAGAAGTATCTTGGAAAGAGGCAAGAAATAATTACAGTATCCTTAATTCAACCAGCTTCCAGCAGTGCAGGAAAATACATAGTAGTATACTTCTAAAGATTTTCTTAGTGTATGATGAGAACTTGCATATGTTACTATAGAAAAAGATAATCCCCATAAAAGCAGTCTTATCAATATTAATATAGGCATTTTTTGTTTCTTTTCTGTTCAAGAAAGATCTCTACTTAGCAGCCATAATTCCCTTCAGCATGAAAAGGAAATCAAGTAACAAGGATGAACAGAGAAAGGATGATGAGTGGTTAAAATGTGCTGACAAACTCTCATCTCCTCATATTTAGCTTTGAATATCAATAGGGGATTCCATGGTGAGACTGTAAGGTGATTAAATGATCAAGCTCACCCACATCCTTGGATTTTTTATCCTTTATTTACGTTGTTCAATTTATCATTTTAATTCTGAATATATTGCATGCTGCCCAGAGTCTCGTTTCATGACATGGGAGACTATATAAAGCTATTAAATAAAATAAAATGGTGAGCTTCCCAAATGCAGCTGAAGTGCTCCCAAAGCCTCCTGCAATGAATTATCTTTAATATTGGTTTGTTGTCAAGCCATCCACCATTAATCATAAGACAAACCTCAGACACCAAGCCAACAGGAAGAAACATGACCCGAGCCTTGCTTCTTCTGCCAGCAGTTCTGACACAATGCTTTAAAAGATAAAAGGGAGAAAGCTAAGCATGGGTTTATTCATGCTGCCACAGATTAACTGAGGATTGGATTTCTATCTTTAAGATAATGTTTCCAATCCAACTAAAAAAGTCTTCCAATCTTACAAGTAGCCTTTCAACATTAACAACTCATTTTGCTTACTAGAATAACAAGCAGGCACCTGGCTTGCAAGAGATAATTTGGTTTGACAACCTATCCTTCTGTTACACATTCAAGAAATTCTGTCCCCCACTGCATGGACTGAGTCTCATGACCAAATGGGCACATCACCAAATTCTCTGACTTATCAAACATCTTGCATTATATTAAACTGTATTTCAATTAAGTTAAAATAACAACAACAATCAGGGAACTGTCAAAACAGCAGACAAACAAAAGACCAGTTTCTAATGGACAAGCTGATTTTGGAAAACTGCAACAGAAGGAAGACCAACTTGAACGTAGCATGGATTACAAAAAGGCATTCAATTCCCTGCCAGATGATTGGATAATCAAGTGCCTAGAAATAACAGGAGTCAGTAGAAACATTGACTTTGTGCGAAGGTGAATGGCACGATGTTGCTGGTCAATAGTGATAGAGTGGAAGAGGTTAATATCAAGAAAGGAATATTTCAAGGAAACTCAGTATCACCATTACTGTTTGTCATTGCACTGATTCTTCCGTAAACCATACTGAATAATTCAGGCCATAGCTATATCAAACATCAAAAAACATCTGCCAGGTTATCACACCACCTTTACATTAATGATCTGATGCTGTATGAAAATACAACATCTGACATAGAATCACTGCTCAATACTGTATTTATAGCCCAAACTATTGCAGTGAAGTTTGGACTGGGCAAATGTGCCACACTCACCATCAAATGGGGAAAAATAATGAAAGCTGAAGATGCCCTAGAGAAACTATATCAAGAGTCTGGATGAAGACATCACTATAAATAACTGGGCATCCTTTAAGCTGACAATGTCAAGCACACCGAAGTCCAGGAAGGGTTGGAAAGGAATATATCATGAGAGTGAGGAAGAGTTTAAAGTCTACATTCAACGTAGGAAATAACCTCAAGCCAATTACACCTGGGTGATTCCAGTCATTAGATACGCAATTAGAATAGTGGACTGGACTCAAGCAGAACTGAGTAAAAGACTAAGTAAAGACCAGTAAAATAATGACAATAAATCCTTTCATCCATGCAGTGGTGTTGACAGATACTTCTTACCAAAGAAAATAGGGGAGGATACAACAGACAGTTGAAGAAGAAGAAAGGAATTGAAAGAATATATGAAGGAAAATGAAGAAGACACACCAAAGCTAGCATGCCATGAAGGCTTACTGGAGAGTACTGGAGAGACCAAACTGGCCTACAAGAAAGACCAAATGAAGAATAGAAAGGAGACTTAGCAAGGCAAAGTATTACATGGCCAGTACATTTTTAAAAAAAAGCAAGCACAAAGCACTTAATACCAGACCTGGCAGTGGCTAAGAGCAGGAAAATTGAAGAAAGAGACAGAATTGCTAATTCTGACTTTACAAGACCAAGCCTTAAAGAATAAACGCATATAAAGGCAGAAGACAACAGACACAAATGCTGCCTCTGCAAAGAAGCAAAAGAAACAGAGAACCATCTCGTTTTTGCTACTGCAAGATTGTACATGGCATGACAAAGTAGCAACAATGGTGCATTGAAATATCTGCAAAAAGTACTAATTGCCTGCAATGAAAAGGTAGCCCACTAAATAGACAATGTAACAGAAAATGAGGAAGCTAAAGTGCTCTGGGATTTTAGAATTCAAACAGAGGAGCAGCTGCGACACAGCATCCCAGACTTAATTGTTGATAAGAAAGACAAATTCTGGGCAATGGATGTGATAGTATCTACAGATACTATCTGCAGCAGAAGAGAAGAGAAATAATTGGAGAAAAAATAAAAAAATACAATGACCTGCAAAGAGAAGTAGAATGGCTTTTGCAATAGAAAACAAAGAAACTACCAATAGTAATAGTAATAGGCACAATTCCAACAGGTGCAATCCTAAAACTTCTGAAGCACTACTACTTGAACACATCAGTATTAACAAAATCATTATCAGTCAATTGCAAAAGGCAACTTGACCTGGAACGGCTTGCATCCTGTAAGGATACATTCAGCAACATCAAACAACAACATCTGTCTATCCCAGGTCTTTGGGAAGGACTCACTAGGTGAATAAAACCCCCAAATCCTTCTAAAACATCTGGCTGATTGCACAACCAACAATAATTTATAAAACTTACATGCTATTCAACTCCACAACTTTGAGCAGCTCACAACAATAAAAGAAATTACATTAAAATCATTGAAACGTAAAAGGTAAAGATAAAAGTGCAAAAAACAAGTCTCACAGTCCCTTGCCAAAACACTTCACTATTCTTCTAAACCACAGCAGAATGGGAGGCATCCAGATCTTGGTGGAACCTTAAATCAAAGATCAGATCTTGCAATGAAGAGGGTGTGCTTCTAGGGTCCTTACAGATGGCAATGTTTAATCGATGGAACTCAGGGTATGCTTACTCTGCAGAATTTAATTGTCTGGGTAGATATTGTGGGAGGCAAGCATGTCTTAAGTAACCAGGTTCTACGGAATACAGGGCCTAAATTTATTAAAGCATGTAACAGAAATAATGCCATGAGGAAGACTGATGTAGACTTGAAAAAGCCATCATTTTGGATGTTCCAGCATGTTTTGCATTCTGAAAGAAGAGCCCATGAGTAACCATATCTCATTCTGCGGACTCTATGGCCAATCAAGGAGTGTCAGAGATTCAGTCTTCTGAGCTTTTGGACTTGTGCTGCAGTCCGTCCTCAGGTAACTTAACTTTCAAATGCTCTACATGCATGGAGGTATGCCATATTGAGAATATGAATAACAAGTGGCACAATTTTTAATAAGTAAAAAGATTCCAAAAGAAAAACATTCTTGCAGTTGTTTTATTATCCATCACTATTCCGATATCTTGCTCTGCTGTAACTTAGTTTGGTAATGAAACTTCTATTAGCAGAAAACAAAGTTCAGAAAATTCCATACAAAGAAGATTAGAAACTTGATAAACATTATTTTATGGAATCTAACCAGATCTAGTCTTCAAGTTATTATCCTCACATTGCAAATGGAATTATGATCTTAATAAAGAATGGCTTGCCCAAAACTATATATTTAATAGATTAAATCAGCCTTTTTTAGGGGCCGTACCAGTTTAGTTATCATGAATGAATGAAGACCTCCCAATGAAAAATGAAAGATGTCTGATATATAAAGACAATAAAGTCAGAATAAAAATAAATACAGATAGTCCTTGACTTACAACCATTCATTTAGTGACTACAACAGCACTGAAACAAGCATCACATGACTGTTTTTCACTCTTGTGACCATTGCAGCCTCCCTATGGTCATGTGATCAAAATTCAGTCGCTTGGCAACTGACTCTTATTTATGACGGTGGAAGTGTCCCAGGGTCATGTGATCACATTTTGTAACCTTCCGACAAGCAAAGTCAATGGGGCAGCCACATTCACTTAACTTAACTGTGTTACTAACTTAACAACTGTAGTGGTTCCCTTAACAACTGTGGCAAAAGTCATAAAATGGGGCAAAACTCATTTAACTGTCTTGGTTAGCAAGGGAAATCTGGGGCTCAACTGTGGTCGTAAGTTGAGGACTACCTGTAAATAAATGTAAGAGGTTCCCTCTCCTGAACTGCTGGAGTAGATCTCTGCAAATCTATTCCAGGCACTGCAGGTACATCAAGTGAATAACATAAAAGGAATCATTTGAAGCTTATTAGTTCCACACATAAGATACTTACACTGCCCACTCAAGCTTTTCATTTTTGATTGAATTGTAAAGAGCCTGTAAAAGGGAAGAAATAAAAAAAAATTAAGTGGATTTGGATGTCCATATATAGAAGATAACCTGAAAAAAATCTAAATATTACAAATTACCACATACATGTTGCCCTAAGGATTAAAACGTTATTCCTTAGCCTGGGGTGCATAAAAGTCTTTGTCGTGTTTTAACGTGACTGAACCCTTTTTTTTTTCTTTTCTTTCAGCCTGGAGATGAGGAAAGGCTTTTCACAACCCTTTGCTGATTTTGGAGAGGTTCCAAAAGTTAAGAGCTTGTTACACAGAAGTTCTCTCAAGTGTCTTTACTCTAGTTGGAGAGGATGAGTGGGCTCATATTTAGTATTTTATTACAGATACATTGTCCTTTGGGAACAAGTACAGGGCCTGGTTTAGAGATCTCAGTTCTCAATTATGGAAACAAACAAACAAACAAACAAACAAACAAACAAACAAAAAAACCAACCACCCATCCACTCATAGGATTAGTTTCAAATTGACAGAGACTAAAACATGTCCTGAACAATGATATTGAGGCTTAAGATGAGGTAAATTTTGCTCATATATAGTTTTAGGAAAGCTAAGCCAATGACAACCCACAAAAGCTGATCCCAAACTTAGCAGAACTCCCCCTGTGAATCCCTATAGAAACTCTAGTTTCTAAGATCATTCTTAATATTATGTCCCTTAGACCTTTTTTTTATATTTACACTTGAAATCATAGCTTCTGCAGGGATGGAAGGCCAGAAATAGGCCCGTTTCCAGCTTCCAGAGAGCCTCCGGAGCCTGGGGAGGCTGTTTTCGCCCTCCCGGAGGCTCAAGAAAAGCCTCTAGAGTGTGGGGAGGGCAAAAATGCCCCTCCCCCATAGTGCAGGAGGCTGACTAGGCCACGCCCACCATGGCCATTCCCACCCAGCAACCAGGTAGACAACCCTTTGCTAAAATTTTTGAAGCCCACCTCTGAGCTTCTGGTAGAATGAGAGGTGAACAGTGTAGATCAAGACAATTAAGGGAGATAAAAGGAATTGAAGATGCTACATCAATGCCGATATACATTTGTTTGACAAGTAAGGGATTTAAAGCTCTATGCTTGCATCTTTTGGCACTACACTTGATATTGATATTCTATAATTAAAGTCTTCAAATAAAATGACTAAATGCATATAGCATATTCTGAATGTCTACCTTCCTGCTACAAATCACATTGATAAGAGCTGTTAAAATGACACATATCAGACATACCACGAAAGTCATTTCACCTACCATTTTATCTATTACTATTAAATATAACATGGTAGAAAGCCCAGACAAGCTGGGAATAGTATGATTGGTAATAATGTACAACCATATCATTAAACAGCAGGTTAGGTAGCCTTTAAAGGATTGGATATTTGCTTTTCAACATTTTCCGATATACAAATAGAATGCAACCTTTATATATTTTCTGCATTTATTTAAAGTTGTTGATATAGAATCCTTCATAAAACCAATGCAAAGTCATGCTATCTTAGAAAAATAAAAACACCTGGTTTCAAAAATATAACAGTAATTCGTTAGATGAGCCTCTCTAGAAAAGGAATTCCAGAAACATGACACCAACATCTGTGCTTTGAAATATGAAGCCCAACCAGTTACTTAACAACTGAAATACCTTAATATAGTCCCTAACATGCAGCACCAGCTTCCCATCTGGTCCTAGCAGCTGTATGCTGAGCTAAGTGTAAATTCATGACAGCCTTTTCAAAAGAGGTGTAGGGGTGTGTGTGTGTGAGAGAGAGAGGGAGGGGGAGAGAGGTGAGAGGGGGAGAGAGAGAGACTCAAGTATCTAAGCTGTGTGACTGAAAACTGAATGTCTTACAGCTCCTGTAAATTTTAGAAATACAACAAAAAACAAAAATAATCAACGATAAACAAATACTTCAAAAGCATCAGTCTGTAGTCTCTATATTCCTGGGCGTAGTGTCATCCTTCCAACCCATTAGGGGTGGGATGCTACCAGTTCTGCCTGGTTCTAAAGAAACGGTAGCTCTGAAGAGCAGCAGACACCAAACGGGTTCTGTGTTTGCTGCTGTTTGGCCCACCCGCCCGCCTGGGCTCTTACCTGTCCTTTATTTCCGCTTTTTCAAGCTCAGCTGCTTTGTGCGGCACAGCTGAGGTTGAAAAAGCAGGGAAAAAAGAGGCTTTTCAAACGCTGCGCACTCGCGCACAGCACTTTTCAGCTGTCCGGGCTGCACAGCTTAAGGTCTTGTTACACGCATGCACAAAATGTAGTTACTGAACCAGTAGTTAACACCGGCTGAATCCCACCCCTGCAACCCATAACTAAAGTCTTCCAAAAGAGCCAACGATCTCCAGGGGGAAACACCACAATAAACCTGAAGAGAAAATCCTAAATGTTGCTAGAGCATGGATTACTGTCTGCAACTGTAACACATCTGGAGATCACCAGGCTGCAGGCTGCTTAGTTGAGAGTTCTTCCCATAACAGTATCATCACAATGGATATATTTCATATATGCAGAACTATGATTAGGTTTGTAACTATAGGTCAAATCCGTTATTATGTCACATTCATCCACCAGAAATATCAACTATAAGAAATCAATTTCTGCTTTACCATTGGTTAGATAATAAAGGTAGAAAGTAGAAATTGGAAGAATATCATTATATACAATTATTGTATATAAGCAAAGAATTATTATATATAAGTAAAAATGTTATTACTGTTATCATTATATATTTGTAAATTGACTCAGACAACACACTGCTTATTAAGCACTTATATATGTTAAAGAAAAATGTATAAATAAAAGAACTAAAAAAAAATCAATTTCAAAGGAAGGAAATGTGCCTAGATTGCTTACGCAGCTGTTTCTCTTTCTAGCACACCCAGCTTCAAGAAAGTTGAGAATCATCCATCCATCCATCTACTCACTCACTCACTCACTCACTCACTCATCCATCCATCCATCCATCCATTCAATTTATACAGCCATCCATCCCACATATTTGACTCTAGGTAGCTTACAATAAAATAGATAAAATACATAATGTAAAAAATAAAACACATAACAGCCAGCTGTCATTTAAACAACTATCAACTTAGCCACCAGATGGACTCCATTATAAATCAAGGACCCAAGACACAAGTATAAAACTAAGTTTTCTAGCCCTTTGGAAGTTTAGCAGGAGAGACCAATCTAATCTAAGAGGGGAGATCTTTCTAGGCCCCACCAGCCAACACTTCTTGGCCAACAGTATCCAGGAATCTAATAGGTAGGGTAGACACCACTGGGGAAGCTGGTCCCATAAATAACTCGGTCCCAAACCATGAAGAACTTTAAAGGTGACAGCCAGATTATTCTGAGCTTGTGTGATCTTCCTGCTTGGCCGATCAGGAAACCTCATGAAATAATCAATGCCATGTTAAAAATTCACAAATGGCATGCATTTCACCATCACAGGCTTCCTCATTTCCAAAAAAAAAAAAAAAAATTAATTGACCAACAAGTTAGTACTCAAAGATGTGACCATTAAGTTAGAAAAAGCAGTTAGTAATCCTCTCAAGTCAGCTCTTTCTTTGCTCTAGGAAACAGAAGCATAACAAAACGCAGCAGGAATTTCTGAAACCATCTGTTTTGAATGTGAGTGGGGTAAATATTTCAAATTGGGTATAATTCTAAATTGGAGTGTGACTAGAGTCCCAGGGGTCTCCAACCTTGGCTCCTGGAAGCCTGGCGGACTTCAACTCCCAGAGTTCCACAGCCACCTGGCTGTGGAATTCTGGGAGTTGAAGTCCGCCAGGCTTCCAGGAGCCAAGGTTGGAGACCCCTGGACTAGACTGTTAGATGTACATTACCTTCAACTTCATTCAAGAAGAATACGTGAGCCGATGGGTATGCATGAGCATGACTAGGTAGTTTTACAATCTATTAGTAATTGTAAGATAATAACACGTTGCTATCAAAATTTTGATATTTATTCCAGTTTTATCTTTCTTCCAACACTTGTTGACTTCAAGGTTGCAGAATCTTTTTATGCCATATTTTATCCAGCTCCAAATAACATCCAAATCCTGGTATCCTGGCAAGATTCAGCAAACCAATGGATATAATGTCCAAGTACTAAATACAGTGTTTAGGAAGTTTTATGTCTAGACATTAACATTCTGTTATTAATGAAGATAACATGAACCTCCATCCACTATGTATTGCTTCCTACTGAGCACTGCATGTTAAATCTTTGAAAAGATCAATAGTGCATTTGGAGATGACAGTTCATTTTTCATATAAGGTATCCCATTACATGCAAAATATTTCCCCAACTAGGGACAGTAACTCGGATTTAAATAGTGAGAACCCCAAAAAGAGGAACAGTTTTCTCCATGCAGCTGATAGGATAAAATCAATGCATATTCATGCTCTCACTTGGTCACTTCATCAGTTTTTCTTGAGAAGAAGATAAAAAACTATTTGATAATTGGAAATTTTGTCTCTATTATATGAACTATGATTTTAACATTCTGTTAAATGTCCAGCAGGCCCTGTTGGAACTGTTGATTGCGTTATAGGCAGAGGTGGTATTCAGCAGGTTCTGACCAGTAGAGGAAATTTTGAGTAGTTTGGAGAACTGGCAAATATCACCTCTGACTGCCCCATCTATTCTCTGCCTCCCGAATCCCACCTGATCGGCTGGGTCTTCTTTGGTTGCCCTGCATAGGAGAACAGAGCTGGAAAGCAGGTTAGTGGGTGGGGAGGGAATGGGATTTTGCAGTATCCTTCCTCGGCCATACCCGCCAAGCCAAGCCAAGCCCACCAAGCCACATCCACAGAACCATAGTAAAAAAAAATTTGAATCCCACCACTGTCCATAGGTAGTCACAGATTCTCTCAAAAGCATGTTTTTTTAATTAAAAAATGAGGATTAAATTGAGATTAGAAGGTGTATAATCACAATATATGCACTTTGGGATTAAAATATTTTTATATATTCTTTTTTATAAAAGTGCCTGGAAATACTATTCCATGCTAAGTATGACTAATTACAATTTGCTGACTTTGCGTACCCATAGTAAATGGCAGAACTTCCAACATATTGGAGAAGCAGAATGAATTGATTTAAATGCTGCCATCTACAAGATCACTCAAGTATACCTCTATGTCCTAGGTCCATCTCCTGCTGCCATTCATTGGGAGCAGGGATTCACATAATGCTAAATCACAATAGCTGGGTTTTATAAACCATGCTACACTTAATTTTATGCACAAACAAGGTCATTGTCTTTGTTAAAATATTTCCACATATAATTTCCTACTATAGGGCTACAGGTTTTGTAAATGAAGCCCCTAGTTCTTTTAAATCATTATTAGTGAGCCACATTATGTATTCTGTGCACTTCGTTCATCACTGCACCAAAACATTAGGTTCTTTTTCTAAAAAACAAAACAAAACATTTCTTACTCATTTTTAAAAGAAAAGAAAGCAAATAAGCAAGTAAAGAAAAAGGAGAAAAGAATAGTACAGAAATATTTATGTGGACAAAGGAAGTACCAAGATTGCACAGTTAGTGCTCAGTATATTGCTGATGAGAAATTAACCATAAAACATTAAATTTTATTTAAGTACATTGAATTATTTTAGCAAAGTAAGAATTTAAATCTTTGACCAAAGTGTCATAATCTCCATTATTTGTTGTTTGAAAATACAAAGAAAAACAAACTACATTATAAATATTACTAACTTCTCCTTTGCCATATTCTGATATATATAATTTACAGACATTTACAATGTTTTTGTGTCTGTGAAGTATTTGTCAGCTCTTTTTTCCCTTAAAACTATACAATACTCTCGGTATTCATATTTGCCTCGTTGCATAATATATAGTATGTATGGAATCCATCTGGTTATACATCTGTTCTGAATATATGTTCTTAATTTTACCATTAATTTTACCATATTCTCCAACTTTTAGTCTGACATCTTCAGTAATGTATCTCTTTTTCAATATAGTGCTAAAACTTATCCTTATTGCTATAAATATGTATCCTAATCAACTGACATAGTTCTTGCTGATATATTTTGAAAATTTACCTTGTAAAAAACTGTGATTTTATTTCAAAGTGGACTTCCAAAATTCTTTGAGGGGTGCTATATCTTGCTCTGCTTTCCCATGGATTGTAAATGCATCATTTTGCTCACTTTTTAAAAATCAGTTGTTATCTCATTCAGTCTGTCTCTTGTTATTATCCAACACATATTTTGATATCCCTTGAGTCTGTTTCTGTAATGTACTGTTTAGATGTTATCACTAATAGGGACCTTTCATCACATACAAAGACATCATATTTAAAAATACATGAGGAAGCCTGAAGATCTGCGTTCCCAATTGTGCACAAAAGCCAGCCTTCCAAAACTCGGTCTAGGATTCTCAGCTAGCATAGCTGAAGGACATGTTGCTTGATAATTTGAGGAACTAAAGTCCAGTTACTCTGGGGAACACCTCAGACCACCATTGTTTTGACAACTGCTCCTCAGATTACAACTTTCCAATATCTAATTCCATATCCAGCTCACAACTTCAGTTTCTAACAGCTGAACTCTTTGAATGTGGGCTGAGAAACAGATTCTTCTACTTTCGTTTGAGGAGAAATTTGGTCATGACAGAAATCCTGAGAGGGAGTAAAGTCTGTACTTTGGAAAAAGCAGCTGCAACCAGGCAGAAATACTCTTCCTCACTTCCCTCATGCATTCAGACATGCATTCATCTAGTTATTCATAAGCATCCAAGCCATGTTGCAGTTGTCTGTGCTAACTGAGCCACGCATTGGTGTTTTCAAGGACATATTTTCGTCCAGAGCCAGCCTCACCCAACCCATTTTACTGAGTAGTACAGAAGATGAAAGAAAATGGCCTACACACAAGGAAACTGAGGCAACATCTGAGGCAAGATGATTTTCATTCAACTGCCTGAACCACAAGCTATGGTGAGTAGCATATCCTGGTGGGAGTCCCGGCTGGAGTTGGAAGCTTTGCTGGGAGACCAGTAGCAACTAGATGAGGAACAACCACAGAGAAAAAGCACTTCATCCCAACCAGTAGAAGAAACTTTTGGAAAAAGGCAAAGGTTCTTTTGTAGTCCTCGACTTACAACAGTTTATTTAGTGACCGTTCAAAGTTACAACATCACTGAAAAAAGTGACTTCTGACCATTTTTCACACACACAACCAATGTAGCATATTCCCATGGTCACACGATTTACATTTGGATGCTTGATAACTGACTCATATTTATAACAATTGCAGTGTCCTGGGGTCATGTGGTCACCTTTTGTGACCTTCTGACAAGCAAAGTCAATGGGGAAAGTAGATTCACTTAACAACCATGATATTAATTAAAACGACTGCAGTGATTCACTTCAGAAATGTGGCAAGAAAAGACATAAAATGGGGCAAAACTCACTTAACAAATTTCTCACTTAGCAGCATAAGTTTTGCCCTCAATTGTGGTCGTAAGTTGAGGTGTACCTGTACTTTTAAGACTTGGGATTTTTTGTTTGAAATAGTAAAACTTGTAGTAAAAGAAGTACTAAAGACATATTTAAGTGGCAACGTCACCTTGTAAAGTCCTAGAAGGGTGGAGTTGACCCAGAAAAAGAGCCTCTTGTTGGGGAAGTATTAGTAATATAGCACTGCATACAATTTTGCCAGGTTGTGTTGTGTCTGGTCTTTGGAGAGGTAAGTACCCTCACAAACCATTAAGGTTGTTTACTTATAGCACTGCTAATAGCACTGCCTCCAACAACAGCAATACCTTCTCTCTACATCCTTTGTTTACAGCAACAGATAATCTTCTAGGCATCTCAACTGGTATCTTTTTCCAACTGATGTCATATGTGCCCTTCAACTTTGTAAGGGTCCAGAATGTTACATTTGATAAGTACCACTACTGTATTTACCTAAAACAAGATTCTAAATATAAGCTTAGAATAAAAAAACAAACACCTATGTGTCTCTATTACTATATATACTCAGCAAAATCTAAGACCAGCCTTTCCCTTTAAATATAAATACAATATGAGGTAAAAGCAAACAATCTCAAGGGCATGAAGCTTTTTGTTCTGAACAGTATGCATTTCATGAAATAAAGAATAAAAAGCTGCATTTAACTGATTTGATATGACAGAAGGCTGACTTGAAGCTCTAACCAATTTTCAAGTTGGGCTTTTTTTGTATGTGTGTGTGTGTTTTTTAAGAACTTGTTCTGACAGCAATAACATGCTCTTGCTAACAATACAGAAACTTTCTGGCACCATCTGCCATTTCCATGACTCCAAAATAATTCAGCTAAGTAAAACTATCCAAAGGTTCACCTGTCTTTCACAATCATATTCTTCTGCAAGTCATCTAACAAGGGAATAGGCATGCAGATCAAATCCATTCAGAGTTTAATTCTGCAAGCAAGCTATATCCTTCTCAACAGCTGCCATCCGAACGCACTGTACCGCCTCGGAAGTCCCTGACTGCCAAAACTACAAACACAAATTGCAAGGAAAAACATTGCTCTTCAGAAGTCTACCTCCTGATCAGACCTCCTTCTCTGTAGTACAGGTACCCCTTGACTTATAACAATTAATTTAGTGACTGTTCGAAGTTACAACAGCACTGAAAAAAGTGACTTACGACCATTTTCCCACTGCTGCCCCATCTTCAAGGTCTTGTGATCAAAATTCAGACTCTTAGCAACTGACTCACATTTATGATAGTTGCAGTGTCCTGGAGTCATGTGGTCATCTCTTGTGACTTTCTGACAAGGAAATTCAATGGAGAAGCCAGATTCACTTAACAACCTGTTAGTAACATAACAACTGCAGTCACTCAGTTAACAATTGTGACAAGAATGATTGTATAATGGGGCCAAATTCACTTTACACCTGTCTCACTTAACAGAAATTTTGGGCTCCACTGTGGTTGTAAGTTGAGGATTACCTGTACTTTAGCATTTAATGTTGCCCTAGCTGTCCTTCTTTGCCAAAAAAAAAAATAAACCCAGTGAGCAACCTATTTAATTTAATATAGAACACTTGGCATTGTTCTGCTTCGAAATAATTCTAAATACCTTGGTAATAATTGTCCTACATCTTAAAGAATAAAGCATTCTCAGCTTATGCAACAGAACTCAATGACACCTTAGAATGATTTGGGCCAAATTGGACAGAATTATTCATCAAACAGGCTAGAAAATGGCCCCATACAATCATCAAGTATTGTCATGTGTTACTTATACTATGACTACACTAGACTGTAATTCAGTACAGCAGATCTCTCACTTCTCCGATTAAAAGCTATTGAAAACTATGTCCCCATAAACTCTGTGTTAGTAGTGGGATAATAATATTAATGACCATCATACAGAGGTATTTTAAGGATTAGTGAGATAATGGATGTGCAAACTATAAAACACTGGGGAGTGCAAAAAGCATTAATCTGCAGGCAAAACAAAGGTTTGTTTCATGTCTCACTTAAACCAGCGCTAAATTATCACTATCCTTCTATTAGTACTACTAAGAGAATTTATTTTATTTTTATATTCTGCCCAATTCCCTACAACTCTGTGCAGTTTAGTTGTTTAATTTAATCCATCAATAAAGACCCTGATAGTTTGAGCTAGGATAAACACTAACCCACAATCTGGTTTTCTAATAGAATATTAAAAGATTTCTCATTAACAAAGCAATCAGAAGTACATCGAGTTACCCATCAGGAGATAGGCTACTACATAAATTGGACAGATGAATAAACAATTCAATAAACAAACCCATCCCTGCTTGGAAAGAAAATTACTAGGACATTCCAGAACTGTAGTCAAGATTCTGAAGTTCTTTTTTTTAAATGGAAAAAGCAACAGAAACCCACTTCTCTATACTTGCCCTGAAGATGGCCGATGTCTAGTTGAAGTTGAGGGATTCTACCTTTTTGTATGTGTATCCCCTCCCTTTGTAGGGTTTTAAATGTGTAAATTTTCAATCAGTGGATTTCTTATGATTATACTGTTGCAATGTCCCCACTGAATCAGGATTTGGGCACTTGGCAACCAGCATGTATTTACAATGGTTGCAATGTCTCAAGGTCACACCACTGGCATTTGTGATGTTCTCTGCAAGCTTCCACCAAGCAAAGTCAATGGGGAAAGGTGGATTTGGTTAATGACTGTATGGTTCGCTTATTGACTGCACCGATTCATGTAATGACTGGGACAAAAAAGGTTGCACCCTTTCAAAGAGAATATTTGTAGCTCAGGGTGGAAACAAAATGTCTTTTCTTGGAGACATTTCATCACCCAAAATAGGTAACATCATCAATTTTGCACTGATGATGTTACCTAGTATGGATAATGAAATATCTGCAACAAAACACAATCAATCTCAGAGAGTTCCAAGGACCATTCAAAAAAAGGTTGTAAAATTGGATGCGATTAACTTAACAAGTGCCTCACTTGGTGACAAAGGTTCTGGTCCCAATTGTGGCTGTAAGCCAAGGACTATCTGTAATAAATATTTTTACCTATATTTGGGGTAGTAAGAAAAGAATTCTATGACTGGGAATGAAATCTGAGCTAAAGAAAACTTTGGGGTCATAATACTTGACTTCATATTGGAAGGAAGAATTATAAACTATCAAGCTGAGAGCATGATGTGCAAAGAAATTACAAGCTCATGTTACACTCTCCAGAGACTTAATTCAAATAGATGGACCCTAAACACATCTGGCTTTCCCTGAATTATTATTAATATCAATGATCAATTAACATTTAATTTGTAGTTTTAATTTATTGTTCACTCCTAGGTACTGATTTTAACTGGGTTCTCACACAGATTTTAATAGAAAAATGCTACTAAAATGAACATTCCAAAGCTAGTTAACTTATCTTTAACTGTGCTAAATGAAAATGGGGACATCTAATGAATATAAAAGGTAAGGATCCAACAATGTCCCATACTTTTGATATCTGGCTTTTTTTCTTGTTTAAAAATAATACATTGCTATATCACAAAAGATTTACTTTTTATAGTTCAAAAATCAGGTGCCTTGGTGCAAGCATGCCTAACATCTTTCACTGTTATTCTATTCACTGTTATTTTATTTATTATTAATTTGTATAACCCAGGAAGAATTATATAATGTTTTTACTGTAGCCTCCACAAAGAACAACAATCCCATAAGTACTTGCATCTATAGCAATACCAATAACTGGGTACTCATTTTACAGACCTCAGAAGGATGGAAGACTGAGTCAGCTTTGAGCCAGTCAAGATCAAACTCCAGGCAGTGGGTAGAGTTAGCCTACATTCGAACCACTGTACCACCACGGCTCATCTCTAATGTGTGTATATACCAAAAAAGGCAAGATTCTGGATATCACACTACATAGTGGATGCAGTGTCATACAGTAAATCTGCCCCTTTTGTCCAAATGGACATAGATTATATCATGTATGTCTGCCATCTTGCCTGTTTTGATCTCCCTCCCCCTTCAGGCAGCACTATCTGTCAATTATTAATCTTAAGCATTATTACACTTGTGATACTGGCAACTAGCAAAGCTTTTTGATTGTTTGCAACAGCAACAACAACAAAAAAGCAATGTTACAGGTAGTTCTCAACTTACAACCATTCATTTAACAGAAGTTTGGTCTTACAACAGTGCTGAAAAAAATGTAGTTTAAGACCCATACTTGAAGTTATGACCTTTGCACATGGTCACATGATTGCAATTTGGGCACTTGGCAACCAGCTCATATTTACCATGGTTATGGTGTGCTGCTATCACATGATCACAATTTGCAACCTTCTCAGCCAGTTTCTGATAAGCAAAGTCATTGGGGAAGCCGAATTTGTTTAATAATCACGTGGTTCACCTAATAACTGCACGATTCATTTAATGGCCACAATGAAAGTGTTGTAAAACCAGGTCTGGTCACATGAAAACTAAATTAATAACCACCATCCCATTGCAACTGAAATTCTGAAGCCAATTGTGGTAATAAGTCGAGGACTACCTGTGATGTTTAAAAATCAATTCAATTGTATAGAATGTGAAGGATGTGTGTTTGTGTTTCATTTTTATAGTTATACTGTACACCAAAGATGGCATTTAATTTTGTTGTATGAGGTGCAATGATGATAAAGTAAACTAAACTAAAAACTAAAAGACAATTACAAGACTATTTACAAATGTTTTTAGGGACGTTTGTAGCTATACTAGTTACAAACTCAGAGCACTATTTGCATTCTTACCTGGAGATAATTAAAAGATAATATGCTGGGCAGCAAGAAAGATTCTGATAAAGTGAGTGGCATATATGACTCAATGTAAATGGGAAAAGATACTATATTGAAATTTACAGCAGCCTGAGAAATAAACAAATATTCCCTCAACACCCAGCTCCATATACTAAAGCGTGTCATATCATAAATTATCCAAATATGTTTCTATTGAATAACTGCCCATTCCCACTCTTAAAATTCTATCCACATTTTAGCTAGCCTGGGATACGAATCATGGCAACAGAATGACTTGGAAGTAAATACAGTGTGCAAATTAGCAAGTGGCTCAAATTAATGTGTTGGCTCAAAATACAACACTGTCCACAGCTACAAACATCTGTGTCAAACAATGGCATCTGTGTCAAACAATAGAACAAACATCTGTGTCAAACAATAGAACTTTGACCAACTATGGCCAGTATACGGCAGTCAAAGGGGAATCCTTTATTCGAAACTAACTACTTCTTGTGGGCTACCAACCAAGACCAGGAAGGCATTAAAGTCACGAACACTCACATAACATCAGGAAGTGGCTTGGACAGATAACTCCCTAATTCACTCAAGTAGAAGAAGGAAGAAGAATAGCACAATGAACTTCAACTTTCTATTATAGCCAATCTCAATGAAAACAGTTTTCATCTTCCCGTAGAATTGATTTCCACATTTGTTCTACCCATTGAGGCTGTCAGGTTATTAACATTTATAAAGATAAAGCAATTTCTTTTGTATGAGTGGTCCTGCTACTATTCAAATATACCCTTTCTGAGAGGCAAACTTCATCTATATTTTATCTCTATGGTTAAGATAAGTTACAGCCCACACACAGGACAGCCATTCCCTATGTTTTTCATATATGCAAAGCATTAATCCATATTGTGGCCACAGGCCAAACCTTGTAAGAGAATCTTTAACACGTGTCTACCTAATTTTTGAAGTAACATTGTGTGCTTGTCCAGCTGGACCAACAGAACCAAATGCTTTTTAATAAGGATGGTGCTGAGATTGAGTGAAAATCTTCCAAGAGTATTAAGCATCATTCATTTATGGATTTCTAAGCTCTTTTGAGCTCCTAAAAACATTTTTTAAGCATTGCCTAAAATTGGACAAAATATGTATTATGTTTAATTGGAATCGTAAATGGCTGGCGTTGCTAGTTTAAGCCCTAGAGAACGGCTTTTGCTGACAAATATGTAGATGGATTCTTAAGGCCCAGGGAGCTCTTTCTGTTGTGGCTGTTTGAAGGAAGAGGAAGCTGTTGATCATTCATTTTTTATGTTTGGCTTTTACATCCCGACACCCTGGAGGGATATGAGAGAAATACTTAGGTGAAATCTCCGCATGCTCTAATCATAGTTCTACTGAGGTCAAAACAACTTTACCTCAGAATTCTTCTTAATACAGAAGGGACAGCTAAAGCTGTATTGACAATGGTGATTAAACTGTTACCTATCACAATGGGTTGGAATGAGAGTGCTACATTGAGATGATGTCAACAATCCTTTAGGTCAAGCTCAATCCTGAATGAATTTATACACAGTCTCTGTAGTTTAATCAGCCACAAATGGTTGGCTGTTGCCTTCTGAGGCAAACTGTATTTTCACTGATTTTGGAGCCTAGTGTTTCCTAATAAACTCTCATTCAAATACTAACCAGATCCAAGCCACCTTGGAGAAAATATGGGATAGATTTTTATCACCCAATGTCAGCTATATAGGGTGTTGTTATCTACCTGGCAGGTAGTAGAAATCCCTAATGTATAATTTGGTGTATTTAATAACAAGTCATATAGACATCCAAACATCATCCTATCTGATCTATTTGTGTATTATGCTCAGCTGCATTTGCAGTTTGTTATAATCTATATTGTTGTTTTAATCATCCAGTCGTGTCCCTCCATGCTATCTTGTCAAGCACAGCTTCTTTCAACTTTCAGATTTGATATTATGAAGCCAGCATTTTCTTTGCTTGTCCCTTCTTGTTCCACTAACTGTTCCTAGCATCATTGCCTTCTCCAATGAATTTCCATGCATGACATGGCCAAACTAAATCAGACATAGTCTTATGATTTTAGCTTTTAGTGAGGTGTCTGGTTTTATATGATTTAATACCTTTCTGTTAGCTATTCTGGCTGTCCATAGTATATGCAATAATTTATATCAGCAGCATAGTTCAAAGGCACCAGTTCTTCTTTGATCAG
Organism: Hydrophis major; assembly: GCA_033807585.1. Taxonomy (NCBI): domain Eukaryota; kingdom Metazoa; phylum Chordata; class Lepidosauria; order Squamata; family Elapidae; genus Hydrophis; species Hydrophis major. The sequence continues at coordinate 261,005,466 of CM066329.1, forward strand.
CCATTCTTAGTGTCAATTGTCACACCCATACATCATTATAGGGAAGACTATTGCTCTAACTATCCTGCTTTTTGTATTTATATCAATATCTCTGTTTTCCAAATCTTATTCATGTCAACCATGGCCTGGGGTTATATGCTGTGTTTGATTTCAGGAGTAGAACTGCCATTATGAACAATTTTGGATCCAAGGTAGGTGAATTCTGGAACTAATTCAATCTCCTCTTTGTTGATTTAAAACATATAATGTCCATCTGCAGCTCTTGTTATTATATTTGTTCTTCTGATATTAAGACTCAATCCTACTTTTTCACTTTTGTCCTTGATTTTTCAGATCATTTTTTCCAACTCTCCCTTAGTTTCAGCCAATAGTGTTATATCATCAGCATGCATACCTCAAATTATTTATTGATCTTCCCCCAACTTCAGGCACTTCCAGATCTAATTTTCACAGGATCACTTCAGCATACGGATTGAACAAAAAAGATGTCACCATAAAGTATTCTGACTGTTGTCTCCTGATTCAGTGTACAATGTTCTGTACAGAATTGATCACGAGTTGGGACGCTAAGATCATGCAAAGCTGCCCAGAGCTTATTGTATTCTACACAGTCAAAAACTTTTCTGTAAATTGATAAGGCACATATAAACATCCATTTGATATCATATGCATTTCTCATTTAATCCATCTAATATTGACAATGTGCTCTTGAGTGCCACTCCCCTTTTTAAAGCCAACTTGTACATCAGATAGCAGCTCTTGATCAATGGCATTCTGTAGCTCTTTTTAATGGTTTTTTTTTTTTTACCAGTATCTTGCTTGCATGAGAAATCAATGCAATTGTGTGATAGTTGGAGCAGTCTCTAGGGTCACCGTTTTTAACTGGTGCAATAAAAACAGTCCTTTTCCAGTCCTGAGGCCATTGATACGATTGTCATCAACCATATGCCGGTCCCAAGGCCAGATAAATGGGGAGGGTTAGGGAAAGCAATACTGAACTACCCTGTAAAAAAAATCTCACCAGAACACCTTATGGCAATAATTCAACATCAGAAATGGATAGCAATAGTGGGAGCTCCAGGCTGGGTAGTAGTTTGCAAGCTACTGGAGAAGAGCAAGAGCTAACTTTTGGTAGTCAAGAGTTTTTATGATGTTGTTGGGAGGAAAGCCTTCGGGAAGCCCAACAATTATAATCTACATTGGCCATAGTATAATAACTGAAGAAGTCCACAAACATGTGTTGACAAGGATGTAGCTAGCTCTCACAACTATGTGTACTCTTTCTCCTTTCTTCTCTCTTTCTCTCTCTCTCTCTCTGTATAATATAATCACAAACTGATTACAATAATGGTATCAGACATAAATCTATATGCCTACAATGTAGCAATATAAATATATATCATGTCCCAACACATCTTCCTGCTTACTAGGATTAATGATCCAAAAAGCCTTACCACACTATTCATACACAAATCCTTAACTTTATTGATTCCACCTTCACCATTCCATTTGTGGGTCAGTAGGCTATGTACATTTCTTGACAGTTATGAAATTCCTAATCCAGGCAAACTTTTAATTTATATGTCATCACAATCCTCACTGAACTATGTTTGAATGTTGGTCGGTGCAAAGGAGTAAGTATTTTGTTGAATTTTAGAAAATGCCTCACTCACATTGAAGTGATTATATCATAATCAAGCTGTGTGCTTTACGTGCCACCAGAGCAGGGATGGAAACCAAGAACTCACCAGACCCTACCCTAAAAATTGCTGTAGCTACACTACTATGATCAAAACTGTATATTTGTACTGAAACACACTTGAAGCATAACTATAGAATATGATAAATGAAAATAATTATAATGCCTTTTTTATCTATAGTTATATGCAACCAAAATCCAGCCATCTGAAGTAGCACCAGTTCCAATAGCAGATACAGGAATAAATAGATATATATTTTTATGGTTTAGTGGATCTCACTCTAGCTTACAGTTTGTTCATGCAACTGTTTAATTATTAAGGATTTAATAATCTTTTTTTGCTGTTGGATTACCTTTTCTTATAGCCTCTTCATCACTTTACATGTGGTTCTGAAGAAAAGTTAGATTTATGCCAAGAAATGCTTAATTCAGTTTCCCTGGATATGCTTCTTAAATTGCACATTTTAAAAAAAAAATCATATTGTAAACTAGCATGTTTCTATAGGGCTACTACTTTTAAAAATCTCTAAGGTTTTGCAAATTTTATCATGTTACAAATAATAATTACTATTTCTTTTACTTTCAACAGTTTTTGCTGTTTAGCAAAAAATAAAAAAAATTACTTGTGGCCCATCATGTTATATCTTAATCAGCTCTCTGTTTTCTGAGATTTCACAGGATGTCATCTAAGTATTTTCAAATATTTCTTAGCAACTAAATAGGCCAGAGGAGGAGGAGGAGGAGAAGGAGGTAGTCAATGTTTTTAAAAGAAAAGTGAATTCTGAAAATATATTTTCTACAAGACTTTTATCGAATCACAGTACAGACAGTCGTGACCAAAGGCAATGAATTAATTAATCCAATGGGAGGATACAGCGAGTGACCAGTGATGTATGAAATTACCTATCTGTAGTAATATTTAAATTGATAAAAAAGAGTAAGGCAGCTTTAGACATTTATGTTTTAAGGAGGCATTAGGTTTTTTTCTTTTAGAAGTTTGAGCGTTTTACTAACCAAGAGCCTACCTATGTGATGATTCATAGAATAAAACACTTAATTCATCACTACTGTTCCTCAGAGACCTGTACTGCTAAAATTGCTTTCATCATGGCTAAGAACAGAATATGCTGTGGGAAAGATCTCTGCATATGACTATAGGGATTATTTATAAAGATCTGATAGAGATAATCTCTACCTAAGGCTTCAGTGAAGGAAGGAAAATAAGGTGACATTCAATATCACCAGTTGAATTGAGTTCTATGAGGCAAAGATGGCTCAGAATAGGGCATATTTTACATCTACAATGCTTTTATTTTTCTATTTACTAATCACACACTTTTTAGGAATCAGATCTGCCTAAATCAAAGCCCTGGATTGTAGTACTTAGAGAAATGCCAGCAAAATCTTTTATCTTGTCTCTATTCATGACTGACTTTTCAATGCTGAGACTGGAATACCAGCTTGTCCTTTGTGAGCACAGTATGTCCTTCACATTGTATGAACCAAAGCAGTGGCGGGTTTCAAAATGGTTTACCACCGGTTCGGTGGGCGTGGCTGGGTAGGCGTGCTTTGCATGTGCACATGTGCCAAATGCAATGAAGGAGAATTGAGATAGCTGTCATTTTTTTCCAGCTCCACCCTAACAAATTCTTTAGGCATTCTTGATTTAAGTCACATACTTCTCCCACCTCCTGACAAAGATAACATTTATACAACCTATCATGTTAATGAAAGCTCAAAAAGAATCCTAGGTTTAAATACATTCAGATCAATACTGAATTGCAGAGGTCAAATATAAAGTCTAGGAAAGTAGGACTTCCAATTGTCTAGCCGTCATGGTCTTGGCAAGAAGACAAAACTATATAAACCAAAAGGAAAGACAGAATATTTTGATGATGCTATATTTCCTTAGGTGGATTCCTTTAAAAAAAAAAAAAAGGCAGCACCCTTTTAAAATCATGTTCTGCTGTTGCCATTAAAAAGATATTTCCAGCAAGCGTGGGAGGGGAGAACCATTTTATACATACTCAAATACAGATTTAACCCTTCAATCTTTAAACATATACACTTCAATCATTTTTATTCGCTAGGGAAAACATGAATTGGATGCCCACAGACATTCCATCCAACATATCTGGAAATAGCAGAAGCAAAATGTAACAGCCCTGTACAAAGTTAAACAGCATATGAAAAATACATCTGAATCTGTTTTCTTGTACTCCTTTAAATAATGATCTAGGTTTCATAGAGGGAACATGCTAGAAAGAATCAAAAGGCTTGCAGAAAAAAAATATTCTAAGAAATAGGCAGTGTGCCTAAAACTTTGGCGATGACCAAGGGAACTCCATAGTTATCTAGCTCAGTTTCTCAGATGTATGGAACATTGGCTGTCAAAATAAATATACAAAATGGAGGCAGGAGGTAATAGATTCTTCAGTCTGCCCTAGGCTGTGGGGCTGCAGCTGTCAAATTTTCCAGCTTACCCCAGGCAACAGCATTGTGTCGGGGAATTCCAAAACTGGTAGTACCAATATTCTTTAGAGCATTTAAATCAAAATCCAACTACTGTTTTCGGAGTTCAAATATTGTTATTACTGCATTTTAAAAACAAAAACAGATTGTTTTATACAACAGAGGCAGTCCCAAACTGGAGCCTCAATTCACAAACAAAAAATTGCTAATTGCTTCATTATGTTACTCCCAGGATATTGCCCAAACTACCCCTTAGGTCAGGGGTGTCAAACTGAATTTAATTTAGGGCTGCATCCGGATTGTGTTTGACCTGGGGGGGCAGCAGGGGGGCATGGCCAGGGTGAGTATGGCCAGCTCGATGTCACTCATTGAGGTTCTGTTTTCATCCATGACAGCTCTTCCGGGCTCCGTTTTTGCTGGCAGAAGGTTGCAGGAGGCCATCATGGTCCAAAACGGATCCTGGGAGGGCCGTGCATAGCCCTCCCAAACTCCCTTTTCGCTGGCAGAGGCACCATGGGCTGGTCCTTCACTGTTTCCAGGGTGGGCCCCCAGGCCAGATCTAAGCACCCCGCGGGCTGGATCTGTAATTATCCCCAGTTCAAGAACCAACATTCCAGAGAGCATCAGGTTGGAAAAAAAACTTTTCTGATAACCACCCTTTCAACCACAGTATCTTCCAGATACCTAGGCTTCCACTCCAGAATTTTCTGCAATATCTGTACAGAATTGGGAATTATGGAACGATGGACATACTAAAAAAAACCCTAAAGAAAATATTAAATATGTATTTGTGTAGATGAATGAGAAAACAAGCCATTTTGGTGCAATGGTTAAGGTGTTGGAAAAAGCAGGAAGATCCAAATTGTCTTCTTCCCTTAGGAATTTAAGTCGGATGGATAATTTGGGGCCAGTCACTTTCAGCCTAAAATGGGAAATCGACAATCATCCATCTACCATCCTGCATTGGATCAGGTAGAAAATGAATGCATAGTGTGTTATGATTTCTATTTTTATTTATTTATTTGTATCCCACCTTTATTATTTTTAGAAATAACTCAAGGGAGCACACATATCCAACACACCTATTTCCCCCATAACACAACCCTGCAAGAGGAGTTGGATTGAGGGAGAGTAACCAGCCCAAAATCATCCAGCAAGCTTTCCTGGCCAAAGCAAGACTAGAATTCACAGACTCCTGGTTTTTAGCCTGATATATTAATCACTAGACTTGTGGACTTCAACTCCCAGAATTTATCAATCAGCCATGCTGACTGGAGAATTCTGGGAGTTGAAATCCACAATTCTTAAAGTTGCCAAGATTGAATACCCCTGATGTACATGAAAAAGTGAAATTCCAAAGCTTTGTTTCCATATTACTTTTTTTTTTTTAGATTTACAACAAAAATTCATTTGTTGAAATAGACTGATCAATGAAAATTTGCACAATAGCAATAATAAATTGATCCTGTATTAATATATTTTCTTTTTTTTTCTTCAGGATATATAACTATAATCCCAAATTCCAGAGGTTAAGAGCTCAAACTGGTATATCCTATTCTGTTCTTAATATACGCTACTAACATGAGACACGTATGGAGGTTGAGAAGGAGTAATTATTTGGAAGCCATTTCTTCTTATTTCATTTCTCCCTCTGCTTTAGTCTTTTATTTCTTGTCCATTCTCAAAGTACAAAGAGTAATAGATGGCCCAGGTGGACAGGGATAAAAAAAGAAACTATGTCACCGAATCTTTAAATGACTTTCACCAGAGTATATTGAAGGTCAATTGTCATTCCCTCCCGAATTCAACTTACATATTCTACCAGTTGATATTTTATATTGGCTCAATGATTTAATTGCTTCATTATTTTAGATTTTATCTAGACTTTAATTCTTCTGTGTTTTATTTTCTATATTTTTTAATCATAGACTTGATAATGTTTGATGCAGGAAGAGAAAAAAAGGATCATCTAAATATACCCATACGGAGTTTCATTAAATTCACTTGGATAACTTATCCAGACATCATCAAACCTTACATCTTTAGGATGCCATATGCCACTTTTCTTCTGCTGTTGCTGCTGCTGCTGCAAAAAAAAAATAGAAGACAACGTCTGCCTCTCCAGAGCATGACATTTAATTTTAATCTGCTGTGTGAGTGAACAGCCCTGGATTAAAATGTACCTGCTTGAAATGATGTCAAATTATATGAAAATTTCATCTGTGAGGAATAACCTGTGATGTTTTTATGATAGAGAGTGATAACATGTGTGAGTTGGGTTAAGCAACAAGATCAGCATCCCAATCAGCCAGCTTTGGTCTTCTGTCAGAAAAAGGGGTGGGGCCAAAACTGGTGGCACTTAATTAAAAGATATTAATGTAGAAAACTATCTTATTTTGTCAGATCGTTGATCCACCCAGCCTACTGCTTCTGATATTCATTGGCAAACACTCTGCCAAGTTTCAGGACAAAAGTCTCAGGACAAAAGTCTTTTCAGTTTTACTTTGAGTTCTCAGAAACTAGAGTGAGACCCTTTTGCCTTCACAACACGTAATCTGTCATTAACGCAAACTGCTTTTTTCCTAGGAATACTTCTAAAATTTGAGTGGAATCATTTGAAATCGTCTTTGGGAGGCAGGAGTCAGTCATCCAAGTAAACCTGCTAAGCTTCGGTTATCAATCCGATTCACCTAATTATACTGTTCAGTTCCTGCAAACTAATTAGATGTTGCCACAAGATGCAGGCGTTACCGTACTATTTATTTTTATTCCAATTACACTGTTTCATAGGGTGAAGAATTCACCAGCAAACTGAACATCTACGAACATGTAAGCTACCTTGAGAATTCCACTCCTTTCCCCTCCCTGCAAAGGAGAAAGAAAGGTTTAATACGTTTCTTGGAGAATTACGATAGAACAAATACAGCAATGTTACAGATGACTACAGTTCTCCAAAATTTCAACACCTATCTTATCCCAATTTGTGGGCTTCTGATGTGAATTGACCTTTTAGAACATGGCACTCGGATGGTAGTATCAAACCCAGAAGGAGGGAACATATGAGAGAAAAGAGAACAGGTACATAAACCCTCCTGCGTTTTTATAGAGCATGAAGAGCCTCTTTGCATCTTACTCGTAATGTTGCAGATTCACAGGTTATAGCACCTCCGTACTAGCATACTTGTGAAACATTAGTAGCATGTTGCAGTGAAAGGGGAAGAGACAAACGGGGAAATGGTCAAACTGAGAATCAATCTCTTTAAAGATATCCAAGTTATATGGACTGAACTCTTAAAATATTGTTGCTTTAAAAGGAACCCCTCCCCCACACACAGCTAAAATGAACACACTATGATGTTTTAAAAGCACTTCAAGTAGCTCCTGAGGCAGGTAGATGGAGCCAGCTTGATAATATCTACGGTGACAAACACAATACAGAGATGACAATTTTTAAAAAAAAAAATCCCATTCATATAAAAACATCAAATGTTAAAAAATGAATGTTTCATTGCAATAGTGAGCCCTCTGCTATCTATAAAAATACCACCTGAATCATACAGCCCACTCATCCAAAGCCATACCACGGGAGAAGGGAAAGGAATCTCCATTCAATCTATGGAAGATTTTGGTGTATACGTGCCGGGAGGGATTTATTTCCCTCCTTCTGTCACCCACCCACCCACCTACCTACCAGGACAATGCAATGCAACGCAGGTACATTTTGTGAAGCGCTCTGAAAATCTATCTAGCACCTTTAAAAAAAAAATTTTGACACCCCTCCTTCCCCTTCCAGGTGATTCCTTCCGCAAAGCAATTTTTAAGGAATGCTTTCAAGGTTTTTTTTTTTTTTTTCCAAAAAAGATACTATCAACTTAGATAATACTACTGGCCCACCCCTTCTAAAATTGCCACAAATATGGAGGCAATCTATATGCATCCATATGTCCATACAATCTATTCATTTACCTTAGCATCCTTAGCAGAAAACTCCGTGGAGTTGGAAATTTTCATGGACTTTGAGCGGTGGGTTTGCCGCCAGACGGGGTCTTCGCGTGGATATTTGACTGAACCTGTAGCTCTCACCCGGACTTTGCTGGTGCTCTGCACACTATTAACTCCAATCATATCGGCAAAGTAAATAAGTGATCTTCTATAGAATTTGGTATCTATAAAAGTATCAGGGGAGACTGAGAGTAATGAGGAACCCCTTTTTCTTAAAAAAAAAAAAAATTCTCTTCAGGGTAATTTTAGAAAGAGAGAAATCTCTGTGAAGCTCAGGCGGTAGCAATTTGCTTAAAGATGCACCAAGCCGGTTCCCCCACCGCCACCACACATACCCCCACACACAAACACACAGTCTCTCTCACACAAAGCATCTTCAACTACAGTGTTTTGAGGCAGCGTGATTGTTCAAGGCACCGCTCACGTCACTGGCTGAAAAATATAAAAGGGTGGAAACCCCACCCCTCCACGCTCCCTTACTGCTCAGCAGATATCACCATCCTGCTCCAACACACACACACACACACACACACATGGGGTGGGCAGGGGGGGGAACAGGCAGACACAGAGGGCTCAAGAGTGTCTGTTTCAAACAGCAGAGCAGATGGCAAAAAGCCAAGTAAAAAGTCATTCATTTTGGACTACAGACAGACTACACTTGTAATTCCAACAATGCCATGTCACGGTGCATTAACTGAGCTCAAATAAAATAAGAGATGAATCAAAGAAAAGCTTCCAGGATTGAAAGAAATAATAATAATTTTAAACAAGCCCTACCGGCTAGATGATTTTCTAAACAGCTTAGGGGAGGTGAGCTTGTGGAGGGGGGGGGAGTGATCCTGAGGATATTCCATGCTATCCTTTATTAGAAGGAGAGGCACTGTTTTCAAGCCCTCTGTGGCATATGGTTTTCTTTTTTTCTTTTTTTTCTGGAAGTAAGCAAGGAGGAGTTGTGTAGCACAGCGGCAAACTGAGCAAGCTACCAATTGGAAAGTCACCAGCTCAAATCTCATTTTGCTGGTCCTGGGACAGGTTTGCAAAAATGGTTGGTTTTATCTCATTTGTAGGGATTACCAAGAAGTAACCGCTTTCCACAACCAGATGCGTATTTCAGACATAATTCCCAATTTGGCACGCTGCATGAGAATTACGAGAGTTGCCTTCCCGCGTAGCCGGGGAACCCCATCTTAGCATCATTGTGCTAAAGTCCTGCTGTTCTCATTGGGATTTATTCTCAGATCACCTTGCATAAAGCAGTGGGTTTGGAGTTTGTAGCAGATACTTAATGCTCCAGCTTTGAGGCTAGGTGAAGCGTTATTAACATGGATACATATGTATGGATCTATCACACGTGTGGAAGAAAATATGTGCCTCCATTCATCCGTCCCACTTAAGGGAAAGAAGTTTGTGCAAAGTACAGAAAATGAGTAAGTTGTAATAAGCAAAATTAAACTAAAGTAAAAATTAAGAGGAAAGAAAAAGGGAGTCTAGCTAAGTTAATTTACAGGGTACCTCTTTCTACCTTTCTACCCTTTCAAAGTTTGATTTGCGAGGATTAACAAATAGTGCAAAAAAATTAATTAGACTAGTTCTTATTTCTTTAGATTCATCAGCTGAGACATCAGGTCGTTCTCATACATGCCATATACAAACAAACAAACACACACACACACACGCATGCACACACACACACATCCAACAGCATGTCATCTCAGCTAGTCCAGCCAGCAAAAAATGCATTCTTGGCAGCCAACGACTCTTGCTCTCAAAGTAAACTTCAGAGAATAAAGGGAAGGGGGATGGAAGCCCCGTCAATTCTGTCTTCCAATCAGCAGTCAGTGACAAAGCTGCGAGGTATAGGTGCACGCTGCTTCTACAACTCTGGTTCTCTTTTGCCAGTGGCTGCTACCAGTGGCAAACTCCTGCACAAGAGGAGAAGTGAATTGGATCAAGATCTCTTCCATCAAGGGGGTGGGAAATGTTTATCTAAAGGTTCTCATGTCCGCCTCCCCTCAATCATTTCTAGTTCCTAGAGACCCAGAACACAGCAGATTGCCTGTAACCATAGCAACCAAACTCAGATGAGAACCGTCTCTACTCCACCCTGCCTGCGCACAGAAGGAGAGTCAGCTGGCAGCACTGGTTGAAATAGGTAAAGGAAGAAAGTTAGTCTGCAGGAATACAGTCCCCACAACCAGGAAGGACAGGTGCTTGAGTTCCCCCCTCACTGACTCAGTGGGTTCCTATTAAGACTAATTGCCAAATCAATGGATCTGTTTGTTATTTGTGTGGAGGCTCTTAGTATGTTTCCTTCTTTCTCCCTCTTCTTCTTTTGGTTAATGTGCACCAACTGATTCATTAAAATTATTTTGATTGAGTTCTTCCAGATTCATCCCACTATGCCAGGCTTTCTAGAAGTTAAAATGTAGGAGAGGAAGAGATGGGAATTATATTTTAATTCTAGTGCTATATAATAGTCATCTAATGCCCAAAAGCATCTTTCCACATAATAGATTTTGCTACATCCATTTTCCTGTGTATATGTGTGTCATATGCAGAGGAGCACAAGAAGTAACCTCTGGAATATAAAAACAGGCACCTTTATATAGCTTACAATCAGATACCAGGTTACATTTGAAATAATATATTGTAAATATCTTAACACTATTACAGGATAAATGAATAGAATAAATGGGAGGCTATACAAATACGGTAGCAATAGCACTTAGACTTACTGTACATACTGCTTCAAAGTGCTTTACAGCCCTAAAGTAGTTTAGAGCCAGCATATTACCTCCAGCAAACTGGATTTTCATTGTACCGACTTTGGAAAGATGGAAGATTGAGTCAACCTTGAGCCAGTGAGAATTGAACTGCTGGCAGTCGGCAGAATTAGCCTGCAATATTGCATTCTAATCATTGTGCCATCACAGCTGTTATGAGAGAAATGAGCTGCAATGGTTAAGAAGCTGTATTAGAAGTATAAAGACTTCCCTTAGGCATGAGAGCCAGCTGAGTAGCCTTGGGCCAGTCATTCTTCCTTGCTCCAAGACAGCACCAAGCTCTACAACAGGGGTGGGCAAACTTTTTGGCTCAGGGGCCGCATTGACTTTTAAAATTTGACAGACGGGCCGGGTCAGCACACAGCTCCGCAAAATCAAGTCACTGTGCCTAATGCACAGACATGATATTCTTCCGATTAAAAACACAACATAGATAGATAGATAAGATAGATAGATAGATAGAGATAGATAGATAGACAGATTCTTCCCCGACGAATAAATGAGTGTGTGTGTGTGTGTGTGTGTGTGTATGAATGTACCCCCTCAGCTTAAACAAGTTGGCCACTTATAAGATAAGAAATAAAGCCCCCCCCCAAAAAAACATAACTCCTCCGGTGCCCACGGATAAACTGTGAACCACCAATTAGTAGCAGGGTTAAGCCTGGGTTTCCCAACCAGGGTTAAGGAGACAAGCTAAACAGAATGTGCAGCATTAGTCAGATAGGCATACAGATAAATGTGTGAGATAAGTTTGTATGTTAGTTAACATACAGTAAAAATAACAGATACGCTTGTGTTATCAAAAATATAGTTTATTCCATTTAGAGTTATAGCATAGTCAAAATAACAGTCCATTATTCATGTATCGTTTTAGTCAGTCCATTCAAGGATATTCAATTAGCAAAGTCCGTGTAGAATATCCAATGTCAGTTCACTTACAATAAATCAGTCCTCTCACCGTTGATAAATCAACAGTCCTTTCTCTCTCCCGTTCCAGTAGGGGAAAAACACAGTCTTCAATCCATGCACTAATTAGGGATCATCAAGCCAGAGAGAGCAAGCTGCCGTGCCTTGCTTCTTTTATGGTGCTTTTACAACCACTCCCTTAATTACATTCTTACAGTTAAAGTTACAGACACTTTAACTAACAAACCATGATAACATATTTATTATTTTACCTAAACCAGTCAGGGTAAACAATGTTATCCCTAACATTCTCCCCTTTTAGGTAATAATAATACTATAACTATTTACATCTTTAAATCATATTTGTTACAACTCTCTTTAAACTTAATTACTCCTGGAGCTTTTGTAAATTGGTCTGCAATGTTTTCTTCTGTCATGCAGTATTCCAATTTAATTAGCCCATTCTTTACAGATTCTCTAACATTTAAGTATCTTAAATCAGTATGCTTTGATCTAGTTTTTACAGCAATATTTGTAGCTAACTTTATGGCTGCCTGGTTGTCCTCGTACACAATAATGGAATCTTTAACAGTTATACCCTTGTCTGATAATAACTGTTTGTACAAAATTAAGTCAGTGCATAGTAATGACAGACATGAAAATTCCGCTTCCATCGTGGACAAGCTGATATGCTGTTGTCTGATTGACCTCCACCCTATTAGTGTCTTACCAAATAATATAGCCATCCCAGATGTTGATTTTCTAGTGTTTATGTCAGTTGCAAAACTTGCATCTGCATAGGCATTAAGACTCAAATCACCCATTGGTTCTATATAAAATGCATGGTTCATTGTTCCTTTAAGATATCTTAAAATTCTTTTTAATGGTTGCCAATGACATTGATGTGGATCTGAATTAAAACGTGCCAGCTCATTTACACTATAAGCTATATCTGGCCTAGACCAATTGCTTATATATGATAAGCTACCAATCAAAGATTGATATATAGATTTATCAAATTTGAGACTTTGCACATCAGTTTGGCAAACTTCCTGACTCATTGGAGTCTTTGCCGGTTTACAAAGTTCCATTTTATACGTTTTAATTAATTGGCAAATTTTATCTTCTTGAGATATCTTAAATCCATTTTTTGTTTGTTAATTGTCAAACCTAGATACTTTTTAATTTCACCTAAATGCTTTAATTTTATCTTTTTGGCTAATAATGATATAATCTCATTAGCTTCCTTATTAGTCTTAGTTATCAAAGCAATATCATCTGTAAATAATAACAATAATGACACCGTTCCATTATTTTCTCTTTTAAACACACATGGATCTGCTAAACCAGATTTAAATCCTGTATTGTTTAATTCTTTCACAATATATTGGTTCCACTCAAAGCCAGATTGTTTCAATCCGTAAAGACTCTTTTTGAGTTTCCAACAATCATTACTATTTACTTTATTGTCTTTTATAATAACTGGCTTTTTCAAATTTATAGTGTGCTGCAATGGTGCATGCAAATAAGCAGTTTCTACATCTAAATGGTTAATGACATAGTTTTTCTTAGCTGCCCACACTAAAGCTGCTCTCAAAGATGTTGCTTTAAGACTTGGTGCGAAAACTTCATCATAATCAGATGCAGTTTGATTAAATCTTTGAGCAACCAACCTAGCTTTATGGGAAACAGTCCCATCATTTCCAGTTTTTACTTTAAATATCCATTTGCACCCAATGGACTTTTCTCCTGGAAGTAATTTAGCATCTTCATATACTTTCATTATCTTTAATGAATTTAGTTCTTTTTCCATTGCCTTTTGCCAATTCTCCTGATCCTTAGCAGGATACATCTTAAGTTCATCTACACTAGTTGGAACTTTAGTTACTTGGCAAACTATACTTGCTTGATACCTATCAGGTGGTCTAGTTACACGTGTAGTATGTATAGGTATTACAGGACTTACAGGTGGACTTTCATTTATTAATTGTTCTTGATTATCTAACTCCTCCTGATCAACAGTTTCCTCTTGTTCTGGTCCTATTTGCACTTCGTGGACTTCTTCTTTAATTGGACTCTTCATATAACTAGTCTGATCTTTTTGCCTTTTGTAGGGTTCAATAATTACTTCGTTATTTAAATCTTGCTCTAATCTATTCTATCCTACATGTTCTAGGAATTTAGCACTAGCACTGGTGTAAACTCCAGATGTACCTGGTTCCCAGAATCTATAAGATCTGTGATTAGATTCATATCCTACAAAAAATAATCTTTTAGCTCTATGCTGTCCTTTGTGTCTGAGTTGTGTAGGGATATGCACCCGTGCTGGTGCTCCAAATGTGTGCATGTAACTTAAATCAGGTTTTGTACCATGCCACAGTGTGAATGGTAATTCACCTGTTGTTGAATTAACAACATTATTTAATATATGATTACCACACATTATTGCTTCTCCCCATAAATTGTCAGGTAATTCTGAATCAGACAACATAGTACGTGCCATTGATTGTAGTGTTTGGCCTCGTCTCTCTATAAAGGCATTATGTTGTGGCCTATATGGTGCAGACTTTTTATGTTGAATACCTAGCATTCTAAGTCTATTCTGGAATTTATTATTTGTAAATTCCGCACCATTATCTGTTATAAGAGTTACTAATTTCTTTTTAGTTTTTCTTTCTGCAAATTTAATCCAATTAAAGAGATTTAGATATATTTCAGTTTTGCTCTTCATTAAATAGCAAAACCCATATCTAGAATAGTGGTCCATTATACTTAATATGTATCGAGCTCCTCCTACACTTGGTTTTTTCGGACCTATTAAATCGGCAAATACTACTTCTAAAGGCTCTTTGGTAGTAAATCCATCAACTCTGTTTGCCGGTATGACCTTGCTTTTGCTTTGATTACAAGCAAAACATTGCAAATACTTATTACAAGGTTTCAAACTTATTCCCTTAGATAGTTGAACAGTTCTCTTAAGCATTTTAAAATTTCAATGCCCTAGCCGTCGGTGTAACAAGTGAATACATTCATCATGAGGTTTCTTATTATCATAAACCGTGTAAGCCACCTCTAAACCATTATCATTTAAAACATATAATTCACCTCTTAAAGATGCAGTAATTTTCTTATCTTCTTTTTCAATTATGCAGTTATCTCCCCTAAAGGTAACTGCATATCCTAGTTTTACCAAAATTCTAACTGAAATTAAATTAAACTTAAGTTGTGGTACATATAACATTTTTACATTCTCTTTTATGAAAGAACAATATGCTATACCTTGACCTTTAGCTTTCAGTTTCCATCCATTTGCTAATGATATCTGCTGTGTATTCTGGGACATTTTAATAAAATTTTTGTTATCATTTGTTATACAGTGGGATGCTCCACTGTCAACCACCCATAAATTATTTTTTACAGCTCCGTTAATATACATGGCTAACTCTAAATTTTTATTTTTCTTTTGGTTACTTTTAGTATTCTGGCCAGCGTTCTGGAGCTTTGCTTTTTTACAAAATCTTGCCAAATGTCCTCTTCCTCCACAATTAAAACACTTTTTAATTGCATATGCAGTAGGAGATTCAATATCTTCTTTTTGAGGTTGCTTCCTCCTTAACTGATCTCTTTCAAGTCTTCTTCTTGCCTCTTCAATCAATCTGCCAGTTATATCAGTTAAAGTTAAACTTTCCTTAGGCAAAATTTCAAGGGAAGTGACGTAGTTTTCATAACTTTCATCTAGTGAAGATAGAATTGTGTAGACTTGGTGTAGTTGAGAGAAAATAAGTTCCTTCTCGTGCAGTTCTTGAAAAATGCTTTGTTTTGTTTTCAAATGACTAAGCATATCACCATTTATTTGGAGATGCGTCCTGAAAAGCTTCCGTGTTAGTTTTATGTGAGCACCAACGTTATCTCGGACATAAATCCTCTTCAGCTTCTGCCAACACCCAACAGCCGTTTGTTCTCTGCTGGTCAGATAGTGTTAGTCCTATTATGCAAAGAGCTTGTTCATTCTTCTGTTTAAAGTCTTCTATCTTTTGTCTATCTTCCACAATCTCTGGATCCCATTCCTCTACATTTGGTGGATTTTCAATTATGTTCCACAGACCTTGTCTTCGTAGAAGTAGACTACATTTCATAGACCATGATACATAGTTTGTTCCATCCAGCTTGGATATAAGGGACAAACTTTGTAGATTGACTTGTGCCATGTTTTCTTATATGGATATAAAACTATAATTAATAAAACACAGCTGTCTGTTTACTGTAACGTATAACAACACAAACTCTCACTTTTTACATAAATCTGTTTTATCCTAGTTAAACTGACTTTGCAGCCTCTGGGCCCATAACCAGTGTTAAGCCTGTGTTCCCCAACCAGGGTTAAGGAGACAAGCTAAACAGAATGTGCAGCATTAGTCAGATAGGCATACAGATAAATGTGTGAGATAAGTTTGTATGTTAGTTAACATACAGTAAAAATAACAGATACGCTTGTGTTATCAAAAATATAGTTTATTCCATTTAGAGTTATAGCATAGTCAAAATAACAGTCCATTATTCATGTATCGTTTTAGTCAGTCCATTCAAGGATATTCAATTAGCAAAGTCCGTGTAGAATATCCAATGTCAGTTCACTTACAATAAATCAGTCCTCTCACCGTTGATAAATCAACAGTCCTTTCTCTCTCCCGTTCCAGTAGGGGAAAAACACAGTCTTCAATCCATGCACTAATTAGGGATCATCAAGCCAGAGAGAGCAAGTTGCCGTGCCTTGCTTCTTTTATGGTGCTTTTACAACCACTCCCTTAATTACATTCTTACAGTTAAAGTTACAGACACTTTAACTAACAAACCATGATAACATATTTATTATTTTACCTAAACCAGTTAGGGTAAACAATGTTAACCCTAACAAGTAACAGGGTTGACCCTCCCTCTTGAATCAACGTCTAATTGGGGGGAGCAGACCGGCCTTCAGTCTCTTGCGAGAAACTGCTGGCTAACCCTGCAAACCGCTTGCCGAGGTGTGTGTGTGTGGGGGGGCTTTCGCCTGTCTTTCCCTCCGCCAGCCCAGCACTCATCCCGCCACCACTTTTGCCATTAAACTGCGAGTCCTCCCGGGCGCTTGGGAAGCCTGCTTGGCAGAAAACATCTCCCAGGACCTGCCCTCTCCGCCCAGCCAGGACGTCCACCACCGAGCGCGCCTCGGTCCGGCTGCGAGGTCCCGGCACCAACGCGCTGAGGGTGCCGCTGTTCTTCTCTCCCATCTTACCGCAGGGGAAGGCCGTGCAAGGAGGTGTAAAGCACCTGCTGGTGCTCGGGTCTACAGGAATACGCATCACAACAGCGGGCGTTAGGGGAGGAAGGAGGCGGCAGTGGAGCTGCTGCTGCTGTTGCTGCTGCTGCTGGCTGAGAGGTGAGGGAAAGGTACGCCCAGGACGCAGCGAGCCAAGAGTGCATGGCTCCGAAGCTGGACGTGGGAGAAAACCACCCCAGGCCCCCCCCTGCACAGGTCGGCCCCTCGCCGCCACTGCCAGTCCCGGCCGCTCTGGCCGCCAGTTGCTCCTGGGGGTGCAGCTCTTAAAAGCCTGCTCCCAGCACCCAAGCAACTTCCCAGCAACTTTCAGCTTCCTTTTAACTCGCGGGCGCTCACTCCTCGCCCCAAGCCGCGTGGCGGAGGGGAAGCCTTGAGCGCCACTGGGTCGCCTCCTCCAAGCAGCTCACCCACCTGCCTGCCTGCCTGCCTGCCTGCTCACCTGCTGGGCTTCCCCTCCGCTGCACGGCTTGGGGCCAGGCGCGAGCGCCCGCGAGTTAAAAGGAAGCCGAAAGTTGCTGGGAAGTTGCTCGGGTGCTGGGAGCAGGCTTTTAAAGTGCCGCCCAATCAGGACCGCCGAGCCAGGAAATGGGGCACCAAGGCAGGGCAAAGCTCCACCAGCAGCGGCCTAGCTTTAGGTGGCTCCAAGCAGCCCAGCCCACCCGCCGGGCGGAACCCTTCCTGCTCCTTGGCGGGACGATGCTCCAGCCTGCAAACTTTGCCTTTGCAAAGCCCTGGAAGCCCCGGAAACCCAAGCAACTTCCCAGCAACTTTTGTCTTCCTTTTAACTCGCGGGCGCTCACGCCTTGCCCCAAGCCACACGGCAGCCCGCTCCAAGCAGCCCGCCCCGCCCGCCGGGTGGAACCCTTCCCGCTCCTCGGCGGGAAGATGCTCCAGCCTGCAAACTTTGCCTTTGCAAAGCCCTGGAAGCCCCGGAAATCCGAGCAACTTCCCAGCAACTTTCGGCTTCCTTTTAACTCGCGGGCGCTCGCGCCTCACCCCAAGCTGCACGGCGGAGGGGAAGCTCGGAGCGTCGCCGGGTCGCCTCCTCCAAGCAGCCTGCCTGCCTGCCCTCCCGCTGGGCTTCCCTTCTGCCGCGCGGCTCGCGGCTAGGCATGAGCGCCCGTGAGTTAAAAGGAAGCCGAAAATTGCTGGGAAGTTGCTCGGGTGCTAGGAGCAGGCTTTTTTTTTTTTTTTGAAGCAAATTTTTATTAATTTTAAAGATAAAACAACACATCATTAACCATTAAATACATAAATACATAAAACCTCTTAACATTATAGATCCTTACAAGTCGAATAAGACATTATTTTTATACAACATAATTCCAATTTATCCCATCTCCATATGGACACACAAATATCTTTCAGCAAATTTCTCATTATTTCTCTTTACTCCTATTCAATTTCATTTCTCTTCCATATTTACCCATTTTATAGTCATCATATTCATTTCTTTCTGGCTTGTTTAAATTATTCTCATCTAACATTCCTCCAAGGTTTTATTGATTCTTTTTTCCTTTTTTTTATAAAAAACAAATTTTGTTAGTTTTACCAAAAACACAATACACAAACATACAAAACACAAAACATAAACAAAACTAAAAGATCTTTTCTGAAGGTTGTCTGTTCCCGGGTTAAAACTCTTCACACAGACACAAATTCAAACATCATATTCATCCCATATATCCTTCCATATCTTATTATCATTTTCTTTTTTATATATATATATAAAAACCATTTTTATCAGTTTTATAAAAACAATGCACAAAGAGTCAAGGCATAACAGCTTATAAATTCTTTTCTAAGAAAAAATAATAATAAAAGACAAATAAGGCATAACATTTCCAAATTATAATATCAATACTTCATATAGTATTAACTTCATATCTTATCCCTACTTCTCCTTTCCATCCAAATTATTTCTTATTAATTAAAATTTTATTGCCTTTTATCAATATACAAAATCCAAAAAAAAGCATATATATCCT
The DNA here is from genome assembly GCA_033807585.1 of Hydrophis major. NCBI lineage: Eukaryota > Metazoa > Chordata > Lepidosauria > Squamata > Elapidae > Hydrophis > Hydrophis major. Next base: position 261,024,633 of record CM066329.1, read on the forward strand.
TCCATATCTTATTACCATTTTCAACAACATTCTTTGTCTGTTCTGTTTCCAATTATCCATTCATCTTTTTCTTTTTCTTTTACTATACTTCTCCTGTACACCAATTGGAGTAACATCTATAACTCATTACCCTAACTTAAAAATACTACGTATAGCAATTTTTCTTGGGATTCTGTTTAAAAGATTCTAAGATTACATAATAAATTTTATATTCTAAATACACATATCACAAACCTATGTACCCTCCAGAATCCCTCTTTTAATCTAAATTAAATTCACCCATTGTCTCTAAATAAACTTTTTTTCTTTAGGTCTTGCTTCCCCCCGTTAAGGCTTCTCCTCCCCCCCTTTCTTTCTTGCTTATTCTTCTCCTTGCCCTTTTTACCCCTTTGCTTTTTCTCTTCGCTTTTGCTCCTTTTCCTTTGCTTTCTAACCTTGCCTCCACCTTTTCGCTCATTTTTCTCTTTTTTGGTTGTTTTTATAATTCTTAAAATCCCCTTTTTCTTATCCTTTTTCTCCTCCTCTCCGGAAGGGACCCATTGTTCATCAAAGATGGCTTCTTCTTCCTCTTCTTCTTTGTCCCAGTCCTTCTGCTGCGTAATCAACTTTTCATAAGTACATAACGCCATTTCTAAGAATTGAAACAAAGTGCCCAAAGTATCTTCTTTTTTATATTTTTGATATTCAATCTCTAGTTCATCCACAAACGATGCCATTATGAAAAGGGAAACTTTTTCCAAAACAACCACAAGTATTTTTAATCAAAGACAATCAAAAGCAATTAAAAAAAAAAAAAGTTCCAAAAGTTAATACTTTTCTTCCTTCTTCTCTTTCTCTTTCTGGGGTTAATTTTTAATCAAAGAGGTCCAATTACCATATATCTTCCTTTGGGATTCTAGGCAATCTCCTCCTTTTTCAGCTTCTGCTCCAATTTTTTTTTTCTCCCTTCCCACTTGCAATGTCAATTTTAAATAATCAAAAATCCATACCTCCAACAAGGGTTTTCCAATTTCTTAAATTTTTCAATGTCCAAAAATCCTTTTGTCTCTTAGCTTCAACTTTCAAAGCAATCCACTTTCAATGTCCAATATATCCAAATATTTCTGCTGTTTCCATGGGGTGGGAGAGTAAAGAAAAAAAAAAAGTTCCCTTTAACAGCTTCTCCGCCGCTTTTCGCTCTTCTTAGGGATACAATGTATCCTCCAGCAATTCAAACAGCTCAATTCCAGGCAATTTAAAAGATGTTACTTGACCCGGCTCAGACAGAACTTTCACTCTTCACACGTCCTCCAGCACAATCTTACCCGGTTGCTGGCTTCTTCGTGGCGGCCATTGCTGACCGCCGCTCCACCGCCTTGGGAAAAAGGGGTTTTTCCGGAGAAGGGGGGGGTCTGCGATACCCCCACCTCCCTGTCCGACTCCCCTCTCTCTTCAGCTGTCCCTACAGGGCAGCCATATCCCCCTGACCCATCTGGATCGGGGGTACCTCGACGGCTAGCACAGCAGGAATCGCGAGCTGTCGCGAATTCCTGCTGCCCCGAAGCCACGTGAAACCGGAAGCCAGGAGCAGGCTTTTAAAGTGCCGCCCAAGCAGGACCGCCGAACCGGGAAACAGGGCACCAAGGCAGGGCAAGGCTCCACCAGCAGCGGCCTAGCTTTAGGTGGCTCCAAGCAGCCCGCTCCAAGCAGCCCACCCCGCCCGCCAGGCGGAACCCTTCCCGCTCCTCGGCAGGAAGACGCTCCAGCCTACAAACTTTGCCTTTGCAAAGTTTAAGGGCGGAAGCCCCGGAAAAAAAGGGGGGGTCAGCAGGGACTCACCTTCGGAGAGGTTGCACTCGAAGGTGATTTCAAACTCCCAGCCGAGGCCTTTGCAAAGTTCTTCTTTTCTTTCCTACCCCGAGAGCGCTCCGCACTGTTTTGCAGCTTTGGGAGCCACACGGCGCAGGGCAATACGCCACGCCCAGCGATTTTTTTCAGGGGCGGGCCGGATTGGACGGACCAACGGCAGCAATTTTTTTCCAGGGGCGGGCCGGATTGGACAGACCAATGGGCTGGATGTGGCCCGCGGGCCATAGTTTGCCCACCCCTGCTCTACAAGAAGTCAGCTGAAGAACAAACTTGTTTCATTGTGCACTTATAGCCCTTCTGCATTAACTAGGCAATGATACTAGCATGGTATAGTGATTGAGGTGCTAGATTAGGATAAGGAGACATAGATACTTGATTTCTTTTAGCATGCTTTCTCAACACCAGACTGGCAAGTCAAAAAACATACATCTCCCAGCTGGTACAGAACCAGTATGGTAGATTAGTCCTTGAATTATTCTGTAGTGAATGGATCTGGACTGCAAATAAGGACAAGAATAATTAAGACTAAATACAAAGTTGGTTTTTGGTGTTTTACTATATGGACAGGAATATTTTCAGCATACCATCAATCATTTCCTTATTTTTCTTTGTGAGACAAAAATGAAAATATAAGTTTACCAGTTGAATTCACATATCCTCTAAACAAAGTTTCATAGTCACATTGACATTCCAAAAATTAATTATGACATAAACCAAAATTATTGCGTTCATACAATCACCAACCCCAAACCAAGCAAACCAAAGAATGGTTGACTACAAAAATAAGAGATATTTGTTGAATTCTGAAATGTCATTCAAAAGATTTCATCAGCATTCTTTTCAGCATGGACTCTTCAATGCAATGGTAAACACTGAAGTTAACTTTCTCCAAATCTCCAAATTGGTTGGGATTACAACAATAATTAGCCATGTTGGCTGAGAATTCTAGAAGTTACAATGCTAATACATATGGTGGGCAACTTACTTTGAAAGGATGTTTTAAGATATGATTAAGTTACTTAAAATGTAGATATAGAAATAGGATTATATATTTGATTTTCAATAAATCAGTGATGTTTCTAAGATGAAAGTGAAAGAATTCTATGCTTTAGAAAGGAGAAGAAAGAGAACTTAATGGAGCTCAGAGATTTAAATACAGAAAAAGAAATACACTTTTCATTTAGGTGAAAGATAAATCTTTTGGAAAACAAGCTGTTTCTTTGAGCACCTAAACTGAAAGGTCAACTAAAGCTTCTTTGCAGACTCCTCAACTAAATCAGTTAAGCTACTGTTTTTGCCAGTGTTCAGAAGATTCATTGCAACTTTTCCTGACCTGACAAAACAAGAAATAAATAAGGAGGGGTCCTTGGTGCTCTCTAAACTTCATTGTTTTCTTGCAGATGTGTTTTCTAGTGTTTTGAGAATTGGCTTGGTCATGGTTTCCCAGTTGAAACTATGATTAAGTCTGTTCATATGCTGTGAAATTAAAGAATCAATATCAAATAATGATGATCCCTCAATCCATCTTCTGGTCAAAGAAGTGGTGCCCCAGGTATAGAGAGCAAGGAAGATGACTTTGACAGAAACATTCAGGAACCTAGGCAAAAATTACCTAGGCAAAAGGGGCTGAAGCATTTTTAAGTCCAGAACCATGAGGTAACTGCCAGAAGTGTCTGAGGCAGACACCAGCCTATGTCATTAGGCTATAAGAAGAAAGAAGTACACCACAATCAAACTTTCAAGATTCTGTTAGTAAAATCAATTTCAACAGAAGTCATTTTAGCCTTCTGTGGAATTGATTTCTTAATCTGATCTATCGAGTGAAGTTGACAAGGGGGCACTTTTACTTATGCGCTTGCATATGGTGTGTGTGTGTGTGTGTGTGTGTGTGTGTGTGTGTGTGTTCCTTTAAAACCTCCAGGTGCAAGACCTGGTAAGTATAGAGCAGAGGTTCTCAAACTTGGCAACTATAATACTTGTGGACTTCAACTCCCGGAATTCCTCAGCCAGCAATTCTGAAAATTGAAGTCCACCTCTGGACTTTTCACCTCTGCAGGGCCTGAGGTTTTTGTTGTTGTTGCTGTTGTCTTGCTCCTTTATTGGCAAAATCTTCATTTCTATTGCTTTGATTCCTTGTATTCCATCCTTCACCTCTTCCACTTTGCTATCTAATTTATCTCTTCCAAGTGTAACCCTATCTTCCAATATCAGCATTTTTTCAAATTAAGAAACACTGGAATTTCAAATCTACTTTTGTATCTTTGGGCTTACATGTGCTTTGGTTCATTATTCCTATTTCATGCAAATAAATATGGATTTTGAGGAGGAAAAATGCTGTATACCGTATACCCAGACATAAAAAGGTGGGATTAAAACCTAATAATAAATTCCTTGCTGAATTGATATTTCCAGAATAAAATGAGACTATAGCCCAATGGGACATACACAAACTACCATATATACTCGAGTATAAGCCGAGTTTTTCAGCACATTTTTTGTGCTGAAAAAACCGCCCTCGACTTATACTCGAGTCAGATTCCCCTCTGAAAAAAAAATGGTGTGGAGCTCCGAAGCTGGGCAGCCGCTTCCCTGCTTCCGTGTTTCCTTTGCAACTTTTAAGCATGGGAGGGGGAGGCTTTTCTGAGCTCTAGGCTGAGAAAACAACGCGAGCCGAGGTCGCTCCACTCAGCTTCGTTTCCTCAGCTCCAGCTGCTTTCAGTCCACTCGGGAGGAGGGGGAGGAGGAGGTGGTGGTGGCGGCTCGCGTTGTTTTCTGATAGTGAGATCATTTCCCAAATTAATTGATTCACTAACCCAAAAGAAGAAGATGTTGATGACAGTGGGAGGCAGTAGTCACTCTCTCCCTTGCAAGAAAAAAGCAAGAGCCGTTCTTATGATCTCTCCCTCTCTCTCTCTCTCTCCCCGTAATACAGTCAAGCCCTTTCCAGCACGCGGGATCCGCCCCCGCCGCTTTGCACCTTGCAAATACAAAAACCCCAGGATTTTGCATTTGCAAGGTGCAAAGTGGCAAAGGCAGATCGCGCGTGCTGGAAAGGGCTTGACTGTATTACGGAGAGAGAGAGAGAGAGAGAGAGAGAGAGGGAGAGATCATAAGAATGGCTCTTGCTTTTTTCTTGCAAGGGAGAGAGTGACTCCTGCCTCCCACTGTCATCATCATCATCTTTTGGGTTAGTGAATCAATTAAACCTTTCATGATAGTGAGATCGTTTCCCAAATTTCCCTTAAATCAGGGAAGAAATCAGAAACAAACCTTTGGGCTGAAAATATTTCTATGAAGACCTTGGAATTATAAAAGATGTTTGCTAGACTGAGGTTCTATACCTACTTCTAGAAAACATATTCTATATGTCAGTGGCTATAACATTCCATGACTGGAAAGTTTTCCAGTAGAACAAACCTTCCAGGCTATATTTACTTCCTATTCTAATTGCAAAAAACAGAAAGCAATTGCCCCCCTAAGAACCCCATTGTGACAGGTGTTAAGAAAAAAGTGATTTATTGCAACCAGCATATCTATCTATAGTTACATGGAAAGGCCAGATGCAATCTTTTTCCGACTGTTTGCAAGGACACAGGGGATAGTTCTTTCCATTTTCAACAGTGGAAACAAACTATTCTGAGATTTGAAGCTAATTATCAATGGTTAGAACCCAGCTATTCCACCAGGTTTACTGTAGAGTTTCTTAAAATATCAATAGCTAACTTATATCATCAAATCTTGGACATTGTAACAGCATGATCCCTGTTCATGAACATGAAAGTTAGGAATCTCAATATTTAGATACAGCATTTGGGTATTGGAGACTATACAAATAAAAGAAATGAGCATCAAATACTCATTTTTGAAGATCAAACTAAAAATACACTGAGAACCATCTCTGAATAATTTGCAGAACTAAAACAAAAACTAAACCAACACAATGTAAACTTTTCATGAGATGCAATAAATGTTTTCCTGGAATCATATCCTACTTGGATACACTCACAGCTTTCCAAGGCTCAACTTCCCACTGGTAACTTGATTAGCTATCTCCCACACAGGAGATATTCTATCTTTACGGATGCATAAGCTGCTTGGAGAACTGTTCTAAATGAAAGGGGGAGGTGGGTTTAAGAAAGTTTATACTGATAATGTTTCTAAGAACTTACAGTTCTTCTACCAGCATCAAATTAAGTTAAAATCTGGCTAGTCGATATTTTTCCTGCTCACAACTAGTTGTTTATAGTCACATTGGAGATGGTTATTTTGATTTGTTGCAGAAATTGGTATCTTTTTGAACTATCACCATCTTTAGAGTAGGACAAGGAACCTGAGGGCCAGATTTTCCCATGAGAAGAGTGTCCTGTTGCAAACACAGAGGCAAAAAAGTTGTGCTCAGTCTTTGACAATTGTAATTAGGCTCTCTTTTAACTGACAGAGAAGGAATGCATAAAAAGTCATCTTTTTCTGAGAAAGCAGGGGTCAAACAATCTTCTCTATATATACTCAATGGTCTGTGTTTTAGTGGACTTTTTGCACTCCCATTTTCCATTTATTAAAAACTACCATTTCAAATACATACCTAATCGTGCCTATTTACTGTTCCTTGAACCATTAAGAGTGATGATTCACACCTTGACAATGGGTCCAATTTTCCATTCTGAATTGACGCTAAACCAACTAGATGTCATGAGATAAGGATTGCTCTAATAGTCCCTGATTGCCACAATTACTTGTTGCATCATCCACTCAATCCTATGGTAATTTACAACACCTGCTTTAACAGGGGGCATTAGGAGGGATAAGAGATAGTTTGAACTCAAGGCAGAAGTCAAAGGATCATTTGGAAGACATTAAAGACAGTTAAACTTGTGTAAATGTTCAGAATGACATTTGATAGTTGTGGAAGACAGGCAACCATCATTACAAAAACATTTTCAGCTAGCTTCTCTCTCCGCCCCGCTCCCCATAGCTGCTATTACTGTGGAGGCACAGAGGTAAGAATGCAGCATTGCAGGCTAACTCTGCCCACAGTCTGGTGTTTGATCCTGATGGACTTGAGGTTGACCCATCCTTCCGAGGTCAGTAAAATGAGGAGATATATATATATATATACACATACATACATACATACATACATACATACACACACACACACACACACACACACATATCTAAGCACTATTGCTATCGTGGAAAAATCCTAAAGGTTTTTTGAGGCCTTTACAAATCAGATTTATTACATTCTTATTTTAAAAGGCAAAGCCACTTTTGAGTTAAGCTCATCTTCTAGTCACCCATGAAGTTCTCTTGGCAGTGGTATATAATGGTTTGCTTCTGGCTGGTTTTGCCTTTCCAGACTAACCCTAGGATAAGCTTTTTAGACCAAAGAAAGCCAAGTGCTGCCACCTTCTGAGGCACTTTTATTTGTCATTATTTACAATGTTTGTACATCATTTTGGGAGGACGGTTATTCTAAAAGGCAGGATATAAATAATTAAACAGGTTTGCTTTTGATTAATTATGAATTAGTTTGTAATTAAGCAAACATCTTTCAATTCTACTGTTAAAGCATATGCAGTCAAAGAGGTTTCCAATGCAAACCAGATAGTTTCAGCTAATTACACAAAAAGGTCCTGATAAGCACTTGGTTGATATACAAAAAACAATTCACTGTTTTCTTTGCCTTTGGTTTGAAATAATTCTAGTTTGTGCATTGGTTTATTTGATCAATATATTTTTCAACTTAAGAACTGATTATGTTTCTTTCTTAGGAAAAAAAAAAGTCCAGAATAGCACTCCATTCTAAAATAAAAAAGGGGGGGGAATCTAATTAGATCATCTCAGGGGCCAGCATTTGCATACATCACATCCTTCTGAGAAAATCATTAACAGAAACTAACAACCATGCCTTTAAACACAAGATGTTTATTTAGCTAGCTAAATCTCTTCTCCACAATAACACCTACTTCTCTTTTAAAAATATCGACATTAGTTCTACCAAAACATCCAATGTGAATGAATTCCAAAACTGAAGTATTATTTTTGCCTCCCCAGGAGACCACTGCTTATGCATGCATCGGAAAAGGGTGAAAACTTAATAGATTTTTACATCATGGTTAAGACAAAATCTGGCTTATCCAAAGACAGAACCAATAACACTACTCCCTATGCAGCATGGCGGCAAAGTATTAGGTTATGGATTGCTTTAAGTCTGTTAAATAAAGACATTTACAGATTTCTTCCCAGCTGGAAGCAACTGTTATATGGAATTCACCTAAGAGCTTCCTTAAAGCAAACCATAAATGGGTGATTTGCAGCCAAGCAAATCAGACAAGTTGCTACTGGGTGCATTTGAAGATCAATAAAATTTTGTTCTGGCTTTGTTATTATCACCTTCCCTACCTCGCTAAATCTCTCTCCTGTCTTAGCACCAACAGTTTAACTTCTACTTTCCTGGGCTAATGCCAGAATGATGACAACTACCCTTTTAAGGCAAGATCACCAGAATTGCCCACACATTCCCACATGTAACCACATAATGGATTAAAATGATGGCATTAAAATAAATACAAACCCATGGATGTTTCCATGTAAAATAAACAATTTAAAGTGCATCCTTACTTTATGAACAACCATTTTATACATACATACATACATACATACATACATACATACATACATACATACATAGTATTCAGCTTTGTTCGGGTATTTTCCCACGTCATTGTAGTTGTGCTTTTAAAGTTGTAGCAACGTTTTGGCAGAATCTCATCTGCCATCATCAGGCTTCTGTGTTGTGTTTCTATTTTATATATATAAAATTTAGCAGCAGCCTACTGACCTGCAAATTAATATAGGCTTTTGCACACATGATACAAGATCTGCATTTAGTCTTATAAGAACATTATTACATTTCTGCTTCAACCAAAAGCTATTGAATCTCATAGTGGCCGATTAGATTCCTATGGAAAATCCATTAGCAGGAAGCCTGAAACATGACAGAAAAAACATTCTTTTACTGATTTTCTTGTCTTTTTTTTCTGTAGATGATATTCAAAAGCATTCTCCTCCACTATAAGAATATTACCATCAGTAGTTTCTCCCATGAATTTGTCTAAACTTCAAAACTAACCTAGTTGGTAATCATCATTAACATATGGTGGCAGCAAATTTTATAGTTGTAATAAATGATATACAAATAATACATTTTAATGTGTCCTGAATTTCATACTTTTCATTTCCAAGTGCTTCTCAAAAGAGCAAATTCTTCAAAAAGTACAAATTTGAATCACTTTGGAATCAGACACATCACGCCCAAGGCTCCATTTTTAAGAGGATAGAAAACTCTTGTTTTGAAGGCTAAATTACAAAATGTAGAGATAGTCTGAAGCCTTTCAAGGCATGATATGTTTCAAAAAGTAGCTGCCAACATTATAACAATCGGCGTCAACTAAATATAAATGACATGATAAAGATAAGAATGTATTTAGCATGTCCTTTTTTGGATCCAAAAATATGTATAGATTGTGAACAGGAATTGTTAAGATTCAAAAAAATAATATTGTAAAGAACAATTCAGTTCAGTTTATATACTTTTAAATCTATTCAAATATTTCAACACGAAGTCAAAATAACCCTTGTTCCATATCCATTTAAATGCATGGGATATATAGCCCAACCATATACATTTCCCCCTGAAATATGAAACAGGAAGGTTAAAGGGTTTCCCATGTCACTAGGGTTTCCCATAACTCTAGGGAGAGGCCATTATTAAGATGAACAGATCCTTAACCATGCAGGGTTAAAGATACTGAAATGCCTCTGTGTAACTACACTCCAGGTCTTCTCAATGCTTTGAAAGTCTCCCAAGCCAATCTGCCCTGCATGGTTGAAAGAAATTTTAGATGGCCTTTGTGATATAGAGTTGGAGAAATTCTACCTATAGCTTCAGAAGAGCTCTCCTTTCTATGAAAACAAAAGAAGAAGAATTCATTACAGTACACAATCAAGTGACACAACAAAAAAGTACACTCCAATACACTTTACAGGCCAAATAATAAAGCTCTATCAAGTTCTAACTATAAACACAGAAAAGGATCATCACTGGGTTTGTGAATTCCTCAAGGAAATACATTTCCTTCCTTCTAATAATTTCTAGTTTAATCGCAAAAAACCCATAGTTTATTTGAAATTAGAGAATCCATCTTGCTAATTTAAAATAGTCTATATAATATTGGGAGGCTGCTAATCTGGCTGATTTCCTTGAGGAAAATGTTATGTAACTACTATACAAATGAAAAGATATTGCCTCCGGTTTCCCTCAAATAAAATATTTCTTCCTCAGAAGATCTTACAAGATCTTTGGAAAACATAAGAAATGCGAATAATAGTCAGCAGTCTATCTCAATTTCACTGTCCTCCTCAGAGGTGGTATTCAGCAGGTTCTGACCAGTGCTGGAGATCCAGCAGCAGAAATTTTGAGTAGTTCGGAGAACCAACAAATCCCACCTCTGGCTGGAGATTTTACAGTATCCTTCCCCTGCCAGGCCCACCAAGCCATGCCCACAGAACCGGTAGTAAAAAAATTTGAATCCCACTACTGCTCCAGATGCCTCTAGAAGTAGGAAATCCAAATATTGCTCCTTTTCCTTGCTGGTCTCATGGACTTAGTGTGTAAAGGTGGACCATACCCATGCCTGAAAGTAGTAGTCAGTTATTGAGGCTAGTAGCCACTAATAAACTTGTCTTCTAGGAATTTGTCTACTTCCCTTTCAAGCGAACTAAACCAACAGAACACATCTTGTGATAGCTGACTCTACATATTGATTGCATACAGGTAGTCCTTGACTTACGACTGGTCACTTAGTGAACAGACTCCCTTCCCAAAAGCTATTAAATTTTCAATATAATCTCCCAACCCTCAAGTGATCATGTAACCATTATTTTAGCCGCTCAGCAACTAGCCTTTAAAAAGAATATTGTGTAGATGATTACTCTGAACTATCTACAATGACTCCAAGATGTCTTTCTTGCTCGATGCTGACAGCTCAATCCTCATCATTTCATAAATGAAGCATGGATTGATAGCTCTAAAGCTCATTACTTTACATTTCCTGACACTGAACTGCATCTGCCATTTAGTGGTGTAGGTAGATCCCTTTGGAATTGTTCACAGTCCATTTCTGTCTTGGCCGCCTTAAATAGCTTTGAACCATCTGCAAATTTTGCCATCTCACTGGATATGCCTAACTCTAAATAGTTTATAAAATGTTGAATAATATTGGATCCAAAAAAGATCCTTGCAGTACTCCTCTTCTTACATTCCTCCAATTGCCCATTGATGCCTCCTGTTTTTGCTCAACCAACATAGCGGAGGAGTCCTCTCCAAGTCCACGGTTGCTAAGCAAGTAATCATTGGTACCTTTAATGAGGAATGTTGTTAAAAAGTACTTTGAAAGTCTAAGTTTAAAATATCAACAAGGTCACTTCCACCCACATATTTGTGGACACGATGAAAAAAGGCATTCTTTTACAGATTCTCGTCTTCATTTTTACTGTAGTTGCTTCACCTGCATTATTGCCAACTCCAGAGGCCATTCAACTTAAGGGAGCAAAAGAAAGCAAATTTAAAGAAAAGGGAAGCACTTTAAAAAGAAAAAAGGTGTGTGTATGTGTGAAGAAGTGAAGAAATAAAACTGGCTTTGTAGTGTCCCGCAATTCGAAGGCAGTTTCCGTTTCTACAGAGTTTCTGCAATACAGATAACTTTATAACAGTCTTCTTGTGAAGAATCAGGATGAAACAAACATGTGAAGAACAGCTGCAGGAATTGGGTATGTCTAATTTAATTGGGGAGGGGGGAAGGACTAGGGGTGATATGATAATGTTCCAATATCTAAGGGGCCGCCACAAAGCCCCTGAAGGCAGAACAAGAAGCGGTGGATGGAAACTAGTCAAGGAGAGAAGCAAGGAGACATTTCCTAGGAGTTAGAACAATTAATCAGTGGAACAACTTGCCTCCAGAAGTTGTGAATGCTCCAACACTGGAAGTTTTTAAGAAGAGATTGGACAACTGTTTGTCTGAAATGGTATAGGGTTTCCTGCCTAAGCAGGGGGTTGGACTAGAAGACCTCCAAGGTCCCTTCCAACTTTGTTATTCTTCAACTTCATATGCTTTCGGTACACTGGAATTGCAAATCTGTTGGTACAACCCTGCATTTGAAGGATACCAGACTGGAAAAAAACTGCATTACCCTTATTTCACCTGCAGTAAAATCACAAACTAAACAGCTTAACTATTAGTACAAGTCATAAAACAACCATACTGCACTGCACAAGGGAGAAGATCTTTCTATCCTGCAGACCAACCACAGAGATGAAACAATTCCTGAATCAAGAGACAATAAACCTAAACATGTTACCACTGAAATTTTGCTCTGTTCTTTCTGACTTAATGATTGCACTGATTGTATCAATGTGAGGTTAATTGTGCTATGATGTAATATGTACTCTCTTCATACTCTACATAAATGACCTCTGTGATCATATCAAGAGCAACTGCATTCTCTTCACTGATGATGTAAAGCTGTTCAATACCACAGACAATACTGCTACCCTTCAAAAAGATCTCGACTATGTGTCAGAATGGTCAAACAAATGGCAGCTTCAAATCTCAACAAATAAATGCTCTGTCTTACACATTGGCAAAAAAAATAATAATCAGAAAATAAAATACAGGCTGAATAGTCAAGACTTTGTTGATGATCCAAACTCTGTCAAGAATCTTGGAGTACTCCTCTCTAATGATCTAAGTGCTAGAGCCCATTGTAACTACATAGCCAAAAAGGCATTAAGAGTTGTTAACCTAATCCTATGTAGCTTTTTCTCTGGTAATATTACACTAATAAGTAGAGCATACAAAACATTTGGTAGACCAATACTCGAATACAGCTCATCAGTCTGGAACCCACATTACGTATCTGATATTAACACTGTTGAGAAAATCTAGAAATATTTCACAACAAGAGATCTACTCGTTGCAGAATACCTTATGCTGCCAGACTCGAAATTCTAGACCTAGAAAACCTAGAACTACAGGCTTCCGGTTTGCCAGGCTTCGGCGGTGGCAGGGATTTGCGATCCAGCGCGATCCCTGTCGCGCTAGCCGTCTTGGTGCCTCCAATCCTGACGGGTCTGGAGGATAAGGCTGCCCTGCAGAGGCAGCCGAAGACAGGGGGGATCCGGATAGGAGTCTGGGAGTATCGCAGACCCCCTCCCCAACCGGCAAAACCCCCTTTTCTCAAGACAGTGGAGCGGCGGTCAGTAATGGCCGCCACAAAGAAGCTGGCAGCTGGATAAGATTGCGCAGGAGGAAGAAGGAGAAAGTCTTGAAGTGAAAGTTCTTTGGCTGTACCAGGACCTTAAGATACATTTAACATCCTGAAAAATGCATTTTTCTTTGAACGATACTTTGTTTCCAGAGGAGATCTTTAAAGCGGCAAATAGAAGTGCTGAAAGAGAAAGTTTACTCTCCTTCCCTACGGAGTTAACAAATGGACATTGAAAAACCTGTTTTTTTACAGAAGGTAAAAATTTAAATCTTTTTGTTACAAGTGGGAAGGGAGAGGACAAAAAAAATTTATATTAGGATTCTGTTGGAGGAGATGCCTTGAAGATTTTCAGATTAGAAGTTAATTGCAATAAGGCTTTAAAATACAGACTGGGTTTTTTTCTTTTCAATTGATATTATCCCAGGAAGAGAAAGTGCAAAGGGAAGAACTTTGTGCTTTGTTTGGACTGCTTGATGACTCTGGGACTTTGAGGAACTGTTTCAAGCTTTGAAATATCTTGGTTGTTTTAAGAAGAAGAAGAGGGAAAAGAAAAAAGAAAAGGTTTATAATGGCTTTATCTGTTGATGAACTAAGAAAGGAATATGGAAAAACAAAGAAAGAAGGCAAGGACGCTGTGGGAGAAGCCTTTCACTTTTTAGAAATGGAGCTTGCTATTTATCAGCAAACACAACAATTGATGGAGGAGGAGGAGGAGGAGGAGGAGGAGGAGGAGGAGGAGGAGGAGGAGGAAGAAGAAGAAGAAGAAGAAGAAGAAGAAGAAGAAGAAGAAGAAGAAGAAGAAGAAGAAGAAGCCATCTTTAATGAATCCAAAAGCTTGATTAAAAAAGAAAGGAGAAAGAGAGGAAGGAAAATGAAGGACTTAAGACCTAAAAAAACACCCAAGAAAAAGAAAAATAAGATGCAAAATCAATACAATCTCAGAAAGCAAAAGAAAAGAGGAATACAACAGAGAGGGGAAGCTAAAAAGGTGGAGGTTGGGGGGGGGTAAAAAGGCCAGGTGGGATAAGAAAGGAAGGGAAAAGGGGGGGAAAGCCACAAAGGTATGAAACAAGATGGGAAAAAGCAAATTTTTTTTAGGGATAAAGGGTAATGTATAATTTAAAAAAAAAAAAAGATTCTACAAGGTACATAAGATAGTATCGTAGTATTTGTATTAGAAATAGAAAATTAGAATTTTATAAGATCTAATAAAAGATTAAAATACTAAAATGTTTAGTAATTATAGATTTTAAAATTTAATAAAATATTAAAGGAATGTCTAAAATAATTAGTTCAATTATAGAGTTTAATTGACTACTGCGTTGATGTTATTATAAACTTATTATTGCAGCATTTGTCTTTGAAATAGATAATTGGAATGTAACAAGATTTAATATTTAATTATGTATTTAATTATTTTATAGATTTACTATTTTTTTTTCTTAAAATTTAGTAGGTAGAATGTACTAAGCAGAATCAGATTGGGAATTAGGTGTTATTTTAAATGTCAATTTAGGGGAACGATAGAAAGGCATCATACTTCGATTAGTGATTTCAGGAGAAATCTTTTTTTTTTATTATAGGGAATGAGATAAATGGATAATTGGAAAAGAATGGACAAAAGATACAAGCATAATGATTTAAATTAAGATGAAATAAATAAAATAGAATTAAGAAGAGTGAAAAGCGGGGAGAAGTTATATAGAAGATATAGAATGGTAAATAAGATAGGTAATGGTATATAAGATGAGCATGAATTTAATTGAAGTCCATATAAAGAGAGGTAATCTGGGGCCAAGCCACTTTCTAAAAAGAAGTTTTATGTTTTTGTGTTTTGTGTGTCTATGTTTGAGAGTTAATAAAACCTTGGAGGATTGTCAGATGAGAATAATTGTAAACAAGTCAGAGAGAAATGAATATGATGACTATAAAATGGATAAATATAGAAAAGAAATGTAATTGAATAAGAGTAAAGAGAAATAATGAGAAATTTGCTAAAAGATATTTATGTGTCCATATGGAAATGGGATAAATTAGAATTATGTTGTATAAATTATTTTTTATTCAACTTGTAAAAATTTATAATGGAAAGAGGTTTTATGTGCTCAATGTTTAATGATGTTTTGTTTGTCTTTAAAATTAATAAAATTTGTCTCAAAAAAAAAAAAAGAAAACCTAGAACTACGCCATCTTCAGTCTGATCTAAGTATGGTATATAAAATCATACATTGCAATGACTTACCTGTCAATGAATACTTCAGCTTCAACCATAACAACACAAGAGCACCCAATAGATACAAACTCAAGGTTAACCACAACAAACTTGATTGCAGGAAATACGACTTCAGCAACAGAGTAGTCAATGTCTGGAATACTCTACCTGACTCTATGGTTTCTTCCCCAAATCCCAAAAACCTTAGACTGTCTACTATTGACCTCACCCCTTTCCTAAGAGGTCTGTTGGGGGCATGCATAAGCGCACCAACGTGCCTACTGTCTGTCCTATTGTTTCTTTTATTTTTTATTTTTCTTATATGTATCCATGTATTCATAACTATGTTTTTACTTATACCTATTATCCTGCAAGCAATTGACAAATAAATAAATAAAATAAATGATACCTATTGGGTACCAATTACACTATTCAACAAAAAACAACATCCAGATACCAACCAATTATATCAGTTGGTTTTTTTTTTCTTCTCCTAAAGGAATGTTAGTTGGATAGAGGAGAAGAGGATTTAAGGATCTAGCAGAAATCAGTGGATGGGTCATCAAATAATACGTTCCATACATTTGTTTTGTTCCCAAACAGAAGTGAGAATGATATGGCACAGAAGGACTAGAATGTTTTTTTGAGACATTATATTAAATACCTTAAATGTCCAGTTCCAAAGCAAGATTTGCAATCTTCAGGAATATAACATTTATCCCACTATTTAATACACATACACACATAAAGATAAACTTTTAAAAAGCATACATAGATTTTAAAGGGAGGGGATCAAAATTATAATTGCTCAAAATGTTACTTAAAACATTATTTATTTTTTATTAGTTATTTCGGCTGGTTGTGCTTTCCAGAGATCCACATCAGGCCCTATTTCTGCAGAAATGTGATTGTGTGCATGATGTAAAACTCAAGGTCTCCCATTCAGTGTTCTTCATGGTATGAGCTGAAAACAATAACCTAATCAAGGAAGTACCAATGACAAAACCACAATCCCACCAACATTGGCAGAGAAAGCTCCTGTATATAAACAGAGAGCCCTAGCACTGAGTGGGAAATGATTCATCTGCAAGAAAACAACCAAGCTCAGAGAGCACCAAGGACTTCATGATGCCAGAGCTGCCAGAAAGAGTCATCATAGAGACTCATGTTCACTGCCAACTCTTCGGGGCTGCAGATCTGGAAAATAACAGTTTTGTCAAATCATTTGAGTATCGGAGAGAAAAGGAATAAAAACAGTTCACAAGTGCTTTCACCTAGGAATTGCAGTTTCCACGAATTAAGGGCTATTTATTTATCCACTCAGACTCATCAGTCTGAGGAAGCCATCTTATTCTATGTTACATAAGAACCAGATTTGGGCAGTATTTTACTTCATGCTGTTCTTGAGTAAGGTTGGTATACTTAAATCAGGAGATCTGGGAGAAGACTAAGTAAGGCATGCAAGTTATGCAATTTCTATTATGCACTTTCCTATTTTGTAATTTGGCACTTACCATCTCTTACAAATCTTAAGTGGATTCTAGTAAGTGGGTTTTATTTAATGTCTGAGTAACAGGAAACAGAAAATGGCTTGCATGCTTCACCACTAACACTGTGAACAACAGAAAACTCAGATAAATTTAGGGTAGCTCCAGCTTTTTCTTTTCAGGAAATAAAAAGTTTTAAAGAAGAGCAAATGTCTATTCCTTCCAGGTTTTCTGAAAAATATCTACAAATTTGCTTTCCATATATACCACAGTAGTAGCTGTCATAGGAAAGGTATGACAGGAAAATACTTCAGGACTATCATGGAATGGATAGTCCTGAAGTGACTCTAAAGGCATTTGTCTTTGATGTAATTCTTTGATGTAACTCTAAAGGCATTTGACATAGTTATGATGATAGAAATGGGCAATTCTTATAGCTGTATAATTCTTCATACTATGAAAACTGGAGATTAAGCCATATGAAGAACGGTTGCAGATTTGGCTAGTTTAGAGAAAAGAAGGACTAAGATGACATGACAACTGTATTAAGGGGCTGCCACAAAGAGGAGAGGGGTTGACTTATTTTCCAAAGCACCAGAGGGCAGGACAAGAAACAACGAATGGAAACTAATCAAGAAGAAAAGCAACCTAGAATTAAGGAGAAACTTTTGAACAGTGAAAACAATTAAGCAATGGAACAGCTTGCCTTCAGAAGTGGTGGGTGCTTTATCACTGGAGGTTTTAAGAAGAGACTGGACAGTCACTTGTCTGAAATAGGATGGGGTCTCCTGCTTTAGGAGGGGGTTGGACTAGAAGACCTCCAAAGTCCCTTCCAGCTCTATTCTGATTGATGTCATATGATCACCAACATAGACAGATTTAAAAGAGGAACAGACAATTCCAGGAACACGAGCTAAGCAAGTGCAAAACTCACTGATTCCAGAATGTTCTGTGCCCCATCCCCAAAGTCAAACCTCCTAATTTTAGGCCATTCCATTCAAGAAGAGCAGTATAGTTTCACTTTGGGTTCCAAAAACCATCAAAAAAATCCCATGGTCTGGGAGGAGGTTCAGCAAGGCTCAGAGGAGGAATGGGACATTTTGTTTATTTATTTTATTTATATGCCATCCATCAAAGAACTCTGAAAGTTTCATTTTCAAAAGTGTGAATTTTAATCAGTTCTAATCAGAACTGATTCTGTATCATTTCTAGATATCGTACATAATTTCATCTCCAAACAGCATTTGTGGGATGATTTTCCACTAGAAGATTTTAATGAATATTATTACTCTGACGCCTTCCATATGACAAGTATTTCATGACTGCCCAAATTACCTTAATTGCTGTTATTTTAATATACAATACTCTGCATGAGCTATCCAAGACAATATATCATTAAACAGTATTCCTAAATAGTTAAACTACTGTTCTATAGCAGCTTCTTCAATACAACAAATTAAACCTTTGGACCCATAAGCTAAATTGGACTTGTCCTCAACTGAAGCTCTTTTTGATAAGATTACATTTAACTTTTGCAAATGTACCTTTCCAGAATAATCCAAACATGGAGTTACAATGCTTGGATCTATTAATCTAGCCAAATGGTGACTGTTAGGAACTACATATATATTCTCCATGATGATTTATTACGATAGTGTTGCAATCCCTTCTCAATAAGTCATCCTTGGTTTTTGATAATTATCAACCAATCTCTAATTGTCAGATGTTCAAAGTAGTCCAGATCAGGAAACCAAAACCAAAAATACTAATGCTACCTTTATTGTAAAGTAACAACAGAATCTTGTAACTCTTGACTCTTGTATGGTAACTCTTGACTTGCTTCAGAAATTAATTTGGTACATCAAAGACCTTTCTAATTAATGTTTTTCCTAGATCAGAGATCAGAATCTCTGCTGACTTTATATTCCAAAGTCCTAGAGAGGACCTCTTCTGAGATGGTCTCTCCACTCGATATCTCCTTTGGACTCATATTTGTCTTATTGGACTGTTGTCTAGCTAGCGGCTCTTCCTCCTGTCTCTCTTTTGGGAGAAAGTTATTGAGACGGTCAGTCTGTGGCTGATGAGAAATTGATTATCTAGATAAGATTATCTCTTCCAGTCTGGCTTCAGGATGAAATTTAACACTGAGATAGTTGTAGTGAAACGGCTAGGTGAGGCCACCTGCTGGTTTAGGGTTTGGTATCATCACTATCCAATTCTATTTTCATAGACCTAGTGGGGAAAGGCTTCAGATAATCAAGTCATATCCTAGCCACCTCACCATTTGATTACTGCAACTTGTGCTACATGGGACTGCCCTTGAAGACTACCCAGATGCTTCAACCAGTTCAAGATGCAGTGTCATCACTATCCAACTGCAGCTTGATTGCTGCAACTTATGCTAAAAGAGGCTGACCTTGAAGTAGTCTACCCAGACACTTCAACCAGTTCAAGATGGGATAATGCTCATAAACATCTCAGTTTTGCAAGCTGCACTGGTTGCCAGTTTGCTTCCGAGCATGTTTTTTTTTATCTATCTATAGATTTGCTGGTTGTTTTCTATAAAACTCCTACATGGCATAGGGCCTGGTTACTTGAGACTCTGCCTGTCTTCCATAACATCTGCATACCGATTTGATCCTGCACAACTGAGGTGCCTTTTTTGTAGCAGCACTTGCTGAAATGAGGTTCCCCCCAAGATTCAGATGACACCCCCCCCCCTTTGTTGTCATTTAGAAGATCAGTGAAAACATATCTGTTCACCCAGGCTTCAGTAAGGGAGAATGAATACCCTTGCATCATCGCACTTGCCCTCTTTTATCTTTTATTAATCTGATTTATGGGGTTTTTTTTCATTGGAGTGCGAGATACAGAGAATTGCCAAGAGGTGGATGGCATGCAAGTTTAATGAAGTATTATGATTGGTCACACAGCAACAGCCAGATGTTTAGACTGGATTTGGCATTTTTTGTCCACCTGTTGAATCCTTCTCAAGGACCTTGGACAAGCAGAAGTGGTTTGATGGCATTAAAGGTATTGTCACAGAATGTCAACTGTTTCAATTAAAGTTGCTTTTCGCAGTTGATTGGTGATGATTTTGTCAATGGTGATGCTGCTCAAATGGAAGTCCAGAAATTTGTGGACCATTAATAATTACAATTTGATTGCTCAGGTTTTCCAACAATCACCCTTCACTAGTTTAACTGTCCACATCTACTTTGAAGTTGGTTTCTTTTCTTCCATCTTTTTTATAGGTCTTCACATAATGTGTCCAAGTATAATAATTTGGGCCTTAGTCATTTGTGCTGCACCTGAGAATTCTGGGTTGATTTGGAACTAGAACATAAAATGCTACTTAGTCATTATAGTCGTCTACAAAGTTCAGCAAGCATTTGAAGCTAACATTATCCACGATTACACTGGGCTTCCAAACATATCACATATCCAGAATAGCACTTGATAGAACTCTAATGAAAGCATAGTATTGAGCTCATCTCCATTCTTATGTGAGTACCATAAAGGAGTGGCCCCCACAATCTTTTGGGCACCAGGGACCAGTTCCATGGAGAGAGGTTTTTCTGCGGACCGGAGAAGGTATGGTTTCGCATCCCGCAAATGGGGCTTCAATTGTTTGCGCCACCTGGTTTCTAACATGCCACGGACTGGTGCCAGTCCATGGACCACAGGTTGGGGACCCCAGCCCTAAAGTATCTAGATGGCCACTAATTTTTAACTTGACTTTTATTTATTGAGTATGTTTTATTTATTTATTTTAATTTAAATAAATTTATTTTGTTTTAAAATTACTTGAGCTTAATTAAAATATTGTGTATTTAACTTACATATCACCAATTTCAGCAAACTAATCCATAACATCTACCATAAGGAACAGTAAAACAGGGTATTTTTGCCAATTCCTTAAAACAAGAGCAAAACCATAACACGAAAAATCAAAAAAGGGGGAAATGAACATATTTAAAAAAAATTTAGTCACAATGACATTGAAAAAGCTAGCTCCGTATCCAGAATTATACTTAATACCACAATGTAACTAAATTAATAACTTGCTCCAAAAAATAATCTGATACATCAAAGATCTTTCTAATTAATGTTTTTCCTACATCAGAAACTCTAAGACTCTCTGTTATTCTTCAGTGCAGGCATAAGTGACCTTTTTAGCAGAGGCCTGTATAAATTGCTCTGAGGGAGGGATGCTCATGTGTAGGCACTGAGGGATTCTCACACACACATATTTCAAACCTGAATAGTACAGTGTTACAATGGAAGGAAACAGCAATGCATGTTTGTTATTCCCTACCTTAACAAACCCTGCTTTCAGAGCTCTGTGTTTTCCATTGTGGGAAACTGTAGCTTTTGAGCAACATAGTTAAGTGGTGAAATACTCTTTTTTTCCCTCCCAGCCCTGATTCCTACTACTGATAGTAACACCCAGCTTTGTGTTCCCTATTAGCCAGTTGACTCAGATCAGCATACTTACAAGAGATAAGTGATGATCTCCCTGGTTCCATGGTTTACAATCCCGTTTAACCCCCCCCCCCGCCAGTTTGGACCAATGGTGGAATTCAAATTTTTTTACTACCGGTTCTGTGGGCATGGCTTGGTGGGCATGGCAGGGGAAGGATACTGTAAAATTCCTATTCCCTCCCCACTCTTGGGGGAAGGTTACTGCAAAATCCCCATTCCCTCCCCACCTCTCTAACTTGCTTTCCAGCTCTGTTCTCCTGTGCAGGGAAACAAAGGAAGACCCAGCCGATCAGTTGGGGCTCAGGAGGCAGAGAATAGATGGGAGCGGGGACAGTCAGAGATGGTATTTTCCAGTTCTCCGAACTACTCAAAATTTCCGCTACCGGTTCTCCAGAACCACCTCTGGTTTGGACACTTGTAGAAGATACAAGACCAGATTTTCCAAAAATCTTCTAGCCCACATAGGACTATGTATGCCGCATTGAAAATGCGGTTGTTTGCACAACAGCCTTCCCATTGAGGACTGCAATACAGCAGGTTTATGACTGCATCTTGCTCACTTCTTCCATTAGGCATCTGAAATAAATGGACTGTATCAAACACACTGTTACTAATATCACTTTAATCAGTGGTTTGTTTTTCAACGTCTGGGAGAGGGAGAGGACCGTGACAGGTACAAAACGAGGAGCCAAAGAAATCTTTAATTAAAATGCTAGCGAATGACAGCAAAATGAGATAAATGCCTGTCTGTAGTATCCAAAAGGAAATTGCTGGTGAGGAAAAACAGTAAGAGCAAACTCTCATATCAGTTAAGAAAATGAAGAATTGGCTAACAATAATTTGCTTCAAAATAGGATCTGCATTCCACTGGAAACCAAGAATGTAAAGGTTTGGATAGTATAACTCACTGCTGGTACTACCTCCATCACCTATCTGTTTGCATTACATCTTTATCTTTCATATACTAAAATATATTTTAGCATCTCTGAGGTTCTTTCTGTGCCAGATATATTTGGACAAGCAAAACAACAATTGAAACCCTTAATGTTTTTTTTTATTTGCTTTAAACTTGTTGCAATGGCTGGTCTTGAAAATTTAGACCAGGCAGGGGGAAGAATGTGTGTCTCAATGTCACAGCATATTCTAATAATTAGTGACAATCTTAGTCATTCTGCTAGCAATTAATAGGTTAACAGTGAAGAGGACATATGTCTCCTTTTAAGGACATTTGGATTCAGAGAGAATCACTGAAAAATTCATGGGCATTTGCTACAAATCACAATGAGCAATATAATAATAGTAACAAAACATGCATTGCAATGTCACAAACCATATTCCCAAGTATATAAATCATGTGTCATGACATCTTCAATGGATGATGTCCGTATGGGTTTATGGAAACATTTCCGTGTTTCTCCAAATTTAACAATAAACTGGGCAAACTTTTTCTCTGAGTCATGAGTTGATTTTTAAAATAACATTAAAGACTTAAGAGTGAATCACAATACTTTGTGTTGTATTTTTCATCTGTTTGAAACTCTTAATTTCAGTCAGATGTAATGCCGGCAGACTCTGAGATCTCTGGGACATGAAAGATCTATGAATTTTCAAAACTATTTCTATTTCATGTTCAGCTGTTTTCTGCAGTATGATTCCTGTTCAGGTGAGTAAATGTTTTGAACATTTGACCTGATTCAATTCCATTTCAGATGGGAAATTTTAAAATAGCTTTCTCTGCTATGATGACCCATGTGTGAAGTTAATGTTAGATGAATAACTAGAATGTTTAGATTTTTTCAAAAGCTGTAAGGAAACTGGAACTTAAAAATAAACAGAAGAAGGAAACAGGGAAAACACTATATATATTACAAAACTATAAGCAAGATCTTTTATTTTAAAAAAGGCTTCAAACTAGAATTAATTTACAAAATCCTTACATTAATATAGTTATAAGAATTGTTTAAATTACTTTTTAAATTGAGCATTTGTGTTAACAGACTAAATTATTTGACTTAATTGAAGTAAGCAGTAGGGAAATGGGAATTTAAATGCTAATTTGGGGAGAACATGTTGTGAATCTTATTTTAGATAAAAAAAGAGGCAGAATAGTCTAAATTCTCATTCAGTCCTTTGCTGCTTCCTAAAGAAACATAACAACACCTACCAATACCTTCCTAGTCAATGCCTTTCAAGCATTACACTATAGAAAAAAAAGTAGAATCTAAATTATTGAAGGAAGCTCCTGCTTTGGTTATTTTAAATGAAGATTACTGTGCGTTTTCTCCTCCACTTCAGTTCACCTGGTTGCTTCTTGAAATTCATCCATCCTGTTTGCAAGGGAAGCTACTTAAAGAAAAAGTAATTTTTAAAGATGTTATGAGGCCTGCTTGGAGACAAAAGGCCTTTTCATAAATAAAAGTTATGCTAAAGGCTGACTCTTTGGAGCTTGCTAGGATTTTATTTTTTTATTTAATTTAAAAACATATTAAACAGCAGGTCATGAGGGAGTTTGGTATAGGTTCCAAGATAATTGTGCGGGAACACTATGAGTTATCCATGGCCAAGTCTACAGCATCACTACAAAGTCTAACCCAAGGATCAATATTTATAGTAGAACACAAACTGAGTTGGGTATAAAGGTACATTTAAAGGTAAGAGGGGGTGAAACCAAAGCATTGAATGGACGTAAGGCATGTATATTTGCCTGAATTTGCTCCAGTGCAGTTACAGCTTTGGAGGCAAGGCAGATCTCTATCTATGTACTTTGGTAGCAAACAAACAAATAAAAAAACCTCCATATTTTAAAATAGGTATACAGTACTATTAGTTTGAAATGGGTATGTGTATCTGTCAAAAGGGTAGAACTATTTATTTATTTAGAATATTTACTTAATTAGGTTTGCCTAAGTCAGCAAACCCAAGCAAACACGATAATAAATGGGATAAAAATAATCCAATTACAATATGACAAGCCCAATAGAAGTATCATGTAAATAGAGAATAATTGGAATAAATACAGAGCAGTGTTATAGCAACAGCTAACTATAATTAGTAAAAAAAAAAAAAGAACCCTAATGAATAATGAAGTTTTAAACCAGTGGCATAAGGGGCAGCCAATGAAGTTGATTCCCACAAGCATACATGTTGGAAGAAATCATCAGTAAAGAATCAAGCCTTTGCAAATTATGCTATACTGCAGAAAATCAGTCATTGGAAAGCCATTTATCAAATATGAATTTATAGCTGAGTGTATCTAACGGACATTTTGCCATTGCTCCTTCATGCTCCTGAGCAGTAGCAGCAAAGAGTTAATTGGTTTTAAGACCAAGAGAGGATCCGGCTGCTATAGCACATCCTAGCTGGCTGCTTTTTTATTTCTGTTCTTGCAAGCTGTGCTGCTTCAGCCACCATTTCTCAATTGGGAGGGGGAGAAATGCAGCCTTTCAAAGTGAAGGGTAAAAGTTGTGAAGAACAGCTCAT
The DNA here is from genome assembly GCA_033807585.1 of Hydrophis major. Classification (NCBI taxonomy): domain Eukaryota; kingdom Metazoa; phylum Chordata; class Lepidosauria; order Squamata; family Elapidae; genus Hydrophis; species Hydrophis major. Next base: position 261,049,476 of record CM066329.1, read on the forward strand.
TTCAGTCCTCAAATTCATCAAATAGGATATTATAGTCATTCCAACATCCTAAATTGTTCCTGCTTCATATAATAGGATACAGCAGTTCCGCTCCATTGCTCTCAGTTATCTGGAATTCCCCTGCAGAACAGCTATGTTGAATTATAGATCTCTTCTACTCAAGTTTTTCGTGAAGTCTTTATCCCACATTAGCCTCCCTTTCCCAAATGATCTTTCCCACCCCCTCTAGCATCTCTTACTGTGAAGCTGTATTCCTCCCTATTAGAACATAGCTCTATCTTGGCTTGTTTGCTTACAAAACTTGGCAAAATGGCATGAGCAGTGAGGGCACTGTTTCAATAATAAACAACAATTTCTGCCTAGATATGTCTGGATACAAATAGCATCAAGGCATCCAAACACAGAAAGAAGCACATGCCAGTATGATATCATTCTGGCCCTTCCAAGGATGCACTTAAGTGTAGATGGTCAAATTATGTTTTCCATAATCCTAAAGCAAACGCTTTAGACAAATCTGATGTTCTAAGGATAATTAATGAAGCTGAGGTTTCTTCACACGAACAAGGTCTGCAGTCCAACAATAACTCGCCTTTAACTACCATATTGCAACCAACACCTATTTTCAACTATGACTGGGAGAAAGGAAAGTATACCATGAGTACAGGCAAGTGAGAGCATGAGTCCCTTACGTTCCCTATTATTTAACTAAGAAAAATGATGAGGTAGCTTTTAAGAAACTGTTGGAAATAATTCGGATTTTGTGTCTGCGCCAGTTCATACATATGCATTTAAATTACACATAATTAGTTTCACAGTTGCTCTGTCTCTCACAAGCAGACATATAGCTTAAAGTTTAGGTATAAACATTTTCATTTTTTCCTCACAAGACTGCCATCATTTTAGACAGAGGACGTTCCTTTCCTCTCAGTTTGTGCCTTAATATAAACTAAACTCACCCCCCACTAGCGCAACGGATTTTTGCCCTTTGGGGGAAAAAAAATTGCCTGCATGTGCTGTGCAGGTCTATAAACTGTACATAGACCTTGAAGCATGTGGTTTGCATACTCCACAAAGAAGAATGTGAAATCTAGCCTTAGGAGGGACACAAATATGTTACTGCTCATGGTAGTGCTAACATTCAGATAACTGTATGACAGAGAGAGGGAGAGGAAAGGAGGGATGGGGGAGAGGGAGAGAATTGCATATTTAAAATGCAGTTATTCCAAGGAAACGTTTTTATTTCTGGATGTAAGTCCATCAACAGTTTTATCTCCTAGAAAAATCCACATAAACAGATGGTTAAAAGTCCTATTGAATTTTTTTCAAGAATACAAATGTTAAAATGATTTACTTTTTTGGTCTTTTTTGTTACATTAAAGCAAATTTTATTTTATTGCTTAATACAAGGCAATATTTGCCTTGTCTCTTAAGATTTTAGGCCCGTTTCTGAAAATAAAAATGTCATATGAGTGTACAGTAAGCATAATCAGAGCTACCTACACATATTATATGCTATGTAGCTTTGTCACAAGAGTATGTGCTTTACACTTGCCAGGCATATGCCACTCGTAGCATATGGTTTGAGATAACTTCCTGAGGTACTAGATGTACTCATCCTCATCCACTGAAAAATTCTACTGTTCCAATGAGAGCTAATTTTAAAAGCACAGAAATAAAACAGAGAGGCTGAATGCAAAAGTACAAAAAAGGAGATTATTTCAGATTTTGGAAATGGGATAGTGTGGGGCATTTTTAAGAATAAGCGTGCGTGTGCATCAGTGGGGGGGATTCAAAAAGTTTTATCACCGGTTCGGTGGGCGTGGCTTGGTGGGCGTGCTTTGTGCTTGTGCACACACTCTGCGTGTGCATGCACACACCAAATGCGCACTTTGTACAGGCGCAGGGGCCTTTCAACTCACCTCCTGCAAGCCTGCATTCTCCCGGTCACTTCAGCAGCTGCTGCGCTGCACTTCAAAACCAGAGGATAAAGGTGAGTTTGGGAGACCCGGGTGGGCAGGTGGACCCAACAGCAGAGTGGGGGAGAGAACTGGTTTGGTCTCTGCTGCTCATTGCTGCTACCGGCTCAGCAGAACCGGGCCAAACCGGTAGAATACCACTACTGGTGTGCATGCTTGTGCATACATTCGTATATATATGTGTGTAGGGTGTCTCCCAGATCAGTCTTGGGGACTACACAGATATATCCATGAAATTTTATTGGCAGCATTTTCAGATGTGGCTTGCCATTGCCTTCTATCTCAGGGTTGAGAGAAAGTGACTGGCCCAAGGTCACCCAGCTGGTTTTGTGCCTATGGGAAGATGAGAATTCGGTCTCCTGGTTTCTAGCCTGGTGCCTTCAACCACTGTACCAAATTGGCTCTCATACACCCTTGAAGACTCTGTGTGTGTGTGTGTGTGTGTGTGTGTATGTGTGTGTGATATGCTCTTTCAGACAGAAACATAGGTGTTAAGACATCAAATCATGATTCAAAACACATTATTCAAATAAGAAACAAGTAAGCCCACCAAAACAGTAACATGTACAAATATTGCAGAAGAGTATTGTAAACAGGAGGGAGGGAGAAGTGCATTTGTTATAGATACTTCATTTGTATCTCATAATATTCACAGCGATGTCAACACTGACTAAACTCTTCTCTCTCCACTCACAAATCATTTTAGGAAAAGACATATGGACATGACGTCACCATTAGTCCTTCCCTCTGGCCCAATTTCTAGCTGGAAAATTTTATCCTGGTCCCCAACAAACTTCCTTTCCAAATTAAAAAAAAAAAAAGAACCGCTTTTGCCAAGCCTACAGCATGGGAAACCACCCCCCTACACACAACTTCACAATATTCACTTCATGGATCGTTGAGCGTATAATACAGCACCATCCCTCTCTCATTTCTATCCAAGTTTGAAAAGACCAAGAATTCACCCTGACTGATAAAGACCTTTACAAGCCATTATAAACTTCCAAAGTTTAACAATGCTCTCACATATGTGCTAGCTCTCTGTGTTTGTGAGACACATAGAGCTGGCATGTATCTTCCTCTTGGTATTGGAGTTGCAAAATGCTTTTCTCTTCCTGCTTTTAAAAAGATAATTGTTCCATTCAAATTGCACTGGATTTTTAAAAAACCAGTATATTTTCTCTCTTGCTGCTCCTGTTTTTTTTTTTTTTTGTCTGTTTGTTTGTTTGTTTCACATTTTCATTAATACAAGCCTTTATCTTACAGTACTGTCCAGTCCATGGAACATAAATGGGAGAGAGGGAAAGGCTACAGATGATTTAAGACGAGTGTATGTGTGTTTGTGTGCATGTGCGGGCACTCAAGTCAAACTTACTTCTGGTGACTACTTGGACAGATCCATGAAGTGTCCTCAGTAACAATATTGGAAATTGTTTTGCCATTGCTTGATTCATCTGGGACTGAGAGAGAGAAGACTGGCCCCAGGTCACTTAGCTGACTTTATGACTAAGCAGGACTGGAACTCACAATCTCCCAGTTTTTAGCTGGGTGCCTTAACTGCTACGTCAAACTGGCTCTAATACCAACAAGGGTAAAACAGTAAAAAAAAAAAATCATTCAGGTAAAAGTAAAGATTTCCCTGTCCAGTCGTGTATGATCCTAGGGCAGGTGCTCGTCTCCGTTTCTTGGCCGAGAGAGTCAGCATTGTTTAAAGATATTGTCCATGGTTATGTGGCCAGCATGGCTATATGTCAAAAGAATGCTGTACCTTCCCATAAAAGGGATATCTATCAATCTACTTGCATTTGTATCAGAATATATCAGAATGTAATATGTATCATATGTATCAGAATGGTCAAACGAATGGCAACTTCTAATCTCAACAAATAAATGCTCCGTCTTACACATTGGCAAAAAAAACCCCAGAAAATAAAATACAGGCTGAATAGTCAAGACCTTGTTGAGGATCCAAACTCTGTCAAGGATCTTGGAGTACTCATCGCTAATGATCTAAGTGTTAAAGCGCACTGTAACTACATAGCCCAAAAAGCATTAAGAGTTGCTAACCTAATCCTATGTAGCTTTTTCTCTGGTAATATCACACTACTAACTAGAGCATACAAAACATTTGCTAGACCAATACTCAAATACAGCTCATCAGTCTGGAACCCACATTATGTATCTGATATTAACACAGTTGAGAAAGTCCAGAAATATTTCACAAGAAGAGTTCTCCACTCCTCTACTCATTACAGAATACCTTATGCCACCAGACTTGAAATTCTATAGAACTACTCCGTCTTCGGTCCGATCTAAATATAGTACATAAAATCATACATTGCAATGTCCTGCCGGTCAATGAGTACTTCAGTTTCAACCATAACAATACAAGAGCACACAATTGATACAAACTCAAGGTTAACCATACCAAAATTGATTGCAGGAAATATGACTTCAGCAACAGAGTGGTCAATGTCTGGAATACTCTACCTGAATCTGTGTTTTCTTCCCCAAACCCTAAAAACTTTAACCTTAGGCTTTCTACTATTGACCTCACCCCTTTCCTAAGAGGTCTGTAGGGGGCTTGCATAAGCGCACTAACGTGCCTACCATCCCTGTCCTATTGGGTTTTTTTATTTTTCTTATATGTATCCATTTCATGTATTCATAACTATGTTTATTCTTATACCTATTATCTTGTAAGCGATTGACAAATCAAATTAAAATAAAATTTTTTTGCATGCTTTCATACTGCTAGATGGGCAGGAGGTGGAGCAAGCAATGGGAGCTCACCCTGTTGGGTGATGCTTGGGTCTCGAATCCAGGCTGTCAGCTTTCCAGCTGACAAGCTCAGTGTTTTTAAACACTGATCAATCATGCCAACTCATCCAGATAAAGACTCCTGAAAATCCATTTTAGGTAACTACCTGGAAATATCTACATACTTTTCTTAGTAAAGTAGATCTTTGCCACTGACTTCTTTACACTGGACATTCATCCTGCTATCCAGATCAAGTTCATTTAATAGCTACAAGAAAGGAATGCTTCTATAAATAAAAATATGTAATACAGGTAGTCCTTGACTTATGACCACAATTGAGCCCAAAATTTCTGCTGTCAAGTGAAACATTGTTAAAGTGACTTTTGCCCCATTTTACAACCTTTCTTGCCAAAGCTGCAATGGATAAGTTAGTAACCTGGTTGTTAAGTGAATCTTGCTTCCCCATTGACTTTGCTATCAGATAGTCACTAAAGGGGATCACATAACTTTGGTTTTAAATATGGAACAGTTGCCAAGCATCTGAACATTGATCACGTGACCATGGGGATGCTCCAAAGGTCATAACTGTGAAAAACAGTCATAAGTCACATTTTTCACTAAATGAACTGTTGTAAGTAGAGGACTACCTATAATATGGAACCTTTTTATCAGTAAATATGATTCCCCAAAGTAAACACTAAATTCAATTACCACACATCGTATATCTTAAGTTAATCATCCTGATGTTATGAATTGTTGTACTCTTTTTGTTCTCTCTCCCAGGTAGCACATGTGCAATTTCCAGACACTCTCCCTACTATGTGGTAGTATTCAATTTTTTTTACTATGGCTCTGTGGGCGTGGCTTGGTGGCTGTGGTGTTGCTTGGTGGGCATGGCTTGGTGGGTGTGGCTTGGTGGTATGGCAGGGGAAGGACACTGTAAAATCCCCATTCCCTACCCATTCCTGGGGGAAAGTTACTGCAAAATCCCTATTCCCTCCCCATTCCTCTAACCTGCTTTCCAGCTCCAATCTCCTGTTCAGGGCAACAAAAGAAGACCCAGCCAATCAGCTGGGACTCAGGAGGCAGAGAATAGATGGGGGCGGGGCCAGTCAGACGTAGTATTTGCCAGTTCTCCGAACTACTCAAAATTTTCACTAGTGGTTCTCCAAAACCTGTCAGAACTGGCTGAACACCACCTCTGCTACAGAACTATTAGAGCCTACTAACTTTAGTCGTGCTTTAGGTTGGGTCCAAAAGCAGAAGGATTCCCATCCATCTAGAAGAGAACCAAAATCTACTGAGAAGCACACAAATACACATCTGCCGTTCAGGAACAAAAAATATCAAAGTGAGGGTAAAAAACCAACCCAGGTAGAAAATAAACAGTTGCAACAACTTTACTTCCCCTTACTGTATTGGGGAGGGGTGGGGGTGTTGTGTTCAAAGTACTCAGCTATATGGGTTTGATGTTTATTTCATCATAACCTATTGAGCTGCTTTGATATATTAAAGGTCACTATTTTTAATTAACTTTAGAAGAGGCTCCTCCATTTTTCCCTCAATAACTATAGTGTTGATAGCTTCTCAATATGATTAGGACAACCTTGAGTTATTAATTTGGGGATGAACCACAGATATTTTCATTTCGATATAACCTAGCTAGGTGCAAAAAAAAAAAACCCAAAGAGAAAACCAGAACAAGCTGTGATTCACAGATTCTTCTGGTCTCAGAGGAAGGAACACAGTCCAAGTAAAAGGTCTGCCATTATCACATCAGCGATGCCATCTGGTGGTCCGATGATAAAGTGAGTCCAATATGAATCACTGCATCGATGGGAAAAGTAGGAATTGAAAGGCTAGCACAAATTTTGGAGCTCCTTTCCCATCTTTTTTTTTTTTTTTTAAAGGAAATCATGATTGATGCACTTGCTTTATTAAGCTTTGTGAAAAATGCCTCTCAGAAGAGGTAATACACATCTGTTCACAAAACATTTGCACGCATGCCTCAAAAGAATTTAAAAGCATCACAGCTGGATTAGGTATACAATGTATATTTAAAATGTATCAGACCCACATTCTGTTTCCTACATGGCCAACTCCTTGGGAGCCTACAAGTAGGTTATGAGGACAACAGTCCTTTCCCACCATTGTCTTCCAGCTGCTAATGCTTAAACCACATACTCTGTGTGATCCTAGAGGGAGCAGATAGCTTGCAGAACTAGCAGAGGAGTTTTCTCTTCAATGAAATCTATCCAACTCCCTTTTCAAGCTGTCAAAATTTATATCCATCACCAAGTCCTGTAACCATGAGTTCTAGAGATTAGCGATGCTCTGTATGATCACTAAGCAATCTTTCTTCCTGAATCTTTACTCATCTGATTCTGAACATCAACCATTCTATGGTGGCCAACAGGGATAAATGAGGGCAGAACAAAGATTTTTTGCGACAAGTATAACGTGAGAAACCTCAGGCCGTGTATGAAAAAGAATGGAATGGAACGGAACAGAACAGAACAGAGTTGGAAGGGACCTTAGAGGTCTTCTAGTCCAACCCGCTGCTTAGGCAGGAAACCCTATACCACTTCAGACAAATGGTTATCCAACCTCTTCTTAAAAACCTCCAATATTGGAGCACCCTCGATTTCTGGAGGCAATGGAGTTTCACTTATTGTTCTAGCTGTCAGGAAATTTCTTCTTAGTTCAAAGTTGCTTCTCTCCTTGATTACTTTCCACCCATTGCTTCTTCTCCTACACCCAGGTGCTTTGGAGAATGGAGAATGTGCATCACTGCTGAAGTTTGTATACTATCAAGGCTAGAGCTTCCTAGAGCCCATGAAACCAGTTTGGGAAGCAATTAAATAAAACCTTCCCCATTATACCATCAAGAACCACGAGGTTCGCACACAAAAAGCCCTCAGTTTCTTCCCCAAGTTTTGATAACACAGTAAATCTCATCCCAAGAAGCCTCCACTTTACTCAGATTAACATAAGGACAGACGATGCAGTCTTTTCTCAGTAGAGAAAGTAAACTTTACAATGTCACAAGCATAGACCCGTCTCTTTTCTTTTCAGAAGAGACTCAGAGATCATGCAAAGCAATTTTTTTTCTATAAATCTGACAGAACATTATTTCTTTACCTCACAGCATACATACGGAGCATCTCAATTTTATAACATTAGTGAGATATTTACACCTGGAGATTGATTCAGCCAATGCAACTCGGGAATTAGCAATTTTGAGGCCATTTCACTGCACCTGTCTGAGATATTGCTATAAATTAGCTGATTTTTCAGTAGTAAGCAAAGTTAGTTTGGTCATAGATCAACCACAGCCAGTATCCTTCAACACTTTTCAAGACTTCCCATCTCACTGGGGTAGGCCAAATATTAAGCAAAAGAAAAAAGAAAAGAATCCAGGATAGGAAGTAGGAGACCAAGCCAATAAATTGAATTCAAAACTGAGCCTTTGGTGCCCAAATGCATCATAGTTACAGCCTCGTCGTCACCATGGTCTGTTTACCAACAGTAACACCAAAAGGCTAACTTACATTTATAGCTCTGAGATGAGAAGTTAGCCTTTTGGTGTTACTGTTGGTAAACAGATCATGCTGACGACAATACTGTAGTATATATTTATGGTGATGCATTTGTATAAGCAGTTTGATTTGCTCATAAGAGTAAGCACAATAGAACTTCCACAGTGCCTAAGACAAAGATCCTTAGTCTAATAAAGCAGGTTTTTCAAACCATGATTTCAGAGGTTTTTTTTAGAAGTTCAGCCAAGTTTCCAACAAAGGCAGGTAATCTGCAACAACAAATCAAATTCAACCCTGCCACATAAGAAGGGGAAATGAGTACTGCTTAATTCGCATGGAGTCACTCTTGGAATATTCAACACCTTGTACAACCAAAATATACCTCCTGGAATATGCTCAGAATCACACAAAAGGGCATATGACACAGAGACTTTCCAGTAGGCAAATAAAGCAAAACTTATTCATCCTTAAACACCATTTCATTACAGAAACAGATTTTTGAGATTAGTTATATATAATTCATTTCCCTTCCATCATCCATAAAGGTCCAAGCCAACTTCCATGGAAATTCCAAGCATTTTATTCTCCCAGCCTGCTCTCTAGGCTGTAACTAGAATAATCTCAGAAACAATAAGATTTTATTTTAATGAAGTCCATTTTCTAACAAGCATGGAAGGCATATAATGTACCCTCAGATTCTAACTACGTAAGTTATTTTATTGAGATGGCACATTAAAAAAGATAGAAAAAAAATCAGCACATATCTGCTGTTGCTGATGTTAACAGAATTTTAGGTCATAGCTTTCTGTGCAGCAAAATCTCATTTAATTTTTTTTTTTCTTTTATGGCAAACCAAACGCACTAACAATTAGCATTTTGCTTCCTAAGCAAGCAAATCAGACAAAAGAAAAAAGAATGCTCATATTAGCACCAGTAATGAAAAATATTCAGTCCCCGAGACCCAAACTTTACCGATTATTCAGAATCAGGTACTGGAACAAATGGATATATAGGCAAGAGGGCAAAAGCTGCACTTGTGCATATAACATTTCTTTGTCTTATATTGTATCTTCCATTCAAATATAAAAACCCAAAGGCACCTTTCTCCTGAAGCACTCTTACAACCTATTTCCATAAATATTCATCAGAGAAGTCAGCTTTATCAGAAGTTTGATTTAAAAAAAAAAAAACCTCGCCAGTTTTTAGCCTTCAATTATCACTCAAGGCACACAATTGTTCCAATCCAGCTAAGGCAATTCATATGGAAAAGCAAACAGCCTTTGCAATCCCCTTTCGATTGTTGAACCAAGTGCATAATTCTTAACATTCTTCAGGTTCCAGTGGTGCACAGAGGACCTGAAGTGCTGATCAAAACTTAAGGAGCCCGATTCTTTTTCTCCAATTCACTTAACCCGACAAGATGCATTGAAAGGCATGTTTTACTTCAACCCATGTTGCACATGTCCCAGAGGTGCTTTTTTTTTTTTTTCCTAAGAAGCAACTGGATTTTCTGGTTTTTCTTTGAAGACATTTCGCTTCTCATCCCAGAAGCTTCTTTCACTTCTCTTCCAAGGAACTTCTTCAGAGCTGAAGAAGCTTCTGGGATGAGAAGCGAAACGTCTTCAAAGAAAAAATGCCTCTTGGGGGAAAAAAAGCACAACCATGACCTGGGATGACTGAGAATCTCCACAGACCATGCTGCACGTGTTTCCATTCCTGGTTAACAATGCCAAGGAAGAAAAAAGAGCTATGATCCATTCCCAAATGTATGTGTATGGTGTGATACTAGAGCAGTATTTGTCAATAATTATACTTGAGGTGAATATTCAGAATCTATGCACTTAACACTTCCATTTTATATTTAAAAAGCTGCACTTCAACAATTGTTGCACAAGCTCTTCTTTTCTTTCAATAAGTCAGGATTCAGGGATAATACTGGGCACTGGGATCTTCCAGTACTGACTTCATCAATGAATGTTAGTGCATTCACAGGAAAACTTCTTACAAGGTTATAGTCCTTTCCTGGTTGACCACTGCCAAGAAGGCATAGATGAATCTAACTTTAACTCTTCTTTCTTTAGCACAGAATTTGAGAATATTTGCTTTAAGAGAAAATCCTTTATACGTTCCTTTACTCTAGAACAATAGCGAGTTAAATAGCTCTTTGAAACTGTGGTCTCCACATCATCATGAAAAAAACTCAAAACTGAAAATGACAGGCAATTTAATCAGTTTGACAGCAATCTCTTTCAGTTAGTCAGCAGAAGTAGGGGTGACACTGTATTCCAGTAATAAGAAATAAAAGAGAGCCTCACCTTCAGGAGTTCTCTTGGGAAATCTGCACCCTCATTCATTCCTTGAAGATTGGCAATGAATTCTTGACAGGACATTTTTTTGCCAATGTTCTGAAATATACAGGACGTAGAGATATGAATGCAAATCAATGGAAAAGAATATGACTGTAGTTTTTAAAGGCCTTATATTAAGTCATTCTAAATAATTTCTTTATTCCTAAATTAAAAACCCAGCTGTGAACAGCAACAAACACAAGGCTAGAAGCATTCTTTTATAAATCCAGACAAATCATCTAAAAAATACAAATCAATACTTGAAAAGTAGTGATCAAAGACCAGCTGAAGGACAGATCCTCAGGGAGTAAATCTATCTATGTAGAATTCTTTTATTGCCCAAGTGTGATTGGACACACAAGGAATTTGTCTTGGTGCAAATGCCCTCTGTACAAGTAAAGTTATCAACTTACATCTGGAAGGGAATTTATCCATAACAATCATGTCATGACAGATATAAAGCAGGTGACCAACTTGATTTTATATGACCAACTTGATTTTATGACATTTTTTTTGCAGGAGTCATTAAGTGAATCAATTATTCACTATGGGTCAGTTTTGCTAAAAACCAGGCGTGAATGTCAGGTTTGGGCAAAAATATCATAAACGCAGTCGTTTGACCATGGGATGGTACAAGCAGATATCAATGTGAATGAATGAATGAATTCTTTATTGGCCAAGGGTGATTAGACACACAAGGAATTTGTCTTGGTGCATATGCTCTCAGTGTACATAAAAAGAAAAGGTACATTCGTCAAGAATCATAAGGTTCAACACTTAATGATAGTCATAGCGTACAAATAAGCAATCAAATCATACTAAGAAACAGTTAATATAAATTGTAAGGATACGAGCAACAAAGTTTCAGTCATATAGTCACAAGTGGGAGGAGATGGGTGATAGGAATGATGAGAAGATTAATAGTACTAGTAATGCAGACTTAGTAAATAATTCGACAGTGTTGAGGGAATTATTTGTTTAGCAGAGTGATGGCATTCGGGGGGAAACTGTTTTGTGTCTAGTTGTTCTGGTGTTCAGTGCTCTACAGCATCGTTTTGAGGATAGGAGTTGAAACAATTTATGTCCAGGGTTGGGCCAGTTGCTGAATGCCCGATATGTAGTTACATAACAATGGGCAGCCATTGGAACTTCAGAACTGAATCCTAAGTACCCCTGGTTATGTCTCTTGCTTGTAAGCAACCTAGTCGAGGACTGCCTGTAGTTACTAAGAGTTTGGATAGTACATAATAAGTCAATCATATAGAGGAGAGAGGAAAACAATAAGTAATCTCTCCAACAAGGATAATGACAATCACACAGACTTTTCAATCAAGAGTCTCAACGTGCTTTAAGAAATTGGTTTGCATTCCCAGAATATGAAGGTGTTGTCACAGATTAAAATGGAAATCATTTTGCCAAAGCAACAGCATGAAGTTGATAAACTGCACATAAAGTTCTGGGCTTAAGAACATCTCTCCAGCCAAACCCAATTTCTCTTTTTTTTAAAAGAACGGGGGAAAAATACTCCAAAAGGATCATTTTTATTTTTCCCATTCCTGTCTTTAAAAACAGTGGAGATTAATTTTAGTAGCAGTTAAGAGATACAGAGGAGAGAATGAATCACTCCTTTTCTAAGAATTAACAGTCATTCTTCACTCTGTACAAATAAACCTAGCTATTTTTCTCTTTCAGCAAGCCAATTCCAAACTCTGATTAAAGTAGAAACCAAGAAATTTGTCTCGATATGTACTCCCATCATTCAAATCCCTTCATTATTCATGTCAGAAGCGCCTACTAATTATAATCATAACTCAACACTGAGCAAATAAAATAGATATAAAATAGGCCATTGAAATATAGCACGTGTAAAAATATGTAGAATAAATAGGATTAAAACTAAATGACTTTTGCCTAGTAGGCCATGTTGGCAGCATTTTCTCTTGACAGCATGAGGTCTTCCTCCATACATGCTGAAGGACATTGTATGCACTGTAGTATATGATTTAAACCCTGATTCCATTAATATGGAAGTCTACTTCAGATTCTTTTAAAAAAGTAAAAGCTGTTTATAGGTAGTACTCAGCTTACATCCAATTTTTCAATAACAGTTCAAAGTTACAGTGGTGCTGAAAAAAATGGACACACAAGCCCCAGGTTCTGGCCATCAAAGCACTGGCATACCAGTCTCATATAAACTAGGTGCAGCATTTTTTTTACATTATTACACATTTCTCCATATCAAAGACAGAAGCAAAGTATATTACCACTGCTATGTGGATGAGCCCTGGAATAGGCACTTGTGCAGAGACAGCAACAGAGTTTAAGAGAATATTACGCATACCTTTCTTCCATGGGTTATTTATAACAGGTGGTCCTCAAATTATGACTATTCATTTAGTGAATGTTCCAGGGTACAACAGTGTTGAAAGAAGTCTGAACCTTGCACTTGTGATCTTTACAACACCCCCATGCTCATATGATCGCAATTTGAGTGCTTGGCAACCAGCATGCATTTACAAAGGGTTAGGAATAAAATAGTAATAGAATAACTTTTATTGTCACTTTGAATGTACACTCATCGGCATACATTAAAAATGAAATTTTGTTGCATACAAGTCTCAAAAGGTCACCACCTCCAATGTACACTACATAAACATGACAAAATAAATAAATACAAAATTATGCATATACCCACATATATTATATGACACAGAGAAACAACATAGTGTAGTCCAGATGTATACATGTCCATGACAAGAAAAATGAATCTTGCCAGTTTATCAGACGGATAGCATAGAGAACAAAGCTGGTACAGAATCTGTTAGTCCTACTAAAAATATTTCGATACTACAGTATCCTGTAGTCCTATGGTCACAATTTGTGATTCTTTTTCTCCGTTTACTGCCGCACCATTAACCCAATGACTGCAGATTTGCTTTAACAACCGCAGTCATCTGCTTAACAACCATCATAAAAATGGTCATCAAATCGGATGTGGCTTGACTTACGACCACAACAACTTACAATGGATACTCCGGTCCCAATTTCAGTCATAAGTCTAACACTAACCAAAAATGCAACTTGGTAAAATTTCTACTCACAAATTAATCTATGCACCAAGCTTCTTTTTTCCTAGTGAAAAAAGAAGACTGCTCATTAGCGTGTAAAGTGATGGCAGCACTGATCTAGAACTAATAGCGTGTTAACCATGCAGAGGGAACATTGCAATGGGAGGAGAAAAAAAACCCACGTCCATTTCATCTTAGTAAATTTGAAGCCCTGTCCAAGTGGGATACCACCAAAAGGGAAAAGGGATTTTCTTTTTAAAGACTACATAAGAAGAACCTGTAGTTTCAAGAGAGTGGTTGTGAAAACTGTGAACCATACTGGACTGTAGCTGGCACATCTCAGCTCTCTCCCATTTAGCATCACTCAACTGGTTTATAAAAATAGGGAAACTGGTTCACCAAAGCATCATAATACAAGTAGCTACAGGAATACTGAAATTAGCTACAGAATACAGAAAACTGATAACAGTTAACAGCTCTTGAGTGCAGTTGCCAACTGTGAATCCATAATATTGTGCTCTGCAAAATTGAGATCTTGCACAAGCAACCTGAAAAGGAAAGTGTGAATAGGAAATTCAACAATCAATATCGTAAAGTGCTTGAAAGGCCTTGGTATTCAGCAATTACTACTGAAGCATAGGATTGACAAGCCAGTTGTGCTAAGAGCACCTGTTTTTATGACATTGGTCATATGAAATAATTCAAGGGGTAGATCGATAAGCAATGTTCAATTAAATTGTTTAGTACAAAATTCAGTTTTAAAAGGCCTTCAAAATTGGAAGACATACATAAATGAAACTATAAATGTGACCTTATTCATCCCCCCAAAAATGAACCTCCAGTTTGCTGAAAAAAATGTATGGAGGGGATATTTCTTCATTTGGGTTTTCTCTGAGTTTTCTGAATCATTCTGATTTTAATGGTAAAGAACTGCAGTTTTCTTAAAGCGCTGTTTTAAGATAACAGACAACAGATGCTTTTGAAAGTGATCCTCAAAAACTGTTAAAAGTTGGTGAGGGATAAGCATCTGAGAGATATCAAGAAAAATCATAATAGGACTTTGAAACATCTGTGTAGCAACACAAATCTTGTTTCTATAAATTCCTCACAAGTTTTCCAGGGTATAAGCTAAAAGTACTATGTACAACTAATTTTAATAGAACATTCAGCAAGCAAGGGGAAAAACATGACCATTTGTTTCTTGGATACAAACAGCTTGACAATATTGCCGTCAAATCTCTGAAAAATTGCCATCTATATATAGTGTCTCTTGATGTCTGTGACAATCCTGCATTTGGAGTCTGAACTGGCTTAACAGGAATGAAGCATATTCATCTATGAAACAAATTTATGCAGCTGTCCATCTAACAAAAGGAGCTATAAAACCTAAGTATACAGTGTACAAAATATAAACACAGTACCATAGAACAGGGGTGTCCAACCTTGGCAACTTTAAATCTTGTGGATTTCAACTCTCAGAATTCTGAAAGTTGAAGTTCACAAGTCTTAAAGTTGCCAAGGTTGGACAACCTTGCCATAGAACAAAATAAACTATGTTGATGTCTTCATAAAAAATACATCCCTCCACCAATCATTCTGTGTCAGCTCTGTCAATATCTTGGCTCTAGGGTTTGGGATAAAAGCCAATTCTTTACCAATTTTAGAATATAAAAGCAAACCCTGCTCCCTACCAATTCTTACGATGTCACCTAGTTTGAGTAATGAAACATCTGCAACAACCAAGCTCAGAAAGCACTAAGGACCCCTCATATTCATTTTCCTGAAGGCCAGTCATCATGATCGAAAAGGTGTGATTTTTGAAGTCCCACCAGTTATACTGCTTCAGCAAGGAGACACACAGAATATCCATCCTGCCAGATTTAGTAGGACAAGTAGAAACCATTGGGGATAGGATAGTGCTACAGGTAACCTGACCTCATTTAATATATGGTTTTAACACCACTGTGGGGTGAACTTTACTGCACCCAGACTATTGAGAGCCAGTGCAGCTCACTCTGCACTAATATTACAGGGGCATATTAAGGTGCACCCACCACTAACTATGTTGCTGCATTATGAACCAGTTGCTGCTTCTGAATGCTTGTTAAGGGTGGTCTCCTATAGAGTGGATTGCAACAACTCAACCATAAGGTGACTAAGTCATAAGTAATCATGAGCAGTACCTCCTGATGTAGGAAAGGGCACAACTGGTGCAACAGATGCATTTGTGCAAAGGCCTTCCTGGCCATGGCTACCACTTGCCCTTTGAGCAGGATCAAGAGTCCAAGGAAATCCCCAGACTGTGTGCCAATTCTGAATGGGTGTCATCCAAACCAGAGGTAAAAGATATCAAATCACCAGATACTGAGGATGTTAAAACCAACAGCCATCGCAGTCTTGGTGGAGCTGAAGTGACATGGATTTTTCCTCATCCAGACCCACATAGTGTTTAGGTACTGGGAAAGTGCCTTGATAGTTTGAGCAGCCCAGGGTCGAGAGGCACATTTATTACAATCATACTTATGGTATTTAGCTCCATGCTGACACATGTCCTCACTCAGTGGTTTCATTTAGATGTTAAAAAGGAGCACAGAGAGAGTCCATGTCAAGTCCCCTGGCACCTCATGTCTCCCCTCTTACCAAACCAGCTGAAACCAGCCTTGGAGGTAAGATAGTACCACATCTCAATCCCTCACCAGCTCAGGTTACCTGATTAGCAATATCAAGAGCCACCGGGAAATCAAGTAGGCCCAGGATGAATACCCTACTTCCACCCCTTCCAGGACCTGCCAGAAGTCATTCACAAGTATGAACAGGCTGCAAGTCACTGACCAGCACAAATTAAATTAAGGACATCAGGGAATCAAGGAGAGCCAATCCCAAAGTTTTTGCTGTTCAGCTTTCTGGTGTTTCTGCAATCCATTCTGTGGAGGGCCATTCAGATGTTTCCATGCCTTTGCCAAATGGTTTTGTTCCATCTTTGCTAAGCGCACTTTTTACAGGCTATTTGGCCTTGTAACTTTCTCTCTTATTCTATGCATTCTGAACTACAAATGGTTGCCTTTTTTTTTTTTTTTACAAACCCCACAGCTACTTTCCGCCTCTGCATAGATGACTTCACAACTCTTTGAAGCTGTTAGAAACTAAGCCTGCAATGTCTGGGCCCACTGAACACAGAAACCCCAGATATGCATCAGAAGACCATCCTGTAGTTTTTGAGGAGTGGTGTTAAGTTTGCACAATACTCACATGGCCATGAAGGTCAGTGTTAAGCAGCATCATTGCACATGTGAGGCAATGGACTCCATCTGTAAGATTAAAAACACCCAAAGCATGACATATAGAAAGCTACACAGGAATAAAAGAAAATCACACTTCCCACTTTTCCCGTCTGTTTATAAAAGAAAGATGCCAATTAAGCTGGAACCCCCTGCAGTCTAATTAACACTCTCCAAAGCAGTTTCCTTATAAAGAAATACATGACGTTAATCAAGAAAGAGATATCTCATGAAATTAAATCACTGGTAGGGAGAGGAGACCAGCCTGATTTTGTTTGTCACTGGAGAATCACCATAAGCCATGTTTTGAAGATCCACCACAGAGGTGTTTACTCCTTGTGGTAGCTCAGCTGCAGAATCTGATCTTGATTCTGTTTTCCTTTTTGCAATTGGACCTGCAATCCAGTTAAACCAGAAGGTTCAGCCAGGCTCCATCTAACTGAAACCATTTCCTGTGAGACCAATTAAACTCCAGCTGAAGTTGAATTTACCTCCAAAGCTTTCATTAAAATGACAAAAGCAGCATCTTGCCATTGTGGCACAATGTCATGATGTGTGCAGAAAATGTGCAGAGTTTGCACCGGATAGTATAATACCGCTTTTGTCATATCGGACCCTTTGATGCAGTCTCCATATTAGACATTTCTGTTGGGAACTCGTCTCAAAACATCTTCCCTGTTCTCTTTTATTGCTTCCACAAAGTGTGTTGTGTCCATGAAGCTACAAGCTTGAGTGGGCTTTATAAATGTGTATTTGATTACAGTCTTTCATGGTCTCTGCTTTTGTCCATCAAGATTCTCAGTCATCCAGGTCGTGGTTATCCCAAAAGTGCTTTTTCAAAAGGCAACTGGATTTGTTTGTTTTTCCTTTAAGACATTTTGCTTCCCATCCAAGAAACTTCTTCAGTCAGAACTCAGAACTGCAGAAGCTCTTATATGAGAAGCAAAACGTCTTCAAGGAAAAACAAAGAAAATCTAGTTGTCTTTTGAAAAAGCATCTTTGGGGATTGCCTCTGTTTTTCCTCTTATCTCAATAAGCCTTTGTACAATTCAAGCTATACAAGGAGGAAAACCTTACAAGCAGATCATAACAGTGATTCCCATGTATCATGCTTGAATCCTTCATTGGGCAATAAATGATAGAAAGCCTCAGTGAAAGATGTTCTTTGTGCAAATATCTGAAAAGGATTCTAGTGGTTCAGCAGCAAAACCCAGTGAATACTCAATTCCAAAAACGACTGATGGCCATAAAGATTTTATAACTGAATGGGCTGCATTTTCACTCAGCTAGTTTGGATTTATTGACATACTGGGTTGGGAATGG
Organism: Hydrophis major; assembly: GCA_033807585.1. NCBI lineage: Eukaryota > Metazoa > Chordata > Lepidosauria > Squamata > Elapidae > Hydrophis > Hydrophis major. The sequence continues at coordinate 261,067,769 of CM066329.1, forward strand.
TTTGTCTTGGGTTTCCGGGGTGGTCTAGTGCAGTGGTGGCTAACCTTTTTTGAGCTCCTGTGCCAAAAATTGCGCTCGCACTTGTGCTCACTCACTCATGTGCTGCCACCATCCAGAAGGCAATGCATACGGGGGCCCCACGACCCTGTGCATGTGCAGACGATCGTCCCCACACCACCCCCTTACCTGAACTGTGCATGCCTTCCAGCTGATTTTCGGCCTGTTTGAAGCCTTTTTCAGCCTCCCAGAGGCTCAAGGGAAGCCTCTGCAGCCTTTGGAGGCTGAAAAATGGGCCCGTTTCGTCACTTCCGGTATTCCCTCGAGCCTCTGGAGGCTGAAAATCAGCTGGGAAGCACGCACATGCACAGTGCAGGTAAGTTTGGCTGGGGCTTACGTGCCAGCCCAATGGCTCTGCGTGCCACCTGTGGCACGCATGCCATAGGTTTGCCATCACGGGTCTAGTATGATTATAATATTAAAATAACCATTGTAAAGTCTGCTTGAGTAAAAGTGACAATAAGACACACATATCTTAAAACTGTGAAAGGATGGTTACCTTGTGTGGAAATAGCACTGGGATTGCATTGGTGGTATCTGCTGGAGAAATGAACTAGAACTCTCTCTCTTTCCTGAGTTTCTCCGATGAGGGAAAAAGCTTTAAAAAATGTCCTAAAAAGAAACGTAAAGGGGGAAAAAAGTCAAATATTTCTATATTAGGGTTATAAATCAGAGGTGATATTCAGCAGGTTCCGACCAGTTCTGGAGAACCGGTTGCAGAAGTTTTGAGTAGTTTGGAAAACCAGCAAATACCACCTGTGGTTGGAGATTTTACAGTATCCTTCCACTGCCACAGCCAGCCAGCCACGCCCACAGAACCGGTAGTAAAACTTTTTGAATCCCACCACTGTTGTAAATTAAAGATAACTTTTTTCAGAATTGAAGACAGCTTGAATAAAGTATGTATCCCATGCGTGTTTTGTTGCAGTTATCTCTGTGTATGATACAATACAAAAACCACTGTATTGTTTATCTATATAATAGTTATTATTGCCACGAACACAAGCACAGTTGCCTTTTAGTATAAAAGACCTTACAGCTCAGTTTTTACTGTTTTGTAAAATCATGTTAAAGTCTGTGCTGGTCTAGCTTTGAGAGAGCTTGGGGGGGGGGGGGAAATAATCATATTATACTGCATTTTTAATAAGTATACTATAAATAAAAAGAGTATTATTATTACTACTCAGTCACTACTAGTACTACTTAGCAAATAATCATATTTGAAAAGAAAGCTGAGATATATATTTTAAGACTCTTAAAAATCTACTGCCTATCTATAAAATAGATGCTAGTGTTATACAAGCAAATATTTGCTAGAAATATCTGTAGGTATAGTAAACATACAGCAACCTTTGCTATAATTCCTGGGACTAAGGAACTGGGGGAAAATAAGAGGGAAAGGGAGAGATAGGATTCGCTATTTTCTTAAACATGATTACATGAAATTTCTATGTTGATATATGATTCCTTAGGCACTGGGTTTACTTTAAAAGTGTTTTCCAGCAGAGAGCGTGCATCCTGCAAAAGAAAACATGCCTTCAAGTCTATCAACTTACAGCAGTTGTATGTGGTTTTTTTTAAATGATGCAGCTGTCATCATTTTTCAGCTTTCTCTTCTGACTTCCTTATATCTCTTTCACAGCCCTGCTGTTACTTCTTGTTCTTTCTCCTGCCATTACCTCATACAACTACACAATCAACTTTTTAACAAAATCATTTAAAATAAATAAAATAAATAAACATTTATTTTGATGAAGCTGTGCTGTATATTTCCAACCCTGACAAAAAAAAAAAAAATTAAAGACAAACAAGTTACACAGAAGGTCCATCCTAATTTTTGGCTATTTTTAAAGTGGGCACATGCAGAGGCAGGACTACATCCGACACAAATCCTACTCCAATTCAACTTTGACGGCTGTTTTCCAAGACCCGTGCCACATTCATTTCTATCTGGATGTAACTGGAGAAAATATTGCTTTGGAGTAAAACAGGTGCATTGTATATAGAAGGTCTCTCCTATAATTTTTGGAATCTCCAGTGGGAATGATCTAGTAACAGGAGATGAGAAATACTCCTGCCTGGACAGTTGTTAGCAGTTAAAATAAATAATTCAGAAAATGGATGGAAAAGAAGAAGAAACAGATTTCTTTATTAGTTTAGAATTCATTTTGAATCAAAGTAATACTAAGAAAAATCATAGACAGCTTGATTGCAGAGTGTTAATGGGATACACGCATTGAATTATCCATAGAATCCTTCATAGGAAAGGTTAATAAGAACAATTTCCTCTGATGCCCCCAGAATACAGTTCAGTGCACGAGACTATCAGATGGATAATTATTACTGAAGTTAGGCAATAAAACTAGTACTTTACGTAGAAATCTGAATTAGCTCAATACATTGAGTTTTTACCAAAAATGATTCCAAATACTTCTCATGATAGCTATGAATTTTATGGTTTTTATAGTTTTATATACTTTTTATTGTTTTAAATTGTTGTAATGTTTTGCTGTTTTCAACTGTTTGAAAGACACCCAGAGCCATATATTCAGCTAGGTGGCTATATAGTACATGTATAATAAATTAATAAACCCCAACATTGGCAACTTTAAGATATGTGGAGGTCAACTCCCAGAATTCCTTGGGAATTCTGAGAGTTGAAGCCAACACAACTTAAAGTTGCCATGGGTAGGAAACACTGATATAAATAAATAAAACTATTTTGGGGGGGAAAGGTATAGGTATGATGTATATATGCGTTATGTATGTATATATGTACACACACACACACATATATGCATAAATATGCAAATACATTAGAGGGACGCGGAGACTCAGTGGCTAAGACGCTGAGCTTGTTGATCAGAAAGGTCGGCAGTTCGGTGGTTTGAATCCCTAGCACTGCATAATGGAGTGTGCTCCTATTACTTGTCCCAGCTTCTGGCAACCTAGCAGTTCGAAAGCATGTAAAATGCAAGTAGAAAAATAGGGACCACTTTGGTGGGAATATAACATTGTTCCATGTGCCTTCAGCATTTAGATATGCTGGCCACATGACCACGGAGACGTTCGGACAGCGCTAGCTCTTCGGTTTTGTAATGGAGATGAACACCGCCCCTAAAGCTGGAAACAACTAGCACGTATGAGTGAAGGGAACCTTTACCTTATACATACATATACATATACATATACACATGTACATACACATACATATCTATATGCATATGCATACACACACACTGTATGTCTTGAGTGTTTATATATGTGTATGGATAAATAAATGAATAAATAAATATTCTCTTAAATATTTAAAAGACTTAAAATAGATGTAATTACATTCTGGTTATATGTGTGCAAATAAAGTAGATGTTGGCACAAGTTTAGCACTGTTTTACCCATGGTACAGCATCTAAACACACATAACTTAGGTATAGCATTTTCTTTAGATGAGAAATGATACATGAAAATAGATGGGGAGGATGGCTTCTTACCTGAGAGAGTAATCCAAAGACATGTCCGTGAAATCAAAGAACTTGAGGTATTCTTCAGCTACAAGCTTACTAAACTCGTTGCTTCAACAGAAACAGAAAAAGATAGATCAGTGTATTTATTTATTTTATTTATTTATTATGTCAAGCGATTATAAGATAACAGGTATAAGCATGGTTATGAATACATGAAATGGATATGAATAAAAAAAGCAACAATAGGACAGAGATGGTAGGCATGTTGGAAAATGAAACTCAGATGTATTCATAACATTCTGAATATTAAAGGCAGAAAATTGGTACGTACTTTTTCCCCAAATGCTTTGCCACATCAGATCGTTTGAATCTATCCAGATGATAGAGGCGCTTTGCCAGCCTCCGTGCAGCCTCCACATTACCACTAGTCGTACCATTGATGAAGTCATGGCTCAGGTTTTCATGTCCCTCTTTTTCCAGAATATCATGGCTGCCCATATCCCCTGTGGCATCTAATGGTGTAGTACATTCCAGCCTTGCATTGCTACGAAACAGGAGAGAATATTAACAGGAGGAACAAGAGGAGAAAATAAAATTAATGTTTTTGTAAGTACAAATCATTTATGGTGATGAACAAATAACAGATGATTAGAAAGCTTTTATTACATTTTATGCACAAATTAAAATGGACATAGTACATTTCCCTTAAAACTCTATAGAAGTAAATGGAATTTTCTATTTTATTTTAAGTAGACTTTCTGAGAAAACCTTCCTACACTTCTGCTTTTTTTTTTTTTTCATCTATCTCTCAATTCAGACCTTAATGTTAATTCAGAGATCTTAATAGAATTGCTGCCCAGGTTTTAGTGCAGCATATGTTCAAAAACCAGGAAACCTTATTTTAGGTCTCAAAACTGTAAAAGAAGGCAACAAGAATAGTTGTGAAGAAAGCAGATGTGTGTATATGTTCAAAATTTTTATAAATAAATTTTATAGAAATTTATAAAAAATTATAAAAATTTTGAACATATACACACATAACTTTTAATGAAAGCCAAAAAAGTTTAAATACAGTCTGAAAAAGGAAATTCTTTAGGGTTCCTGTTGTAGTTCACTTGTTTGAAATCCAAAACTTTATAAATTATAAACAGTTTGATAAGATATGATCATCATATGTTTTGGGTGATAAAATTCTGTGCAGCTATTTTCATTATAACATAAAACTACTTTCATTTCAAAGTTCTTTAAAAAAAAAAAGAGCAAAATTCAAGAATTAAAATTAAGAATATGTGAATCATTTCATTTTGACCAATTTGAAGTGTGAAATTTTGTGACATCCCATTTTGAGCGCAAAATTAATATTTTTCAAACAAAATGGGGCTTCATGTTTGAAATGTGATGTTTCACAAAATCATCTTGAAATGGTTGTAAGCATTTTGCACGTTCCAAGTTACAAAGCCTTTAATTAAGTAAATAGTGCCATCAAACTAAATTTAGTAAACTGTTCCCAGTGAGATAACTTTATTTAATGTATTAAATTTAAAGTATTTATTGGTTTCCGTTTCCGCGTGGCTTCGGTGGCAGCAGGAATTCACGACTGTTCGCGATTCCTACTGCGCTTGCCACCCCCGATTCAAATGGGTCAGGGGGATATGGCTGCCCTGTAGGGACAGCCAAAGAGAGAGGGGAGCCGGACAGGGGGTTGGGGGTGTCGCAGACCCCCTTCTCGTCCGAAAAAAACCCTTTTTCCCGAGGTGGTGGAGCGGCGGTCAGCAATGGCCGCCACGAAGAAGCCTGCAACCGGGTAAGATCATGCTGGAGGAAGCAAGAAAAGTGAAAGTGCTGGCTGAGCCGGGTCAATCAACATCTTTTAAACTCATTGGAACTGAACTGTCTGAATTGCTGGAGGATACATTGTATCCCTAAGAAGATCGGAAAGCGGCAGAGAAGCTTTTAAAGGGAACTTTTTTTTTCTTCACTCTCCCACCCCATAGAAACAGCAGATGAAGATTTGAAATTTATTTGGGCACTGAAGGTGAACTATTTTGAAAGTTGAAGTCAAGGAATAAAAGATTTCTTGGACACTGGACTTAAAAATTTAAGAAATTGGAAAACCCTTATTAGAGGTATGGATTTCTGATCATTTAAAAATTGATGTTGCAAGTGGAAAGGGAGAGGAAAAAAATTGGAGCAGAAGTGGAAAAAGGAGGAGATTGTCTAGAATCCTAAAGAAAGATATATGGTAATTGGACCTCTTTGATTAAACTGTAACCCCAGAAAGAGAAATAGAAGAAGGAAGAAAAGTATTAATCGTTGGAACTTCTTTTGAACTATTTTTGATTAAAAATACTTGGGTGGTTGTTTTGGGAAAAGTTTCTCTTTTTATGATGGCATCACCATCATAAAAAGAATATAAAAAATATAAAAAGGAAGAACAAGATGGAATAGATACTTTGGGCACTTTATTTCAATTTTTAGAAATGGCGTTATGTACTTATGAAAAGTTGACTACGCAGCAGAAGGACTGGGACAAAGAAGAAGAGGAAGAAGAAGCCATCTTTGATGAACAATGGGTTTTTTCCAGGGAGGAGGAGAAAGAGGATAAGAAAAAGGGGATTTTAAGGTTTCAAAAAACAACCAAAAAAGAGAAAAATGAGAGGAAAGGTGGATGCAAGATTAGAAAGCAACAGAAAGGGAGTAAGAAAAGGGAGGAGGGGAGACAAAGGGGTAAAAAGGGCAAGGAGAAGAATAAGCAAGAGAGAAAGGGGGGAAGGAGAAGCCTCAATGGTGGGAAGCAAGATCTAAAAAAAAAAAGCTTATTTAGAGACAATGGCTGAATCTAATTAAGGATAAAAAAGGGGGGGGATTCTGGAAGATACATAAGATCGTGTTTTTATATGTGTATTTAGAGGAGAACCTTTCTTATAAAATTTATTGTGTAATTTTAGAATGTACTAAACAGAATCCCAAGATAAATTAAGTGTTATATGAAGTACTTTTAAGTTAGGTCAATGAGTTAAAGGCGTCACTCCAATTAGTGTATAGGAGAAGTATAGTAAAAGAAAAAAGATGAATGGATAGTTGGAAATAGAACAGACAAAGAATGTTATCGAAAATGGTAATAAGATAGGGAAGGATATATAAAGTGAATATGATGTGTAAATTTCGTCTGTGTGAAGAGTTTTAACTCGGGATCAAGCAGCTTTCAGAAAAGATGTTTTACGTTTTGTTATGTTTTTTGTGTTTTGTATGTTGATAAAAGGCAAAAAAAAATTTAATTAGCAAGAAATAATTTGGATGAAAAGGAGAAGTTGGGATAAGATATGAAGTTAAATAGATAAAGTAAATATTGATATTATAATTTGGAATCATTATGTTCTGTTGGTTTTCTTCTTTAATTACTACTATTTTATTTTATTTTTAAGAAAAGAATTTATAAGCTGCTATGCCTTGATTGTCTGTGCACTGTTTTTGTAAAATTAATAAAAAAAATGGCAAAAAAAAAAATAAATTAAAGTATTTATTTAGAGCATTTATACCTCACTTAAGGGTTCCAAAAATAGCTTGTATAACCATGGAAATACAAAAGAGACATCATAGAAGGAAAAAGACATGGGCAGGAAATAGATGGCAAAATAACTCAGGACATGTTATTTTGGTTTCATTATTACTATAATGACCAACTGTGATAAAAATGATTTGTTCAGGGAAGCCCAGATGATAGTATCATCCTTATGGTAAGGTCATCTTGTTTTACTACAGTTCCACTCAGCAATTTTTTTTCCAGTAAAACACACATTTATATACTTCTTCATTTAAACTTATATACTGGTCCATTTCTAAAGGATTCTAAGTTTTATGTACTACAAAGAAACCATTACCCTCAAGATTGTCCCAAAAGAAGGAACACTTTTCGATTAAACATAATATAAACTAAGATTTTTCTGGTTCCAATATGGAACCCTATGTATGCAAATAGCATTATTTGAAATAGTTGAGAAGACCTCATTTTAAAACACCTCATACTGTAGTAAAAACAAATACGATGCAACAGTTGCTATTAAACATTACAACACAGGAAGAAGGACTGTGATGGCACACTGGGAAAAAGCCATCTGAATGGTAGCTGCAATGAATCCATCAAATGTGCTGCTGCTATGAAGTATTTTTCACAACACATGTTTCATCCTCTCATTGGCATAACTACTTGATAAATGTGAATCATATGAGCTTCTTTCCTGATAATACAATGACTGGTTTTGAAACATAACAAACACCCTGTCTAGAAAGTGTTCTAAAAAGCCATCACCGCACCACATTTTTGATGTGTCACAACATTCAGACATACGGTCAACAGTATATCAACATATGCATTTTTCTGCAACCAACTTGATGGCCTCACTCAGGACTGTAAGGAGAGCTGATTTATCATGGTACAGCCCCACACTATTCCTTTATTAGATATATGGGGAAAAGAAACTACAAAATACATAGGTTATGGCTTAAGGCTCCCGTTTGCCTCTTAAGAACTCCCAAGCACCAGTACTGGATTATTATTTTTTCTTATTTGGAATGAATCAGAGAGTCAAGGATTATCTTAAGCCTCTCTGCATAAACCCTTTTATCTCCCATATTTGCAAACCTGGGATATTTGGTCCCACCCACTTCAGTGACATTATGACATCACTAACTCTATACCCAGCAGCCGTCAGGCAGAAAAAGCCTGCTCAACTTCCATTTTCAAGACAGCAAAATATCCTTGCCAAATAGTTTATTCTGAGTACTAAACCGGCATTAACAGTAACAATGGTTAATCATGTGTTTATGACGTCAACTTTATGAAAAGCTTCTAGAGAGAAAAGCAATTCAAACTCTGTGTAGGGGATGACAAATATAAATACTCCCATTTGTATTGTAACACAATCCACTCTAGTCACTATCTCTAAAATGAGGAAACGTCATGTTTCAGTATGTTGCTGATTGGATATGCCAATAGTGGAAAAGAAGGAAGCAAGACAATGAGTAGGTGGGTAGGTGAAAGTCTGTTGCTAAAGGAGGAAGTTTTTTTTTAAAGAGGCAAATAACCTAAGGAAAATATTGCAAATAAAATTAAGGAAGAAATTCAATGAGAATTTAGTATTTCAAACAGAGGCATCAAGGCTCAAAATATACAGATGTAGCATTCCCAAAAAATATTGTTGAATTCTTAAGCTTCAGCTTTATTAATTTGGCTAGGAAATGGCACAGACTAGTGGAAATTAGTTTGATACTTTTTAAAACAATTCTCTTAAAGGTTAATGTTGATCGTTTGATACCCAGATCTTTTGCCCTAAAGCAGTCTAAGAAAGGATAACGGATATATTCCTGGTCTTCATTTGGCTATCAAATCTCTTTACAACATAGTTCTCTAAATTATTTTTTTCAGAATTAATTCTCATATTTCCATCACATAAGGCTTAAGATTAATTTAAGAGGAAAACTGAGCAATGGTATGGTAGAATTGTTAAATCTAAGTTAGTGCCTGGTTGCAAAACCACCAAAAATTCCAAATAAATATACAATCCAATTCAACTTTAGCAGAATTTAGTAGTAGTAGAGCACATATATTCCATTAGATTCATTTCAAAGAAGCTGAGATATATGTCTCAGAGATTTCACCACAATTGGCCCTAGCCAATTGTGAACAAAACTCCATGAAGGCCTATGCGTCTGGCATGTTACAGAAGAATTTCCATTACAGTTCCCAAATTTTTCCCATAGTATTGAACATTATGAAAACTAGACGCAAAAGGACATTAGGTTGGAAGAGGCTGACATAGACAGAATTCTTTATACTGTCATTTCTTTGTTTCAAATTTCTTTGTCCTCTCATCTGCAAAAATAATTTGGTGTATTTACCATTGATATCAAAGAAAAATGCCAATATATTGATGGTAGCATTTGGTATCAACAGTCCAATTATATCACCTGCAATCTTTACTCAACACCAACATTTAACATACCTGTTTAATTCCACATTATAGCTTGGTGCAATGCCAACTTTGTCATGATTTTGCATCTCCCTAAAACAGAAGTAGCTTGTTCAGTCAGCAACAGAAACTGCCAGCAGCAAGCAGACCACTCTTGGCAAAATCCTTTACAGTCTCTTTTACAGGAATCCTAGATAGATATTTCCTGTCTTACTGTGAGCCAAGGAAAGGATCTCCTTCATCTTCATATGTTAAGGATGACTGGAATGTATACATCTGCCATTTGGACATCCATGTGACTTAAGAAAAATATCCCTAGACATTCCAGATCTTTGTCATGATGCAAGAATTACATCATAAGTGACTTGTATTCTTTACAGGGAGTGGCATTTGTAGACCATACATATTTTACCTAAAACCTCTGGACTTAGTTTACCATTAGGGAAAGTGAAGTAATTGTAACACAGGGAAAGAGGGGGGGAAGGGAGGGAGGGAGGGAGGGAGGGAGGGAGGGAGGAAGGAAGGAAGGAAGGAAGGAAGGAAGGAAGGAAGGAAGGAAGGAAGGAAGGAAGGAAGGAAGGAAGGAAGGAAATAATGTTATCTATCATTGGAAAAAGGATTTGGGAAGTCAGCAGTCATATTTCTTTAACAAAACATTAGCCATACATACATAAACAATGTAAAACAAACAAAATATGCTAGGAAGGAGGTATATAAGAAAAGGAATGAATCTGAAAGCAAGTATTAGCAAAGGGCAGGTTACATTAAACAGAGAAACTATATTTATTATTATATTTTATGTTCATTTCAGTCTATCTTGACAAAATAGCAGGCTATAAACCACCTATTAACAAATGTTTGCAAATTATTAAATTGCATAATCAAAATCTGTTATTTAAATTAGTCATAAAAGCAAAGCATCGATACAGAAAGCATCACTTGCAGTAAGCAATATTAGGTATCAAAAGTCTGTTCTGAAACCAGAACTAATCTAAATATTTGGACTGAGCCAACTCAGGAAGCCTCATTTGAAAAAGGCATTATAGATGGTCCTTGTTTAAAAAAAACCACAAGACTTTCAAGCAGTGGTAGGCTGCTGCCGGTGTAACAACCGGTTTAGTGATTGTGTGCTTCGCACATGTGAACAGCTTTCCAAAAAAACTTACCTGCTATGTTACTTCTGGGGAGTAACACAGCTGAGGAGTGACAATCCCCTCTGCTGTGCAAATCAGCCAAGAGGATATATATAAGTACAGCGTAGAGACGGGCAGGTGGGCCCACATGATGTCGGAGCGAACCGGTTTGCTGCCAGCTAGGGGTTTGCCTGAACCAGTCCAAACCGGGAGAATCCTGCCCCTGCTTTCAAGTCTAGACAGTCCAATTATAGATTCCTGAACCTTCTTCAGTATTACTCAAACTAGTAGAACATATGTTAGAGATCAGGAGTCCTTTCTACATCACAATTTCCTCTCACCAAAATTATACTTCATATTTGGAATACTTTGCATGATTATATGCATGAATTCAGTCTAGTGAACATTCGACTTTCCATTAATCCTTCCTTTTTTTGTGTATGTCAAATTCACTTCCATTTAGATTATTTTCTGATACTTCATTCCTTGGAACCTTATCAACATCCTAGTAATATTATATTTGTAATTAATGTGATTGTTTAAACTCAAAACAGGCTGAATCCATCAAATATTCTTTCTTTGGATGTTGAAAATGCCTATTATTTCTTGGACATTTTTGAGTGGGTACTGATTTACAATGGTTTCGCCAAACCTAGAATGACATGTTTATTAACTCTAAAGCACAAATAATTATTAATAGTTATTTCCTTGGTTAGATATGACACATTATATATCAGAACATATACATTGCCACAATTTATTTTTCTATTTAATTTGACTTTACAACTTCTTTCTTCAGGATTAGAAATCCTGAAAAAGTTCACAGATGAAGGCAGACGTTTTTGAAAAATGTAATATATGTAAAATATATATGTTATATCGACAAACATATATATTTCTACTTCTCAACGTATTTCAGTGACATGAGTCTGATATTCAGTCTGGTTATCCTATGAACTGATTTCCCTGGGTGTCATAATAAACTTGAGAACTGTAGGTTTGTGAGTTTAGGTCTTGTTCTGATTCCTTTATGTTAATATAAGAATTCCTAGGACTTTTTGTCAATCAGTAAATTTAGCATTATCTCCAGTTTTGGTACAAATGAACTTCATAAAGATATAGATCAGGGGTCTCCAACCTTGGTCACTTTAAGACTTGTGGACTTCAACTCCCAGAATTTCACAGCCAGCAAAGTCTTAAAGTGGCCAAGGTTGGAAACCCCTGATATAGATGATCTAGTATTTGTTAGTATTTGTGATAAGATAAACATGACTAGTTGAATTCTGAGGCTGATCCATATTTTAAGATTAATTTACAGAATTACAGAATAACAGATTGGAAGGGACTTTGGAGATCTTCTAATCCAACCCCTTACTCAAGCCTATATCATTTCAGACAAACGGCTGTCCAATCTCTTCTTAAAAACCTCCAGTGATGAAGCATCTGAATTGTCACACACTTGCATTAGACACTGGATATACTTGCAATAAATCACGTTACTCACGAATAGTGAAACACGGGGACAAGGTTTTAATGCAGGCTTCCAGATGACAAGTAGTAGTAACAGTCACAAGGAACTGTTTAAAGTCAGCGTGGAGAGCAATTGCCTCTCCACGTTGACTTTATACCCCACACCTCAATCAATGCATAATAATAGCACCGCACCCAATCCCACACCCATAAGCTCCACCCCGTGCCTAAAGTACATAATAGTGCGTCACCCCACAGCTAAGCCCACATGCCTCCACCCCGTGCCTAAACGCTCTGGAAACCCCTCCCTCAGCCCCTCATAGCAAAGCATTATAGAAATTCCCCAGGATCGGCAGCATCATTCTATGTGAGTCGCGACCCCTCCTTTTCCCAGCTGACGACAGAGCGCGCAGCCAATATGCCACCCCCCCCGACAGGAGAACAAGAAGCGATGGCCCTTCGTGCAGCAGGACACCATCACGCCAAAATGAGTGATGCACAGGAACGAAGTGCTGTGGAAATCACGGTGCTGCTGCTACAGCTTTGTCGGAATGGAGCATTACAGCCATAGCTCCCCTTGCTGGAATGGAACGCCATCCATTTGATCATGTATTGATGGGGATGCTACCATGTTCATAAGTGTGAAAACAGTCATAAATCACTTTTTAGGTGCTGTTTTAACTTTGAACGGTCACTAAAAATGAAATGTTATAAGTCGAGGACTACCTGTATTTCGTATTGTCCCTTTTGGCAGAAGCAACCTCAAGCAGGCTTTTCTTATAACAGGCCAGCAGTCTCTGATATCGACTGGAGAGAATTTCCCTCCCACAACCAATGCAAAAATAATTTCCCAGCTGTGTGATATTTGACGGGCTGTTTCAAATCACCCTGCAGCCTTTCAATTGGATCTAGATCCAGTCTTTTATGCAACCATTCCAGAGCCCTATACTTCTGTTTTGTCTTATTTTTTGCAGCCATTCCTTGGAGCGTTTACTGAAATGCTTAAAGTCACTGTCATGTTGCAAGGTCCACTTTCAGTTGAGCTTCAATGTTCTGACATATGGTCTCACTTACTGTATACACAAGAACCCTCTGGCATAATGAAGAATTCATATTGTGGTGATGAGCTGCCCTGATAAGCAAAGCAGTGTCAAACCATAAGTTGTCCACCACCATGCTTTATAGTTGATCTCAGGTCTTTTGAGTGAAATGCTGCCTTTAGTTTTCAACAAGCATGTCTTCTGATACTGAAGTTCAATATCCTTGCCTTATGTGTCCAGAGCACATTGTTCCACAACTCCTGGTCTTTGCTAGATACTCATGAGCAAGCATTAGTGTTACCCGAATCCCACATTGGGCAGAGCCAAGGGGCTGAACTATAAGACCTCCAAGGTTCCTTTTAACACTATGGTTCTGATTCTCTGTGGACAGGAAAGTCTTCCCCCTAGCACATTTCCAATGTAAATCTAATTTATGCAGTTTATTTCTCATAGTAGATCCATACAACTTGACATAGTAGTAAGCAGGGGTGGGATACGACAGGCTTAACTACCGGTTCAGGATTTATGAGCTTCCCTGCATGCTGTGAGCTGCTCGCCTGTTAATCGTCATTAGCATGCTAGGTGCCGAGAAGCAGCCTTTGAAACAGCCCTCTTTTTTTGTTTTTTTAACTGCAGCTGTGCCTCGTTCGGAAGCTGAAGTTGAAAAATCAGGAAATAAAAATCAGGTAAGAGCCCAGGTGGGCAAAAACATCAGTAGACATAGAACCGGTTCTATGTCTGCTGCTCTTCAGAGCTACCGGTTCTACAGAGGTGGACAGAACCAGTAGAAACCCACCCCTGGTGGTAAGAGTAATCTAGAGTTATCCATTTCATGTGATGAAATTCTGGGATACTTAAGAGATTTTTTTCAACATCTTATGATCTGCTCTGGGACTGAACTTGCTGGGACAGCCTGACCGTGGCAAACTGGCAGATATTTGGTAATGGAAGGATTATCTCCAATGGTTTGGCAATCCTTTTAAACCCTTCCTAGACTCATAGGCATCTATAACCTTCTTTCTGAAGACCTCAAAGAATTCATTTGATGTAGGCATGGTGATATCTTCAACAATAAAAAGCAAATCAAACTACATGTTCCCAATTTAAATAAGACAAATTCATTAGAGATCCTCTCTATTATTTGCACTTGATTCTAATTTTAGGTATTTGAGAGAGTGATAAATGTAAAGGTGTGTTTACCTTTCCCATATGCTAAATTTGCATTAACTTAAATTCAACAATGGACTACAAAATATAAATGGTGCAAGATATTTGCTATTAATGTAGTTGAAATAAAGATCAAAAATGTGTGTACAGTACGTTGAAATGTGTTGGAAAAAATAAAAAATTTCACTGGGGTACACTTACTTTTTCATATTTTAGACAGTTCCAGGTCCAAGGACAGTGCACTTGAAACAGCTGCACTTTTGTACTAAATCTACATATTTTGGGGAAAAAACTGCATTCCTCAAGGGGGAATAATTTGACAGTGTGCTGGGTACGAGTGAAGCAGATGATGAGTAAAACTAAAAACAAAAATGGTCCAGGAACTCTTTCTCCCTAGTATCTTCTTTCACCAGTCTTCCTAATATCCTTTTCTCTCCCTTCCAACTAGTAAGTTATAAAGAAATAACTAATTCTCATCAGAGAATCTGAGCTGACCTGAACTGTTTTGAAGCAGAATGTTGACATTTGACTTAGAGGTATCCTGAGATCCTAGGCTGCACACCCCAATATCATATTGTTGTCAAATCTTACTTATTTTCATTTAGCCAGGCATGTCCACCTATAGCAACTGCAAGACTTGTGGACTTCAACTCCCAGAATTCCTCAGTTTGCCACAAAGCAGATTCTGGAATACTGTAGTTAGATTGATCAGTGTTGAGAAAAAAACGCCTGCTCTAAAGCTGGCAACCTAAATTACAAAACTGGAAGGCAACCAGGTGGAAGCACTGCCAGGTTCAAATAAAGAGTAATATTATTTCAACAAATACACTGAAATTCTTAACACTGACTCGAATTCATGAGTTACTTACAAAATAATAGAGGTGGGACAAAATCAAAATAAATACATACCACAATTTTTCCAAGAGCCTAACTTACCACTATTTTTGTGAAACAAAAATCTGTATTGTCCTTTAGCACCCAAGAAACTGTATTTTCAGACTCTATCAGAAATCTGTGGAATGAAAAGGATGCCAGAACTCAACTTTCCTCTTTTATCCAACAGTTTTTTGAAAGTTGTTAGGTTTGGACAAGAAAGAGGGTCTTAACTTTTGGAACATTCTTTCTAAAAGGAATTCATTTCACGTCTTTGATAACAGCATTTTGGAACCTGTTCAGAATCTTGTTCTTCAAGAAGGTCTCAAACTACAAGCTTATCTTATTTAACCAAACACTTATTTCAATATGTTAAGTATATTTTATTGCTGCAATATTAATCCTTTACAATTCTGTTGTTTTAGATTTCCATGTGTTTTACTGCTGTAAATCTCCCAAAATTCTACAAAGAATTTCTGCGATGAAATATAACTCTTTCCAATGAATAAATA
This sequence comes from Hydrophis major, assembly GCA_033807585.1. Classification (NCBI taxonomy): domain Eukaryota; kingdom Metazoa; phylum Chordata; class Lepidosauria; order Squamata; family Elapidae; genus Hydrophis; species Hydrophis major. The sequence continues at coordinate 261,083,454 of CM066329.1, forward strand.
GTAAGTGATTCACAAATTACAGACCAATCAGTTTCTAAAGTCATTGCATATATGATAAGTCCTTGCCAAAAGCATGTCAAGTGGCAAGAAGAATTTATATTTTCCAAATGTCCAAATTAGTACAAAAGTTTCAAGATTAACAAGGCAATTAGTTTTCTCAAAATATTGCTGAATATTAGATCAGTAATTTTCTGTCAGCTTTCTAAGGAAGAGATTCTTAATAGTAAAAAAAAACAAAAAACACCTGCAATTAGTAAGCATTCCGCTTAAATTCCCCTTTCTTAATTTTTCAGATCAACCCCTATACTTTAGAGGAAGATTTAAAGTACTGTATAACAAATGCAAAATTAGTACAGGCTATAAAGTCTGTCCACTGAATTTTCACACCCATGATTTCTTATCTTTTTAATCTAAGCAGAAGTTTTCTACAATCATGGCATTTAAAAAATATTGGGGATATATTAAAAAAAATCTTCGAGCATTAACATAGTTCAGGGGTGTGAGAGCTGGTTAAAAAAAAAGTCTGAAAAAATCTGAAGTGAATAAGGTGCGCGAAGCGCATGTGCGCAAAGCGCACATCACGAGCACGAAGCGCGAAGTCCCTTAGGCCGGGGTCCAGCGCGCGCACGATCGAGCGCGCGCACGTGCACAGACTCTATGTACAGCCGTATGAATTGTCTTTGCAGTCAGTTACGCGGTACTACTTGCTTGGCTACGATGAGCGGTGGTTTGTCGGCATGTGCGAATGTAAAGCTACTGAAAAAAGGTTTATTTCCGTGGTTTTCCGTTGTAAGAATACTAGCTAACTTCAGTTAACGTTAGCGCGGCTCACGTGCGAAGTTTATGTGCTTTTCTAGGGACAATTATGCCTGAGCTGAGAACTGAAGTGTTCCGCTTTTCTGAAGAGCGAATTTCCGACTCTCGGATCTCGATCTGATGGGGGAAAAAAAACGCGGAAAATGTAGATTGGTGTTTGAGGGAAAAAATCGGAATTCCGCGTAAAATCGGAGATTTCACAGCCCTGATAATTGTTTCATGAATAAATTAAATTTTAAAAAGACGAATTGACTGCAAGAGGTTTGTCACTCCTGAAATAATTTATCTTTTATTTTCTTCCAAACAATAATATAATGTATAGTTTTATCTGAAAGTATTAATTCAACTTCAAAATAATTAAATTAAAAGAAGCGGAAGAGCCAGATCTTCCAAAATAGGTTTCAAGGATAGAACTATTAAATAGAAAAATAATAACACAGGTAGTCCTCAACTTACAACCACAATTGAGGCCAAAATTTCAATTGTTAAGCAAGATAGTTGTTAAATGAGTTTTGCCCCATTTTATGACCTATTTATGCAGTTAAGTGAACCACTGCAGTTGTTAAGTGAAAATTGTGCTCTTACTGAAAATCCATCTTCCCCACTGACTCAGAAGATCACACAAGATGGACACATAATGCCAGGACATTGCAACAGTCATAAGTACATGCCAATTGCCAATCATCCAAACTTTGATAACATGACCTTAGGGGTGCTGCAACCATCACAAGTGTGAATATTGATCATTCACTTTTTTCGGTGTCACTGTAATTTAATTTAATGAACAGTCATTAAAAGAATGATTGTAAGTCAAGGTCTACCTGTATTTGACTGCATTTTCCCAGTTTAAATTATTTCTGAAGGTAAGAAAGTCTGAAATCTTACACAAGTCCAACATTTAAGAATGCCTGAAGTTTTCAAAAATTGTTTGAAAAAGCTCGGTCATTTAATATATATGGCTCAACAGCATCTACAAACAATTCCAGAAACAGTGCTGCATAGCCATTCTATCTCTGTGAGTGAGTAATGGAAACTTAGCAAAGAATTATTAGTAGTATTAGTAACAGCAGCAGCAATAATAATTTAGTTTCATTAAAAACTAAAGGCTGGTATCACAAATTTATTTAAGAAAAAAAAAGAAATCAAACACACACAAATCTAATTCTTATTTCTCTGAACAATGCCCTCATTACCAATCATGGAATGGAATTATGTCTGTACAGTACATAAAAGAATTTCAAAATTATACATTATATAATGTATACTGTCACCCAGAGTCACCTTGTAGGAGAAATGGGTGGCATAGAAATTTAATAAATAAATAAATACATACATACATACATACATACATACATAGTGAGAAGAAACACTGTATCAGACATGTAATAAGAGCGAGCTATGGCCTTATTTAATGTACAATTGCAAGGGAAATAAAAGTCTTTACAATCCCTTTGGGACTGTAATCAGGTTGCAGGAATTCTGCAAAACTGTCTCAAAATTCACATCTGCAGTCCAAGTGAATTTTTTATTGAAAAGAATCATGGGACAACAACAAGATCAGTGATAAAGAAGAAATTACTAACTGAGAGATGGTGATAGAAAAAACAGACTTGGAGAAGAATCCTACATTCTTTGCAGATTGCTCTAACACCTAAATGAGTTATGCTGTCTGTCACCACTGAGACCCTAAATGTATTTAGATCTGCAGCCTTGATAGATGCAGGCAAACGTGTGACACAAATGCACTGCTAGCATGCAACCACCTGTTACAGAAACAATTTAACTTCCGATTCTACCTTGATTCTCCAAATTTGATCACGTTGGTTAGCACTGGGACACTCTGGAATCTTTCTCACAAATCATAATAACGAGGGTGGGGGTGATGGAAAGATCAATAAGAAGACAAGAAGTATCAAATTACCTGACTTTGGAAACGGTCAGCCCATAATTACACTCGTATAATGGCAGCATTTTCTATCCCTTCAGCCACTCTTTTCTTTCCACTGATAGCTTATCAGGCTGTTTGTTGCTTCAGAAAGACACACAAACACTAGATAAGGGTTTCAAGGTTTATAGACGGCGGGTGGACTGTAGGGCAGAAATTCTAACTTGAAACAATTTTAAGGGTTTCTTCCTGTGCTTGTGGGCAGGGCAGTTCCCTACAACTTTCCAACAGACCTGCCTCAAAAAAGTACAATATACAATGAAGTCACTCTTCTCCACAGACATTCCTTTAAACATTTGCAGACGGCCCGAAGGAACACTTTTTGCCTGACTTTCTGTCATCTAGAGGAGAAAGGAGCTGCTCCCAAAGCATGCTCACCCAGAATAGTTTCCATGAGAAATAGGGAATATAATGTAGCTCATACTTTACAGATTTGCAAACTACTGCTTTAAAGAACTCACTTGCTGCAGCAAAACAGTCTTGCCATTTTAATCCAGACTTATCTATCAACCTAATTTAGCACATATATTGTGCTAATGATCACAGTTTCTGCCAAGGGAGGGTAGATCCCTCTATTTAGATGCAATTGTTTGTTCCTGTCTTTTTTTTTTACGGCAAAGAGCTAGAAAAATCCAAGTGAATCAAGAAGAAATAAAGGATAGAATTGGGACAGAATGGGACAACTTGCCACAGCCAACTCTCGTGGCCAACACCATGGGACAACTCTCCCTGGCCAACTCTCTGTAAGACAATTTATCAATTCAATTTGATTATATAAAATAAATTAAAAATGTTTTATTTTTTGTCACTCAGATTTAATTTTGTCCCTCTTTTTGCATCTTTTCTTTAATGATTCTATTCCATCATTTCTTTTGATTATCCTGCAATGAGTTGTCTCACAGAGAGTTGGCCATGGCAAGTTGTTCCATCTCAAGTTGGCTTCAGCAAGTTGGCCATGGCAAGTTAGCTATGGTGAGTTGGCCATGGCGTGTTGGCCGCAGCAGATAGTAATAGACCGGGGGGGGGGGGAGGAAGTCTGATTGACAGACCAGCATGTAGGATTAATAGATTAGTGAAAATGCTGTTAAAGTTGCAAACAGAATGTTGCATTACTGCAAGAATGAGTTGCACTGTAAAAGTTGAAAAAGTCTAGGCCAGCTGGCTGGGGACTTCTGGGTATTAAAGTCCACACATTTTAAAGTTGCCAAATTTGAAAAGCACTGCACTAAATTAAACAAAGCTGTGGAATTTAGCCATACTAAAATCTCACAATTTTGTAATTAATTGAGCTGCTTTTGCAAATTTTACCAGCTGCAAAAAAATAATAAATGAACAGTTGATTTTCAATTTTCTGCTGTTTTAAACTGTTCCAGTTTTGATGCGTCTTTTGACTTAAACAGACTTCTCAAATACCAACATCTATTCATTCAATGTCCAACTTGAAGCTCTCATTTACTGATTTTATTGCACCCTCTTCTCAAATAAAGCCAAAGGCTTAAGACATAAATTTCCTCCACCAGTACTATCCTCACAAGAATGCTTTGAAATTACAATTAAATACATGTGCTAATAATTCAAGATCTATTTCAGTCTAAATATTCTCGCATAATTCGATTTGAATGAAAATGTTTACCGTATATACTCGAGTATAAGCCGAGTTTTTCAACCCATTTTTTGTGCTGAAAAAACCACCCTCGGCTTATACTCGAGTCAGATTCCCCTCTGAAAAAAAAATGACCCACCGCCATGTGAGAATGCTCAGACACGAAATCTATCCAACCGAAAATAAGTGTCTGGGGGGGGGGATTTTAACAGAGGGAAGATGTAGGGAGAAGGCAAAAGCGACGGAAGATCCTTCAGGGGAAACTGAGGGGGAGACTCACCCTTGGTCCAGATGAGCCCCCTTCCCCTTTCTCTAGGCTGAGAAAACAACGCGAGCCAAGGTTGCTTCGGCTCCACTCAGCTTCGTTTCCTCAGCTCCAACTGCTTTCAGTCCACTCGGGAGGAGGAGGAGGAGGAGGTGGTGTGGCGGCTCTCTCCCTTGCAAGAAAAAAGCAAGAGCCATTCTTATGATCTCTCCCTCTCTCTCTCTCTCCCCGTAATACAGTCAAGCCCTTTCCAGCACGCGGGATCCGCCCCCGCCGCTTTGCACCTTGCAAATGCAAAAACCCCAGGATTTTGCATTTGCAAAGTGCAAAGTGGCGAAGTGAGTGTGTGTGTGTGTGTCTGTCTGTCTGTCTGTCTGTCTCTGTGTGTGTGTGTGTGTGTGTGTGTGTGTGTCTCCCTTCCTCGCACCAGCGCGCCTTCCTTCCACTGCTACGCGTTTGGGCTGCTTTGTGCCCCCTCCCTCCCCGGCTGAAACTGCAGACGGCTGCTCCGGAGGCGAGCGCAATAGCTCCCATACAACAGGCGGGTAAAGGAGCCGCTCGCCACCAAGTCGAGCAACTTGAAGCTCGGCGGCGCTTTGCAAGAAGAGCGAGAGAAGGAGGTGAGGCGTGGCCCGGCTCGGCTCTGCAAAAGGCTGCGCCTGCAATGCCACCCCAGACGCTGAGCGAGGCTGACTAGCAGCGCCCGGGCTGTTCGGGACTCGCTGTCGGAACATGCGAAGGCAGCCAGAGCAGATCGAGGCATGCGGCGGCGGCGGTGGGGTCTTTCCAGTTAGGATCCAGGGGTGGCAGCTGCCCGGGCGTCCTCCTCTCGGCTTTCGGCCGGCCGTTTGCAGGGCTCAGCGAGTCATGTCGGGCTTCGGGCCAGTCTGCACCAGGAGTTGCCCCGCCGCTGCGCACCGGGGAAGTGGTGGCCACTCACCTTCGCTGCAGTCGGAGCTCTTCGGGGGTGCCCCTCGTCTCTGTCTGACCTCGCGGTCTCTGCCGTCGCGGCTGCGATCGTCTCCCATCAGGGCGCTCGTCTGGAGGAGGCGGCGGTGGCTTGCAGAGCCTCGGCACGAACCCCCTTTCCCCGCACTCCCCCCCACACACCCCTCTGGCAGCAGCAGGCGGAGAAAGCCCCGCTTCCCCCTGGCCTGTCTCGGGGAGAGGAAGCGAAGGGCCCCATCTCGGCTCCCGTCCTTCTCAGATACCTCTGGGTTTTTTTCCCCCTTCCAACTGGACGATGGCGATGTCCTTGAGCAAGTCTTAAAATGCTGGTGATGAGGGGCCTCCTGGCTCCCCAAAACACCTTCCTGGATACCATAGCAACCCGCTTTGATGGCACGCGTGAGTTGGCTTCCCACTCTTTTTTTTTAACTCTCCTCCTCCTCCTCCTCCTCCTCCTCTCCTCTCCCCTTGTTGTCTGGTCTTCCCTAAGGAAACTCGAGGGCTCACACTTCCAGTTTTTTCTCCCTGTCTTTCTCCCTGTCAATGATCTTTTCTTCCCTTCCCTTCTCTCAGCCCCATCCTCCTTCACCTTTGTCACCACAATCCAGAACAGATGAAGTTTGTACTTCTCAAGAAAGGTTGGATGTTCCTTTTGAGGAGGGAACCTAGTGTGACATCTGTATGTTAACCTACTACTGAGCCATGGCATGTGTGCACATGCAATGGAGGCATGAGGGAGAGCTGTGAAAGAGATGGTGGCTCTCCAAAACAGGATGTACATACAGCACATACACATGCTTTTTTCTTGCAAGGGAGAGAGTGACTCCTGCCTCCCACTGTCATCATCATCATCTTTTGGGTTAGTGAATCAATTAAACCTTTCATGATAGTGAGATCGTTTCCCAAATTTCCCTTAAATCAGGGAAGAAATCAGAAACAAATCTTTGGACTGAGAATAAGCCTGTTCCTATGATGCCATTTTTGTTCACTGCAGTGTGAAAAGTGTGAAAAAACACACTTCTTTTTCTTCATCTTCTTGTTCCCTATTTACTGGTCTCTTTCAAAGAGGAAATTGTGAACATCAAACTTATTCTCAACTGTCCTAGTGAAAGTTTTTATTGGTATCTATTTTTATTTTTGAAATTTACCAGTGGCTGCTGCATTTCCCACCCTCGACTTATACTCGAGTCAATAAGTTTTCCCAGTTTTTTGTGGTTAAATTAGGTGCCTCGGCTTATATTCGGGTCAACTTATACTCGAGTATATACGGTAATTTCCCATGTAAAATCCCAGAAATTGCAGCAAGGACTTGGTATTAACTGAAACGTATTTAACTCATCTGTTCTTGTTCAATAGAGGTAGAAGAAAACAGGAAAGGAGATAACCCCACTTCTAACCTGAAGCAAGAACTTCAGGCTTCTTCCACTTCTATGGAAAAAAATCTACTTTCTTCAGTCTTAAACTCTGCTATTCAAAAATAACAATAATAAAACACAGTGACTTTCCATCAACTCCATCTTTAGACAGAGAGCAAAAATAGCAGAGCCCAGCACTTTCTCCATTGTGCAAAAGTGCCTGCTGGTAGGCCAAAAGTGCACAATCAGCAGAATGTAGCCAAGAAGGCCTTGTGGCCAAGAGAGGGGAACAATACGAGAAATGGTAGAAATTGTATTACGGGAAAAGCCCACAGATCTCCAGAGGTAATGGAACATTGCAGAAGTAAGCGGCAGCTTCAAGCTTGCCTACAAAGCAGCTTGACTCTGAAAATCTGACATATCTTTACAAATTAGGAATACAAATTAATAATACAATACAGGTAGTCCTTGACTTATGAAACATAACTGGCCCCCAAATTTCTGTTTGTTAAGTGAGTTCTGCCCCATTTTATGACTTTCCTTGCCACAGTTGTTAAGAGAATATCTGCAGTTGTTAAGTTAGTAACACAGTTATTAAATGTATCTGGTTTCTCCATTGACTTTGCTTGTTACTAGGTCTCAAAAGTCTGATCACATGATTCTGGGATAGTGCAACTGTCATAAATATGAGTCAGTTGCCAAATGTCTGAATTTTGATCGCGTGACCATGGGTTTGCCGCAGGGCCATAAGCGTGAAAAACGGTCATAAGTCACTTTTTCAGTGTCGTTGTAACTTAGAGGGGTCACTAAATGAACTGGACTACGTGTATATTGCTTAGCAGATTTGACAGAAGACCCCTTCCATACCTCGGCGAGTATCAACACTCGGAAGGAAAGTCTGCCTGGCAAACCAGAAAACTGAGGCTGATTGTGGAGAAGTCACTGCCAGAAGAGATAGCCAAGAAAGCAGAACAGACTGATGGACCTTAGGACTTGAGCCCTCTCCAAGCTCTTCTCACCACACTGACTGAGATACCACGTGACCTGAATTTCAGCAGGCAAAGCCAGGATGGAAACTAGGAGGACCAACACACAATTTCTCAAGGTCACAATGGGAGTTAAACTCACAAGATCTCTCTGGATGTATTACTAAATCTCATCATGCGTTATTATAGTTATGTACTATCATAACCAAGGACTGGTTCTCAGTAGTTTATTTTACAGGTAGTGAGTGCTTGGTTAATGACCATTCGTTCAGCGACTGTTCAAAGCTACAAGGTAGTGAAGGAGAAGACCTACAGCTGGTCATTGAAGCTGCAGCTGTGGCAGCATCCCCATGGTTACATGATCGCTATTTGGGTGCTAAGCAACCAGCCTACAATTACATCACAGCATCACACGGTCATGAGATGACCATTTGCAATCTTCACTGCCCGCTTCCAACAAGTAAAGTAGATGGGGAAGCTAGAGATTGCAAATGGCAATCAAATGGTATCACGCTGGCACTGCTATCGTAAGTCAGCACAATCATGTGCTGACCATGTTGCTTAGTGACAGATTTCCCACTCCCAATTATTGTTAACCAAAGATTACCTGTAATAAAAAGCACTGTCATAACATTCCAAAGAAAATCAACTTAATAAACTGCTATAAGCTCGACAGCAATTAAAATTAACCCTTGTGACATTGGAAGAGTTGGAGAATGCTGGATGTGGACTTACATCACAAGGAGCAGCGCCAAGAGAAGAACTTGAGGGAGAATAATTACGATTTGTTTAAATTTTAACTCTGGGCCAGGAAGTCAGTTCTCTAGCCTAGTGTGATGAAAGAAAATCCATAGGCCCTTCCAAAATGTCTGGAAGTTCAAGATTCAGGATTCAACAGTTTTATTCAGAGCCATAATAATTACACCAATGCACCTGGAAGTGAGATAGAGCAAAACTTCAAACTGTGTCTACCAGGTTCACCTGTTGAGGCCTTTCAGCCCCCAAGGCAGTTGGTCACCACCAAGATTGTTCTGTTTGCCTTGGCACTCCTTTGAATGGTCGTGCAAATGTCAGAAATTTGTGACAAAGGCGCAAACAGGGAACCTGAACTATTGATCTCTCTGTAACTATGGCCAGAGTCTTCCTAGAAGCAATAAGACAGTACAAGCGCTATTGTGTTGTTTTCTGCAACTTGATATCTAGAAATTCTGAGGAGATACCTCAAACATATATTTGAGGGCGAAAGTCTGATACTTTTTAGCTTATCTTTTACCAGCAGAAGATCAGGGGAGATGAGTCCACAATTGACAGGTTGAATGTACTACCTTAGTCTCACAGCCAACAAGTTGCTGTCCCCGATGAATTGGCTTAATGACAGGAGTGCTATTTGTAGGGTGGTTTCAAGACCCAGCTGCCTACTATTATAAAACATTACAAAATTAAGTTTACCTCCTCAGACACTAACTTTGGCTCCACTAGATCACATAAATTTAATAAACTATTATGCTGACCTTCCCTGGGAATATATATACTTTTCCTGTCAGCTCTATCTACAGGGACCATGATTGCTGGCTGGACTTAACATAAAGTATCTTTCTGGTTGCCAAAAGTTGGATCTGATAGTCTTTTCCTGTTTAGGAGGGAAAACTTCTGAAATCTGTAAAAAGACTTTGCTACATTATCAATTCAAAAAAGAAGAGCTTCATGTGAGCATTCTTCATTTGTTCCAAAGCAACTTTTAATGAGTTTTCATAGCTCTAGCAAAGAGGGCAATAGATATTCCTGCTCATGCTGCAATTGGTTCTATGTGCTGCACGATGTCAACATTGGTTACTCTTTATCCCTTCTAATCCAAAGGAATGTTGGAAAGGAATTATATGTAAAGGGAGTCAGGACAACTGTTCATCAATACAATAACTCTCTGAAAACTGAAAAAGGCAATAGGGCCAAATTCCGTGTGGAGGGAAGAGCCAGCAAAAGAAAGGTCAGGTGAGAAATGGTCTATATCACACTGAAGGTTGTGTAGAAGATTATTCCTACAATATATCCCTATGGGAGTGCCCATTAGATAATGTTTTGGAATGTTTTTGACCTCGTTCTAAGTCCTCTCTCTCTGCCCACCTACTCACATTATCCACAGCAGAGCATAGGTAGCTATCAATTTTTCCCCCAGCACACATATACATAAAACTACTAGTACAAAGTTAGAGATAATTCCAGCATCTATGCTGTGCATGCTTTCCAATCTTGTTTTAGTGGAAAACAATTACCTCAGTGTATTTATTTAGCTGTGTATGCACACAGTATTTTTCCGTTGTATCTGAACCAGACTAGAAAAGAAGAAGTAGCTAATAAGTTTACCGACTTTCATTCAGACACAGTTTTGGGTTTACTTCACTGATTCGCGGAACTCTTAAACTAGGGGTGTCCAACACAAGGGCCGTGGGTCAAATCCAGCCCGTGATGTGCTCGGATCTGGCCCATGGAGCATCCTGAAAAATGTAAGGGGCTGGACTGTGTGGCTTTGGTCTACCCAATGTGAAGAGGAAACATCAGACCAGCGTGGCTTCAGCCTGGTCTACCCAATGCAAAGAGGAAACAGGCCAGCAGTTTTGTGAATGGCATCAAGCTGGCCACGCCCACCCAGTCAGCCACACTCAGTGACTGGCATCAAGCTGGTCACGCCCACCAAGTCAGCCACACCCAGTGGGTGGTGTCAAACTGGTCACGCCCACCCAGTTGGCCACACCTACCCAGTCAGCCACACCTACCTGGACCCCCAAAGTCAACCACAGCCTGATGCGGCCCTCAATGAAATTGAGTTTGACACCCTTGTCTTAAATTCTCTAACTGAATACCATCAATTCCATGGCACTCTAGCCATCCAACTCACATGGTGACTCCAGGTGACGTACAGCATTACCTAAGCAAGCATATCCACCATATGATTCTGGAGGGAAGCTGAGATATAAATCTAACAAATAAATAAAAAATAAACAATCCTAAAGTCAAATATCTATAAATACCCAATTATGTAAATCTATATTCATCCTGTAGGATGGATTTGAAAGAGAATACCTGAGATTCAAGTAATGCAAAGTTTCTGATTATATGACTTCACTCCAAATCCTGGCTAAGATCAAATGTAATATCTGTACTTATTGGTGCTGTCAGATTATCTGAATTATTCCACAACAGAAAAGATGTGAGAAGACAATGAATGTTATGTGCTTTTCATCAAAGGTTATATGTTTCCACCTATCAGAGATGCTGCAATGGGAGATTTCCCACATCAGTAGGAAATTAAGCCACAGAATTCTCTGAGGCTTTTTTCAATCTCTGATTCTAAAATGAAATTCAAAAAATTAACCAAATTTACTGAAAATTATGCTGTTATAGTCACACTGACATGTATCATTTGAGTTTTTTTACCTTAGACATTAATTAATTAATTTATTTTATTTGTGTATTTATTTGTCCATCTATTTCACTTTTATTATTTTTATACGGTGCCAAAGACAGCAACCTGTAAAAACAATAAAGGTGGGATATAAGTAAATATATTTAAATTGAACATATAAATATCCAACACACTTTCCTCCTCCTATTTTTCCCACAACAACCATCCTGTGAGGAGGGTTGGACTAAAAGAAGGAGAGAATGGCCTACATCACCTAGCTGGCTTTCATAAGATGGGACTTGAACTCGCTGCCTCTTGCTTTCTAGCCTGGTGCCTTAACCACTAGACAAACTAATAAATATTTTGGCTTTGGTTTAAGTATGGTCCTCATAAGTATGGTCTTCTTAATGCCATAGATATCATTCTTTCAGCATGTTTTTAATCTCTAAAAAAAAACCCAATGTGGTCATTTTATTCCATAGTCCAATTTGCTGAGCTGTAAAATATACCCACCCAGTTTGCTTACAACTCCCAGAATTCTGCAATCAAAATCCAGAGCTCCACTCTTCCTTTTCAAGGGGTCTCTAATGATCCTCATTGCAAACAGAGTAGAAACCTTCCTGAAATAGCAGGTTTTCAATTCTCTAACTCCACCCAATGCTTTTTGTTGGATGTTGATGCTGCATATTTGGAAGCGAGATCACATGAGAACTGAACTATGTTTAGGGAAGTTCCTTCTTTTCAAAAATAGCCGTCCTTTCACTGAAAACACAGCCCAGAGTACAGAAAGTTCACATGCTGATTTTAAAAACAGGCAAGGCCCCATCCAACTTGTCCCTCTCCACCAATCCAGCGAAAGAATGCTGCTTTTCTAATGTCACAGCAAATACACTGAAGCCATGCAGTCTGGTTTTAGACTTACTGAATGCTGCCAAGGTCATTAGCTGATCGGCTGGCTGAAGAGAAGCAAGAGGAGCCCATAGGAACTCCTAGACATAACTTATTGCCTGTTTTAATTTCAAAGCCATGTGAGTCACAACGTGGTTTCGAGCCCCCACTCCCCGAACTTAGCCCGTAGCAGCTGTACTAGGCAGGGCAAGGTTAGCCCCCTTCTGCTCATTCATTAGAAAGATTGGATCACATTACTGTCAGGCATCATTCCCTTGTGGATCAGCTGACCTTCCCCACACTGTTAGAGCCTGGCTCTTGTTTGCACCAGACCCTCTACGGCTTTGTGAGAAATTCCCAGGAGAAAAGTGGGAAGCTGGCACCTTGCCTACAACTTAAAATTATTTAGTTCATCAGTCCCTGGCAAAAGGAGAAGAAAACAAAACAAGATTGTGATAGACTTCTGTGATGGAAAAAGACAGTTTAACTCTTCCTTGCAAAGCTCTGGTTGCTTTGCTCACTTACTGGATTTCAAAGGACCAGCTGGTTTTGCCATACTGTTCCTCCCTATCAGTACTATCCCTATCCCTGTCAGTACTATCAGTCATTGCTGACAAGCTTCCCACCCCAGTTAGCTTGCAGAGTCCAGATTTTGCAGGAAAAAGAGTAATTTAGACTTCACCTCTGAGGTTTATTAAACCCTGGCACAGTACATCCATATTAAACTGAGGAAGTCCTCTATCTGAAACCATGCACAGCAACTTCTCTATTGAAGACAATTCTGAGTTTTTAGCTTATACTGCTCAGGACACTTAAGAGTAGCAGAGAGAACCCTGACCTTGCATCATGAATGTTACTATATATTAAAGACCCAGAGATTCCTCAGTTTTGAAAACCAACCATCTAAGAGAGTAAATCTGATTTTCAAATCTGATTTTCTTTTTAATAGGTATATTTTACCTGAAAGATGGATAGAATGAAATATCTCAGGGGGAAAAAAGGTAAAGGAAAAGATTCCCCTCGCACATATGTGCTAGTCATTTCCGGCTCTAGGAGGCAATGCTCATCTCTTGTTACAAAGCCAAAGAGCCAGCGCTGACCGAAGACGTCTCTATGGTCATGTGGCCAACATGACTAAACGCCGAAGGCACACGGAACACTGTTACCTCCCCACTAAAGTTATTTTTCTACTTGCACATTTTGCGGCAAGAATACGTTATAAAAATTGATGAGGCCTAGAAACGCCTGGAGGTCGGCCTTATTCCGGGGTCTGGGAGCGTTTTTTATTGCTCTCAATTTGCTATCTGTAGGGTGAATACCCTGACTGTCAATTAAGTACCCTAAAAATTCGACACGATCTGTGCACAGTTTACACTTATTTTTCTTCACCTTAAGGCCTGCATCTTGGAATTTTTGGAGAACCAGTCTTAAGCGATCCCGTAAAATTTTTGAAGTAGGGGCAGCAATTAGCACATCGTCAAAGTAGGGGACAACGCCTTTAATCCCTTGTAAAAGTCTTTCCATTAGGCTCTGAAAGATCCCTGGGGTTACACTCACTCCGAATTGGAGCCGCGAACATTTAAATGCACCTTGGTGTGTTACGATTGTCTGTGCCTGTGCCGTTTTTTCATCAACCGGCAATTGCTGATAAGCCTGAGCGAAGTCTAGTTTAGCGAAGACTTTTCCGCCCCTCAGGGAATGGAGGAGGTGTTGCACCACCGGCACCGGATATGGGTTTTGCTGTAGGGCATGGTTCAGGGTGGCTCGGTAGTCCCCACAAATTCTAATCGAACCATCCAGCTTAATGGGTGTCACGATTGGGGTCTCCCAGGGAGAGTGATCGGTTGGCTCTAACACTCCCTGGGCTATTAACTTATCAAGCTGTTCGTCGATTTTCGGCTTTAGTGCGAACGGAACTCGACGAGGCTTAAGGCGGATGGGAGCTATTTTTGGATTAAGGCGAAAGGATATCGGGGTCCCCTTGTACTCGCCTAGCTTTTCTGCGAAGACGTCCTTGAATTCATGGACGAGGCCCTCCTCCCAGTCACTGCCGCCGATTCGGTTAATGCCTGCCACTTCAATGCCGAGTGGTGCGAACCATTGGAGGCCTAACAGGCTAGGCTGGTCCTTGTCGATCACAGTCAGGGGTAAGTACGCTGTGCGGTTTTTGAACGAAACTCGGACTCAACTGGATCCCACGACTGGAATCCGGTTCCCTTGATAGTCTTTAAGTATGAGTCTTTGGAATTGAAGGTCTTGCCGCCGAATAGTAGGGATGAGTTGCTTGAGGGTCTTCCAGGAAACCATCGAGAGAGACGATCCCGAGTCAACTTTCATTTGGCAGGGCTGATTTTCGATGGCCACTTTAATTTGGATTTTCTTGGCATCCAAGGAAGAGGCGTGACCGATAGTGATAGTTTGGTGAGCCTCCTCTCGCCTTGTTAGGCGATTCATGGGTCGGTTTCTATAGGAGTGGTTTACTGGTTCTCGCCTTACAGGACGATTTCCTGTCGATTGGCGATAGTTGGCCCCCTTCGAGGTCTGGCTGGGTCTTAGGAGACTTCTACAGACCCATCCGATATGGCCTTGTTTCCTGCACTCATGGCAGAGCGCGTCGCGGAACTTGCATTCGGACCGGTAATGGTTGGCCCCGCAGCCAGCGCATGGTTGCTGGGACTTGGGGTAATGGTCCCGATTGGACCACAGTCGATGGACCTCTTCTTCGTCACTGTCTGATGACGAAGAGAGCTCCTCATGGTGGGCTGTCGGAAGCTGTCCTTCTGACTTAGGTGAAATGTTGCAGGCTGGTTGGTGTGTCGGAGTGCAGTTTCGGCGCAGTTGGGCAGCCGACTTCTTGGTTGCCTCTGCTGCAGTCGCATCAGCGATGGCATCGGCAAGGCTAATGTCGCCTTTTGCCATTATTTTGCTCAGCACATTTAGCGCATCTAATCCCAGAACTACTCGGTCTCTCAAAGCCTCTTCCAGGTCAGCGAAATTGCAGAGGCCTCGCAAGTTTCGGAGGTCTGCAACGAAATCGGCAACGCTCTCTCCTTTCCGCTGGTTTCTTTGGTAGAACTCGTGCCGTCTTACGAGCGTAGGTACGGTTGGTGCATAGTGGGCCCTTAGTAGGGGTTCAAGGATGTCCCAGTCCATAGCCAGTTTTGCTAGTGCCTTGGCCATCTTGAATACGGTTGGCCCACAATGCGTTAGGAATACCGCCCGTTTCTTCCCGGTTGTGGCATCCTTCAGACTATTGTTTTCCAAGAACATTTGGAAACGATCCATGTAGGACTCCCAGTCTTCTTGCGCTGGGTTGAACGGAGCGGGTGGTACTACGCCGCCGGACATGGTTCCGCCGTTGTGCATTTCAGCCACGTGCTCGGTTGTCTTCTTCAATGTTTTAGTCAGCTCTGATGTCTCCACATCCAATCCTTGTCGCCAGTGTTAAGTGTGGAGCATGGGTGTGAAGAATGGAGACGAGCTGGTGAAACAGTGAACTTCATCTCTTTATTTACATGGTGTGACAGCTCAAACTCAATGGCTGCTATAGCCTTCCTTATATAGGCAACTTATTAACTATTCAACCAATAGCAACCTGGGAGCGCTAGCTCCGTTAACCAATGAGAACGGCCTGCTAATGGCCAATCAGATTCTCCTGAACGGACCAATCTGATCTCGCCATTTAACAGCCAATCAGAAGTGCAGGGCCAGAACCCTGCACTTGACTTCAAGCTCTAGATAACTTTATTAAACATTTATTCATTCACAACACATTTACTTTCAAACTGCTAGATTGACAGAAGCTGGGACAAGTAAGGTGAGCTCACTCCGTTTTGTGGTGCTAGGAATTCAAACCGCCAAATTGCCGACCTTTCTGATCAACAAGCTCAGTGTCTTAGTCACCGAGCCACCACGTCCCATATACAAGCAGTGAGCAGCTAACCAAAATCGTTCAGGAATCAGGAATATTCAGGCATTAATCATTACTGAGTCATGGATTCTCATTCAGTAGCCTTAGACATATAGCTAAACCACAGCATTCAAATTTGAAACGGATAAAATGTTTTGGATTTGATATGGACAACTTCACTATACAATAGGTGGATAAAAATGCCAAATTCAGTCGAACAATCTGGCAACCAGCCATAATAATAACAACACCCAGTGAAGCATGACCTTGATGTGATTGCGGGCTTGTTGGCTCTGAGGAAGATGACAGCTATTCCAGAGGTATAACCATAGTGAACAGGCCTTATAAGTAGAGCCAGACAAAGAATGTCTCAGCCATATTCAATGGTGATATATAATTTAGAGAAACCCATTGCTGGGGTCGACTGCTCTAGGTGTTGGAGTTCCTGGACATCTGGGGACAAATTGTCTACAGCAGGGGTTCCCAACCCACCCAGCTGCAGCCCATTGCATTATGTCAGCCTTTTGGAATCGGGTCTTGGAAGCTGCTGGCAAGTACATGCGCTCCATTTACTCAAGAGGCGGGTGTGCATGCCCACCATTTGCATAAATGGAGCTGTGTGCATGCACTTGTTGGTCACTCACACAGAACTATTCCCTCCCCCTCCACTATGCAAAGCTGTAAAGATTGGGGAACTTTGGGCTACAGGAATGTTGGTTGAGCAACCAGGGCCAGTAGCTGCAGGTGGATTATCTGTCACAAATATACAAAGATTGAAAAGAAATAAATAATGATCTATTATTATAAATCAAATCCAAGGAGAATATCCAAAAAGAACACCCAGAATCAAAAATAACAGAACAGAAGCTAGCAGATCTATGTTGATTTACAATACAAAATAAATTATTCAGAGAAGCAGAAGTGGAAGAACTGCAAAGGTCTATCCAGGGCAAAGAAATCAGTCTTGCCACAAAAATTAGTTCAGACTGTAGGCGCCAAGCCAGGAAGAATTGGTTAGAAGAAGCTAGTATAGCTACTGAATAATTTTCATTCCCAAAGCAGGCACCCTGCCCTCTGCCTTCCCCTCAGAAAGAACAAAGCTCTCTAACAAAAAAAAAAGAATCAAAACAAACAATAACTAAGCATTTATAACAACACAAAACAACAAATTGAAGCTTGTTCCAAAGAAACAGCCAGCACAAGTATTAAAAATGCAATACTGTAACATCAAATATTAGCACTGGCTCACTGCAAGAAACAAATCAACTAACGTACAACATGGCTGCAGTTGTAAGTGAGTATCTGGGGTGCAAAATTAACAAGCAAGAAAAAAAAATCACAAACAGTGCACCACCAAAATGGAAGATCAGGTTGGAAAATAAGATCAGCATGCTAAGATCTAATGCAAGCAAACCAGAACAGATGGAAACAAAGATGGTGAAGAACAAGAAGATCAAAGAATACCTGAACAAGTAACATCCCCTAGAAACAAGGAAGATTAAGGAAGCACTGGAAATAATAAAGCAGCAAACAGCTATAGTCAAGAAGATAAGCTGATACGAAGCTTGAATTGCACACCATAGGAAGAATCTCCAATTTCAGTTGAGTCAGAAATGTTTCTGCCAATTCATCAATGGAGAGACTATGATGAATCAGTAAACAAAGAAAAAAATGCAATTCTGGATGCAGACACGGGACAAGCCAAAGAAAAACAATAAAAACCCAGCTTAGATAAAGGAAGGAGGGAAGAATTTAAAAAAAAGGTGAAATGAAAGAACTTGTAATAACAGCAATGATCATGGAGAAAAGGTCATGGAAAATCAAGCATTGGTCAACATCAGGTGAAAAACTGCATTGTTTTTGGGTGAAACAATTGACTGGCCTACACACCAGATTTAACTGTGGTTGAAAAGGAAGTGTGAATAATTGATGTGGGAATACCTGGAAACAGTAAAAAACAAAGAATTGGATAAGATCACAAGGTATCACTATCTGAAATGCAAAAATTGAAACATTATGGCAGAAACCAGCCATGGGGTCTCATTGGTTGTCAGCACATCAGTGAAATTTCCAGTTGTCAATTAGCAAAGGCTAGACTGTTTGGGCCTGTATAGCTGATACATTACAACAAGGTTCTTGAGAAGAACTAGATATGTATAAAATAAAATAAATAAAATAAAATAATAAAATAAAATAAAAATAAAACAGATCAAAGAATAGTCATTAAAAACTGGTAACTAGCACCAGAATGAAATAGGCTCCAAAGACTAACTGTTCTTCCCAGAACATTGTGACAGCGTTTAGGACTCACAGAGTATTCTATTAGTGATCTACCATATCAGGAGCCAAGCTTACCTTACAGCAGTTGCAAAAATTAGGGCTTCTCCCATCTTTTGGGTATGGAGCAAGGTTTTTACTATTCTCCAAGAAAAGCATAAGGCTCCTCAAAACTCCTCCATGATCAACTTTTCATATGACAGAAAAGAAAAATACACGAAGAGTAATCATATTAACTATGTGTAATTTAAATTAATTCTAGCGTTGGTCCTAGCCTCATCTTCTTTGAGGGACTGTAGACACAAGCACACCAGTTCTTGGTTCAAAAAGGGGTGAACATTGTTCCTCTACAGATTATGGAATTGGATACAGAGTAGTCTTCAGCTAAAATCCCTTGGAGTTACAACCACAGATTCAGTAGATATCTCTCTTGCTCCCAGCAATTCAACATTCTTTACGTTTATTTCTGGAGCTGCCATCTTGACTAAATGAATCTTGAAATCCTCTTACATTCACAAGCCCACTTACTCTCTTGAGCAAGTATTTCTACCACAAGAAATACCACTTATGGCCTGCATGTATGTTGGACTACATCATCTACCCTCCCAGACCACTACTTTTCTGACTGGGGACAGACAGAATGGGTTGAGCAAGAAAAAAGGTCAGTCTAAATATATTCTTGATGAAATAGGAAATTGGTACAGTCCCTTAATAATGTCCACATGCATCTTATCACTTTCTACCCAATCATTTTACCTTATCTTAGAAGAATATGAGGGCAAAATTGTCTCCTATTCATCCTTGAATATAAATGGGTCAGGCTTCACTAAAGATGAATGTTATAAAGAAATGCAATATGTCTCTCTTTGCAGGGCAAATAAGGAAGGATGCTACTAGTCAAAAACAACTGAAACAAACAAACCACTTTATTTCTATGCAGAGCTGCCTAAGTACCAAGGAACATTTTGCCAGTGAGTGTACATCCTAGTCCAGCTTTAGCATTTTAAATGTGTTGTATAACACCACCTAACATGGATAGAATGTCAATGAATGTAAATTAACTCATCTGGAGTCATCACTTGGAGAACATCATATATGTTACAACTTGGGCTGAAAAAAAGAGACCGTTCATTGATTCAAATCTATTTGTGACATTCAGCCCTTACGTTGACTCCTTGTTCCTTTTCTTTTTTACAGTTATGAGATCATTTCGGTAGCATTAGAAGTTGAAGTCCAAACTGAAGCTTCAACAAAGCAGAGCATTTTAATCCCTTAACAGATTAAAATATCTGGGAGGCAACATTGGGTGTGCAGCCTTGGGACTTCCTATCCCACCCCTGCTACAGAGAAATGCCACAAGCATTCTGGCTAGGAATTCAGGACGTCATCCTCTGCAGAATATCACTGGGGAGGAAAACACGAAGGGCAGGGAGAGATCTAGTCTTAGAAAACTTATTTGCATCTAACTTCCTTCCCTCGCCTCCCCACCCCATTCTAACCAGAAATGTGCATCTTTATTTCTAAGCTGCACGACCATTCCCCAACATTTTTCTATGTGTTCGCTTTCATGCCTCCTTCAGCTGTTGCTTCCTTACGTTTCTGCTCACAAGATCACTGTCTACTCTGCTCCACTTCTTTTTACCACCTCATTTCTTGTTCAGCTTTTTTCAGCCATTTTCTCCCACTCACCCACTCAAGGACTCAATCCCTTCTTCCTCTTAAAGCACCAAAACATTTCTCCTCCCACTGCTCCATATTCAGCAGTTTTGTACTTCTTTTACTGATGGGATGGGATGGGAAGGGAAGGGGATGGGAAGAGAAGGGAAGGGAAGGAAAGGGGATGGGAAGGGAAGGGGGAAAAGAGGGAGGCAGGGAGGGAGGGAGGGAGGGAGGGAGGGAAGGAAGGAAGGAAGGAAGGAAGGAAGGAAGGAAGGAAGGAAGGAAGGAAGGAAGGAAGGAAGGAAGGAAGCCTAAATTTATTCAGAACCACTATCCCCATCAGCATATGGTAACCATTTCCAACTCAACACCCATAAGACATGTTGGATTACAACTTCCATCTTCCACAGTCATAAAAGAAGGTAAAATCCAATATGAGCAGGAAGATCTAAGCCCGGAATATTGTCCAACTGCCCCAATTCCTTGTCTTCAGCCTCCCAACTTCTCCACCCACTCAGGATGTTGTTTCACTTCACCAAATATTTCACAATTTTTTTCCTCAATATTTACACTTACGCCTCCATTTTTCTCAGCATTTCTCTCCCTCCCCTGGCCACTTCTCAATCTTCAGCCATCCTGGGCAAAGTTTTTAGTCTCAGCCAATGTGACTACCGGCTTGTTCTACCCAAAATATTGCTTCGCTCATCCTATTCCAATTGCTCAGCCACAAGCCAATTCTTTTTTTAAAAAATACATTTAGTTCCTAAGATCTTTCTGTGTCAAACCAAAAGCAGAACTGAGGTTGTGGTTGTGCAGACCTAGAAGGCCCAGTCATTCCTACTTAGTATTGAAACTCTGATTTTTGCTCAATCCTGAGCACTGACATGGTAGAGCAAAGAAAGCTGTGCCCCCTATTTGTTGCCTATTTCCTGTCAGTGAAATAAGCCCAAGAATTCCTAACATTTCCGAGATCCTCCCTCTGCCTTTCTGCGCATCTAAATGGGGTTACTAAGAATTAGCATCATCACTTGGAGACTTTCTGTTCCCTGAATAAGAAACTACAAGTGTTTCTACTCTGAATTCTGCAGTGAACTCACAGCTCATAGGGGACCTCTGGTGGCTGCTTCATAGATTTCCAAAATAATGCATTTCCAGATTTTATATTTTGCTGTCATGATAGCATTTCTTGGACTCAAAGCAAGCTAGACCAAGGAATTGCTCATCTACAGTTACACAATCCAATTTTTTTTCCTTTTATTTTCCAATCTTTAAATGGGATCAGCTGTCTGGGAGGCTGTCTGAAAAGTTTCTGAATTTGGAACTGTAATGCAGTTGAATTATACACGTCCAGAGGAAAAAAAGCATGGGAAGAAATGGCTATTCTAGACAAATTTAATTCAGCCTCTGCTATCTGATTCAAAGGAAAATCTTTTAAATGTTCCACCATTTTTATTTTTATTTTATTCGGTGGCAATCTTTTAGGTCCTTTGTAAACATATTCCAGTTTGTATGTGATTTTTTTAAAGGATTGCTTGCCTCAGGCAATTATAACACGTAGACAAATGTTTTGCTATTCACAAGAAAACATAAAGCATCTCTTTGGAGGTATACTTTAGTGGGACAAGACCTATTTTCCAAAGCACCTGAGGATAGGACATGAAGCAATGGGTGGAAATTAATCAAGGAGAGAAGCAACCTAGAACTAAGGAGAAATTTTCTGATGGTTAGAACAATTAGTCAGTGTTACAACCTGCCTCCATAAGTTGTGAATGCTCCAACACTGGAAGTTTTTAAGAAGAGATTGGATAACCATTTATCTGAAATACTGCAGGGGTCTCCAACCTTGGCTCCTGGAAGCCTGGCGGACTTCAACTCCCAGAATTCCACAGCCAGCTGGCTGTGGAACTCTGGGAGTTGAAGTCCGCCAGGCTTCCAGGAGCCAAGGTTGGAGACCCCTGGTAGGGTTTCCTGCCTAAGCAGGGGGTTGGACTAGCAGACTTCCAAGGTCCCTTCCAATTCTGTTATTCTATTCTATCCATGGCTCCTGATCTTCTTGAAATCCAGACCTCAACATTCGGGAGACCTACCCACTGAAATGAAATAATTTCACATTAGGAATCTTTCAAATCCCTCTTCCACCCCTAATCTGCCTTATCATGATGGCAGGCTAATTTTAACAACAACAAAAAAGGTTGTTATGACTTTAGATATTCATTACTAAGACCAGAGATCACAAAATCCTAAACCCTTCAAAACAAAACAAAAGCTATAATAGCAGATTTGTTTATGTGTACTTTAAAAACAAAATCTCAGCAAAAGCACATTACTAAATAGCGACAACAGCCAAGCCGAAAAGCATGTTCACATTAAATGGGAACAGCAGGAGATATATTTAGCTTTATGCTCCAGTTTATAACTAAATCTGTTCGCCATTTTCCTTAGAGAAGATTAGTTCAACCATGGCTTTCCATCTGTCATGAAATGCACTACAAAAATGGTCCATTGCTGACACTTAACATGCCTAAGTTAAACACTTTGGATTCTTGCTCATATTTTATTTAGGATATAAGACTTGTTCTTAAAAGTCTCGTATTTTGAAGCAGTATATTGCAGAGCAACTAAAGGTGTACATGCTTCATCCTAGCAATATTTAGTCTCCTTTGAGTTGAAGTTGGCTAATCAGTATTTTCTTGCAAGAATACCAAAGTAGATTGCCACTACAATACTTTATTCCAAAAGGCATTTTTTCCCAAATTACCAGACTAGTTTACAACCTTGAGATTGCTTAAATTGTCTCATCTAGCCGTAATCACATCAAATACTGCCTAGTTTTTGACAGTCAATTAGATAACTGCCATCTTTTGTAACCTCCTCATATTAAATCTGATTTGAGTTAAATTCAGTTTCTGCCTGGCATCAATGTTCATATCAACATACTCTTTTCTTCCAACAGTACAAAAGTGATCTACCGCTGCCTTCTTTCACGTGCTTTTTTCCCAGCCCAGCCTACAATGTCAGGCCCAACTTTGGTTAGCTTCTGGGCACGGAAAACATCAGCTTGATGACTAAACATGGCTGAAAAGATATTCTAACAGCAATGATCAATGTTGAAAGAAATGAAAAAAAATGAAGCAAAGACAGATTATAAAAGCCGATATTTTCTAAAAGTTCCGAACTTTATAATTCAAGGCAATTTGGGGATTTCCTAAACTAAAATTAAGGTTTATTCCTATCATGAATAGGTTTTTAGGAAGCTTGTCTCTTACCTTAGCAATATCTCCTCTTCAGACATCTAACTTAAAGTCAATGTGAAAGAGAAAATCCCAAGTCTGTGCCTTGTTTCATGTACAGTACCAGTAATTTGCTGGGAGGCACCCATAGCTGACACATCAGCTATGAATACTTGCCAAGATGTTTATATTGAAAATGATTTGCATTTTGCCACGTAAAATACATACCAGGAATGGAAGACTGGTTTCTTTTTAAGAACTTTAATGTAAAAGATAGCGTTAAAAGATATGGAAAAGGACAAAGCAAGGAATGAAGTTGCACACATTCAAATTCTGTTTTCTGCAGGTGTTCAAGCAAAAGGCTTCATGGAAAAAATATGCAGGGGTGGGGGGGGGAGAGACTTGAATGGGTCCCTTCCAACAGCATGTTGCTCTGTGGTGAAAAATGCAAGGTTCCACACTTAAGCAGGAAAAACCAGATGCACAGGTACAAAATAGGTGATACCTGGCTTAGCAATAGTTCTTGGCAGAAAGATCTGGAAGTATTGATAGATCACAGGATTAAGGTGAGCTAGAAATGCACCCCAGCTGCCAAGAAAGCTAGTGCAGTTCAAGCTTCATCAATAGAGATATGAAGTAGTTGTTGACTTACAACCACAATTGAGCCCAAAATTTATGTTGCTAAGTGAGATAGTCTAAGTGAACTTTGTCCCATTTTACGACCTTCCTTGCCACCATTGTTAAGTGAATCACTGCAGCCGATAAGTTAGTAACACGGATGTTAAGCAATTCTATGTTCCCCCTTGACTGCTTGTAAGCTCACAAAAGCTAATCACATGACCCCAGGACACTATAACCATCATATATAGGAAGGAACCAGTTGCCAGGTGTCTGAATTTTGATCATGTGACCATGAGGAAGCTGCAATGGTCATAAGCATGAAAAACAGCCATAAGTCACTTTTTTTCAGTGTTGTTGTAACTTTGAGTGATCACTAAATGAATTGTTTTAAATCAAGGACCACTTGTAATGTCAAAATCATGGGAAGTGATAGCACCGCTCTACACTGCACTGCTCAACCTTCAAACTGTGTTTATTGATAAACTCTAATGGCATGTGGGAATGACCTTGGGGAAAAAAGGAAGGGCCATAGCCAGGGAAGCAGTCTGATAAAAAGCAACTCCGCGATAGAAGGAATTTGGACATGGCAAATGTCTGAGAAAGAACCCTCCCTAGTTGCTTAGGCAGTAAAGGCAGTTTGTAAAATACTGTTAATGTAACCTTACAATATAGTAGTACTAGTTCATCTGAGAGTGCTTCCTGTCTGGATTATCTCACAAGGCTGACATCACCACAATACAAGAAGGACACTGAGAAATTGGAAAGAGTTCAGAGAAGAGTATTAAGGACGATAAAATGCTGGAAGGCTAAACATACCAAAAGAGATCAAAGGAACTTGGTATATTCAGCTTAAAGAAAAGAAGATTGAGGGGAAGACATGATAGCACTCTTCTAATACATGAAGGGATATTACAGCAGATGGGGAGGGGGATATACAAGAACTAATTAACCGAAGCTTAATAAATTCAAATTTGAATTAAGAATTTCCCATGAGAGCTATTAAAAAGTTGAATAGCTCCTTTTCTGAAATCACAAGAGCTCCATCACTGGAAGTTTTTTTAAAAAAAAAAAATCCGCACAACAATTTGTTCAGGATGGTATTAGGATACCTGAACTGGGCAAGAGGTTGGACTAGATGGCCTCCATAGTCCCCTCCAAAACCCAATGATTCTATAAATTCCCAACCTGCCACTCTTCCCATAATCACATTTTGCAGCATCTTTCCCATCTATGGAAAATTTCTGTGAGCTTAGAAAGCAGAGGTAGCACATTTTGATCTTAAAATACACTTATAGTGTGCTACCTGATCCAAACTTTTCAGCTTCTTTATCATTGTTATGTGGAAGCTGCAAAGGTTGTCTCAAATATATTTACTAGCAATATAGTGTTATTCACTTTCTAGCTCTACACTCTTTAGGTACCTAGTACGACAGGACCATAGCATTTTAGCTATATATCCTCAATAGAAATAAAAATGCCTTTTTTTCAAAAAGCACGCCAATTCCTCAAAGAAAACCAAGATACAGTGGAGAAATTATTGTAAAAGCACAATACTATTTCACAGCAGGAAACTAACAACTATTATACACTCCAAGAATGACACAAGGTAAGTCACTACAAATTTGTAAAATTAATAATACTGTGTTTCTCATATAATAAGGCCGGGTCTTATTTTTTTTTTTGAGCCCTGAAAAAATGGCGAGGCCGTCTTTTCGGGGGTGACTTAATTCCCCCTCCCTTGCATCTTTGGGCGGGTGGGTGGCGACGGCTTGGATGTTGACCTCAGC
Source organism: Hydrophis major (assembly GCA_033807585.1). Classification (NCBI taxonomy): domain Eukaryota; kingdom Metazoa; phylum Chordata; class Lepidosauria; order Squamata; family Elapidae; genus Hydrophis; species Hydrophis major. Next base: position 261,109,144 of record CM066329.1, read on the forward strand.
ATTGGTGGGACACTTCGTATCGGAGTCAACACAGGCAGCACCATATCCAGGTGTGCAACAAAAGTACTTCCTAACGGCAAGCCTCCCCCACCATTCCCCCCCATTTCGCATGTTTTAATATAGGCCTTAATTTGGGGGGAGGGGCTTAATTTCATTTCATGCCTATAAAACATTCTGGGACTTCCTATTGGGGGAGGCCGTATTGTTGGAGAAACAGGGTATTATCAAGTCACATAAAGGTTAATCCTTTCCATTTTACCCCACTGCCGTTCTTTTTTTTTTAGAAAAAGTAACATACCCAAAGAACAGCACTCATATTGAAATGTCATATTTGGCCGTTGGATTAAGCATTCTCTACAGGGCTTGTGAACACCATTTCACACTGCAAACAGAGAGTCACAAATGGGAACAAAATCAACAAAATCAAAAACTGGCAGACTGAGTAGCAAGCATTCTCGTCACGTTTTAAAAAGCTGCAATCCTAAAAAGAGATTCATAGGAACGGGGGGGGGGGGGGGAGGAGGAGGATGAATGAGCAACTCATTATCACCAGCAAGATCCAACCAAAGCCACAAATATTGTGAAGACAATCTGCTTTTGTTACCTTTCCGAAGGACAAGCTGCAGCAAGGTCTGACTCTTTAACGTCTCCGTGTCCATTGGCGACTCCATTGCAAGAGTCCTTTCTCATCACCTCTCCGGGAGTCCTTTCTAAAAACTGAGCGTCTTCTTTGATACGTTGCTGGATCATTGGAGTGAGTGGCATTTCAAAGCTGAAGTAACTGTCAGGCTCAGAATATAACGTTTCTAGTGATTCGGCACTGTAATATAAAGATGCATTGTCTAGAATGCTTTCAAACTGGGAGCTGTACACATCTGTTGAGATTTCAGAGAGTTGCCCAAGGACATCTTCCATTCTCCCACTGAGACCTTCTTCCTCCTCCATTAGCCTATAAATCAAAAATTGGGTTGTTTTTTTAAAGTGCTTTAGTTTACTTTATAAGCATACATGTGGGCATGCTCACATTTTCTCATAACCGGTGGGTTTCATGCAGACACATACAAACAGCCATTCCTTTTGATCATTATGTACCAGCGTTTAATGTCTGGTTACAATTGTCTTGATGGAAAACAGACACTTTTGTCTTTCTCTCTGTGACTTCCCATCCCCCTCCCACACATTCAGACCCAGGATGGAGTAGAAACAAAAGTCCCTGCGATGGGATGGTGTGTGCTTAGAAACATCAGCTCATTGTGTTCCACGGGGGGGGGGGGGGGGGGGGCGGAGGCGCATTGTGTATCTCTATTTTATATTACTTTTCTGAGATTCTGGAGCTACTAAATCTTTTCTTCGAACAGCTCAGGCAATTATTTTTTTTTAAAAAGCAACAACAGGAAAGATTAGTACTAGAGAGAGAATATATGTGTATTTGGAGGCCTGGAAGATAAATGTTACAGTCTTCTTTTTCTTATATTCTACAATTAATGTATTCTCATGGATTTACACTCAAAAAGACTCAAGAAAGCATAATGGTGTTTCTGTGCTGAATAGTTTTTACATTATCACTATTAATATTATATACACACACATGCACATATCTTACTGCTTTGCTCCACACAGCAACAACGCTATTCTTTTGGTAGGATTAAAACAGGAATTAAAAAGTATTAAAAAACTAACACAGGTTCTGTTCTGCTTCTGAATAGACTGGGATTATTCCAGGATCTTTTATCATTTATGATGGACATGTGACAAAGCAAAGAAATATTGGAGTAGGGTTCACATCTTAATATAGAAGATTTTCAAATTGAATATAACGATGAAACCAGAAACTTTTCTTTTGGGTTTAATGGAAAAAGACCCATGATCACGCAATCAAAATTCAGATTCTTGCCAACTGGTTCACACTTATGACCGTTGCAGCGTCCCATGGTCATATGATCCCTTTTTGCAACCTTCTGACAAGCAAAATCAATGGAGAAACCAGATTCACTTATCAACCAGGTCACTAAGTTATCAACTGCATTCACTTAACAACTTGGGCAGGAAATGTCGTAAAATGGGAGAAAACTCACTTAACAAATTTTGGGTTCAACTGTGGTCGTAAGTCGAGGACTACCTGTATATGTTGATGGCAGCAAAATTACTTTATACATAAAAGTGGAATGACAATTTGATTCCTACAATGGATGAATGGCTGCAAAAGTTAGCAAAGAGTTAGCAAAGATGGCCAAATTGACTACTTTGGTTAAAGAAAAGAACACAATTTTGTTTCTACTTGGAAACTGATTCTGAACTTTGTGCTTGAAGTGGAAGGGGGGAAATGAAACTTTGGTTTTGGAAGGGGTTTTATCAATTAAATAAGTTTGTGGCTAGTTTATACTATTATATAAAAACTAAAAAGCTGAGGTTTGATGCTATTACCTTATTTTACTGCACCAAAAAGGAGTTGGAAATCAACACCTTTTTTATTTTTCTCCCTTTCCCTACATTTTTCCTTTCTCTTCTTCCCCCCCCCCCCCCCATTTTCCTACTATTTTCTTTTGTATTATTCTATTTTATATTATAAACCAATTTAAAAAAACAGAAACTAGAGCATTAAAAAACTAAAACAGGATCTGTTCTGCTTCTGAATCGATTGATCTTGACAATGTGCAATGGACATCACAGAGAAGAACTCTTGTCATGTTTGAGAAAGTCCTAAATCTTGGCTAACCAAACTATTTGGTCCTTTTCAGATTAGCACCATCAGCAATCAAGCTAAGACATGAGAGTGTGTGTAAATGTAAAGTTAATATCTTTTAATCCTTCCACCTGTCTTCCCCAAGCTGCAATTTACCTCACAGAGACCATAAGATACAGCTTGTGGAATTTTAAAATCTCTAAAAGCATTAAGCCCCTGCATCGTGACATAACACTTTCAATTTCTTAATCATTCTTTAAAAACTCAAAAAGAGGTCTTTGAAACCTCTTTCAACACAAGAATGTGCCCTCATTCTTTCATTCCTCCTCTCTGGTGATTGGCCTAAATGTTAAATTGGCCTTGGACTGTTCAGTTATTTATAGTACTTTAAAGAAAAAAGGTTTCTTTTAAATATATGATTCAAAACTAGTTAACTAATGATATTCAAGAGGTTCTTAGACATTCTGAATAAAACCATTATGAGTGCCAATATTAAAATGCATCACAACTAAGACCACTGGAAATACCTTGTGTTTTTTCCTCTTATATTTTAACTGAAGTTTAATCATTGGCGTGATTCACACATGAAGCTAAAACTAACAAGTTTATCTTGACTGCTTATGGTTTATTCAGAAATACCATGACATAATGTGTATGACCTCATACTGAGTTCAGAAGTCATACTAAGCCATAATTGAATACTCTTTGATTCCTGATGTACTATTCATCAACCCAGCCAACTATGGTTCAATTTTTGTAGGACAGGAGTATCAAACTGGCAGCCCATGGTCTGAATGTGTCATGTGCAGGCCACGCCCACCCCAGCTCCGCGAATGGGAAAAACATTATGAAACATCATGTGATGGCAATGTGATGCCACAAATTTGACGCCCATGTTGTAGATGACCAGATTGAGTCTGAGGGAGGGGTCAAGTGCATCATCAGTTTAGAGTCTCTTCACAACCTCAGAACTCTAAGTCCATCCTTCCTTGAATTCTGTTGACTCTTATCTATCACCAATTTGCCTTGACCATTTGTAGTTCAGATTCTTGTTTAGAGGCAGCATGAAATAAATTTGTATTCATTTTGAATCTAACCCTGTGGTTGGCGGTTATGTTAAGTAAATCTTTGCCCTATTTTATATGTGTATCAAATTATTATCCTTACACCAACTATGAATGGTTGTTGGGTTAAGTGACTTGAAAAATCCTTTCATCCGTTTAATTATTAGGTCAAATAAAAATTACTCTGAGATATTCCATGATGGTAAGCAGTATAATCCACATCCCTCATTTTGAAAAGAAAGGCCAACCCATGCTTAGTCATAGCAGAGCCCACTTAATACTGATAAAGCAGTTGCTATGGCATCAAGAAGGCTAGTTATTAGAACAATTTAACTAAGGTACATTACAGTCAAGACTCCTGCTGTTGTGTTTACAATTAAATTTACCACATTACTCATTTCTGCATTTTGTTTATACAATTGTTTACTTATCATGTAAATTAAAATCTACTTATGCAAACTGTGATTAAAGAACATACTAATAAATCATTCATAGTATAAGAATAAACTGACCCTGTCTGCTTCTTAGAGCAGCAAAACAGTTTATCTTAGGAAAGAAGAGAGCTTGAGCGGAGTAAAAACTGGAAACACTTCATTAAGGGAACTCTTTAATATGCACATGCACTAAGTATATAATGGAGATTTATTATTCTTGTTCCGGAATAATGTTTTTTGTTTTTCTATAGGAAGCTTGATATTATTCAGCTCTCTAAACCAATTTCCATCAGATCTAGGTACTAGAAGCATAGACCAAGAAAAGAATTGTGGGAGTTGAAAGAGGAAAAAACTATAGATTGGGGGGGGAAAGACTATAGATTGCCTAATTCTGAAATTAAAGCCAAATGAAAACAAAGTCTAAGTGACCTCCCTTGGCACAAGCTAAGTTCTCTATCCACTTGTGTTTTTACATTTCTGCAAAAAAAAAAAAAAATCTTTTCAAAAATTGCACACTGGCATGCTATGAGGCTGATACGATGCCTTTAGCATCATCTTCATTTATAAAACTTGGAAGTCCTCAAAATGCCTCCAAAATATTATTAAAAAATAATAGTGATGCACAGCTACAGCTCAAGGTTTGGAAGTACACTTAAACCAAACATAAAGTATGAACAGCAGAGAGCATCCTGTGTGAAAGAGACAAATAACAGGTTGTAAGTAATATTCTGGGAAGTCAGTGCTTTGCGATTTGTTGTCTCCCCCATGACATCCCTCTTGTGAATGGACCAGCCTTTCCATGCAACAATCATTTTAGGAGAAAGCCCATAATACATTTCGAACATTCCAAATGTGTCCCCAATTGAGATGATGCAGAATATTGTGGATATATAGTGGTTACATGTAGTCTTTGGCTTATGACTGTAATTGACCACAGAATTACAGCCGTTAAGTCATGTCATTCATTAAGCGGATTATCATGTGACAGTCCTGATTTTAGGACTTTCTTATGGCAGTTGTTAAGTGAATGTGGTGGTCATTAAATGAACCCCCATGTCCACAATGGATTTTTTTTTTTTGCCATAAACCAGAAGTAAATGTTGTAAATCGTGGTCATATGACTGTGGCACACTGCAAACTGCTTTAAATGCGGACTGGTTGCCAAGCACTCAAAATCATATAATTATCTGATCACAGAGGGGGCAGCTGCCAGAACTTCAAATCCAGATCGTAAATACTTTTGGGGGGATGTATTGTATCTCTGAATGACTCGTTGTACGTTGAAGACTACTTGTACAGCACCGAATGGACTAAAGAACACTTCATGAAGTTATCTTGAGGTAACCTTAGAATTTTCTCCCCCACAAACAATGCTCACATGCAACATATGCACCCTTTGAGGAAGACCGAAACAGTCATTTTCCTGTCTTAAGCTCCCTGAGGCAAATGCAAGTTTAAATCTAAATACAAACACACATGCCTGTGTCCAAGGACTTGCCTGTCTCTTTTTCTTTTCTTTTTGTCTATTTGCTTATGGATAACCTTGGGAATTTCAGGCAGACATCTTTTAAAATTTAAATCCTCTACCAACCTAAATGGCAGGCTGTGTAGCTTGGCAAATCAAAATGCGCACCGGAAAAATTCTAGGGAGCGAGCAGATGAACAGGAAAAAAAGCTGAGAAAGAGAAGTTGCTATATTCAGATGTTTGGGGAAATCATTTGAGAAAAAGTGGAAAGAGAGATTTGCAGAGTAATTCTTGGAACCTACAAACCTTGCCTATTGTCTGTAAAGCCTTCAATAGGAGGTAAGGTTGCCCATTTAGACACCTAGCTATCTTTATAACTTAGATGCAGTAAGCATAATAATCTTCCTGACACAATTTGGTCTAATGGTTAAGGCACCAGGCTAGAAGGCAGGAGACTGTGAGTTCTAGTCCCACCTAAGATCTCAAAGCCTGGCTAGGTGACTTTAGGCCACTCTCTCTGCCCAAATCACCTCACAGGTTGTTATAGTTGTGGAGAAAAACAGCAAGAGGAAGGAGTGTTCACTGTCTTGAGTTATTTATAAAAATAACAAATAAATAAATAAAGTAAACAAACAAATAACTCCAGGGAGTGCTCAAGCAATGCTAAGATGCCAGTAAGTATCAAGCTAGCATCCAAATCAAGACTTGTCTCAGCTGGGATTTTGTTAGATGATTGTTTATCATTCCCAGCCAATGCTGCCGGCTATACTAGATGGGAAAATGGTTGTCCAATATATTAAAAGAGCAACAACTTGGCCCAAGTTAAACTAAAATGCTTCTAATATAGACATGCTTCAGCACATAGATTCTCTGAGTTGTCTCAAAAGTCATGCATAGAAACCCTTGCCCGTATATTATTGGATGATCATCATATTAGCTTCCTCCTTGACTTCTCAATTTTCCAATCTGCTGACAGTAATCCCACGACTGACCATTTTGATCTGTGCCAAACAGCCAGAACAGCCAAAAAGAATTGAAAAGGAGCAACGGCACTTGTATTTAGCATTTCAAACAGCATCCTGTGGCTGGCATTGGATTAAAAAAAAATTGCTGTATTTTGCTCCTTCAAGGTTTACTGTTGCTATGATAGAAGAACCCAAGGATTTTCAAAGCAAAAGCACAAAACAGAAGTTTGACTAAATTTAAGCAAGAATGGCACTCTAGATGTCAGTCTACAAGATAAACTCAGAGAGTATGGTTTTTGAGGGGGAAATAATAGACATAAAAACAGTTATTAAAAGCAATTTCAATATGATGGTCCAATTGTTAGTTGGATACATTGGGAGACAATTTGAAACAGTTATTATATTGTTTCTACTGATCTTTCTCTTTAAAAATTTTTTTTCTTTTCCTTTCCTTTTTTTACATGTTTTTTTTTACATGCAATTACAGTATTTTTTGAAAAATTAACAAATGATGGTGATATCAATGTTAACATTAATGTTTAGAGTTTTACAGAGATTTTTTTAGTTAAACTAATATAATAAACCTAGTTCTATACATTTAATTAAATAATTAATTTAAACTTTATAATAAGTGGAAATCCTCCATTTATTGATATTTTATTATTATTCTTCGACCACTCGGTCTTCTCTTTTCCTTTTTTTTCTTATGTAGCAATTTACTGTTCTTTAAATGTGTTGATCAAATTATTAATTTAAAAATAAAACAAAGCAAAACCAGTGTTCAGAAAAAAAATATATGCAAAAGGAATTACAGCACAAGTAGTCCTTGAGTTATGACCATAATTGAACTCAAAATGCATGTCACAAAGTTGAAACATTTAAGTGAGTTTGTCCCATTTTATGACTTTTCTTGCCACAGTTGTTAAGTGTATCATTGCATTTGTTAAATTAGTAACATGGTTATTAAGTCAATCTAGATTTCTCAGATTATCAGAAGGTCACAAAAGCTGATCCCATAACCCTAGGACATTGCAACACTGCAACCATTATAAATATGAACCACTTGCCAAGCATCTGAATTTTGATCATTTGACCATGGGGATGCTACAACAGCATAAGTGAAAAATGGTCATAAGTCCCTTTTTCAGAATGGTCACTAAATGAATTGTTGTAGATCGAGGACTATCAGTACTTGTTTTTAAATCCACAAAGCATCCTAACACTTCAGCACATGGTACAAACACATTTTGTTTTTTCTAAAAAAACAAGATTTGCTTAAATAGGGAAGAATCGGAGAGGCAATTTCACCAAATAATGTGAAAATTACTGTGATGGTTAAATATGAAGGTGATGTGCTACATATTCATCCTCCTAATCAAAATAACTACAAATATTGATTCTCTAATGGTTGGCTTAAGAGGCTGCTGTGATGAGCAACTGCCAACTCCCCAATCCTTTTAAGAACTCTACTGGGAATAGACTAGTAGAAAAATACTTGAACTGCTCCTACCTACAATTTTTTTAAAAAAAGGCTTATAGAAGTTTGCAGTTCACCTCTTTCAGCTGGTCCCCTATGCTAGTTCTCTCACTCATGGAAAGGTCTTCAAACTTGCAGGCCCTTCACATTACAAAACATTCCCCTCCTTCATGTATCCATCCTCATGAATATGTAGGAGAAGAACAGGGGGAGGAGTTAAGCAAGTCATCAGCCTAGAACCCCTACAACTAGTCTAAGTCCATCCTCTCTTGAATTCTGCTGACCCTTATTTGATGCCAATTTAATACTGACCGTTTGTTGACTAGATTATTGTCAGGCGCAAGGAATCAGCAGCATGGGTTCAGTTGCAGTTAGGAAGATTTATAAGAATCTAATCAACTAAGGTTCAATATTAAATTTTCCTATAGCATGTGATTTTATGGAAGGTTCTTCACTTGAAAGTTACTAGCAGGACCCCATAAAAATTGTGCAATGCCCTCCACCATAGGGGTTCAGCCATTGCACTTGTTTTACATAACTGTATCTCTGGTTTCCAACCAGGGTAAACTAGATCTCTGGTTTCTGATCTGACTACAGTTGTGAAAAGGCTTTGTATGATGTGATTTTCTGATTACTGTTGTTTATTTCACTGGTGCCAGTGTAGCGTGCAAGATAGAGATAGAGATAGAGATATAAGATCATACACCAGAGTATTATACATGTTGCACAGAATATGACATATGGAAACGTATGATTAGGTTTTTTCCCCTGACTATTTATGTAAGGATTATTCTTTATATTATCCATGTTGTCTTGTATTCTTGTTTGGATTGCACCAGTTGAGGCTAAGCTAATTTCGTTGTATACATGATGTACAATGACAATAAAGGCATTGAAGTTTATGTGCCGTTGCTATAAATAGTACTTTGCTCCACTTTGCATACTTTGTGTGGAACACCACTACAAAATTTGAAATATTAAAGCAGCCATGCCTCTGTCTCCCCCACAACCCCAGAACAATGATGGGATCACATATCAGCAAATTCTTAAATGATTAAAGAAATCAATGTCATCAATATGTTCTCTGCTGCCTCTGCATTAAACATTAATACTAGTAATTGTTGTTACCTTTCCTTGTCTGGCCCAGATTTTCCTTCCTGAGCCCAATCCTTTTCTTTAGTTCCAGAGACTTCGCCTTCTTCATCTTTTGTCAAGGTTGTCAGAGATTTGAGGTTCTTCCAGGATACATTCCAAGGGCGATTGGGCAAGCCAATTAATCCTGTTGAAGGAATGTATGATGTCTGATGGATTGACAAGTTGGAGAAAGTTCTCCTTTCTACACTCTCTATTTCAGAGTGCCCCTTTTCTTTCTGTTCCTCGGCTTTTTGTATCCAAAGAATTTCCACCCCTTGAAATTCTACATGTTTGTTCACTGCTGTCTCTTTTGATATCCTCCTCTCAGGGAACGGTTCTGCTTTTTCTGTATCATCCATGGCAAACTCCTGCTCAAATTCTGCCCAGGCATCTCTGATGCCACCATCAATGCCCAGGTTTTCATCCTTTGGGCCAGCCAAAGGCATGTGACTACTCCTTTCGCATATTTTCTGGGCTTCCTCAGTTCCACCACCAGAAGTTGGCCAGGTCACAGGCTGAACTTCCATGGTTAAGATCATAGAATCTTCCTCTGTGATCCAGTACAATTTCCTCTCTGCCATTAGCTCAGGTGGAAGAGGCATTTCTGAAGGCTTTTCCTGGCCTGCAAGAACCTTCTCCCTGGCTGCCTCCTCAACTTCTGTCCCAGGCCTTCTCTCACTTTCCATTTGCATCTCTGAATCAGGAACTTTACTGCCTTCATCCTGGGCTTTTTCTGATTCTAAATCTTGAGAAACCTCACTCTGTCTGTCAAGACGCTGGGATTGTTCTTCCTCTTTGGACAGGCTTTGCAATGTTTCAGAAGCTGTTTCCATTCCATCACCAGAACTGCCATTTTCATAAGGTTCACAGAGCATCTGATCACTTAGATGTCCATCCAAAGTGCTTGTTATGTCTTCCTCATGAATCTCAGATGATTTCTCCAGTGTCTGGGCTTCTACAGACCCATATTCCGGGAATTCATTGATGCTGTGTGGGAGAAGAGCACTACCTCCATGGCTACCTGCAAAAACCAAATAAATAAATAGAGAGCAAAAGGAAAAGGCAACCACTTAATTCCATTAGCAATATTGCGCCTACTCTTCTCCTAAATGGAAACAGTGATGTGTTTTGTCTCTTTGGCATGAGGTCATTTCTTATTTAATCTTTCTTTCCAGGCTTGTCTTTAAAGCATAGCGTATTTTGAATACAAACTTTCCAAGTTGAGGTAGCTAAAGCACATATTGGAATATATTCATTTAATGTTAAATCCTGTTCATTGGGAACTTTGGGGCTCTTAACAGAAGATTCTCAATAGACCAAAATGACGAAGACTCTTTAAAGGAAACTCTTAATTCATTAACTAATTTCATAAATCACTCACTTGATGGAAAGAAAGAAGATCCTTTGCTCTATAAAGCTCACAGAATCAGTTCTATGGCAGAGAATTTTACAGCAGAAATGGGTAATTTCATAACTGTGAAACAATTTATAAGCTGCATGTATGAAGAAGCCAATGGAACATGCTGAGTGTCATCACACTATAATTATTGAATGTCTTTATCCTGAGGCAGAGGCAGGAAACCTTTTCCAAGTCAGAGACTGAAGCTTAATATTTCAACAAGTCAGCAATTCAGCCAAAGCCTTCCAAAAACATGGACGTGTTTCAAAGAACAGGGTTCTTTTACTATTCTGGGGATTTGAGGGAAGTTAAGAGTGGGCTATGTTGCTGTTCTCCATCACCAAGGACTTCATCTTCATGCTTATCCTTATTTTAGAATTTTGATCACAGAATATTATTGAAAATTAATCCACTCTCACCACTGCATTTTTGAAGTGCCTATTTTGGGAGTCTTGGGGTTGCAAATGGAGTGCTAGAAGCCACAACAGACCTCAGGTTGACATCATATTTCCGAATTTATGAAAGTTATTGATCATTTCCCTGTAACCACAAAGCTGTATCGATCAGAGCCGATCGTATTATCCATTAGTTTCTATCAATACACAATCATTGTATTTAAACTGCAAGTGCTCATTTACAACATATGATTTTATGTACTTCTATGTATGTTCGATATTTTGTGAAGCAAATATTTCAGGACAAATTTGTTCCTAACACTACTTAGACTGTGGGCAGCTTTGTCTTTTTTTGTTTCTGGGACTGGTGAAAATTATCCTGCAGTTTTCTTGGCAAAGTTTTTTTGAAAGTGGTTTGGCATTGCTTCCTTTCTAGGGCTAAGAGAAATGATCTGGCCCAAGGTCACCCAGCCTGCTTTGTGCCTAAGGCAAGACTCACAGTGTCTGGGTCTTTAGCATGGTGCCTTAACTACTACATCCAAATGGTTCTCATAACATTATTAAGAATGAATACTTATTCATTCACAATGTATAGCTAGATCAGGGGTGTCAAACTCATGGCATCATGTGACATATCGCTACTTTTTCCTCCTTCACTAAACCAGGCATGGGCGTAACACATCTGGGCCACGGGTTTCAATTTTGTCACCCAAGGCCTTGACATATCATTCCTAGAGCTCCATCAGCTATTATATTAGAAATAACTCATATTTCAATTCTTCTTTAATTGTCAGAAAATATTATTCTTTATTGGGAGCCTCCTGAACTCTGAGAGAAAAGGTTTAATGCTTTCTTTCCATTTTATTTATGTATTATATTTTTATACCTCCTTTATTACTTTATAAGTACCTCAAGGCAGCAAACACAATTCTCTTTTCCCCCTGTGAGTTGGATTAGGTTGAGAGAGGGTGACTGACCCAAAGTCAAACCTGCTGATTTTCATGTCTAAGGTAGAACTGGAACTCACAATTTCCTGGTTTCTAGGCCAGTACTTCAACCGCTATACCAAATTGGGCTTGTAATACAGACAGCGCCTTTGCCAGGTAGAACTAAATTTAGGGGAAAATGCATCTCCTGTCATCAATAGCTACTTCTTCATGCAGTCCTATAACCATATCAGGCAGATGATAATACTGGTAGAGTCAGGTCTCATCAGAGAAGAATTAAGTTCCCTTCAAAAGTATAAAGAAGAAAAACCGAAAGATAAAATTGCAAAAACCAAAAGGCAAAAGTATAGTTGAATTAAAAGAACTATTCTTTGGTAAGATAATAATACCATCAACTTTTAGAGCTTCTTTTTTGTTCCTTTTTGTACATATTTGTTTCACACGCCCCTTATTTTTTAATCAGTAATCTTCCCCATTTGACTTGGATAGCCTAAAAAGTAGAAAAGAAATCTAGTATCTCCTTTTCAACTAACATTTTATTAAAAGCATAAGCTCTTTGGTGAGTTGCAGTTTCCTTCATAAAAAGCAAGCTGCAGCTAATCGAAACATATGTTTTTGAGTGTGATTTATTAGTTGGGGAAAAAATATATGCTACCAGACTCCTCTTGATTTTTTGGGGTTACCATAAACTACAATGACTCCCCTCTAACAACAGGTGAAGGTTCATGGGTACATTCATTTACACTATTTGCAGGGCTGACGAAATCTATTATCTCTCATTTCCATTATGCTGCTGTTAACAGGAATGTTATGATTGCTAATTACTTTGTGTCTTGGCTCTTTTTTTTTTCCTTTTTGATAAAACCTCTCAAGAAGAAAATAATTTGAATTCGGTTTACATCAAAGGACATATTTTGTAATTGATTTTATCCAACCAGAATCTGAAGCAGGTGAAAAGCCAAAGCAATCAAAAAAAGAGCAGCAGTGCTTGGCAGATTCCCACATGCATCCCTTTCCAGCATCCCTTTCCACGGTGGTTCATCAATACAAGTGAACGGATCAGTCCATTTTCCACTCTTGTTATTTTTCTTTGTCTTCATTCATAAATCCACTCCATCCTATCTGCATTCACCTGCTAGGGTTGGAGGGAGGGGCGGTGTTCTTTAAAGTATGGTCCATGTGGAAAACATGCAGTTAAGACTCCAGCCTGCTGTTTTAAAACACCTTTTGCTTAAGCCAAAACTGCAATCAAGCTGCAGGGAGCAGCAAAATACAGAGAATGGATGCGTGCCAATGAGCAAGGAAGTGTGGTTTCGAAATGCAGAGCATACAAGCATTGCTACCTGATCATTTCAAAATCAAGCCTCCCATCCCATCTTTTATTTGAGGAAATCCTACATGAGATCATTGTTATAGGCCAGCAAAAAGTCTCTCAGTATATCCAGAATAGGAAATATATTTTTTATGGTTAAAAAGGCCTGTACTTCTGCAGTATTTGGGATGGGAGGGAGTTGTCTATAATCCTCATCTATGCTTAGACTTTTTTTGGGGGGAAAGAAAGATAAATGGGCTATCGTGCAAGGAATTTCTTATGGACATACTGTTTCAGTATGTTTCATTCCCGTTTCTCTCTCCTCTTCTCTGTTCTGTCCTTCCTAAAGGGAAGAAGACAAAGCATCCAGACAGGGATGGAACAGGGCAGGGGTGATAAGTTCATTTTCATTCAGGGACGCATCAGGGTTGTGTTAAACCTCGAGGAGCTAGGGAGGGGCGTGGCTGGGGTGGGCATGGCCAGCTTGACATCACTCATGTCAGGGGGCCCTTGTGGTAGCCCGTCCGGACTTGAGGGGATTCTTTCCCAGGCTCCATTTTCAGCCACAATAGCCTCCTGCAGCCCTTTGCCAGTGAAAATGGAGGCCTCGCAAGCTGCATTTTTGCTGGCAGAGGCCCTGCGGGCTGGTCCTTCACTATTTCCAGAGCAGCCCGGTGGGCCAGATCTAATCACACCGCAGGCCGAATCCAGCCCATAGGTCTTGATACCCCTGGAATAGGGTGAGAAAGGGATGGCAATGAGATTAGGAATCAGTACAGGTAGCCCTTGACTTACAACCATTTGCTTAACAATGATTCAAAGTTTTGACGGCCTCAAAAAAATGTGACTTACTCGCGCTTACAACCATCATAACACCCTCATAGTCATGGAATTGCAATTTGGGCACTGAACAACTGGCTCGCATTTACAACTGTTTTTTGTGTCCTGCAACGGTATGACCTGATTTACAACCTTTCTTGCCAATTTCTAGCAAAAAAACCACCTACTGGGGAAGCTGGATTCATTCAACAAATCACATGATTTGCTTAACGATCGTGTGATTCGCTTAATAACCATTGTAAAAATTGTTGTAAATTCAGGTCCAACTCAAGTTATGACAGAAATTCCAGCTTCAATTGTGGTTGTAAATTGAGGGTCGTCTGTATGGGAGCATCAGGCTCAAAGTGGCCTAGTGCTACCTATTAAGGCATCTTTTCCACATATGCCCAATATTCGCATCTCATTACAGAGAGTCATTTTATTATTTCTACTTATATATATGTTATTCATTTCTGTGGTGAAATGGTGCCTTTGCCTAGACAAAGGCACTGTGAACTGTTGTTGTTTTGCTTTATTTTGTTCTGTTTGCAAAAAATTCCTTTACTTCTACATTGTTGATGCTGCTAGAAATTAAGAAGTTGAAATGTATAATTGTGCAGGCTTGGAGTTTGTCATAACTTGCAAATTTTAGCTCATTGGACGCAATCAGGAATGTAAGAAGCAATTGAAAAATGTGCAATGACAGTGAGGAGTGTGTGGAATGTTAATTGTGTGCATAAGGACTGAGGTAATAAACAAGGTTGCCTTAAAAGCAGGATCTTAACTTCAAGTTGGTTCTGCAACTGTTATGCAGAAAAGCAACTTACTGTGCCACAAGCAAGGAATAGAAGGAACCAACATAGGATTTCTGGCTAATAAATCCTTAAGTTTGAAAGAAGTTTTTGTTTCTATCACATAATTTAGTATGCACAATAGCTATGAGATATCCAAAAAAATATTTTTAAATATAAATATAATAGCTTGTGAGTTATAATTTGAAAAACCCAAAATTAAGTGAAGCATTTTCCACACAGTCCTTAAATAGCCAAAGCCAAGCCAATGCAGGTAGTCCTTGACTTATGAGCAAAACTGAGTCCGAAACTTATTGCTAAGCAAGATAGCTATTAAGTGAATTTTATGACCTTTCTTGCCATAGTTGTTAAGTGAATCGCTGCTGCTGTTAAGTGAGTAACACAGCTGTTAAATGAATCTGGCTACCCCATTGACTTTGCTTGTCAGGAGATTGCAAAAAGTGATCAAATGACCCTTGGACACTGCAACCTTTGTAAATATGAGTTGCTAAACATCTGAATTTTGGTCACGTGACAATGGGGATTAAGCAATATTTGTAAGTGTGAAAAATGGTCATAAGTCACTTTTTTCAGTCCCATAAGTATCAATGGTCACTAAGAGTATGATTGTAAGATGAGGACTACCTACAGGTGAAACTCAAAAAATTAGAATATTGTGCAAAAATTCATTTATTTCAGTAATGCAACTTAAAAGGTGAACCTTATATATGAGATAGACTCATTACATGCAAAGCAAGATAGTTCAAACCATGATGTGTCACAATTGAGATGATTATGGCTTACAGCTCATGAAAACCCCAAATCCACAATCTCAGAAAATTAGAATATTGTGAAAAGGTTCAATATTCTAGGCTCAAAGTGTCCCACTCTAATCAGCTAATTAAGCCATAACATCTGCAAAGGGTTCCTGTGCCTTTAAATGGTCTCTCAGTCTGATTCAGTAGGAATCACAATCATGGGAAAGACTGCTGACCTGACAGTTGAGCAGAAAACCATCATTGACACCCTCCATAAGGAGGGAAAACCTCAAAAGGTAATTGCAAAGGAAATTGGATATTCCCAAAGTGCTGTATCAAAGCACATTAATAGAAATTTATGTGGAAGGGAAAAGTGTGGAAGAAAAAGGTGCACAAGCAGCAGGGATGACTGCAGCCTGGAGAGTCCAGGGTCAACGCAGCCGTCTACTAGGAGATTTTGGAACACTTCATGCTTCCTTCCGCAGACGAGCTTTATGGGGATGCTGACTTCATTTTCTAGCAGGACTTGGCACCTGCCCACACTGCCAAAAGCACCAAAACCTGGTTCAATGACCGAGGGATTACTGCGCTTGATTGGTCAGAAAACTCACCTGACCTGAACTCCATAGAGAATCTATGGGGCGTTGCCAAGAGAAAGATGAGAGGCATGAGACCAAACAATGCAGAAGAGCTGAAGGCCACTATTGAAGCATCCTGGTCTTCTATAACACCTCAGCAGTGCCACAGGCTGATAGCTTCCATGCCACACCGCACTGAGGCAGTAATTGCTGCAAAAGGGGACCAAACCAAGTACTGAATACATGTGCATGCTTCTACTTTTCAGAGATCCAATATTGTTCTCTGTACAATCCTTGTTTTATTGATTGCATGTAATATTCTAATTTTCTGAGATTGTGGATTTGGGGTTTTCATGAGCTGTAAGCCATAATCATCACAATTATGACAAATCACAGCTTGAACTATATCTTGCTTTGGATGTAATGAGTCTATCTCATATATTAGGTTTACCTTTTAAGTTGCATTACTAAAATAAATGACCTTTTGCACGATATTCTAATTTTTTGAGTTTCACCTGTATATCCTGGTAGCTCTTCACCCCACTACATCCCTTCATTAATAAAAACAGTGTGGGGCAGTGGTCAGAGAATTAGGATTTGGGGGACAGGTTCATATATAATGATAGAAACTCACCTACTTCTTTGGGCTAATTGCTATCTCTCAGCCACTCTACCTCCAAGGTTGTGGTCAGAATGAAATGGGAAGAGTTAAATTTAGAGAAACACCATTTGTTCTTCTTGAGAAACATTAAGGAAGGAAGTCTAACAACTAAATTAATAAAAGTGCAATGCAAAGCATTTGGTATACTCAGAAGCACTGTGCAGACATTAAGCAGTATTATTATTTCATGCCAGGCCCTGTGGCAAAGACTTTGCTTCTCTAAAGAAGAATTTAAGGACTATTTATCAGCTGGAAACAAAGGCATAAGGCCATCCCACCTGATTATGCACTCACACAAAATGAAATCCACAACAATATTATTCTATGGCCTGAAGATGCAGTGCAGCCAGCCTCACATCACCACTAGCCTTTTCAGCACCCACCGATGATGATGATTATGATAATAATTGAAAGGTTCTCTGCAATTGCCAGAGAAGTGTCCAAATGTGGGGTTCCCCTCAGGCAGTAAAGTTTTCTTTTAAAAAAGCCACCAGCTCTTTAAGGTATGCCCCTCCCCCTCTCCATCAAGCCACAGAGCATCATGTCTGGTTAAAGCAACGAGCGCATCACATCAATCCTTCCTCCCCCCCCCCAATCCCCAACCCACGCAAAATAACTGTTTCCCAAAAAGAGGAACACGATTCAGATGCTAATTCACCACAGAGAAGCAGGGAGGCAGACGGAGGTAGTAAAACTGAACTGCATAAGTTCTTCACTACCCACTCCAGGTAACCATTTTGTTATGATTCCACCCCCTTCTTTCCCCCACCATCATCACCACCATCCGTACACATACATCCTCACCTCAACATTTCAAATTTGATCGTATTAATAGTACCGGAGTTCTGCAGCTGCATAAGAAAAATGAGCCACAAAGCAAACTCAGCTCGGAAGTAGCCACAAGCCTTCCTAATGATCTATATATATATATATATATATATATATATATCCTTAAGAATTCATAACTTGACAGAGCACTGGAAGGTGTATATTTATATATATTTACACGTATATACAGACATATATATGTGTATACATGATCTGCTGTGCCTGCAACAATTCCTCCTCCCCGAACTGAAATGTTCAGAAATTGCCGCAGGCCACTTCACTGACAGAGGCATCAACCTGAGGAAGCAAAACATCTGACAAAGCTAAAGAGATGAACAAAATGGTTTGACATCCGTGTTGTGAGTGTGCACATGAGTCTTAGAAAGTCCTACCCCGCTCAACAAGAACAAACAGATATCATTTCGCTGAACAGAGGCTGAATCTACTCACAAAGGTTACTGTAGCTCCAGCAGTTACCCATTGGTCAGTGAAATCATCAGTGTATCTAATAAGGATTCCAGCTTATGGTAAACGCTGCCCGTTCTAAATCAACTGGAATCAGCATAGTTTCAAATTTCCTGGCTGAGGCAGCGCCAGCAGCCTCACGGGCGCTCTGCAATGCACACAGGCTGATGTCAATGGAAGCCTTCTGAGCATTATGAAATGGGGGAGGAGGGGGAGAAAAAGGACCGCAGTTGCATTCCTGCTACAGCTGAAAACGAGCCCACCTGCAGCAGAGCTACCGTAAACTTCTTTCTTCTTCTTTTTTTAAAATCTGGCAGAGATGATTTTTCCGACAACACTATCCGATGAAAAGAGAGGGAACTGTATTCCATATCTGCAGCAGCAGCAGCGGCACCAGCAGCAAGAGCCGCAGAAGAAGAGAAATGGAATGACATTGGAAAATTCGGTCTTACTCAGCAGCAGAGGCTCCGTGACAGCATAGGTATTTTATCAAAACTGAGCTTTTTCTTTGAGGAGTGTGCAAAAGATGAAGGGACAGTTTGTCACCCCACAGCCCTCTCCTGTTAGAAAGAAAGAAAGAAAGAAAGAAAGAAAGAAAGAAAGAAAGAAAGAAAGAAAGAAAGAAAGAAAGAAAGAAAGAAAGAAAGAAAGAAAGAAAGAAAGAAAGAAAGAAAGAAAGAAAGAAAGAAAGAAAGAAAGGGAGCCTACGTGTGCACAACAAATTCAAGGTGAACAATAGAATTTTATGTGTATTTGGACTTTGGGAAACTGCATGCAAAGCACAAAACAAAGGATTTTTCTGGGGAGATAATTCAGATATTTGTATAAAAAGAAAAGGGCAGGTTTCTTGATCTCATGGTTTTGTCATTAACATCAGATCTCCAGTAGTTGGGCGATTTTTCACTCCATGCCAGTTTGATAATGAATGTACAATACTGCTGATACAGGTAGTCCTTGACTTATAACAGTTTGCTTAGTGACTGTTCAAAGTTTCAATGGCACAGAAAAATGTGACTTGTGACCATTTTCACAGTTACCACCTTTGCAGCATCCCTACAATATAATCAAAATTCAGATGCTTGGTAACTTGTTCATATTTATGACTGTTGCTGTGTCCCAAGGTCATGCAATCACCTTTTACAACTTTCTGACAAGCAAAGTCAATGGGGAAGCCAGATTCACTTAATAACTGAGTTACTAACTTATTAACTGCAGTGATTCATTTAACAGCTATATCAAGAAAAGTCGTAAAATGGGTCAAAGCTCACTTAACAAGTATCTCACTTAACAACACAAATTTTGAGCTCAATTGTGGTTGTAAATCAGGAGCTACCTATGTTTATAATTTTTCTAAAAGAATTACTGTCCCCTTAGTATACAATCTATACAGTGCTATCAGAGAGCATACAGAGCCAATAAAAATATTGTCACTAATGCTTCTTTTCTTGAGCAGCAAGGTTGGTATGCTACACATGAGAAAGTCTGTAGAACACATAAATTAAGACAAGCAAAGGCAACTGGATTGCAGTATGCAATTGAATAAGGAGTGGCTGCAAATAAATCTAAAGTAAGCATATTAGTATTATTTGTAGCAGACAGGACATAGCAATGGCTTATCAGTCCACAAATTGTTTTAACTTTGGCTGCTACTAATTACCTGAGTCTCACAGGACAACTTGCACAAAAGACCTAAGGAAAAAATGTTTCTTTAAAACGAAGCAGACATAATAGAGAATATAGTTACAACAATCAAGGACTGCATGTGGGCAGTGCAATAATTCTAATTCTCTAACAGTTCAAACTGCACTCAGCCGTTCTCATGGGAAAGTCAAGGACTCTGCTGTAGTAGATAAAATCCTTTGATTGCAGAAACTAAACAGCCACAGCAACTACAATCAGCTTCAACAGAACGCAGTGATACACATGTGTGGGAGCCTGAGGTCTAAATCTTCATTTTTTTTCTCTCTCCCCTTCTTCTTTCTTGTAACAAATCTTCCTGCAGCTCTTTTGGCAGGCTGGACTGTTGATGGTCCCAGCACTGTGTTTATATAACAGTCTGGTGTGGTCTCAGGGTTCTCGTTTTTTCTGCCTTGCCAGTTCCAGCCATCATAACACTGAAGAGAAGGAGACTGAAGGCCAAATTAAATGTGTGCGTTTGATAAACATGAGGAGCAGGTGGTTCCCTTTTATTCTTTTTAAAGCAGAACATGGAAAAAAGTGGAAGGGGGTACCTAGGTACAAGGTTGTGGTATAATGATGGTATTTGAAGCTGACTAGTCTGACAAACTTCTAGGATAAAAGGGGAGCTGAGGGGGAAAAAAGGAAAGATGAGGTGGGGAAGGAGGCTAGTTTTAGTCCCATCTTCCACCCCAATTCATGAAAGCTGAGGTACTTGGATACTCCAGGTTGTGAACACCAGCATATTCTGGAAAAAAAC
This sequence comes from Hydrophis major, assembly GCA_033807585.1. NCBI lineage: Eukaryota > Metazoa > Chordata > Lepidosauria > Squamata > Elapidae > Hydrophis > Hydrophis major. Next base: position 261,129,757 of record CM066329.1, read on the forward strand.
CAAGGTGAATTTCTGATGGCCACCAAGTATCTAAGGCAGTGGCCCTACTTCCACCCAACCAAGCTTCCCACTTTCTTCTGTTTTCTCTTTCTGTTCCCCTCCCCATCCTTTTCCCCCTGCTATTCCCAAACCAATACAGTTTGTCCTCGACTTATGACCACAACTGGGCCCAAACATTCTTTTGCTAAGCAAGACAGTTGTTAAGCGAGTTCTGCCCCATTTTACGACCTTTTTTGCCACACCTATTATGGGAACCACTGCAGTTAAATGAATCCTGTGGTTGTTGGGCGAATCTGGCTTCCTGCATTGATTTTGTTTGTCAGAAAGTGACAAATGGTAATCCCATGGCCCCAGGGACACAGCAACCGTCATAAATAAGCCAGCTGACAAGTGCCTAAATTTTGATCCTATAACTCTGGGAATGTTAAAACAGCCATAAGTATCAGAACCAGTCAGAAGTCACTTTTTTCAGTGCCGTTGTAACTTTGAATGGTCACTAAACGAATGGTTGTATATTGAGGATTACTTATACTTCATTAAACTTACAATGTGTTTTCTTTTCTTTCCATCTGGTATTCCTCTACACCAGGGCTGTCAAACTCCTGGCCCACGGCAGGAGGCATTACGTGCTGGCCAAGCCCAGTTTAGCAAAGTGGGGGAAAGTCCCCTGCTCTACGCAGTTAAGGATGATAGAAGAATAGATTCTAATGAAATGCAGGAAACCTATAGGTTTGGATCCTCTGGATGAAATCACACATCACACTAACAAATCACACACTAGACAAAAGGAAGTTAATCTGCCAATAGCTCCTCAGAATTTCTGAATCTAGCCACTGTAATTTCCAAACCCTGGTTTATAGCTCAACATATACAGTAAATCAAGTCTTTGGCACTAAGCTACATGTTCGGTTCACAGTTCTCTTGTCAATCTGGCTGTTTATCTCATAAAACAGGTGGGAAAGGAAATGCAATTAACTCTTAACTAGTTTACTGTAGATGTTTCCTCAATTAAGTATGATTCCTACATCCAGCAGAAGAATATGCTTTGGAAACAAATCTGCACCAGACACATTCCCCAAAGTGTTTCTCAGTTATTATCTCTGTAAGTTATATAGTTCTGCTATAGGGACAAGGCCAGCTGGGTGACTCTAAACCAAACATTAGTCAGTTACCAAACTCTTACCAAGATACCTATAGGGTACAGTTTTCACTAAGAATAAAGACAGATTCAGAGGCACCAAGAAAAAAAAGTTTTAAGTGATATAACTTCAGGTGGAATTTTCTTTAATTTCCAAACATTAAAGAAATAACTGTTATATATTGATAACTATGGAGGTGAAACTTGTTAAAATCTTACTCCAGTTTAATGCAAGCTTGCTTGATCACAATCTAAGCAAATGTGTTCACTTTAAATTTTAATAAACAAGGTTTAATCAAATAATCAGTGTCACCAATAATCTGAAAAATTGAATTGCACTAAAAGACTACTACAAATATTAGAACAACAAAGGTTCTAAGCTAAAGATTTTAGCAAAACCTCTTGGTATAAAGAAAGTAAAAGGATCAATTTTCTTTCCAAAACATGTTGCTTTTCTGAGGAAAATGCTTATTGTTTTCCTGCTAACAGTTAACAGTTTTTGAAGGGCACTATTTCTCCCTATCCTACAAAGATGGCCACTAGTATTATACAGGAGAAAGTCCTCTACTTATAAATATTCTTCATTTCAAACTCTAACTTCTATTTAAGATAATCAGAATAAGAGCCTAATTATTACAAGGGAAGAATCTCAGAACCGGGGAATAAAGAGGACTTGGGGCTGATGGACAAATTGGGGCTTTAAATATAAGTCAATGTTTTTCAAACTTGGCAACTTTAATGTGAGTGGACTTTTACTCTCAGAGTTCCTTAGACAGATGACCAGGTTCATACATCTTAAAAGTTGTCAAGTTCAACCAAATGTTGGTATAAATTGATAGGTGGATGATTGTAATGTCTGTATCATTTAAAAAGAACCAACACTTTGAATTTTTTTGTATACTTTAGACCAGTGTTTCTCAACATTAGCAACATTAAGATATGTGGACTTCAACTCCTAGAATTCCCCAGACAGCATTCTGGGAATCAACACATTTTAAAGTTGCCAAGACTGAGAAACTCTGTTTTAGGCTCCAGTATCTATCTTTAATGAATTGTGCCTGGCATACACACACACACATCATTCACAGGTCTCTTTAATAACAATAAGAGCTGGTCCATTAAAATAATTAATTGAATTATGTAATTACTTGTTTTAATTAATTTAACTTTGAGATTGTCTTTATGGTATTTCAACTGGCATCACTGCATTTGCTGACTGCTGGTTCCCATGATAATGGAAAATGCAGGCAGCTGAGCTGGTTGCCAGTTTGCTTCCGTGTGCAATTCAAGGGGCTGATCATCACCTATAACATCCTTCACCTCATAGGACTTGGTTATCTGAGAGACCAGTGGTTTCTGCACATCCAATGAGATCAGTAGTGGACAGCCACTCCAGGTCCTGTTTATTAAATACTGTCACCTGTCAAGGGCCCTGGAAATGCACCTTCTCTGTTGCAGTGTCTGCCCTCTGGAATAGATCTCCCCCCCCAAAAAAAAATACATATGGCTCCCAACTTACAAGAGTTCATGTAAGGGAAAGTATTTAAACCATGGTTGTGCTCCAAATTCAGTTGCTGAACTTTTGGTGAATACATGTTTGCTCCAGTCATATGAGTAAATTTTCTTTTTTACTATATTTGTTTTCTTACTTTTAATTATGTAAGCCACCCAGCATCACTTGGTAGTTGCACAGCCTTTAAAAGTTAATAAATACACATTTACTTTTCAATGGTTTTCTGGACGGTGTAATAGTCTGCATAAAGGATTGGAAAACTACCTAGTTAAGGCATGCATATTTAACTGTGCCACATGAAAGTGGTACCTTTACACACAAGAACTAATTCACTGTCTAGTTTGTATTTTTATCTTGTTTTAAAAAATTCAATTATATATGTATATTATTATTACACATGACATAATTCGCTGTATTCAACAATATGAGATCCTTAGAATGTTAGATGCAATTGCTCAAAAATTTAGTCCATTTTATCCAATCGTCTGTCAGACAACCATAATGTGATGTCACCATATATTTTCTCACAGTAAATGGCTTGCTTGATTGTTTCATGCAATGCTGAGGACCTGTGAATAATCTGCTTAGGTATCACAGCCAAGCAATACTATCTAAGATACCATTACATTTAAATGTATGTCAAGCAAAATGTATGTTTGCAAACTGAGGAAGTCAGATCTAACTCAAAAGGAATTACATTTAGAAAAGATAAAGTTTCAAGAGAAGAAATGAAATGAATTTCTCCATTTATGCAATTCCCAAATGAAAAGAAGTGAAAAAATCAAAACAAGTAGTGTTTTGATGAACATGAAGCTATCTCTGATAAGTCAATGACATTTTGGCAGAAGAAAAATCCTGAAAGAAAAATACTGATCAGATGATCAATGAAGCTATTTTTTATCACTGGTGCTATTTTGGTTAGTGATAACTTGCTGCTACTAAAAAAAACTTCAAGTAGGCCAATTTGTAAGATTTTCTTCACTGAGACAAAGTTGGTTTATTAAATTTCAGTTTTCTTGCATTTCCTTCTGTCTCCAAGAAATGTCCAGTTGTTGGAACTGTGCATATTTGCTTAAATAAACAGTTAAAAGACAAATGACTGACCAACTACTTTACTTAGTTGCTTTAAAATCCCTGCTATTAAGTTGTCTAATCACAGCTGTCTTTCCCTTCCCATCTACACTGATTTGTATCCTCAGCACCACATTTAGAGTGCTATGGTTTCCGAAGGAGAGGTTGAGTTAGTAGAATCATTTCAGGCAAAAGCATTTCATAAACAAATATCACATTAAAAATTCTGCCTGGCACCAGCCAAGCTCTGAAAGTAGGCAAATATTTCTTATGAGGCACTTCAGAGTTTTTTTTTTTTTTTTTCACTAGAAAAATCAATGTTTTTACAATCTCCCCAAAGAATCAATGGCGTCTTTCTTCTCCATTCGTTTAGAATAAATGCTCTTTTAGTTTTCATGAGCTAAACTTCTTTCTTTAGTTTTTTTTTAAAGAATGAGTGGCTCTGTGTGCCTGTGGGAGGTGGTATTAGAAAGTTCATTCCACAAGACTGACAAACTTTGCCAATGCTCAAACACAGAAGCTAACTAGGAGTCGTAATTATTTCGAGAATTACCCCATAGGTTGCAGAAGGCAGCTATAGACAGAACAAAAGACCACAACAGTTGTTACTGCAGTGATCCTCTAGATATCCATTCCCAGAACTTTTCAACCAGCAGTAAATATTCATCAACCATCTCTCAATCATCTACAGTTAATCCTTGATTTACAGCCAGTCACTTAGCAACTCTTTGAAGTTAGGACAATACACTCCCCAAAAGGGGGCTGATGACCTGATTTCAAAGTTACAGTGGCCTCCCATAGTCCTGTCATTGTATTTTGGGCCCTTGGTAACCAGCCCACTTTTATAGCTGTTTGCAGTGTCCTGTCACCACGATTTTCTGTATTTTCTGGTGTTTATTTCCAGTTTCCAACAAAAAGAGCATTATTGGATATATTGAATTCATTTAATGACTGCATTGTTCACTTAATGGTTGCTTCATGGACTTAATAATTACTGTGAAGTGTCGTAAAATCAGGTACATTCATGTGGGTGACTTACTTAACAACAACAAGTTATGATCACAATTCTAAGCTCAATTACACTTGCAAATTGAGGATTGCTGTACCTAGTTTTAAGGCTGAAAGCAAAGCAGAAGTTCTTTAGCTAACTGAAAAAGAATGATAGAATAATGACTGCTCATTCCAGCTTTCCCCAATTCTCTTTTAAGATCTGTATTATGAGAGAAAACAAAAAGAAAACTATGCCTTGCAATCCAGAAATCCTGAAAATCCATTGTGAAGGTCAGTGTCCAAATAAATTTTGATACAGTAGACCTATGTTCCTCAACTTTGGGAACTTAAAGATGTATGGATCTACTTCCAGCTATGCTGACTAGGGAATTCTAGGAATTCAAATCCACACATCTAAAAGTTCCCAAGGTTGACAAACACTAGATTATTGCTATTACTATACTAGGAAAGTAACAGGTCAGTTAATTCCAAAGTTTCAGAGGGCCCATTTTCATGTTTTCAATGAAATAAAAACTACTTCAGGTAAATGGACTTACCTCTCCTCCTTCCTTCCTTCCTTGCAGTTTTCTTTGATGTATTTTATTCACAGGTCTTTGTTTTTGTTTATTTAACAAGTGGACCCTTTATTAAAGTTATTAAGGTTGGACATCATTATTGGCAATTTCTACATGCCTTAGGTCTGCGAGCCCAGTTCAGTCCCCCAAACTGATTGATTGATTGATTGAATGTCTGTTAACATTCATTGATAGCACAGTGGTTACATTAACTAGTTTAATTCAGTTGCTGATTCCATCCATATTTGTTTGTGTGTATGTGTGCATATGATGGGATGATGTAGTTTTTAACTGTTGATAGCCAGACACGAAGCCAAAAGCACCAGCCTGAGGATGGGGAGTGGGACCTCGCCGAAACGTTGCCAAGATACTCTTAATCTTACATGGGAAAAGACCCGAACACACCTAGACCTACATACCTGTACCTGTGAAAATCTACGAAAACAAATATATATATATATATATATATATATATACATACACACACACACACAGAGAGAGAGAGAGAGAGAGAGAAGAAGAAGAAGAGGAAGAGGAAGAGGAAGAGGAAGAGGAAGAAGAAGGAATGAGAAAGAAAGAGGTAGATGAATAATCCCAAATTTTGCACCCTAGACAATTATACTATGAGAATAACATGAACATAATGTTTTAATAGAAAATTCTGTAATCTAACAAGTCAACTCTTTCAGTGCTTTGCTTATGTTAGCTAAGGAATATACCTCTAACAAGGGTCCCTGCTGAATCCAAATCTACAACACTACAGGTAATCCTCAATTTATGGTCAATTATTTAACAACCGCTTAAAGTTATGATACACACACATAAAGTTAATTACAATTCATCCTCAACATTACAATCATCGCAATACCCTTATACAGTCGCATAATCACATTTTGGGCGCTTGGCCACTGGTTCACATTTACAACCGGTTGTAGCATCCAGCATCCAGATGACCGTGGGGTTTTTTGCAATGTTTTTTGCCACTTTCCAGCACAAAACACCCATTGGATAAGCTGCATTAGGACTTTAGACTATTAAAAACTATACGATTCTCTCAATGACCACAGAAGCTTGTTGAACTACTGTTGTAAACAAAAAAGAGTCATAAAATCAAGTCGGGTCATAAGGTGACTCAATTTACGGCTGCAACAATTTGCAGCCAAAATTCTGGGCTTCACCGTAGTCATAAGTTGAGGACCATCTGTAGTACAAATGACAGATGGCAATCATATACATAGTTGGAAGGACTGAAGTTTCTTTTGCCAATTCTTACTTTTTCTCAAAGAAATACATCAATAATGTTATTCTCCATTTATGCAGAATTCATAATGCACCTGGTTGCTGTCCAGATGCACAGACTTCAGCAACTAGAGTATCCGACTGCATGATCAGTGCCTGGAATTCTGGAAATTGAAATCCACACATCTGGAAGGCACCCGGGTTGGGAAATCTGTACCTTTGCCTCATAAATTCAGAATCAGAATGAGCTCTAAGTTAAAATAATACAATGTGTATAAAGAATAAGAAGATGGAAGTGGCTTCAGAGTAGAAACGCTGGTGCTTACCAGATTCTGAAGTAGTTTCATTTTCTGATCCACCAAATAAAAAGTCATATTTGGCCTTGGCAACACTCTGGGAATGAGCTGATGCACCATTAACCCAAACAAATGTTTCTCCCTGCAGACAGAAATAGAATGAAAACATGTTCATTTCACCATGACACCTCCCACTAAAAATCCCCCATCTCAAAGCAACAAAAATAGGATTTGGAAAAATACATATACTGGCTTTAAAACTACCTAAGAGAGAAAGAGAGAGACAATATTTTGAAGGTTTCTTTCCAGCAGCATGCAACCTCTCTCTCTCTCTCTCTCTTTCTTTTTCTTTTTCTTTTTTTTTTGCAGTTTATTGGTTTTCACTAACTGCTACAGAATTAACACAGCCATCTTAATTACATTGTCTTTTTTTTTTTGAACAAACTTTATTAGTTTTTTTTTTACACACACAAACAAAACATATAGGATGTAGTAACATAAAATATCTTTTCTAAAAGAAACAAATAAACCATCTTATTTAAAAAGTAAATAATTCCAAATTATCACATTTCTATAATTTAATATATATACTTATCTTATCTAATCAACTTCATATCTTTTCCAAACTTTTCTTTATTACTTCCTTTCCTTCTATTTAATCATATTTCTTCTGCCTTAAAGTTATATACTCATTGAATATAATTTCATTAGTGTTCTTCCACATCCTGTCAACCTTAAACAAATATTACACAAAACATAAATACATAAAACTTCTTTTTGGAAGGCGGCTTACCCTGGGTTAACTCTTTTTATACAGACATCAATCAAAGTTTATACTCACTTAATATACTATCTCATATCTTATTTAACATTCTCTATTTTCCATATCTTTTCTCTCTCCTACTCATTCTTTTAATTCTATTTTATTTATTCCATCTCAATCAAATAATTATATTTGCATCTTTGGTCCATTTTCTTTCAATCACCTACTTATCCTTTCTATCTAATACAATATTTCTCCTGTAAACCCAGATTGAAGTATGACAACTTTTTATCTTTCCCCTAAATAACACTTAAAATAATACATATTTTCTGTACTGATTCTGCTCCGTACATTCTAAGTATCACATTTCAAAATAATAAAACAAACAAATAGTATTAAATTTAATAAGTAATAATAAAGCTAAAAAAAATGAAAAAGGAATATTAAATTTATAATATAATAAGAACAATGTTTCATAGGAAATTAGATTCTATTATTAATTCTTAAACAATAAAAATAATATTTCATAAGGAATTAAACTCTATAATTAAATCATGGCTTCCCTTTAATACATTTTTAAAATCATATAATATTCTGATTTTCTAAGCTTCAAATACTAATGTCTACAATACATTCTTATGTACTTTTGCAGAATCATTTTTATAAAATTATCTTGCCCCTTATCTCTGAAAAAAATTCATTTTTTAGTATCTTGTTTAAAGCCTTTATGACTTCTCTTTCCTTTTCCCCTTTCTTTCTTATCCATTCTAACTTTTGGACACCCCCCCCCATCTCTCAAATTTTACTCTCTTAGTCTTCCCTCTCTGTTGTATTTCTCTTTTCTGTTGCTTTCTGACATCATATCGCTTTTTCATCTCATTTTTCTTTTTCTTGGTTGTTTTTTTAAGTTCTAAGTTCACCTTTTCCTTACCCCCCTTCCACTTTTCTTCCTCCACCAAGTATGTTTGTCCATTAAAGATGGCTTCTTCTCCTTCATCCCAGTCTTCTTGTCATTGTCGTATTTCTTGATAGGCAGAAATCGCCATTTCTAAAAAGTGAACAATAGATCCAGAAGAACCCTTATCTTCTTTCAGTCTTTGAAATTCCATTTGTAGTCCTTCAAAAGATAATGCCATTTTTCCTTTCTTTCTTTTTTGAAACAACCCTAATGTCTTTAGTCCCCCCCCTCCTTTTTTTTAACAAAAATTCACAGAAATCTCAAAGTCACAAAGCAAACCAAATCAGAGCAAACAGTTTCATTTAGCACTTTCTTCTTTCTATATTTTCACCTCCTAGGGGTAGGATTCAAATACACAGTTCCAAGATGATCTTCTAGAAGTCTTAATGTCTTTTATTTCTGTTCTTATAGGCTCAAAGCAGTCTCCTTCAGTACAATCTTATAATAAGTCTTTATCTCTTCCCTTCCCCTTGTAAAAAATAGGAAGAATTTTAAGTTTTTAAATCCAATGTCCAGAAATCCTTTATCCCTTGGCTTTAAATTTCAAATTGAATTACCTTCGGTGCCCAAGTAGATTTTCCAGATCTCCGTCTGCTATTTCTATGGGAAGGGAGAGTGAAGAAAAAAAAACCTTTCCCTTGACAGCTTTCTTCGCCGCTTTCCAATCTTCTTTGGGAAATAATGTATCCTTCAAGCAACTCAAGCAATTCAGTTTCCAGGGTATTTAAGAGTTCTTATTGTCCCGGTTCAGCCAGCACTTTCACTTCTCCTGTTTCCTCCAGCACAAATCTTACCCGGCTGCAGGCTTCTTTGTGGTGGCCATTACTGACCGCCGCTCCACAACCTTGGGGAAAGGGTTTTTTCTGGCTGAGGGGGGGGTCTGCAACACCCCCAAACCCCTGTCCGGATCCCCTCTCTCTTCAGCTGCCTCTACAGGGCAGCCATATCCCCCAGACCCATTTGGATCGGGGGCACCTTGGCGGCGAGCGCAGCAGGAATCGCGGAGAGTCGCGAACTCCTACTGCCGCTGAAGCTGCGCAAAACCGGAAGCCCTTAATTACACTGTCTTGAGAAGAAGGATTCCTCTAGCAAGTCTTCATCTATGTATCATTAAAAGTCTGTTTGCAACCTTCAACTGGGCGAAAGAGTGCACCAAGGGACAACAATGCTTGAACCGAGGTACCCTATCTTCGGGAAGCCTTTGGAAAGACAGTGCTGTGTTCCAAAGATGGCACAGCCTTTCTGAAGAAAAGCACAGCTTTCAAAAGGCTCAGGGAGCCACATGTAGGAAATGTTCCCCACAGAAACCAGGTCTGAAAAGGAGACAGTATAGGCAGCAAGGTGCTTCAGCTTCAGCTGGACGCAAAAGGCAAAAAAGAGTCCATGTGAGGAAGCGAGAGAGCAAGTAGCTGGGCAAATGTATGCTAGCTAGCACTTGCTAAGGTAATTAGTACAGGGGCTGCCAACCTTGAGTGATAGTTCGGAGTGAGACACTGCGAGGGAGCGGAGCGACCGAGGGGGGGATGGTGTGGAAGGGGGGTGTCCCCCCTTCCACGGTAGGGAGCTTTGACAATTTTACATTTTAAATGGTGCAATCTGATGCATACTTTAGTCATGATTTGGACATATACATACATACATACATGCAAGCAGCACCAATGTACTTGAACCGGATTTGTAAGATATTAATAATGCAGTTCACTGACCATCTTGGCCGGAAAGGGTCCACATTCTTGGGCCTCTGCCCATCTGCTCCGTCCCTTTGGGCTGCTCCGGCTCTCCTCCTCCTCCAGGGTCCCTGGCTGAGAGGGGCGTCCCAAGTGCCTGGGATCCGGCCCCTCCAGGCTGCCTCTTCAGGGCCACAGAAGCCTCCCTCACATGGCCCCGGGGGTGGAGGGGGCCTTGCCAGGGTTCCCGGCCTTGGAGCTGGGCAGAAACGGCCCTTCCCAGCCCTCTCCCACCCTCTGGGCCTCCCACCTGCGGAGGGGAGGGGGATCCAGGCTGAGTCTTGGACCCACCAGCCTCACAGTCCAGCTGAAGGGTCGGAAAGGGCCAGGCAGGCAGATGGACACACACACACACACACACACACAGAATGGGGGGGGGAGGCTGGTGTCCTTCACTCCCCAAATGCCCCCCTCCCAGTCTGTGCATGGGACCCCCAGCAATGCTGCCATCAGCTGCTCCCCTGCAGGGAAGTCCTGGATTGTCTGGGGGAGGAGAGGAGAGGACAGTGGCCACTCCCCCCCCCTTTGCTTGGCATTTGTGGGGAGACCCCTCAAGGCGAGATTCCTTCCCAGGGGCTCCCAAAGAGCATCCAAACGTTCCTGGCATCAAGTGGGGAAAGAAGCCTAAAAAGAGAGAAACTCCTGCACCGGCTGCGATTGGGGCTCGGAGGGGACAGGAACCCCCCCTCCTTGCGAGCCCCCCCGCCCCGCTCCTCTGGCGGGACCCCCTTCCTGGAGAGGCTCCTCCCTGCCAGACCCTCTTGCAGCCTCTTGGACCCAGGGGAGGCTGGGGGGGGCGCATATCTAGGTGCAAAGGGCGGGGGGAGGGACACAATGTACCCGGGAAGGAGCCCTCCCCCCCTCTTCCCCTCCCTCTCCAGGGACTTCCCATCAGGCTGGGGAGCGAGAGAAGCCGAGGCGCGCAAGAGGCCAGCCACGGCAGCTCCCCTTGCGAGAAGGAGGCCGGAGAGGGACGCGCCTTTGCGCCCCAATCCCAGCGGCCTTGAGACCAGACGGGTGCGGGGAGGGGATGATGGGAGCTCAGCTCTTGAGAAAGGCCCAGGGATGCCCTGTAGTCGTACTTCATGGGGGATAGAGAGTTCGTCTCTCTCATCTCCGCCTGCCAGAGCAGAGTGCAGCGCAAGGGTTAAGCCCAGAGAGTTGTGACATCCTAGAGCGGAAAGGAGCAACCGCTTCCTGCAGCGTGGAATTCTCTCCTCACCCCAGTACAGAAATCAATGCGGGCAACGTCCTCTCGCACATGCTCTGTTCGCCCTCTGAAGCCGCCCAGGATCGGAGGCTTCACTTCTCGAAACTTTGGGCTTGGGCATATCGATATTCGGAATATCAGAGAATGTAGAGATATATTTATTTTTGTACATTCCATTTTGGGGGTTTAGCGTGAGATTTCGTTTATCAGAGTGAGACAGTCAAAATTGGTTGAATTGCGTGAGTCTCACGCTGATTGCGTGAGAGTTGGCAGCCATGATTAGTATTGAGCTCAGGCTGAGGCTTCCCGGGTCATGGTGAGCAGTCCCAGGACCACATAGTTCACAAGACAAAGAGCAGAGTGTCCAAAAGGCAGAGATGGGTGAGAGACAGGCAAGTGGGAGAAGTTGGAGGCAGTTTCTTACTTTATTGAAGCTCAGGTCTGGGAGGAACTAAGAGTAGAATGGCTTGGACTGGGCTAGGTATTCACTTAACAACTCATGATTCTCGGTCAACTACTGCAATAGGGAATGCCAAGATTTCTATTTTAAGTTTGTGTAGTCACATGACATATTGTTTTATGACCGCTTCACTTAGCAATGGAAATTCCAGTCTCAATTTTTGGTCTTCAGTCAAGGACCACCTGAATTGTAAAGTGCTTTTTTTTTTTAATGGAAATGACAGGTTGTTCATGTCTAGAAGCAAAGCTGCCACCCTTTCTGCCTTACCAACTCTCATTTGCTATAGTAGTAGGATGGTGAACAAGCCATGTATTGGTGCTTCTGGGCTTGTCGAGAAGCTCAAGCAGACACTTTCCCAATTCACTGAACTATAAGGAGGAGAAAATATAGCATAATCAGACTTGCTAAATTGATTTAGGATTCATTAGGTTGACCAGATCAGGAAATCCACTCCATGGGAGGCTCAAACTGCTTTTATTGAGATTGAGTACAATAACTTTGCAGTCAATTGTGCTGTACCTTCTCCTTCTTTTTATATCCAGTGAAACAGAGAGGTCTCTGCATGAGCTGCTTACAAATATTACCTCATTGCTCTGGATTTAAAGCTGCTTCAGCCCCTAAGATATGGTTCCTGCATATTTCTACCAAAGTCATCTTCATGAGTCTCCATCCTTTAGAACACCCTGCTTTCTGGCTGGGATCCTCCAGAAGTCCTTTCCTAAAAGTTTGCACAGGAAAAGCCGAATCTAAGTTGGAAAAATGGTCCTGTAGGGACCCAAGTGCCAAGCCATCTAAAGATTTCAAGGTAACAAACCAAAACCTCGAACTGAACTTAGAAGCACATTGGTTACCACAATGCAGCATTGCCTTGTCACTTTTAAATCTGCTATATCCCATTAACTGATGTCAGCTCCATTACACAGACCAAACCAGGAAATCAGCTCTAGAAGACAGTTAAAGCTACCCATACTTTTATTGTAGTTATACAGCTAACGTTAACAAAAATCTGCAAATGTAATTGCTTTATTCCCCACCCCCTTTATACTCATGTGATTTAGGGAGGTGTCTGCTTGGGGATTTATTCAACTTTTTTTCTCTTGTCACTTTGGTAACAGAAGTGGACTATCAATATCAAAGTTAACTTCCTTATTCCTTATTCAGCAGATCATCACCTTATAGTCCAGTTAAAAATTCCAAGTGATTTTTCAAAGGCAGTTTTATGTGTAAGAGCACAATACAGTAGTCGATGCACAAGAAGATCAGTGCATGTTGCCAAAAATTCCAATCCCTAAATTGACACACTAGCCAAAGTTGGGCAAAGCCCCTCTCCCGCTCAGCCACAACCTCCAGCTACTTCTCTAGAAGGTATCACAGAGCAAAGGAGGGCCCACTAATCAAAAAGCCTCCTTTAGGAGGAGTAAGACTCTAGCTTAAAGTAAGAATGGAGCTGTGATTAAGCTAGATCAAGCCCCAAGCAACAGTAAGTTCCATCATGCAGTTATTTAATCTGACCTTGTTTACATCTATTCTATTCCTTACAACCTCCTGATACCAGTCTGGGACTTGGCGTTCTTCAACATCCCTAACCCAGCCTGGGTGGCATTGGATGAATTTTATATCAAAGACTCTTTTTATCTGGGAAAATGTTCCAAAGATCAGGCTGCTTATCTAAGAATAAACTCTGCTGAACTTAGTACAATTTACTTCTTTTAATTGCCTCCTGGTTGTAGCACAGGATAATAATGGCATGGCACCAAGCTTCTTTTAAAACAGTCCTTGCTTTGTATTCTACTCCATAGAAAGATAGTTCATGGTCAGTTGAAAAAAGCTGAATTAGATATTGGGACAAAAGTTTGAGTGGTCAGTCTCCTTCTCTCAGGAACACTGAATTTCTATTTTTAATCAGTTTTCTAAATTTGCATCAATACATGTTAGTGGATACTATGCAAAATTATGCAGCATCTTGGTCCTAACTACATGTGCTCTTTTTCAGCCATGCTTGCATTGACACTGTAAACACAGATGTAACATAAACTTTCCAAACGATGCTCCAGCTTCTTTCTGCATCATCTTTGTTCGTGTTTCGAAAAGGGGAACATGAGATCCTGGTGGAATCATTGTTTACATTCTCCATGTTCTTCTTGTATGACTCCTCTGCTACCTTGATTCCTTCAAGCCCAAGACAGCTACAATTATTTTTGCTGTTTCTGAGGTTTGAAAATTGCCTGAGTTATGGTCTAAAGTAAATAAGAGGCTTCAAAGCAATGCTCCAAGTTAACAAAATACAATGGCATTTTCAAACAGTAATTTTTCATTACTGAAGATGTTTTGTTTGAAGTAGGCCATTTTATGCACTCTTATTCCATTCTGCTGTTTCAGTAAGGCTTTTACTAGACTGGGAAGATCTTTTGATATTACTCCTTTCTTTGTATCAGCCTCTGAGTTGGCAGAATCAGCAATGAGCTGGGACTTTATCAGAATCTGGCTTTTCTCTTAGAAGTTCCATTAAGTCTTCCAGAATCACAAGATTTCTTCAGGCAGCCAAGCTATTTGACTTCCTGTATTGTTCTGTCATTTTATGAAGAACTTCTGGTTAGAAACTGGTGTGCACAGTAACATAGTTTGATAAGAATGGACAACAGCTAGGGTCTCTGGCTATCGTTTTTTTCTTCTACTAATGACCTGATTTGTAGAGGGGAGAAAATAGCATTTGAGTCAAATATACACTAGAGATATACAGTACTTTAATCACACAGTTAAACAAACCTTTACATCTTTCACAAAACAGAAGAGCTATCTGTGGGGAAAAAATCTTCACAATGGAAAGCAGTTTTCCTGATCATTTGCACCGCAAAAACTGCAAACAGATATTAGATTTCTGTTCCCTCATTAAATGTGCTTACATTTCTGTTCCCTCATTAAATATGCTTAAATTGCTCAATATATGCTGTAAAATGTGTGTGTGTGTGTATATATATATATATATATATATATATATATGTATATGTATATATATATATATATATATATATATATATATATATATATATATATATATATATATATTTTCTGAGGTTCTCGCGGGTATTTGTATGTGGATCTTTGGTTATTCGGGTTTTCTCCCGCGTAAGATTGGAAGTATCTGGGCAACGTTTCGATGAAGTCTCATTCATCATCTTCAGGCTTGGTCTTCAACTCTGTGCTTCTCAGAGTGATGTGAGCTTGCAGCTGCTTCTTCCTTTTAACTGCTTCTGGGGGTGTGACTTGATTGGCTGGGGGCTTGGCTGTGTTCTGATTGGATGGGGGGGTGTTCTCATTGGTTGGGGGTTTGGCTGTGTTCTGATTGGTTGGGGGGTTGGCTGTGTTCTGATTGGCTGGAGGCGTGTTCTGTTCAGGTGGGGGCTTGATTGTGCTCAGGTTAGTCTTAGTTGCTGGAAGGTTTGAGCTGGTGAGCTGTGATCTTGCTGTTTGGCTTCGAGTTCGTGGTCGTGCTGCATCTTCATGGTGGGGGTCAGTTCGCTTCATGTATGGCTCAGAGGGGTTTGAGGTCGGTAGTGATGCAGCTGCAGTGCAGCTTCTGGTCCGTGGTCGTGTTTCATCTTCTGTGTGGGTGTGAGTCTGCTTTCTACGTGGAAGTGTGGTGGTGGCATCTTGTGTGGCTATCAGGGGTGTGGGTCTGGTGTCACTCTTCATGTTAGGTATCTTACGCGGGAGAAAACCCGAATAACCAAAGATCCATATATATATATATATGTATGTATGTATGTATGTATGTATGTATGTATGTATGTATGTATGTTTTGGCAGAATCTCATCTGCCATCATCAGGCTTCTGTAATGCCTGATGATGGCAGATGAAATTCTGCCAAAACCTTGCTACAACTTTAAAAGCACAACTACAATGACGTCGGAAAATACCTGAACAAAGCTGAATACCATACATGTAAGTACCCACAAAAACTTAAGTGCAGTGATTCATATTCATATATATATATATATATATTCATTCTTAAGTTTTTGCGGGTACTTACATGTATATGTGTGTGTGTGTGTGTATACATATATATATATTGATTTGTCTGTTTTAAATGTATGTTTTTTTCTAGAATTAAAAATAAATAAATAAATAAATGTGCTTAAGCATTTTCCATTTTTCACTTTCTATATCATATAGGTACGCCACCCCTTATTTGTGCACTTTTGTTCAGCAATGGCGAAGTTGGCTGGGGGATTATGGGAACTGAAATGTATTCAGACTGGGGAAAGATGCCTGTTATGTACAAAACAGAATCTAGAAGTACAATCAGGAAATCACTGTGGTGAAGGCATGAAAATGGCACACTGCATACCCAGCCTCAGATCAAGATCCAAGCGAACTTATTTCTCAGAAATCTGTGTAAAATTGGGTTACATAAGACAGGGTTGTGAAGCAGGAAATCTAGGTCTGGTGTAGTGGTTAAGGCGCCAGGCTAGAAAGCAGGAAACCATGAGTTCAAATCCTGCCTTAGCTATGAAAGCTTGCTGGGTGACTTTGGGCCAGTCATGATCTCTCAACCTAACCTGCCTCACAGGGTTGTTGTTGTGGTAAAAATAGATAGGGGAAAGGAGTATTAGGTATGTTTTGCTGCCTTGTGTTACTTATAAAGTAATAAAGGCAGAATAAAAATATAATAAATAAATCTTAGACTACAAATAATTCTCGACTTACAGCAGTTCTCTTAGTGATTGTTTGAAATTACAATGGCACCTTAAAAAGTGACTTATGACCATTTTTCACACTTATGCCTGTTGCAGCATTCTCCCAGGGTCACGTGATTTACATTCGGATGCTTGACAACTGACCCACATTTATGATGGTTGCAGTGTCTGGAGTCATGTGTTTACCTTTTGCAATATTCTGACAAGCAAAGTCAATGGGAAAACAGATTTACTTAACAGCCATGTTACTAACTTAACAACTGCAGTGATTCATTTTAACAAATGTGGCAAGAAATGTCACAAAATGGGGCAAAACTCACTTAACAAATTCCTCACTTGGCAATATAAATGTTGGGCTCAATTGTGGTCATAAGTCGAGGACTACCTGTACTGCTATAAACTCACAAATGGGCCTCAGATGAGCCTCTTTTTCAGAGATTCAAAATACTTCTGCCAGATCACTTTTAACAGCTGACTCAGACAGTATATGCCAATAGGGATGAAGCCAAACAAAGCCATCCATATCAAATTATCAAGGGATCAGCTGATTTCAGTGGGATCCAGCTAAGATGGATGCAAACAGAGACATTTCATATTTTAAAGTCATCTCTCTTTTTTTTGCCACAACTACTTTTATGCATCATGCTTGGATTCACTGCTTTACAGGCACATATGTTCAAACAATAAGACATCTACAACAGGAAGTCATCTCACTCAGCCTCTAGCAGTATTGCCAAGTATTGGAACAGCAAAGCCAAATGTTCCAATGATATGTTCTATTCAATGGGTTTTATCTTGGATTACTACCTAACCAATGTGCAGTATCCTGAAGATGTCAGTCATAATCAGGCCTGGTCAGCACATAGAAAGAAGACCACACAGTCATTCCAGATGTGTAGGACAGACTGAGAAATAAAGACCATCCTGGAAAAAGAGCAATGGCAACTCATTTTCATGCTATTGCCATCTAAAGGTACAATCAGGAAGTCGATGTGGTGAAGGCATGAAAGCTGCACACCCTGCATACTACCTACCAAAAAATGCAGCTGTTTCTATCTAGGTAGCAGGAGATGATCTTCTGAATAGAAGGTGACCTCACCTTTGCTTATATGATAGGGAACACAATTGTAGTAGACAATAAAGATTACATAAATATGCAATAAGCATTACTTAGGCAAAGGAGGTGATGCATATTTAAAGACCCAGAAAAGAAAGATAATATTTGGAAGCAGTTCAGGCAGATACTGCTCTGATTCTCTGATAATCAGACTTGCAAAATTCTATTATAGCCAAACTCACTAAAGTATAGTACTGATCTTCCTATAGACTTGATTTCCTGGTCCGGTCTACCTCATGGGGCTGACAATCATTCTCTAGCACAGGGGTCTTCAACCTTAGCAACTTTAAGTCTGGCGGACTTCAATTCCCAGAATTTCCCAGCCAGCTTTGCTGGGGAAATTCTGGGAGTTGAAGTCCGCCAGGGTTAAAGTTGCCAAGGTTGGAGGCCCCTACTCTAGCAAATGGATGGACTGCTCCCTGTGAAACAATTCTCTAAAGAAAAGAGCCAAACCATTCCTCCTTTTAATATTGAAGAGAGCCTGGAATCCTGCTGGGATAAATCAGACATTCCTTGAACATTTGCTTACAGTCCTGCATTATACATAGAAATAAAACGTCTTTCACAATGCTTGGCCTGATGAGAACTGAACTCCAAAACATCCAGCAGGTACCGGGTTGCCTAATTTAGATGGCACTGTGTAGTATTAGCTCACCGATTTGTGACACACATGCTGTCCTACAATCTGGGGTCTTCCGTTCTCGTTTCTTTCTGCAGTGCAGAACCCTAGATAGCCACACTTTCAAGAAATCAGCTGAAAACTATGCTTTACTACCCCTTAGAATAATGACTGTGCTTTAATGCCAAGCAGCTGTGAAAACAGAGCCAAATATCAACTTAGCTACCAATGGTTCCCAAGAAGTTTTCCTTTCTTTCAGGAGAAAACTATTGATAAATATTTGAAAGCACCTTGATTGATGAACCTCTTAAGTTCATCTCTGCAATCTGTTAAACTGAGTTTGATCTCTAAAATTAAAAATAGGAGCCAAACAATCAGATGGAATAGGAAAAAAGCTCTTTTGCACGCTTCTTTGCATATAAGAACAAACAGCGACAGACAGATGCTCACAATCAAGCAGAAAAAAGAGAAGAGACCATATGTACAAAGACCTGCGATCGATTAAAAGATGTACAGCCAGCATGCGCAAATGCAAGGAGCGGAAATATGTATTTACATATGCTCCACAAATTAACCATTTTTACAGTGTGAATAATTAAAAATTGAGGTGCTACCTAAACAGGCAGGTCCTGCCCCAATATGTTTAAAATATCATGCCAGCTCATCCTATGCATCTCCACTCACAAGAAAGCTTCCTAAATGCAATGGGATTTGCTCTAAGATGAAAGGGTGAAAGATCAGGGAACGGAGGTGAGGAAAAGGTGAAGAAAGCGACAACCACAGCAAATGAGATGCAAAAATATGTCAACTTGCCAATTTGTTTTGGCTGCTGAAGCACTTTCATTGTAAATTTTAGATATCTGTGCACTTTTTAATCCACTATTCTGAAGGTATAGGTAGAAATTAGCCTGATTAACGTCTGCTTAAAATGCTTTAGGTTAGCATTATAACACTCCAAATTGCAAAGCATATTAACAGGAGAAAAAATAGTTAAGGGCACTCCTTTATTTATTTTTTTAATGCACAAGTAAGAATGCCTGCGTTTTCACGTCTGCAATAAACCTGGCAAATACATCAGTATTATTGATGGAAGTGGGGGGGAGGGGAGAGAAGGAGCAGAAACATGCATTGAGTTCTACAGGAAAAAAACCAATAATAATCCAAGGTTCCTAAATCCAGGGTTGAACTACAAAAGTGGAAGGATATATCATGACATGATTATAATGGTATTCTTTCGCCAAGGGGAAACTCAGATGGAACCATCCTGACTCGTTCTCCCACCATTCTTCCCCTCACACCAACCCTAATAGGTAGACGAGTCTAAAAGGCGAGGCGAGTTAACTTCGGGCACCTCTGAATCCGAAGCCGGGTTTCTCTACCTTAGCCGGAATCCGAAGCCGGGTTTCTCCACCTTAGATCGAATTCACTCTTACAGCCAAGGCTTGGGTATCCCTTCCCCATCCACCCCCAACCCCTCCGTCACCCTCCACCCCAAAGTCATAAATCTGCTTAAAACGGGGGGGAAAGGGGGGGGAGAGAGAGAGAGCGAGGCTGCCACCAGGACGGCGAAGAGACCTAATTCTTGCAAAGCCGGCACCGTCTTTGTCTCCCATTCATTTGCCCACGGGCACAGGGCGGCGGGAGGTGGGGGGTGGGGGGAACGACACACCGATTCTTGCTCCGGGGTATTGACGCGGCTTGACATCTGGGCAGCGTGGATGGGCAGAAGCAGGCGCCACGGGGGCACCTCGGGTGACAAAGCCAAGCGGGGAGAAGGCATAGGGGGAGGAAGAGGAGGAGGAGGAAGAGGAGGAGGCGAGTGTTTTGTTTTGTTTTTGGTTTTCCTTACCCCACCGTCGCTTTCTTCCATCTTCCATCTCCCGGACAACCCGCCACCCCCCACATACACCCTTTCCTTTCGCCCGGTGCAACGATAGTCCGAGGAGGGTGGGATGCCCGGGGGTTGCTGCTGCTGCTGCTGCTGTTGCCTCTGGCCGCGGCGTCCTGCTTGTCCCACCTTTCTGCCCGCCGAATCCTTTTGTTAAAGAGGCAGAAGCGGCGAAGCTTCTGTGGGCTGGAACTGGGGGGCTCCTCCGGCATTTGCCTCAGCCGCCGCCAGCTCGCTCACACGGGCTTGAAGGACGGCAGCGGCGAGGAGTCGGCATGACAACGCGAGGGGGGCCATCCGCTCCCGAGGCGGCCGCCTCGCCTGACGCTTTTGCCAGCCGCCTCAGCCCGGAGGGACGGCGACTCGACCCTTCTGAGCATGTGCGAAACCTTTCCCTCGGCCGCCTACCCTTCGAGGGCCCGCACATGAGCGCTGAGAGGAGGAGCGAAGCCGTGAGAGGAAGCGTTTCCTGCCCGGAGCCAAGCGAGGCCGGGCGCAGGTCTCACCTTTTGCTGCCGCCCGCGTCTTTATAGAGACTCCGAGTTTGGCTTTTCAGGAAGGGGGGGTGCTGTAGCGACGGCGCCCTTCGCTTGGTCAACGGAAAGGATCGAGCGAGAGGCAGATGTCTCTGCTGTTTTGGCAAAGAGACGCCCGCGTGGCAAGGAAGTTTTGGGGTCTGTGAAGGGAGCAACCTGCGTGGACTTACTTAAAAGGAGGCAAAGAGAAAGTTTCCCTTTCCCTCCTTTTAAGGACCCCCACGCCATGAAGCAAAATACAGGGTGAAGGAGCTAATTCTCGGGATAGCGTCTGTACACATACATACATACAAACACACACACACACACACATGTACGTTCCCCAAATGTTCCTCCAGGTGGGATTATGGAAGGCACGTTGCACCTGTCTGGAGTGCACCGCGTTGGAGAAGGCAGCTGTGGGTGCTGTGCTTGTCCTGAGAGTAAGTGATATGTAAGACTCGGCATGAATTGAAGGCTGGATCCCGCCAACAAGTGGGAAATAAATATATTAAGCCTTTTTATATTCCACGGATTTGAACGGAACCAAGCAAAGTTGCCTGAAAGTGTCAGAGGTGCACAGTATCAAAGCCTAGAGCAGAAAATAACTATTTAGGGATATGTATGCAAATAGCCTAGAGTTAGTTTCCCTGAAATTATTCTAGCATATTTTTGACAAGGCTTGAATTTGATTGCATTATTTCTTTTAATGAGGAACAAAGGAAGTGGCTGGTTTTCCTAGACTTGCTTGGAAATAGTATACCATCTGCAAGAAAAAACACCTCTCAAGTATAAAGTGACTGCTTTTTAAATCATTATAGTGAAGGTTTCATGTGACATTTCTGCCCCAGGCAATAAAAGATGTTGAATTGCCTTGTCCAGGAAGAATTGCAGATTCAATCCTTCCCTTTTCCTTGACTATGATGCCTTGTTTAGCTTTTTTTCTCCTAAATCTAAAAAAGATTTAAAAGACAGCCTTGGATGTGTGTTCCTGCATTTTGCAAGCCTAGCACACGACATACAGAGAAAGTCATCAGTTTGTTGACTCAAGTGTGACTCACACTTAAGAGGAATCCAGCCTCTGAGCACAAAGCAGATTAATCTGGGCCATCTGGGTGTCCAGTTTTTCCCTTTAGTTGTACTTTCTCTTACTCCCTCTGCATACCAGCTGCTGAAGGAAGAGAAAATCTTGATCAAACTGCTTTGGCACAGTAGGAAGCACAATGCAAGAATATAGGTTCCTTCCCTCCCCCACCCTTATAAACATTTCTATTTTTCTCCAGATATCATTGGAAGTTTCTTTGTAAGTTAATTGACATTTTCTAATCAGATTTACAGGAAAAACAACAAATCAGCAACTAGGAAATTACTGAGAAGAGCCTATGTGGCTGAAGAAGTCTGTCAAGAGAAAATCAAGAACTTAAAATCATGACAACAAGTTGGAAATCTTGTGGTTTTAAATAGAAGATGGGTAGATACATCCCATTTTCTGGATTCTGGCATGTCACGAGACTGTCTCTTCATAGAGACTTTCTTTTTTCATAAAAATAATTTTCAGGATTTGTTTGCCAGACATATTATTCCAAGAATTGGTGGTAAGGATAGAAACAAATATAAAAATGGTTTATCCATGGTTTATTGTATAAATCACATTTAATGAGGTTGTAGGGCATGCTTATGCCATAAGCTACAATTAAATTTTAGGAATATAAATCCAACATGTCACATAAAGTGAATGTTATTTTAATATTTCATTTACTGAGTTTTTTAAAGTGAAATATTAAAGCTATTGCCCTCGCTTTCAATGATCCAGATATTAAGAGTTTACAATTGTGTATCTGTTAACATCCCATTATGTAGGATGCATTATGTTGTAAATCTACAAACTTAGAAACATTTAGAGCTCATACCTATAAATTTTAAACAATATTGTAGCAGACAATCCAATTGTCTTCTAGTATCTGTAACCATTGTAAAATTATTACTCCTGAGTTATATGAATAAATTATTTTATTATGGTATATGACCAGTCATTAAACATGTTTTGTATGTATTTAATATGTTTGTGTATATGTGTAGGAAATGACCAGGCTGAGCCCAAGGATGTGGTCAAAACATGTCATCAATTTTGAGTTCCTTCTCACCCACAAGAGATCTAAGCCCAGCCTCCCTTGAATTCCATTACCTGATCTATCACTTATTTGCTTTGATCATTAGTATTTCAGATTCTTGTAGACAGCCGAAGCTTGCAATAAACCTTTATATTCATTTGAACTACCTGGATTTCCTGATTTTCCCTGTGCTTGACAATAGGTAGCTTCAAGTAAATGTTGATTTCTGGTGATTGCCTAGACAGGCCCCGTAATTCTCTTGGCAAAATTTCAGAAGTACCGTAGATTGCCGTTGTCTCCTTCCTCGGGCTGATCCAAAGTCACACAATTGGCCTTGTGCCAAAGGCAGAACTAGAATTCACAATCCTCTGATTCTGGTGTCTTAACTACTACACCAAACTGGCACTATTAAGCACATTATATACATGAACTAATCTTAGTTAGCTGCTCCTCAATTATGCTATGTAATAAATCTGTGATTAGGGTTGATATTAGGCTAAGTCAGGATCCAACTTGCTTGGTTTCGCCATAGCTCACATAAACCTTGGTTTTATGGATTGTCCATCATATTTTATGTCTTAGTATAATGTGTGAATAAATAACGTTTAATGAGTGTCTTACTTGTGTCTTATTCAATAAGCCATGGAGTTAATTGTGACTTGAGATATTTTGGTTAATATAAGGAGTGGCCTGATGGATAAGATCAAAATCCAACAAGCTAGCCCTACATGATTATGAATTATTTCTCCAGCCAATTACAGGGACCAGATGAACTATCCAAAAGTAACAAGGGGATATGAAGCAGCTTTTCCTTCTTTTTTTTTCCTGATACATTACAATACTTGCAGTGTTTGGGGTTTTTTTATGACTTCTGTAAAAAAAAGCCTTCAGAACTCTTTCATATGGGATATGGGCAAGAAGGTTGCAGTTGTGTACTGTGTACTCTGGCTGCAGGGCAAAGTTTTCAAACCTAGGGTGGAGTCTGCCTGTATCTTGGTTTACAAATCTGCTGCTAACCTTCAGTTCTGAATTAGCCACCCGCACAGAGAGAACTGTGGCAAGCTGATCTGGAAACTTTACTGTACACCAAGACATATGGTTGCAATTTGGTTGGCGACAGCGTGTTGTAGAGTACTATATCATATGACAGCTCAGATCAGCTAGCGTGCCAGATGAATGAATAACACTCGAAAAATTGCAGGACAGAGAGGGATGGGGGAGAGCAGGGTGGAATACATGCTTTGAATCACTTAAATTAAATTATACTAATATTCAGCATTTAGACCATTTGTCTCATACAGTACATAAGTGTTTTTTTTTTTATCTTTACAGCAACTTTGTAAATTAAATACTGTTACTGCGAAAATATGTTCTGCAGCAAAATGTTTCTTTTCCAAAAAGGAAAGTTCCACTCCTGGCTTCCAATAGTCATTCCCAACAGGGCAATCAATTTTTTTCTCCCCTGCCACTTTCCTTTTCTAACTGTAATGGTATATTCTACCTATGAACTCTCATGTATTGATCCACTTTCACAAATCTTGCAATTTTGCCAAGCATGCTGATGCAACCCATGATTCCTGCACGCCGTTTTGGTTCAGTCAAAATGTATGAAACTCAACAGGAGGTTTTAATGTTAGTCTGATGTTGCAGGTAAGAAGAGGTTGGTGTAAGTGTAATGTTCCAAAGGGATATAGAGATAAGTAAGAATCAGTATGAAATGAGGAGGTTCATGATGGAATCAAAGAAAGGAAGCTTTTGGTTAGTTTCCATGGGGATACCTATTGTATAGATACCTATTGTATATTACATTATATTCAAGACACATAATTTAATTACTTAAGGCTATATTGAATAAGGTTGATCTAGCATTCTGTTCCTGTATTTATGGGAACATCACAGATATAGCATGACAACAATAACACTGTTCTGTCCTTCATTTACACACTCGAAATCCCCGCGCTTTGATTGGCTAAAGCGCGGGGATTTCTAATTGGCCAGGCGAGCCGCGCCGATTGGCTCGTTGAGAGTCTCCCGCGATTGGCTCGCTCCAAGAGCGGGAGACTTGAAATGTTGCCATTGGCCGCGGCCGCCGCGGCGAAAAAAATAAAAGCCGCGAGCTTTTTCCTTTTCGCCGGTTCGGTTCCTAGCTTCACAATAAAGAGCATTTAACGAAGTCACCGACTCCTGGCGTCTTTTGCGGATACGACACTGGCGACGAAGGTGGGATCCAGCCCCTGAACCGAACCCCGTATCTGACGAAAGCCAGACTTAGCACCGAAATGGCGAAAATTGCACCGCCCGCCCCCTTCAACCCCGCCACCGAGGACTGGGAATCGTTCTCCGACCATTTCCGCATGTACCTCGAGTGCACCGGAATGAAGGACGCCTCGGGCCCGCTAAAACGCGCCGTTTTCCTCACCCATTGCGGAACCGAAGTTTTCCAGATGGCCAAAGCATTGGCCAAACCGGCCAACGCAACCGCCAT
Source organism: Hydrophis major (assembly GCA_033807585.1). Taxonomy (NCBI): domain Eukaryota; kingdom Metazoa; phylum Chordata; class Lepidosauria; order Squamata; family Elapidae; genus Hydrophis; species Hydrophis major. The sequence goes on from CM066329.1 coordinate 261,155,130, forward strand.
GGATTGGGACGTCCTCGAACCTATCCTTCGGCGACATTACGCCCCTGAGGTCCCCATCCTAATCCGGCGCAACGAATTCTACCGGCGGGACCAGAGACCGGGTGAAAAACTGAGCGACTTCGTCGCCGAGCTACGGCGCCTAGGGGGGCTCTGCGAATTTGACGGCCTGAACAGCCTCCTGAGAGACCGATTCGTGCTCGGCCTATGGGACCCTGCGCTCCAGAGCCAGCTTATGGCTAAGGGCGACATCAGTCTAGCAGACGCCCTCACCGCAGCCGCAGAAGCAACCCGCACTTCCGCCGACAGCATGCGCAGACCAGACGCGAAGGACCGCGGCAGAAACAACAACCCGGCAAGGTCGGCCGACCTAAAAAACGAAACAACCACACACCACGGCGATTTCCATTCTACGTCCAGCACGTCCGAAGACGAAGAAGACATACATCGCTTGCAGACGGGGCGCGACCAACGGAACCGCAGAGGTCGTAGGTCGAGGACCAACTGTGCCGGTTGCGGCGGCGACCATCCCAGGTCAGAATGCCGATTTTTTGATTCCATCTGCCGGCATTGCGAGAAGAAAGGACACATCGCCCGGGTTTGCCGCCAGAAGAGAACTCGCAGTCCACCCCGATGGGACCAACACGATCGAAGAAGGGAAAGCCCACCGCCCCGGCCCAAAGATCGCCAATCGGACAGCCGATGGGACCGGAACCAACGACCCTCGAGAGGCGGCGACAACCGGCGCAGAGAAGAGACCCACCAGACGGTAACCATCGGCCACGCCATCTCCGACGGCGCCAGAAAAGTCCACGTCGAGGTCCACATCGAGGGCCAACCATGCAAAATGGAAGTGGACTCCGGGTCCTACCTCTCCATGATTGCATGGCACGAGATAAAACGGTTAGTGCCTACCCTCCAAAGGAGGAACATAGACGCCCAAAGACTTATTGTAAAAGACTACCAGGGAAACCGTGTCCCGGTAGTGGGCACCAAAAACTTTAATGTGACATATAAAGGGCGCACCGAACAACTCCCCCTCACAATCGTCGATCGCGACCGCCCAAGCCTGCTGGGCCTACAATGGTTCGCCCCGCTCGACATCACTCTCACGGGGGTCAACCACGTCACCGACGACGATTGGGAACAGCGGCTAGCCCAGGAGTTCCGGGAGGTCTTCGACGGAAGCCTGGGCAAGTACCAGGGGCCCCTTATCTCATTTGATCTAGACCCTAGCGTCCCCCCCAAGCGACTAAAACCTAGGCGGGAACCATTCGCCCTAAAACCTAAGATAGACGAGCAAATTGACAAGCTCGTCAAACAAGGGGTGTTGCAACCAATAGACCATGCCCGGTGGGAGACCCCCATAGTGACCCCGGTCAAGCCAGACGGGTCAGTGAGAATCTGTGGGGACTATAAGGCCACCCTAAATAGCGCGCTGCAACAAAGCGCCTACCCCGTCCCAATCGTGCAACACCTACTGCACTCACTGGGAGGGGGCAGGGTCTTTGCCAAGCTTGATCTCGCCCAGGCATACCAGCAGTTGCCGGTCGACGAACAAACGGCGGAAGCCCAGACCATCGTTACCCATCGGGGGGCTTTCAAGTGCAACCGACTCCAATTCGGAGTCAGCGTGGCACCAGGCATCTTTCAGAGCCTGATGGAACGGTTGCTGCAGGGCATCAAGGGGGTGGTGCCCTATTTCGATGACGTATTAGTGGCGGCGCCAAACGAAGCCGAATTAGAAAACCGACTGAGGGAGGTCTTGACGAAATTTAAAGTAACGGGACTTAAAGTTAAAAGGGAGAAATGCCAACTGTGCACGGAACGAGTGGAATTCTTGGGCTACCTACTAGACCGGCACGGCATTCACCCCACGAGTAAAAAGGTCAAAGCTATCAAAGAGGCCCCCACCCCTAGATCAAAGACTGAACTACAGGCATTCTTGGGGTTACTGAAGTTTTATAATATTTTCCTACCCCAAAAGGCAACGGCGGCGGAGCCTTTGCATAGGCTCCTGGATAAGGCGGCAACCTGGACTTGGGGGAAACGGGAGCAAGCCGCCTTCCAAAAAACTAAAGACCTCTTCACCTCCGACGCCGTCCTGATCCAATTCAACAAAACCTTGCCCCTGGCCGTCACTTGCGACGCATCACCTTTCGGCGTCGGCGCTGTCCTCAGTCATACCCTTCCTGACAGAAAAGAAGCACCCATCGCGTTCTTTTCAAGGACTCTAACCAAGCCAGAGCGGAACTATAGCCAACTGGACAAAGAAGCTTTGGCTATAGTTGCCGCCATTAAACGGTTCCACGAATATCTCTACGGCCGCCCCTTCACCATTGTAACAGACCATAAGCCGTTACTAGGCATCCTTGCAGGGAATCGGGCCACCCCGAACATCCTGTCTCCCCGGATGACAAGGTGGTGTGAGTTCCTGGCAGCCTACAGCTACGAACTTATACACAAACCGGGTAAGAAGATTTCACATGCGGACGCTTTGAGCCGCTCGCCGTTACCGGACTCCGACCCTGACCCAGCACCAACGACAAACACCCTTAGCATCGAGACCCTACCCAACCTACCCATAACCGCGTCAGACATTGCCCGGGAAACTATTAAAGACAGGCGTCTGGCGCGGATTTTGCATTGGGTGGAAAAAGGTTGGCCAGAAAGGGACAACGACGAGTCCGTCAAGACATTTAGGAACCGCCAAACCGAACTCTCGCTGCTTAAGGGGTGCATCTTATGGGGTGATAGGGTGGTCATTCCGGACAAACTACAGGGGAAGGTTTTAGAAATGTTACATGAGGGGCATCCTGGCATCGTCAGAACTAAAGCCCTGGCCAGAAGTTACGCTTGGTGGCCAGGGATGGACAAGCAGATAGAGGCCTGGGTAGCCAGGTGCCAGCGATGCCAGGAGACTAGACCCAGTCCACCCACAGCACCCATCCTGGAGTGGGAAATACCAAGGGGGCCCTGGTCCAGAATCCATTTGGACTTTGCCGGTCCCACAAATGGACATACCTTCCTCATAACAGTTGACGCTTACTCCAACTGGTTGGAGGTAAGCGACATAAAATCTACAACCACGGAGGCCGTGATCAAAGAACTTTGCAAACTATTTGCAACACACGGCCTCCCAGACGTCGTCGTCTCCGACAACGGGCCCCAGTTCACTTCCCTCGACTTCGAGAAATTCCTGGCGGAAAAGGGCATCCGCCACGCATTAACAGCACTGGCGCATCCGGCGGCGAACGGTAGGGCGGAACGGATGGTCCAATTTACAAAAAAAACCATCCGGAAAATGGACCACGGGGAGATCCAAGACAAAATTAACAGACTCCTCTTTATACAACACATCACCCCGAACACCACTACCAACAAAAGCCCAGCCGAATTACTAATGGGTAGAAAGCTGAGGTCCCCGCTCGACAGGTTACACCCAACATATAACCCGGAGCGACCCCCAGACTCAAGTACAAAATACCGAACATTCACACCCGGGGACCTCGTGTATGTGAAAAACCTGACGGGGGACCCCCTATGGATCCCAGCCGTCATCACCCAAATCACAGGCCCACGCTCATACCGGCTCCAAACCACAGATGGGCGAGCCTGGAAACGACACATAGACCAACTCAGGTCTAGGACAGCAAAAGAACCCACCTCCCAAAATACAAACCAAGGGGGGAGGGAATACCCGAATAACCAAACGCAAGAAAAAATAAACCAGCAGTACTTACCAGAACGCAGCCATCGCGATCCCCCACCGGAGAAGAACCGCCAAGCCAGCTCGACCGACCCGGAAAGACCGAGCGGGAGCGGCGAAACCCGTAGCTCAACCAACCCGGAAGGCCCAGGTGGGAGCCACGGAGAAGGAACCGGCCCGATCAACCAACCAGTTCGCACAGAAGAGGGAGCAGCCAAAAACCCGACTGCTCCGGCCGAAATCCAGCTTACAACTGAGTTGCGCAGGTCAAGTAGGACTAGACGGAGCCCCGCCTACCTACGTGACTACGCAACGTAAGGACTGAACCAAGAGGGGAGGGGTGTTCTGTCCTTCATTTACATACTCGAAATCCCCACGCTTTGATTGGCTAAAGCGCGGGGATTTCTAATTGGCCAGGCGAGCCACGCCAATTGGCTCGTTGAGAGTCTCCCGCGATTGGCTCGCTCCAAGAGCGGGAGACTTGAAATGTTGCCATTGGCCGCGGCCGCCGCGGCGAAAAAAATAAAAGCCGCGAGCTTTTTCCTTTTTGCCGGTTCGGTTCCTAGCTTCACAATAAAGAGCATTTAACGAAGTCACCGACTCCTGGCGTCTTTTGCGGATACGACAAGCACCTTCACATTTCTTGTCCTAGCAGCCTGTGACATTATACCCCTGGTAGTGAAATGTTATACAACCATCATAATTAAGACTCAATGGTACCCTTCTTCCCATTCAGTGGTATAGTTCCAGAGACACTGTAAGACAAGTGTAATTATGTATGTTGATATGGTGCATCCAAACTGTAGAAACAGACAAAAGATCTGGCAAGAATTATTTAGCACAGGGGGAAATCCACTGATATGTTTACAGACTGCTGGAAAATAAAAAGCAGCATTGAGAAAGGAAGGTTTTTAAAACAAATGACAGAATTTGAAACATATGTATAGAATCAAGATCACCTATCAAGATTTATATATAGATTGCTATTAAAAAATGACAAGGAGGCAATTGGAACAAAATGTTTTACAGATGGTACATAACTCCTTCCATAATTGCAAAAATAAATCTTATAATAAATGTTGGAGATATTTTAATATGGAAAGAACATTTTGTAGTGATCATGTAGAAAAATTCAAAATTGCTGTGCTGAAAGGTATATGTGTTCAAATTATTTTCCTGTATCTGTTCTCAACCATTTTTCTGTACTATGTCCAGTTGTACAATAATCGTGTAGAGGTATAGCAATCAGAGCTATATACAACATTCCAAATAATATAGATATACAGAAAGGTACCATTTATGTACACTAACTAAGACTATACTAATCTTAGTTGTCTGTTTCACAATACACTGGTTTTCATTAAGCCATCCTTCATAATCACCAATCCACCTTCAGTCTGTTTCAGCTTCCAAGGGCAAAATCAGTGTGAGTGTGAAAGCTCGTTGATCTTAATCTGGAGTTTTCTAAGTATGTTGGGACTAAAGCTACCAGGACCACATCAGTGAAACTTTTTAACAATACTGGTTCTCCAAGAGCTGGAAAGCATCACACTGGGGAACCCTGAAGTACTGGTAGACTTTTATGAGTATTTGGTACTTGTCAAATTAATTTAATCGCAACACAGCTGGGAAAGTCTAAGTCATCAAAAATTGCATTGCGCTTTGTGATTAAAATTCAGTTCAAAATTTAATTTCATAATACCAGAGAGGGGGTCTAAAATACACTTCCCTAGGATACACGAAAAAAAGGAACAAATACACTGTGTGCACAATTATTAGGCAAGTGAGTATTTTGACCATATCATCATTTTTATGCATATTTTCCATCTCCAAGCTGTATAAATTTGAATGATTATTGGATATAAGCATATTAGGTGATTTGCGTTGTGGTAATGAAGGAGAGTGTGGACTAAGGCAATCAACACCCTATATCAGTGATGGCTAATCTTTTCAGCACTGAATGCCCAAAGGGTTAGGGTTGCCCAAAGTGTGTGTGTGCGCATGCATCCACAGAATGTAACATGGACATGTGCCTGTGCATGCACCCCATGCTGTGCATGCGTGCACATCTCCCATTCATGTGCCCTGCCCCCCATGCATGCATGGCAGAGACCCAAAGACCAGCTGGCTGGCAGAATCCACCTCAAGCCAAGAAATACCTTACAATTTTGCACAATTGATATGGCATCAATATCATAGATGAGTAAAATAAAAAATAAAAATAAAAGTCACATTGGAAGACAGTGGTTAAGGCACTAAGCTAGAAACAGGGAGACTGTGAGTTCTAGTCCCTTGTTAATTGTGAAAATCAGCTGGGCAACCTTCATGGGTGGGATCCGACAGGGTTAACCACCGGTTTGATGATTTATGAGGTTCAGTGATTTACAATGTGCTTTCCTTCACGCTGCCTGCATGTGCCTGTAAATCCTCATCAGCACACAGGAAATAAAGATCAGGTAAGAGCCCAGGTGGGCAAAAACATCAGCAGGCATTGAACCGGTTCTATGTCTTCTGCTCTTCAGAGCTACCGGTCCTACAGAGGTAGACAGAACCGGTAGAAACCCATCCCTGGGAACCTTGGACCAGTCACTCACTCTCAGCTTAACTCACTTCACAGGGCTGTTGTGGGAAAAATAGGAGGAGAAAGCTATGTTGGATATGTTCACCGCCTTGAGTTATTTGTAAAAATAATAAAGGCAGGATTTAAACAATAAATAAATAAAAATATCATCCTGTTGGCTGGGATGACCCAGGAGTGTAGAATTAACCATCCTCTAATTTACCTGGCACACTGGGAGACAGAATGGTACAATGGGTAATGTCTAGATTAGGATCCAAGAGACCACATCCTAGTCTACTCTGAGCCATGGACTTTGAGTCAACCTCTCAATTCAAGGGTTGTTGTTGAGGAGAAAAATAGAAGGAATACCCTATTATGAACTCCTTAGGAGGGTTGTTCATGTTGTACAGTTGTGCAATTCTGCCTCATAAGTCATGCAGCTTCTTATCTTCTGGTTTTACCTGTTTCCAGGGTGACATTCTTAACAAAAGTTGGCATCTTAACTAAGCTACTACAATCATGGTCATGGACTCTGAAAGGTGTTTACAACTTGAAGCAAAAGATAAGATTGGGGTGGACAATTTTTGGTTGCCAGAAGCTGCACATGGCACAGTATGGGGAGGACTGTCAATCTGTCTGGGTAGGGCAACTGTGCAAAGTAGCTCAGGGTGATGCCACAAAGATAAGAATTTGCTCCCATGTGTTAGAATGAGAAGCGTTTTGAGATGTTTCCTTTGCTTCTGAAACTATATTAAGCCAATGTTAAAGTCTACATTACATATTTTGTGGGGGTGTTGCTTGAAAATACTGGGAAACTGCATGACTGATTTTGGACAATTGTGATATGAGAGAAGTCATGCGCAAAAAGAGGGTCTGGGGCAGGGTGGCCAGCAGGTTTTAATACAAGTAGTCCTAGACTTACAACCAATCATTTAGTGATCATTCAAAGTTACACTAACAATGAAAAAAATGACTTACGACTATTTTTCACATTTGTGAACGATGGTCACTTGATTTAAATTTGGATGCTGGACAACTGGCTCACAATTATGAGGGTTGCAAAGTCCCTTATCAACCATGATATTACCAATTGCAGTGATTCATTTAACAAACGAGGCAAGAAAAGCCGTAAAATGAGACAAAATCCACTTAACTAATTTCTCCCTTAGCCACAGAAATTTTGGGCTTAATTGTGGTCATAAGTTGAGGAATACCTGTACTTTGAGGAACTGTAGACTCAAGCACATCAGTCAAGTTCATTAATAGTTCTTGGCTCAAAAGAGGTGAAGATTGTTAGATTCCAGGTAATTTTTTCCACACTTACAACCATTGTAGCATCCCCATGTTCACATGATCAAATTCCAGATGATTGACAACTGGTTCATAGTTATGACCATTGCGGTGTCTCAGAGTCCTGTGATCACTTTTTGAGACCTTCTCACAAAGTCAATGAGGAAGCCAGATTCACTTAACCGTAGTGATTCATTTAACAACTGTGGCAAAAAAAGGTCATAAAATGGGGCAAAACTCACAACTGTCACTTAACAACTGTCTTGCTTAGCAACAGAAGTTTTGGGCTCAGTTGTGAGAACTAATCTACTCTGCAATCAAATGTTGTGGCAGTCTCTTCAAATGCAAATCAAATACAGATGTTTCCTTAATTTATTGCATCCATACTCAAGCAGAGGTGAGATTCAGCCAGTTTGTACCAATTCGGTCGAACTGGTGATTAACTTTTTGTGCAGTTCAGAGAACCAGCTAATCCCACCACTGACTGGTCCCGACTGTCCCACCCATCCCTCCCAGGAATCCCAGCCACTCCTTATGTCGCCTCGCCTGCCTTGGCCGTGGCATAGCTGCCACTCCCTAGCTTGCTTGCCTCGACCACGTGGCCCACGTGGCCCAGCCCACTTGCCTGCCTTTGGCCTGGTCTCCCACACAGCCAAGCTCCTTTGCTATTCTCTGCTGCTTCCCATGCAGCCCAGTTCCCTGACTGCCTGGTGAGCCTTCCTTCGCCTCTTTGCTGACATGAACAGCCTGCCCTCGCCACGTCTCTTTGCCAGCACAAACGGCTTGCTGCTGTCTCTTTGCCGGACCACACTGCCACCGCCACCTCTTTGCTAATGCAAATGGCCTGCTGCTGTTGTCTCTTTGCCAGCCCAAATGGCCACTGCCACCTCTTTGCTGGTGCAAACAGCCTGCTGCCACTGCCTCTTGCCAACCCAAACCACTGCCACCACCTCTTTGCTGTCATGGCTGGCCTGCCACCACTGCCTCTTTGCTGACCCAAACTGCCGCTGCCACCTCTTTGCCAGTCCAAAGCGAGGCGGCAGTATCTGCAGACTATGCACAGTGGTAAAGAGTTGGCGGCGGCAGCCATTTGCACTAGGAAAGAGGTGGCGACAGCAAGCTATTCACGTTGGCAAAGAGGTGGCAGCATTGGCAGGCCAGTGTCTCGGGGCGGAGTCATGCCCAGCTGCACCAACAAAGGTTGGAAGTGGCCACCCGCAGTTTCCCGCTGCAAAAATCTTTTTAAAAATCCCTGACTGTTGGGCAGTGAGACCCAACAAGAGATGAGGCATCAGAGAATCACTGTTGCTGTTGCTGCACAAAGCTAAATCTAAGGCTACAGCCACCGCCACTTCAGACCGCCTGTGCCACCCCACCTTGCGATGAGTGACATCAAGTTGGCCATGCCCACTCAGTCACATGACCTTCCCAGCCACGCCCACCCAGTCATTAGGAAGAACTGGTTGTTAAATTAGTTGAATCCCACAACTGTCCTCAAGTAAATGTAACAATGTAGCAGAAGCAGAGGCAATACAGCTCATGCGAACACAGCACGGGCCACTGGGTTGTATGACTCTCTGGCTGCTTGTGCAATGAGATGAGAAAATAATTATATGAGACAAGTTCTAATTGCTGGTTCAGAAAATTAAAAATGGCCACATTGTTAACTTTAGCCTTTGTAATTCAAATAGGTTTTCATCTAGTACCTATGGATAGAGATGCTAATTCACAGAAATTATGCTTCTCACAGATGTAATCTGATTTTGTAAGCAAGGCTGTCAGATTACCAAAGGCACATGGATATAGCCAGTGGTGGCAGCTAACACTCAACAAACAAGTTTTAAAGAGCTACTAGCATTTCCAAAAACCTACCTATCTTAAAGAATGAACTTTCCATTATTGCCAATGCAGGATTCCTGGCATTAGATCAAGGGAACAACATTTTGAATGATTCCCAGTGTAAAGGAACAAGAAAGTATTTATACATACTTATACATACTTATAAATAGGAAACGTACGCAGGAAAAGACAGAGAAAACAAGTGCTAATTTTCTAGGACTGTTACATAGGAGAACAAAGCCGTTTTAATTGCTTTGTCTCAGCAAGGAGAACAATCAAACCAACCAGCCATCCATTCAATTATGCTTTATGAAATCCAGAAAATAAATTTCTTACCACATTTTTTTGGAATTACCGGTAAACTACTGCCTCAGGATTTTATTACAAGACCCAAGATTACCACCTAAAACTACAGGAGGCACAATTGTGTGCCAGAGTTTACATTTCATTATCTTTCCCAATTAAGTGCTGCCCAGCTCAAACTGCCCTCCAATAACGCAGACCTTTCCCAATTGTTGGATTTCCACAAAGAACATAAATATTCTATTTTTAAATATTCAATGTACTCTCTTCATCTTGCAAAAAGGCTACAAAATGTAACAAAAGGGAATTCATTTTTCTGTTTCAGAAGAGAGAAAGACTGGGGAAAATGGTTAATTTCATAGCTCTCTATCTTCTCTCCTCATTCTAGTAAGGCTAATTTTTTTTATAAAACTCATCCTCAAATTTCACTTGCCATTATTCGAACAGCTCACTATTTGAGTTTGAGGGACAAGTCCTTGTGATGTTGCCTCTATTTCATCCCCATCCTATTACTCAGGCAACTAAAACGGTCTTCAATTATTTTGGTGTGAGTGTGTTTTCTTTTTTCTTCTAATCCAAAACTTGTCAACAATTTAGGGCACCTTGATGACATATTTGAGGATGACACATCAGGATTAACAAGCTTCAATTAGTGATGGAAGGACGCTGTGAGAATGGCTCTTTGCTGAATCTTGGCTTCAAGAGCTTCTTTTTCTGTTTTTATTTAACAGCAAAATCAGCCTGCAGGACTATTGATACCTAACACTAGGGCCAACTACTTTGAAAAGCTTTATTTCACAGTCTTACATAACATTAGTCTCACTGTCTTCAAAAGTGGTGTCTCTCACTGAAATATCAATTAATTAATTAATTAATTCTATTTTGGTATTGACAAAACATTCCCCAAACAACTCTGGGCAACTAGCAATGAAAAACAATGAAAATTCCCACTCTTCCTCAAAAAAGGAACTTCTCCCCAACCATTTACATGGATATATTAATTTAATGGAAAACCAAAACTCCAAATATAGTGTTCTGTACCTTCATTTACATTCTTTACATCCGTGTTTTGATTGGCCAAAGTGCGGGGTGATCTGATTGGTTAGGCGAGCCGTGCTGATTGGCCCGCTATGAATCTCCCGCGATTGGCGGATTCGAATCGCGGGAGATTCAAAGTGGTGCCATTGGCTGCGGCCGCCGTGGCTTGAGAATAAAAAGCCGAAAGTTTTCCCTTGGAACTCAGTTTGGTTCCGGGGACCAATAAAGAGCTGAAACCTAGTTACCGACTCCTGGTCTCCTTCCCGACGGACATGACATATAGGCATATTTTTAAAGGAGACCTCTAAAGAATGACTGTGCAGCAATGCTTCTTTTGAAGAATATAGAAATGTGATGCTTTATTCGGCAGGATATATTTTGGATTGCTAAAAATAAAAAAGTTTTTAATATTGCTCCATTGATCTCTTGATAAGTCGTGGTATTTTTAATTTATAGAAATATCATAGCACTGATATTCCTATAGAAAACTGAAACAACTCCCTTCCCTCGGTTGGGGTTTAGAACTATTGGAGCGCACAGGATAATCCAGGATAGATTCCAGGATAGATGGGGAGTGATTGTTTGTCCTGCCAAGGGGTGACAGTCGATGGGAAGGGAAAGAAAGTTGCAAGACCCGTTAATTTCTGACCTAAAACTGGACAGCAATTAAAAAAAAAAAACTACAGGACCAATAGTGTTTACTTAGTCATGTTTGTTAAGCCACACTAAAATTAGGCTATCTACATACTCACTACTTACATCCACCAACTTTTTGCTGATTTAAAAAGAAGAAGAATGTATGTTAACAATTTCAGAGATAAAAATCCACAAATAATATACAATTGAAACTGGACCTTCTTAAAAGCAAACATTATACATTATAAACTCAGATCGACATCCCTGTCAAGTAGTTCAGAGAAGATGCCAGCTACTTTGTTGAAGTGCAAGAGGGTCTTTTTTGAGCATTTCCTTAAGCAGCATCATGCATTTTGGAGGAAGGGGAGGAGGGAGGGGGAGTATGAAGAAGAGGAGGCGCGGCCAGGCAAAGAGATCTGTTGCAGAGATGAAATATCCAGTTGATCCTCGATTCCAGAGACCAAGTTATCAGGTACAATTGTAATGAGAAGAACCCACTGGAATTGGATCTCAATGACAAGTGCAGTGCATCCAGGTGCTGACTAAGTTTATAATCAGAATTTTATCAATATGGATCAAAAATAATGTATTAAGGAGATCATAAACATATGTTCCAAAATTGGTCTGCTTTGAACAGACTAGGATTTCTTTGAATATGTTGGAGAAGATAGCCTGAAGATATTAAAGACAATCTTCGCACATTTAGGTAATCTTCTTCTCTTTTGCTGTTTCCAACCAGTTACTGTAGCATATCAAAAATGTGGAATCCCTAAATATACAGTATAATGATTCTGTATACTTACATAGCTAAATTATAAAGCAAGAAGTTAAAGCGTACAGTATAGCTGACTTTATTAAATTAAATGATTCTATAATGAGTTGGTATTAAACTGGAAGATGAAAAACATTATGTAGGCTCCTTATATTTTACAGAAGACTGGCAGAGGATCACTGGAAAAAAATAACCCAAGTAGCACTATATTCCTTTAATAAATAGTATCACCTCTTTATGAGTATGCAATTTCTTTATTAATTCTTACCAACTATCCCTCAAGAAGAACATCCCTTTTCCTTTGATCTCTGTAAAATACTGGCTTGCAGTTACATTACTGAAACATCACATATATAATTTACAAGTCTGTACTTGTATTATTTAAAAGGCTTTGAAGATCTGCAGTTATAGTGAGCCCTTCAATGTTGTGTAGACAAAGAATGTAGAACAAGCTAGAAGGCCTCTTGGTTGAAAAGATTTAATCTATTCAAATACAATGTTGTTAGTCAGTAGATAGAAAGATAAATGCCTTTTGAATTTGCAGGTGGAATTATGCAAAATATTTTGAAAACTCAAGCAGATCAGTATTTATACAACTACTCCTTACTTTGTATAGTAACCCTTTGCATAATTTTAGCAACAAAAACATACCATAGTATGTTATGTTTATTGATTGTTGCACTATCAACCTGAACTTTTGCCTCAACTTCTTCAACCTGTGAATTTCATCTCAGTGGCTATTTTCTGGCTTTGGGATTAATAGTAAAGAAAAACTGGGCTAGCTTGTGTTATTATTTTCTTTTTGTCAGGGGAGGGAGGGAGGATGGATGGAAGGAAGGGTTGATTGATTCAGGCAGGCTTTGCCACAGAAAGTAATATGGGGCTATATTGTGTGGCTGTTGTGTACAAACTGTTTACTGCCTAGATAGGAGACCACCAGGAGCTGCCAGGCTTGTAGCCTGGAGTGTTAAAAAACACCAAGAATGAAGGATGGAATGAATCATTTCTGATTAATATGTCCCTGAAACTATCAGAAATCAAGCCCAGTTTTAATTAGGTGTTTAAACTGGGTTTGCAATAAGTGTTTATTTTTCTATTATTATTAATTATCTTAAGCAATATACTGTGGTGGAAAAAGTAGAATATAAATTCAATAGACAAATAAATGGTTTTAACCTTCTCTTTGTATCTCCTCATTTAACCTTCTGGGTAATGTTGGAATATATAGGACGTCATTTTGACTCCCTGTATTATATTATAGGAGGAACTTCCACTCCTGACCAAAGAAATGTTAGATTCTTATTACCTGAAAGTGCTTGATGATGAACAGTACAAGGATTGTTCTCATTTGCTTTGTGCCTTGTTTGTGCTCTCCACCTACCCACTTCATATACCTTCAACATTTTGCAGCATTGATGTAACAATGGGAGCTGATGGACAAAAGAGGGAAGTTACAGAAAAAAGACAGGGAGAAGAAGGGAAACTGATGGGAGATCTCAAAGAAATGGAGGCCAAGGGATAACCTGATAATATTTAAATTGAAGCGTTAGCGTGACATCTTTATTTCTCCCCAACTATGTTCAAGGAGGTAAATTATTGTAGCTGTACATCTCCATCAATAAACAAGTTTCTGGATATCATCCATCCCGTCCCTGAGTTAAACAGCGATAGCACTTAGACTTATATACCGCTTCATAGTGCTTTACAGCCCTCTCTAAGCGGTTTACAGAGTCAGCATATTGCCCCAAAGAATTTGGGTCCTCATTTTACCAACCTTGGAAGGATGGAAGGCTGAGACCATGTTGAGCCAGTGAGAATCAAATTGCTGAACTGCAGCAGCCAGCAGTCAGCAGAATTAGCTTGCAGTACTGGATTCTAACCACTGTGCCACCACAGCTCAAGAACTATATTGGAAGATTTCCTTGTCATCAGTTTCTATCCCTAACTCTTTTTAATCAACTTGAAGTTAACCTATAATTGTCTTCAGTTCTGTAAACTCAAAACTTTTGAGGTGAGGTGTGGGGCAAAACCCAAGGGAAAGCAGTAGAAAAGTTGGAGGAATAGTTCATGAGTGGGACAACAGGCCAGTTACAACCAATGTAGAGCTAAGTACTCCTAAGTATAAAGAATAGCTTTGCTGTAATTTCAGATGCTCCATAGCTAAACCAGTGTTAGAATGACTCATTTTCCAGACAGCTGACTTTGTGAGATCAGACAGATCCACGCTTAGTTTGAAATAGCACCAAGATCTCATTTGAAAATGCCCAAGAGAGGTATCTTTTAAATAGAAAAGCTGGAGTAAGTGGTTCACCTGGTGGAGGAAATCCTTCTATGCTTCTGAGAATGAGGATCTATAGCAAAAGAAACCTGTGCTATCCAGTACTTGAAGTAATTCTGAATTATCACTAGGCAATCTGTTTTCCTGTTTCTTTCATTGTTTCCTAGATAGAAAAATCTCTCCATTTCAATAACAAATGGAAACTTTCTGGAATCCAGAAGATTTATTACAATTCCCTAATAAAAATTGTGGGTGGGTTTGGTACAAATCAAGGGAAGCTGATCTGGCCAACCAGTCTGACAACAAGCCTTGAAGGCGATTTGGTTGTGAAAGACAGTGGTTCTGGGTGTATCCAGATCTACAGCACTGATGGTCGTCCTAAACAACGCTTTTCATATGGATTCGAACCAGTAAAAGGGCTGGGAGATATCACCTGCATGAAAAATGGTGTGTTACTTGTGACCAATGGGACTAAGATCATCCAGCTCTTCTCTAAGGATGGAGATCTGATCCATGAACTGAAGTCTCCCAAACTCACCTGGCCTTATTCATATGGGGTAACAGTCCTGAAGTCCAATAAAATTGCAGTGTCCGACTGGACAAATGGAGGAAAAATCAACATCATTGGAGTGGATTGGAGAATGAATGCTGTCCTGAAGACACAGACAATAGAGGGATTCTACAGGCCGGTGCGTATGGCTGTCAATGAGGTATGATTGGATGACCCAAAGGTAAAAAGTTTGCTCAACATTCATAGAGGGATTGGTAGTAGAGAAGGTATGACATCTTAGCATAAAAGTATAACGATAGCAATGTAAGTAACAACCGCAAATATTTGAAAACTCAGAAAATGAGATAGAATTTCTTTCCAATATGCTTGTGTACTCCTGACATCCTTATTTAAATCTGTTGTGGGAGCATCCCAGCCTGGTTTGGTCCTAACTAGTACTATTTTCAATTTCTGATGTGTCACTCGACTAGATGACTGTCAGTGGATTTCAGTGGCAAAGCTACTGAAAAGAACAGTCTTACTTTCTATGGAATACTCCATATATATTGGTTATCTCCAGCCAGATACTATAGGTCAGGGGTATCAAACTTGATTTCATTGAGGGCTGCATCAGGGTTGTATTTGACCTCGGGAGCCAGGGAGGGTGCAGCGATTGTGGACATGGCCAGCTTGACATAACTCATGTTAGGGGTGTCTGTGGTGGCCCAAGCACTCTGCCAGTGAAAATGAGCTCCTGAGCTCTGTTTTCCCTTGCTGATGGCGGCAGGAGGCTGTCATGGCTGAAAACAGAGCTTGGGAGCCTGTTTTCGTTGGCAGAGGGCAACAGGAGGCCATCATGGCTGAAAACGGAGCCCGGGAGGGTCGCAGGTGGCCCTCCTGAGCTCTATTTTTGCTGGCAGAGGCACCGTGGACCAGTCCTTTGCTGTTTCTAGGGTGGCCAGATCTAAGCACCCCCCGGGCTGGATCCAGCCCCCAAGTCTTGAGTTTGACACCCCTGCTATAGGTAGTCTTTGATTACACCAGTTCATTTAGTGACTGTTTGAAGTTACAACGGCACTGAAAAAAGTGACTTATGACCATTATTCACACTTAAGATGCTTGCAGCATGCCTACAATCACGTGGTTTGCATTTGGGTGCTTGGCAACTGCTTCATATTTATGATGGTTTCAGTGTCCCAGAGTCACGTAATCCCCTTTTGCATCCTTTGGAAAAGCAAAGTCAATGGGGAAGCCAGATTCACTTGACAACCATGTTACTAACCTAACAGTTGCAATAATTCACTTAACGTATGAGGCAAGAAAAGTCGTCACATGAGGCAAAACTCACTTAACAAATTTCTCACTTAGCAACATAAATTTTGGGCTCAGTTGTGGCCGTATGTCGTGGGCTACTTGTACAGCATCTTGTCCCTACTTGGATCAATCTCAGGAAGAAGGATATGCTTTTTTAAAGACTCATGTAAACTTACTGTAGTTAACCACATAGGTTGTTTTTTTTTTTCAATTTCTCATCATCTACTCAGAATGAAGACATGCTGGTTGCAGAAGGGCAACTGTTTGGAAGGTTTCAAGGCTGCTGCATCAAAATTATTGACAGGGAACGAAGCCTGAGGAAGACCATAGGTCCCTCTCATGGGAAAAAATTCAGTTTTGAAAACCCTTCTGGAGTCACCGTGGATGGTCATGGAAACTTCTTAGTTTCCGATCAAGGTCAAAACTGCATCGTGATGTTTAATCCTGATTCAACCCTCTGTGATGTTGTGGTGAATGAGGGTTTGCAAGGACCAAACGATATCTCCATATTGGATCATGGGTTGATAGCTGTAGCTGACTGTTATAACCACTGCGTTAAACTCTTCAGGTACAAGTAGTGGAATAAATATAAGAAACACAGCTGAATAATGGAATAAATGTAAACAATCATAGCTAAACATACAGTGACATATTCACATCCCTTAGAAATGTGGGGAGGGATCTAAATAACAAAAGGAGTGGCTTGTTCGACAGCTTTTCCCACCTTGCAGTCATAAAGTCCTGGGAAAACAGCACCTTTCCCAGAATGATTAAGGAACTGATCTCTAAGTTATCCTTAAATGATCTATTGACTGCAAGTAGAAAACAAACAAACAAAAAAAAGTATCACAGATTTGTGAGTTTTATTTGCAACAACTCTAAATTCACTTTCTCTTACAGCTCAGCTGGAGAGATGCTATTTTCTATCTGTAATCTATCTTTTCTGATCACTTCCTTTCCTCTGTCTCCCCCCCCCACCCTGATCCATTAAGAATTATGGGATGGAATATTTTGATCGCAAATGTTAGATGGCCTTCATTCATTGCTCTTACCATGAACCTTGAAATTTTTGACACTAAATACGAAAGGTTGGGAAATAAAATCCCTTAAAATCTCCAAGAGCCACTAGAGTGGCTATACAATATACATAAGTACCACAACACTATGGGATAGCGTTATGTTTCCCATGCCATTTTCTTTTGGGGAAAAAATCCTTTTCTCTTAAGTTTTGCATCCTAATAGATGAAACTTAGGAGTAAGTTGTCACTAATAAGATGAAGAACAGTTGGGTGGAGGAAAATCAGGAAGCTGGTTGCACCTTTTCTAATTAACACAATGTAACAAAGCATGAACTCTCATAAGCTGGCATTCACTTCATGAGATACGGAGAATAATAGACTAATATAGGATTCAAAAAGAAAATCAGGAAAAAAGAGAGAAGGTGGGGCGGTTTATGCAAATGTGCTTCTGTATGAGACAGGTTACAAGTCCCTCATCAATAAGTAATTCAGAGGTATTCAGCAGGTTCTGACCATTTCTGGAAAACCGGTAGCGAAAATGTTGAGTAGTTCAGAGAACTGGCAAATACCACCTTTAACTGGCCCCACCCCCATCTATTCACTGCCTCCTGAGTCCCAGCTGACTGGCTGAGTCTTCTTTTGTTGCCCTGCACAAGAGAATGGAGCTGGAAAGCAGGTCAGTGGAGTGGGAAGGGAATGGGATTTTGCAGTCTCCTTCCCCTGCCATGCCTACCAAACCACGCCCACAGAACCAGTAGTAAAAAAATTTGAATCCCACCACTGAAGCAATTGTAATAGATTTGTTAAGGCCATCTAAGAAAGTGTAACACTTTTTGATATATGTGAATTTAGTCATTTCTTGCTCTACAATATTGGCATATTTGTGTTCTCCGTAAAAGTGGGGAATAGAAAGAAAGCTGAGGCAGGCCAACGTTTGATTTGTCCTGGCAGGAAAGTAGAACATTTTGGTCATATTATTTCATAATGTTCTTGCTGTAATTATGTTATCATTTTCAGTATGGGATTTTTTGGTAATTTTTAGTTCCTTTATTTCTGAGGTATGGCTGTAGTGTGGCTGTATGGTTAAGATACTAACTCTAGGTAATTTGAACAAAGAATAAACCTTATATAAATGGTATAATATGTCTTTCATAAGCTATATGCTACTCTATATTGTGGAAAATTACAACTTCTTATATTGTACCCAACAGTAGTACCATAGAATTTTTGTTGTATCTCATGGACTGTGTGTTGGAAAGCACTCCAAAGTTACATTATGTCCCCATGACCTTCTTGGAACCACTGATTGGATCCTAGATTAATATAATGCTTGGAGTAGTTTAATTAAATATATAGGACCAATGCCTCCCTTATTTCAATGATAATATTCTTGAGTATGAGTAATCAGTGTTTTTCAACATGTAAACATTGTGCATTATATTTTTATGGTGGGAAGGATGTGTATTATTATGAACTGTAAGAGGAATCTAGGTATTTTAGTGCACAACCAATTAAATATGAGCCAGCAGTGTGCTGCATCTGCCAAAAAGCCAATACAGTCCTGATTGCATCATCAGTGGGATAGTATCACAATCACGTGAAGTGTTAATACTATTTTACACTCCATTGGTAAGACACTGTGCAGGGCTGCTAACCTTGAGTGATAGTTCGGAGTGAGACACTGTGAGGGAGTGGAGCGACCAAGCCCGAGGGAGCGAAGTGACCGAGGGGGGGATGGTGTGGAAGGGGGGTGTCCCCCCTTCCACGGTAGGGAGCTTTGACAATTTTACATTTTAAATGGTGCAATCTGATGCATACTTTAGTCATGATTTGGACATATACATACATACATACATTTTAACCCATAGGCATAAGAAAAAAAATGAGGACACATATTACAAAAACACATTTTTCTTCAGTGAGGGAACTTGACTATGAAAACCAATGAGACATAGCATAGGCCTTTTAGTTTCATAAAAGGTTTGAAAAAATAATTGGGTAATTATTTGAAATGGACTGTGATGTTTCTTTGTCATATATGTATGTGTATGTGGGTATATGCGGGTATATGCGGGTATATGCGTAATGGTTATATTTTGAGAACTGAATGCAACGAAATTTTGTTTTAATGTATGCTGATTAGTGTACATTTAAAGTGACAATAGTTTTCTGTTCTGTTCTATTCCAGTTCCATTCCAATTTATTCCATTCCATTCCAGTTTCATTCTAATTCTATTCCATTCTAACTTTTGAATAGCTGATGCAGCTTGCATAAAAAGGGCAAAAGGAAAAATAAACCAGGGAACACTTCACCAATGCCCTTAGTACAATCGAAAAACAAATATATTTTTATCGGCGAGGCGAGCGGCTGCTCGGAGCCACCGATCCCCTGAAAAATCACATCTAAAGCAAAATTAGAGGCAAGGAGCTACGGTTTTTGAAGGGTTAAAATTCAGATTAGTTTGCTAGAGAGGTGTGGCCGTGGGGGAAAGAGACGGGGAGGGGAGTTTCTTTCTGTTAAACCCGCCGTTCTTCGGCAAATTTGCAAGCGGATTAGCCTGCTTTAAATTGCAAATCTAAGATGAATTAGAAATAAAATTTGGGGTGGAGGGGGTCTTATTCCACAAGCGCGCCTTTATTCGAGGCCGGAATTCCCATTGCAAGGAAGATCTCTCGGGCCTTTAGCGTGAGATTTCATTTATCAGAGTGAGACAGTCAAAATTGGTTGAATTGCGTGAGTCTCACTCTGATTGCGTGAGAGTTGGCAGCACTGCACTGTGTCCAGTTTTGATCACCACAGTAAGATGTTGGAGACTCTAGAAAAAGTGCAAAGAAGAGCAACAATGACAATTAGGGGAATTGGAAGCAAAAGCATACAATGAACAGTTGCAGGAACTGGGCATGTCTAATATAATAAAGAGAAGGGCTAGGAGTGACATGATAGTAGTCTTCCAAATTTTGAGGGGCTCACAGAGAAGAGGGGGTTTACCTATTCTCCAAAGCAGTGGTCACAGAGAAATGTCGCCCCCAGAGCACCCCCCCCAAAGCAATTAATCCAGGCTGTGCGGGAACAAGGCTGTGCTGCTCACATGGCCCGCGGGAATATAAGTCTTGCATCGCTTGTATTGCAAACAGCACGAGGTAGTGAGGGGAGGGGGGAAAGGGCGGAGAGCGGGAAGTTGCCTGGCCACTGGGCTGCTTTTTTCTGCTTCTTTCTTCTTCTGCTTTTGGTTGCATGCAAGGAAAGCAGCAAAAGTCTTTCTCTCCCCCAAACTCCACCAGGAGAGAAAGAAAGATTTCTGCTGCTTCTGCTGCTTTCCTTACATGTAGCCAAAAGTCTCTCTCTGTCTCTCTCTCTCTCTCCCCCTGAAAATGGGACTAGAAATGGTATCCTATGATCCCAAATCAAGAATGATCGATTGGTAGGAAAATGGGTTGAGGAATTTTCTTGCAGACTTTTTGGGCGATTTTCCCAGGGTCTCTGCAGACAGAGACCCTGAGAAAATCCCCCAAAAAGTCTGCAGGAAAATCCCCCGCTCCATTTTCCTACCAATCACAGAATACCGTCTGTCTGTCTATCTGTCTGTCTGTCTCTATCTCTGTCTCTGTCTCTCTTTCTCCTTGAAAACTAGTGGTCCGTGGGATTTAAAAGTATGAGTTTGGCGGCCCCTGAGGTCCAAAAGGTTGGCAACCACTGCTCCAGAGCAAAAGGTTGGCGACCACTGCTCCAGAGGACAAGAAGTGCTGGATGGAAGCTTATCAAAGAGAGATCAGATTAAGGAGAAATTTCCTGACAGCGAGAACAAGTAAAGATAGTCCTTGACTTATAGCAGTTCATTTAGTGACCGTTCAAGGTTACAACAACACTGAAAAAAGTGATTTATGAGTGTTGTTTAATTTATGACTGTTCCAGCAACCCCATGGTCATATGAGCAAAATTCAGACACTTGTAACTGATTCATATTTTATTTATGCAGTGTCCTGGGGTCATGTGTGAATCACCTTTTGTCACCTTCTGACAAGCAAAGTCAACGGGAAAGACAGATTCACTTAACAACCATGTTATTAATTTAATAACTGCAGTGATTCACTTAATAATTGTGGCCAGAAAGATCATAAAATGGGGCAAAACTCACTTAACAAATGTCTCACTTAGCAAAAAAAATTTTTTGGCTTAATTATGGATCTAAATCAAGGACTACCTGTAGTCAATAGAACGACTTGCTTTCAGAAGTTGCAGGTGCTCTATCACTGGAGGTTTTTGAAGCGATTGGCTAGCCATTTGCCTAAAATAGTATAGGGCCATGATGGCGAACCTTTGCTACATGTGCCACAGGTGCCACATAGAGCCATTTGTGCCAGCACGCGAGCTGCAGGCAAACTTACCTCACCACACATGTACATGCCTCACAGCTGATTTTCAGCCAGTATGAGGCCTTTTTTTGGTTTCTGCAGGCTTCTGCAAGCTTTGTAGGCCAAAAACTAGCCCCATTTTGTCACTTCTGGTATTTTTGGAAAAACAGGAAGTGATGGAATGGGGCTAGTTTTCGGTATAGGCCACCACTGGTGTAGGGTCTCTTGTTTAGAAGAGACTAGAATACCTCCAAGGTTGCGTCCAACTCTTATTCTGTAATCTGAAGATGGAGTTTTTCTATCATGATTTCCTCATTACTTCTTCAAAAGAAGTAAACATTAAAGGTAGCTTTTGAAATGAACCATTTTTTTCTTTTAACAATCAGTATTGGATTTATGTTGTAAAATCAACATTTTTTTCTGTGTTGACTCCACACTCATAAGTAACTCAGTTCAAGACTGATGCCAATTTGGGAGAAACGCTTCACTCCAATAGGGCTTATTCTTGAGGAGGTATGGGGATTGATGTAACTGATCTACAAACTAACTGCACACACATAGAATGAGTTGTGTTAAATATCATAGAATTGGTTTCTGAATAAACATGCTAAGGATCACTCTGATGTCCATCCCAGATCATTTTAAGTTGCTGAACTGCTTCTCAATGAGAGTGATAATTCTCCAAATAAAGGTTCATGCCGATGTCAGATTGTTAGAACTTCAGCCAGCTGTCTGTAGTAAATCTGCTCCTAGGTTATTTTTTTGAGTTACATTCACAAGGTTCTCCCATGGTGTATCACTTTTCTTTTCTTGCCAGGAACATCAGATGGGGCTGCTTTTCAGAATACCGCTATAGCTAACAAGTTGCAATGAAAGATGACTTGGAATGAACCACTCAGGGAAACCATTTTTGTCATTTCTGCAGAAAAGGCACAGCTCACATTCATTCTGGTACATTAACTCATTGCTCCACAAAAACAGGGTTAATTCTTAAATCCATCCCTAAAGGACTATGGAGATTCTCAGTCATCCAGGTCATGGTTGTTCCAAAAGGGGCTTTTTCAATTGGACTTTCTGGTTTTTCTGGATGAAAAGTGTAATGTCTTCAAAGAAAAACCAGAGAGTTCAACTGCCTCTTGAAAAAGCATATTTGGGACATCCCTAAAGGGCTAGCTTTTTTGTGATCAGCCCAGTTATGCTGAGGACTCCTATCTCTGACTTCTCAAAATACTTTTAAAATACTTCCTTGTGTAAAAGCACTGCCTAAAATTTAGAAAATCAGCCTAAAAAAAATCAAAACTGATATCATTCTAACAACGTTTAGCTTTTAGCAAGTTACTTTTTAAAACAATTTAAAACTTATGCATGATATCTGTTGTGAAATAATAAAAGTGCGTGAATAAAGATTATTGAGAGCTTGAAGTAAAGTGCAGGGTTCTGGCCCTGCACTTCTGATTGGCCGATAATAGTGACATCGGATTGGTCCGTTCAGGGGAATCTGATTGGCTATTAACGAGCCTCTCCCATTGGTTAACGGAGCTAGCGCTCCCTGCGTTTTCATTGGTTAAATACTTAAGAGCTTGCCTATATAAAGGGGGCCGTTGTGGCCATTGGTTTGAGCTGTTACACCATGTTAATAAAGAATTTGAAGTTCTCTGTTTCACCGTCTCGTCTCCATTCTTAGCGCCCATGCGCAGAACTTAACACTGGCGATGAAGGTGGGATGTGGAAACGTCAGAGCTGACTGAACAATGAAGAATGATAACAGAGCATGTGGCTGAAATGCACCAACGGCGGAACCATGTCCGGCGGCGTCATACCACCCGCTCCATTCGACCCAGTGCAAGAAGACTGGGACTTATATATGGATCGCTTCCAGATGTTTCTGGAGACCAACAATTTGAAGGATGCCACTACCGGAAAGAAATGGGCAGTATTCCTAACTCATTGCGGGCCGACCGTATTCAAGATGGCCAAGGCACTAGCGAAATCGGCAGAAGTAAAATCTATGGACTGGGACGTCCTCGAACCCCTGCTGAGGGCCCATTATGCACCGACCGTACCAACGCTCGTTAGAAGGCATGAATTTTACCAGAGAAGTCAGCAGAAGGGCAAAAGTGTTGCTGATTTCATAGCGGATCTCCGGAATCTGGGAGGTCTATGCGGGTTTGCCGACCTCGAAGAAGCCCTAAGAGACCGAATAGTTCTGGGATTAGATGCACTAGGGACGCAGAGTAAGCTGATGGCAAAAGGCGACATTAGCCTTATAGATGCCATCGCTGAAGCTACTGCAGCAGAAGCAACCAGGAAGTCGGCTGCCCGAATGTGCCGCACCCACGCACCGCTTCACCAACTCACCCGCGAAATTTCACCTCAGTCAGAAGGACAGCTTTTGACAGCCCACCACGAGGACCTCGAATCGTCATCAGAAAGCGATGAAGAAGAGGTCCACCGACTTCAGTCCAAACGAGACCAACGCCAGAGATCTCAGAACCAATGCGTTGGTTGTGGGACAAGCCACCCCCGATCAGAATGCAAATTCCTCAACGCGCTCTGCCATGTGTGCGGGAAAAGAGGCCATATCGGATGGGTCTGTAGAAGCAAGCTAGGACCCAGCAAGCCCTTGAGGGGAGCTTACTATCGTCAACCGACAGGAAGCCGTCCTGAAAAGCGAGAACCCATGAACCACCAATGGAACAACCACTCCTACAGAAACAAAACCCTAAACCACTCAACGAAGTGAGAAGAGGCTCACCAAACTATCACGATCGGTCACGCCTCATCCTTTGATGCCAAGAAGATCCGAGTGAAAGTGGCCATCGAAAACCAGCCCTGCCTGATGGAAGTCGATTCATGATCGTCCCTCTCAATGGTTTCCTGGAAGACCCTCAAGCAGCTCATCCCTACTGTCCGGCGGCAAGACCTCAGATTCCAAAGACTCATACTCAAAGACTATCAGGGTAATCGAATTCCAGTCGTTGGATCCAGCTGAGTCCGGATATCGTTTAAGAACCGTACAGCATTCCTACCCCTAACTGTAATCGACAGGGATCGGCCTAGTTTGTTAGGCCTCCAATGGTTCGCTCCACTCAGAATTGAAGTCGCCGGCATTCACCAAACCTGCAGCAGCGACTGGGAAGAGGACCTCGTCCAAGAATTCCAGGACGTCTTTGCAGAAAAACTAGGCGAGTACAAGGGGACCCCGATGTCATTTAACCTCAATCCCAAAATAACTCCTATCCGCCTTAAGCCTCGTCGGGTTCCATTTGCCCTTAAACCAAAGATTGACGAGCAGCTTGATAAATTGATAGCCCAGGGTGTGTTAGAACCAACTGATCACTCTCCCTGGGAAACCCCAATCGTGACACCCATCAAGCCGGATGGATCGATAAGAATTTGTGGGGACTACCAAGCCATCCTGAACCACGCCCTTCAACAACACGCTTATCTGGTACCGGTGATGCAACACCTTCTCCATTCCCTGGGGGGCAGAAAAGTCTTTGCTAAACTAGACTTAGCCCAGGCATACCAACAACTGCCTGTAGACAAAAAGACGGCAGAGGCCCAGACGATCATTACGCACCAAGGTGCGTTTAAATGTAACCGACTCCAGTTCGGAATGAGCGTAGCCCCAGGAATCTTTCAAAGTTTGATGGAAAGACTATTACAAGGAATAAAAGGCGTTGTCCCATATTTTGATGATGTGTTAATCGCTGCCCCGACTCTGAAAATACTAAGGGATCGGCTGGGGTTGGTTCTCCAGAGATTTAAAGACTCAGGCCTCAAAGTTAAAAAAAAACAAGTGTCAACTATGTATGGATCGTGTAGAATTTTTAGGATATTTAATTGATAGTCGAGGCATTCACCCCACCGATAGCAAGCTTAGGGCAATCGAAAATGCCCCAAAACCCCAAAATAAGGCTGACCTCCAGGCTTTTCTAGGACTTATCAATTTTTATTACGTTTTCCTGCCTCACAAACCAACCGTAGCTGAACCCCTACATCATTTATTGGACAAAAAAGCAACCTGGGTATGGGGACACAGAGAGGAGCAGGTGTTTCGACATGTGAAAAATTTATTGACTTCTGATGCTGTGTTGATGCAGTATAACGAGACTTTAACTTTAACGATCACGTGTGATGCATCACCATTCGGAGTGGGCGCCATTTTGAGCCACATTTTGCCAAACGGAAGTGAAGCCCCTGTTGCCTATTTCTCAAAGACGCTATCAAAAGCAGAACGCAATTACAGTCAAATTGATAAAGAGGCCCTTGCTATTGTGTCTGCTGTTAAGAGATTTAATGAATATGTGTATGGCCAAGCCTTTACTATACTGACTGACCACAAACCTTTGCTAGGAATAATAGTGGGAGATAGACCAACCCCTTATATATTATCTCCCAGAATGACTCCCTGGTCAGAATTCTTGGCTGCATATAATTATAAGTTGCAACACCACCCGGGGAAGGCCATTCTCCACACCGACGCATTGAGCCGTGCACCACTTCCGGAGACCATTGATGACCCCGCTCCGACAGTGACAACACTGCAGATCGAGACACTTTGAACACCACCACTAACAGCCCGAGATATCGCGATGGAAACAAAACGCGACCCCATTTTGGCACGAGTCCTCAAGCGCGGATGGTCGTTGGACCAGATACCTGACGACTACGTCCCATTCAAGAATCAACAAACGGAATTGTTTTCCCAGAAAGGCTGCATTATCTGGGGTGATAGAGTCGTTGTCCCAGAGTGGTTACGACGAGCGATACTAAAGACCCTGCATGATGGCCACCCCACGATGGCATGAAAACCCTCGCACGAAGCTATGCGTGGTGGCCAGGTATCGACAAGCAGATTGAAGCCTGGGTAAAAGCTTGTCACAAATGCCAGGAAGTTAGTAATGCCCCTCTGAAAGCAACCCCGACTGAATGGGAAACACCGAGGGGACCATGGTCCCGTATTCATCTGGACTTTGTGGGACCTACCAAAGGACACATATTTTTACTAACGGTGGATCCCTATTTGAACTGGCTTGAAATCCATGAGATGAGGAATACAACAACTGAATCGGTTATCAGGAAACTAGACAGACTATTTGCAACACACGGATTACCAGATGTTCTGGTATCCGACAACGGGCCCCAATTTACCACACTGTCCTTTGAACAGTACCTGGTGGACCGCGGTATTCGCCATGCGCTGACTTCACCGGTGCATCCTGCGGCCAATGGAAGGGCCGAGCACATGGTACAATTCGTTAAGAAAACCTTGCATAAAATGGACTATGGCGATATCGAAGACAAGATTAACCGGATACTCCTTTTGCAGCATATCACTCTGCACAGTGTCACCAACAAAACTCCCGCTGAGTTATTAATGGAGCGGAAGCTCCGTTCCCATCTCGACCGTCTGCACCCATCATATGAACCTGAAAAACCACACGGATCCAGCGGGAAATGCCGTAGCTTCCAGGTAGGCGACTTGGTTTTCGCTAGGAACTTTTCGGGCGATCCGCTGTGGGTCGAGGCAACTGTGGTCCAAGTAACCGGCCCCAGATCGTACCGTGTGAGATGTCGCAACGATAGAATATGGAAGCGTCATATTGATCAGCTGCGTTCAAGGCTGCAGTCGGGGATCTCCGAGTCCCCTGACTTCCAAACTGAGAGGGGAGGAGATGACGAGGAAGCTGAATTTGAAAGGGCAGAAAGCCTAAGCGGAAGAAATGACTGCTCAGAGGCAACACGTGAAGAAGGATCAGGGATGGGGGTGAGCTCGCCTCAAGGAGATGCCGAAAACATTAGCGGCAACGAAAATTTGGATACAGAACTGGAGGCACCCTTTTCACCAGATAACGTCCTACCCGAACAAGACTGTAGCCAAATACCGGGAGGACAACGTAAATCAAATAGACAATCAAAACAACTGGCCTACCTCAAAGACTACGTGACCGCACCCCTTAAACGGAACCTGGGGGGAAGGGGTGTTGTGAATTAATAAAAGTGCGTGAATAAAGATTATTGAGAGCTTGAAGTAAAGTGCAGGGTTCTGGCCCTGCACTTCTGATTGGCCGATAATAGCGACATCGGATTGGTCCGTTCAGGGGAATCTGATTGGCTATTAACGAGCCTCCCCCATTGGTTAACAGAGCTAGCACTCCCTGCGTTTTCATTGGTTAAATACTTAAGAGCTTGCCTATATAAAGGGGGCTGTTGTGGCCATTGGTTTGAGCTGTTACACCATGTTAATAAAGAGTTTGAAGTTCACTGTTTCACCGTCTCGTCTCCATTCCTAGCGCCCATGCGCAGAACTTAACAATATCCTTCTTTTCCTCAACTCAATGTACAGATTATTTGTTTACTTATAAAATGAGTATGTCATCAAACCTCCAAGGATTCTGGCAGTATTTTAAATGCAACATACACCCCATTAACAAAGGAAGTGTTGTGTGTGTGTGTGTGTATGTATGTATGTATGTATGTATGTATGTATGTATGTATGTATAATCAGGGTGTTCAGAAGCAGCTAAAAAGCAGCTAAGCTGCCAGATCTAAATCAGCATTTTAATAATTTCCAGGGCTCTAGAGCATTTGTGCATTAGGTAAATTGTATAAAAAGCCCATGATGTCTAGCTCCAACTGCTCTGAATGCCAGGCCAATATATTTTTTTAAGGACAGCATTTATAAATGGTGTCATTTGAGTTATCATAGGAAGTTTAAAGCAAGCTCTCTTACTACTGTACAAGGGAACAACAGCGGTATGATTTTTTTATAGCTCCCTCCCTGTGCTAGACTGTGGATGCAAAATTCTTTTTAACTCCTAGCAGTATTGTCACATTAAAAATAGCAAAACCTTTTAAGCACATGATCCAGTGTAGATATGGCAGAAACAATAGCTATCAGTACTCTAAGAAACACTCCAACCTCCCCCCCCCCAGTACCAGCAGCTTCAAAAGAAATAATAGTTTATTGTTTATAGTCACCTATTCAATTTTTCATGTATATTTGACATGCAGTTCTCAAGTTTTTTCGCACATTGTTTGATAGAATTCAAATTGATATACTAAGCCCCATGATATTCCAATATGCTTGAAACTTCCATTTTAAACAATTTAAGAGTTTCTTTCTGCTAGACTAGAGCGAGCCAAAGACTTAGTTAGTCTAAGACCCTGTTCTTCAGAAATGTCAATCAGATATTCTGGTGAGTGTACAAGCAAGAGTTTTGCACCAACTTTTGTATTTTCAAGGCATGCTGCCCAGGGGTGGGATTCAAATTTTAACAACCGGTTCTGTGGGTGTGGCTTAGGTGGTGGGCGTGGCTTGGTGGTCATGTGACTGGCTGGGCATGGCCAACTCAACATCACTCACATCAAGGCACGCATCTCCTCATCTGGCCTCTCATGACTGTGGAGATGCTGCAACAGTCGTAAGTGTGAAAAATGATCATAAGTCACTTTTTTCAGTGCCATTGTAACTTTAAATGGTCACTCCACACAAGCAAAGGAGGGAAAGAAAACTCCAGAGAAGTTCCTGAGACAGGAAGTCTAGTCCTGCCAAGAATATATTAAGGGTTAATGGAGAGGCAGTTTCTGTAAGCAACACCAGAATGTTTCCTTCCTGCCTTCCTTACAGGATTAAGCCAGTAATTTCTTCTAACAACCAGTTCTCCAAACTGCTTACAATGTTAACAACCAGTTCTAGTGAACAGGTGTGAACTGGTAGAATCCCACCACTGATGCTGCCTCAGATCCTGGAAATAGCATTTATCAATCAGGACTTTGCAGTCAGTAATCCTTTCTCATTGTTCAAGCTGGGGTTTTTTTTAGCATGTCTTTTATTATTTTACTATTTTATAGTATGATCTTTTGTAGTATTTTAAAGTCTGGTTTACTCAACCTGTCTTCCATTCTATATTAAATGTAAGCCTGTCCTTATACTATAATTCTCATTACTCCCTATTTTTTTGAAAACCAAAATGCTAAAAGGTACAAGCAGGGAATCTGTTTTATATGTTATTTCTTTTTTAATAGTGGCAAATGTGGGAGAGAAGGCTTGTGAGCCCACCATTAAATTTAAAAAAATTGTGTGACCAGGGAATAAGAATTTTTTTTAATAAATAAATTTTATTGATTTTACAATTAAAACAAACCAACAACACATACATAAATGAAAGAGAGAAAAAGAAGAAAGGAAGAAGAAAATAGAAAGAAAAAATAGAAAACAATTAAAAACATTCTCATCTTCAACAGTTTGTAAGATCTCTTTTTTTTTTAACCCTTAATTTATGCCATATACACACACCTAATCCTTACATATATCTATATATCACTACTATGGATTTATCCTATCCTCTTTTACCTTATAGTATAAAATCTATCTTTGGTCTATCCATTTGTACCAGCAGTTCCAGCTATTGTAATATATTGAGGTGTCTTTATTTTTTAGCGCTAAAGTTAATTTGTCCATTTCTGCACAACTTGAAATTTTTTGAATGGTCATTTCCTCTGATGGAACCTGAGGCTGCTTCCAACATTGGGCAAAAGCTAATCTGGCCGCTGTCAAAATGTGTATTATTATGTATTTTGCTTTTTTGATATTCGTTTGTCAAAGATCCCTAACAAAAAGGACTCTGGTTTGTATTCGATCTGCTCTCTTGTCATTTCTTCCAGCCAATTTTCTGCCAATATTTTTGAGCTTCTGTACAGGACCACCACATATGGAAAAAAGTTCCCTCTTTTTTTTTGCATTTCCAGCAATTCAGGCTCATACTGGGGTGCATCTTCGCTAATCTCGAAGGAGGAAGGTGCCATCTATAAAAGATTTTATAGGCATTTTCTTTATATGCTACCGACTTTGTAATCTTATTGTTTCTACCCAGAGCTTTTCCCATTCTGTTAAGGTGATGCTACCGTGTTTCTCATATAATAAGGCCGGGTCTTATTTTTTTCTGACCCCCGAAAAAATGTCTAGGACGTCTTTTTGGGGGTGACTTAATTCCCACCCTTGCATCCTCGCCACCAGCCGTTCCTAATGGGTGATCATGGTGAAGCGTGGAGAGCTCCCTACTCCTACCTTTGCTGCAGACACCTTTGGCACCCGCCACTGTTGCTTTCCCTTTTGCCCATTCCGCCAAGTTTGGAGCTGCCGCTTCCGTGTTTGGAGTGCTGCCGCCATTTGGGGCTCCAAACAGCGGCAGTGCTCCAAACACGGAAGCGGCAGCTCTAAACATGACGGCGGGCGGTCTTTTTATTTTGGTCCGCGTGAAGTTCGCGCTCCGCGCTTTGGGCATCTCCATGTGATCACGACCCTATCCTTTCCACCTGGCGCCCTTGCAGCTTTCTGGCTCTTTAGCAAGGCATCGCGGTCTCCCTCTCATGCTCATTCTGAACTTCGCGCGGACCAAAATAAAAGGATCACCCACCATCATGTTTGGAGCTTCTGCATTTGGAGCTTCCACCGCCATTTGGAGCTACAAACAGCGGCAGTGCTCCAAAGGCGAAGCCGGTTGCTAAAGAGCCAGAAAGCAGCAAGGGCGTCAGGTGGAAAGAACAGGGTCGCGATCACATGGAGATGCCCAAAGCGCGGAGTGCACATAACTAAAGGCGGCGCACACAGTTGGCTTGGGGACTACAAGGCAGCATCTACGCCTCTTCCCGGGCGCGTCTCTAGGCTGCTTCTGGAGCTACGGGACGCTCTCTGTTACCTACCGGCCCTTCTTCCTTGGGCTCCCTGCCGTGGGATACACCCACTTCCTCCTGCAAATTAGGCCTCGCAACTCTTCTCTCCCTTTTCTCTCGCTCCAAAAAGATCGCCATAGTTTCCCACCGATTCGGGCTTCCAGCCACATTGTGATCCACTAGTGAGGTTGCCATTTCGGATGGAGGCATTGCAGTCTCCTTCTCTTGCTCGCTCTGAGCTTCATGCGGACCAAAATAAAAAGATTGCCTGCTGTCATGTTTGGAGCTGCCGCTTCTGCGTTTGGAGCACTGCTGCTGTTTGGAGCCCCAAATGGCGGCGGCACTCCAAACACAGAAGCGGCAGCTCCAAACTTGGCGGAATGGGCAGAAGGGAAAGCAACAGCAGCGGGTGCCAAAGGTGTCTGCAGCAAAGGTGGGAGTAGGGAGCTCCGCGCTTCGCCATGATCACCCGTTAGGAGCGGCTGGTGGCGAGGAATTGCTGCCTGGAGGCGCTCCTAACGGCAAGTCCCCTGCCCTTCCCCCTTATTTTGCATGTTTTAAAATAGGTCTAAATTTGGGGGGAGGGGCTTAATTTGATTTTATGCCAAAGAAACATGGTGGGGTTTCCTATTGGTGGAGGCTGTATTGTTGGAGAAACACAGTATGTCCCACATTCCTACTCCAGGCAATCATGTTCCCTTTTACAATTTCTTCTTCTAATTCGACTTCTAATAAATAATTATAAAATTTTGTTATATATTTTTTGCCTGATCCTAATAAAATTTTATCTAATTGCTGGAGTTTATTGTTGATTCCGAATTCTTTCTTGTCCTGTTTGTATCTGAATTTGAAGGTATGCCCACTGATCAATTTTTAGTCCCCGCTCTTGAAGTTCTTGCCACGATTTCAAATTTCCTTGTGTATCCAATAGGTCCTTATATTTAATCATTTTAGTGATATCCAGATTATTTGGGTGAATCATCACTTCCATTGTTGAAATCCAGATTGGTACTTCTAAATAGTGTTTTTTCCGTATTTTCTTCCAATTAGTTAATAATGAGTCTCTAATTAGATGTCTGTGGAAATATTTCTGACTAGTTTTCCCTACATCCCATAAAAAAGTGTGCCACCCCTGCAAATCATGGCCTTCTAAAAATAATATTCTCTTGTTAGTTAAATTCACCCATTCCTTCAACCATACTAAAGAGGCAGCAATATAATACAACTCCCAATTTGGAAGTGCCAGTCCTCCCCTGCTCTTCCTATCCTGCATTGCCTTTAAATTTATTCTAGGTTTTTTCCCTTGCCAAATAAATTTAGCAGTTATTTTGTTGAGTTCTTCAAAAAATAATAATAATTGTGTACTTTAATTAGAATCATCTGAAATAGATATAGAAATTTTGGAAGAATATTCATTTTAATGGCAGTGATCCTGCCTAATAATGAAGGTTGCAGCTTACCCCATGTTTCTAAATCCTTCTTTACCTGTTGCATCAATTTATCATAATTATTTTCCTTGAATGTCTTACAATGTGCTATCAACCATATTCCTAAGTATTTAGCTTTCTTTACCACTTGTATTTCCATAACTTCTTCTAACTCTATTTTCTGTTTTTCTGTTAAATTTTTAGTCATTAATTTAGTTTTCTTCTTGTTAATTTTGAGTCCTGCTACTGCTCCAAATTGTTCTAATTCATTCATCAATTTTTGTCCTCTTTCTATTGGTTCCTCAATGAAGAAAATCATATTGTCCGCAAACACTTGCAATTTATATTCTTCTTTCTTAACCTTTAATCCTTTTATATCTGGGTTCTGTCTAATTCGCGTTAATAATGTTTCTAATGATAATATGAAGAGCAGGAGTGAGAGTGGTCAGCCCTGTCTGACTCCTTTTTCTATTTTTATTGGGCGGGTATATTCCCCATTTATTATAATATTAGCTTGTTGTGTATCATAAATAGTTGTTATAATATTTTCAAATTTGGTGCCTAAATTCATATTATAAATTTTTTGGATTAAAAATTGCCAATTTAAATTGTCAAAGGCCTTCTCTGCATCTAAAAACATAAGTGCAATTTGTTTTTCGGGGTGAGCATCATAAAATTCTAAGACATCTAGTACTATTCTTAAATTATTCCTAATTTGTCTTGTCGGGAGAAATCCATTTTGGTCTTCATGTATATACACGTTTAGCATTCTTTTTAGTCTGTTTGCTATAATAGAAGTAAATATTTTGTAATCGGAGTTTAACAGTGAAATCGGCCTATAATTGTTTATATATCCGAATCTTCCTTCGGGATCAGCGAAATCAATGCCCTCCCTCCATGAATCCGGCATCCTGGCTGCCAATAAAACATTATTAAAAACTTCCCCCATAAGAGGTTTTGTTGTTTTTCTGGTTCTCTATTGCTGATTTCAATTCCAACCAAGTGATGTCTTTGTTTAATAGTTCTACCATTTCTTCCCCAATTGCTTTATCCTTCACTTCATTTAAATAGTTTCTTGAGAATAAGAATTTATTAAAGACGTCTACCGTCCAACTCTCAGCAACTCCTGGCACCTCACAAATCAGACAAAGAAATTACAATAAAATCAATAAAACGTAAAAAAAATAAAGATAAATGATGACCAGTGCAGTGAAGCAAGAGGTCTAATTTCCCCTCCCCGAAGGCCTGAGTGATGAGTCAGGCCTTCTGAGCGTTTCTAAACAAGAGCAGAGTGGGGGTCATCCAGATCCTGGGGGAACCTGGAGCACGCCAACCCTGCAGGATCAAACTGGCCAGGCAGATGTTATGGGAGACAGGCGGTCCCTCAAGTAGCCAGGCTCTCTCTCGTGTAATAATTCAATTTGCCAGCTGCTCTCTGCATGGCTCCCCAAGTCTTGTTATCTTGTTAAGATTTCCATCTTTGCTATTCAAAGAAGCAGCCCTAAAGCAAAGCTGAAGTTGTACTCAGAAGCAACATGAGAATCCTAAAACTAACAAGATAGAAGCAACATTTAATGAACTACAGAGAGGAGCTAGCACAGACATTTATTAAACTTATATGCCTAACAAATTACAATCCTGTACATCACCCAAACACAGGTATTTATTATTTATTGGAAAGACTGCCTTTGAATCTGTCAAGCTGATTTGATCTTTTAAGCTTGGTGCTCTGAGTTCTTTCTATCAGGACCCTGGAAGTACACCTTCTCTGGGGCAGCATCTGCTCTTTGGAAAGAGGTCCCTCCCCCCAAGATCTGGATGACATCCCTTCCCCTCCCCCCAAGCTGCTGATGTTTCAAAGGGCTTTGAAAAGCTGGCTCTTCCCCGGCCTTTAAAGAGAGTAACTGAATGTCCCTTTTGGTATTGTGGATTGTTTTCCTTCCTTCTGGTCTGGTTTGCTTTGCCATTGTTTACTCCTACTTTTGTCTGTTTTTCTTCTTTGTAATTTTTTATTTATAAACCACCAGGGTCAGGCATCGTATAAATTCAATAAATTATTATTATTTATTTATAGACACGAATAACAACAGTAACAACAAAAAAGCTTATGTGTCTTGATAGTTTTCTTCCTCTATATCCTTCTGGGTTCCTCTCTGCAAGAAAATGTATGAAATCAAAAATCCTATATACATTAACTTTTGTAAGCATCACATTGTTGATTCAGCTTTGTAAATCTTTCATCATGGTCCCAAATTCAGCAGTACTGACAGTGATGGTCATGACTCAGAATACTCATGTTGTCAACCTTACTAGGCAGACCAAATACAAAAGATAACAGAGAAGTTAATTCTAATTTATTGTAAAGCTGCATTAACAGAATGTAGTCTGAAAATACAAATCTCCTGCCATCTCCTTTACAGCCAAAGAAACTAGGGAGGATTCCTTCTGAGCCTCTTGCCCTGCCCACTATTCAACTGTGGGCTATGCTCTACCTTAGTGGTCCCCCAGGTCCTGGGCTATGGTCTACTACCAGGCCGTGGCCTATTCAGAACCAGGCCCTGTGAGCGGTGGGCTGGCATGCATATGGGCATTTGCAATTCAACTTGCGTAAGTATCAGGCCAGCCCACATGCACACATATGCACAGCTCAACTTGTGCAAGTCGAGTGTGCATGCCAGCCTGTTACTCGTGCAAGTTGACCCACAGTCCTCTTTTCCCCCACCTGGCAGCCAAGCCACAAAGGTTAGGGACCGCTGCTCTACCTTATCTGGCCATACTTTAGGCAGCATCGCTTCACGCCGTCTCTCTCCCAAGGTCTTTCCCACATACCTTTCTACATGTAAAATGTCTGCTCTTCAGTTGCCCTGCTGCCAATTTGCTTCAATGAGCAATTCATAATGGTGGGGGTTACCTGTAAAGCCCTATATGATAGAGGGCACCTTTAGATGTAAGATTCCCTCTCTCCCTTGGGTCCTGCTCCCCCTCCAATTCAAGCTAACAAAGTTGGCACGGTCCTGGTTCTTTCAATTAAATAATATCATCCATCAAGACCCAGGAAGTGCATCTTCTTGGTTGCATTGCCCGCCCTCTGGAATGAAGTGTCCCCAAGATCCAGATTCACCCACCCTATTGGCATTCCAGGGTGCCATTAAAAAAAGTGGCTGTTCTTCAGGAACTCCTCCACTGGATGCTAGATGCCTCTGGGATTTTTGGAGTATCTGTTGGGTTCCCATCTTATTCTTGTCTTCCTTCTGTTCAAATTTGCTTTTGTTGTTTGTTGTGTTTTATTTTATAATTATCTGATATATTGTGAGCCACCTAGAGTTTGGAGTCAGGCAGCATCGAATAAACAAATAAACAAAAGCTCACATAAAACGGCATTTAGGCTACTAGGGTTGTTCTTGAAAAAGCTATAGGGATTTGAATTTGGTTAGTATTTGGATAAGAGACTACCAAGAAATCTAACAGCTGTAGGCTAGATTGAGAAGGTAAAAGAACAGCCTGGAAGATGGCAATGGCAAAGTATTTCTATATTGTTGCTCAGAAAATTGCATAACCTTCCTGTATAGTACACAGTACAGGTAGTCTTCAACTTATGACCATAATTGAGCCTAAATTTCTGTTGTTAAGTGAGACATTTGTTTAGTGAGCGTTGCCCCATTTTATGACCTTTCTTGCCTCAGTTGTTAAGTCAATCAGTGCAATTTATAATTTAGCAACCTGGTGGTTAAGCAATTCTGCTTTCCCATTTACTTTGCTCATTGGAAGGTAGCAGGTGATCATGTGACCTTGGAACGCAGCAAAGGATATAAATATGAACCAACTGCCCAGCATCCGAGTTTTGATCATGTGACCATGGGGATGCTGCAAAGGTCATAACTATGAAAAATGGTCATCAGTCACTTTTTTCAGTACCGTTGTAACTTTGAATGGTTACCAAATGAACTGTTGTAGGTCGAGGACTATCTGTATAGCTGTGTTAATGACACTTAGCTGTTTGAAAATGAAAGGGAATTGGAGTTGAAGTCCACACATCTCAGAGTAACTAAGGTTCAGAAACACTTGTATATACAGTAGGAACACAGCTTCATACAAGGGAGTCTTTATCTTTTACAATTTGATGAAATTATATTAAAATAAGCAAATGCAAGAGTTTTCCCCTCTCATCCTAATTTTAAAAAATTATATATCCATTCCTACAGAAGTTTCAGTCTCTTGTCTAAAGATCAAAAGAGAGCTGAGAGCAATTCCCTAAGGTTTTTTTTTAAATAATCAGTGACAAGTGGACCATCAGCTGCAAATCCCAGGCATAAATTAAAGTAGCATGATATATGCTGCTTGTTTAAATTCAGTTTTATATTCCAGACTGTCATTCTCCATTCTTCACATATATGTGCCCCAATTTTGTAAGGAAATTTATATAATGATTTGTATTACTGAATGAAGATTGATATGAATTTGTTTTATAGCTGTGGTACTTTTACTTTCAAATAGTATTACTTCTTGTCAAGCAAACTTATCTTCCTGGATATCCCTTTGTGATTCTAAACACATGGTCAATGAAATAAAAATATCACCACAGTACAATTACCACCAACTGTGTGAACATAGCTGAAAGCATTTATTTGTATATGGGCCAATTCTTCATGTTATTCTTTTCAAGCCAGGCATAAAAGGAACAAGTTTTATCTAACATTTTAATAAAGGAACTTAGAATTAGAATTCTTTTATTGGCCAAGTGTGATTGGACACACAAGGAATTTGTCTTGGTGCAAATGCACCCTGTATACATAAAAGAAAAGATACATTCATCAAGAATCATAAGGTACAACACTTAATAATAGTCATATGGATGTAAAACTTCATATGGATCTTATAATTAGTTTTCTTTGTAGAAGCCAATCTATACAATGTTAAATTCAATTACTCCTAAAAGATGTTTTTTTAAAAAAGATTCACCATTTAATATTTAATAATATATATTTAATATTCAATAATATATATTTAATATAACCTGACATTTCAAAATCTGCATTGCTGTATACTATACTGCAAGATAAATTTTGTACAGTAATAATACAAAATGAAGAACAACTGTAAATTATAATTGTAGTCTACTTTTATACTGGCCTTTACAGCTATTATTTATTCAATTTATTATATAGCCACCCATCTCATCTTATTGTCTCATCTTTAGTTTTATTACAATAAAATAAATAAAATACATAATGGGGAAAATAAAATAAATGTGGGGAACATTGTCCCCACAACCTTCACAATGAGAAAGCAACATGGCCTTTTCTTATGTTCACATATTGAACTGGAACATGTTATCAAAGAAACTGCCAGACTACAGTATATTACAGATTCTTCTTCTATTTAAGATTTGTACAGTAAATACTGCTAAAGATCAGCATTCTCAAGAAAATCCAGATGGCCCCAATCCTACTGTTATTTTATGTTTTGAAGACCTGGCTGTTTCTCCAGATGTTTGAGCTAGAATGTTAGGCTAACCCAGGAGTGGCTGATGTGTTTTTATGGGTTATTTATTTATTAAATTTATTGGACACCCATCTTATCATAGGGAAACTCTATTATTTTAATTCTTCAGTTTTAATCTTTGTACCCAGAGTCACTAGTATGAAGTTGCCATCCATATAAATTATTTAAGTAAATAAATAAAGTGATACAATATTACAAGATACTTTGTTTTCATTACCTCCACCTCTTTCTTGCTATTTCCCCCCCCCCCCTTAAATTTAACAAAATGCCCTTAGGCCATTCACCTTATCTGCTCCGTTCACAGAACAAAGCTGTTATATTCCAATGGCTGATGCCCACTCTTTTCTTTTTCTTTTTTTAATACAAGTTTTATTAATTTTTTACAACAAACACAAACACATAAAACATAGGACATAACATAAA
Source organism: Hydrophis major (assembly GCA_033807585.1). Classification (NCBI taxonomy): domain Eukaryota; kingdom Metazoa; phylum Chordata; class Lepidosauria; order Squamata; family Elapidae; genus Hydrophis; species Hydrophis major. The sequence continues at coordinate 261,193,761 of CM066329.1, forward strand.
AACATCATCATTCTTCATAAATTTACAAGCAGGGTATCGGTTGGTTTACCATTCCTTTTTTTTTTTTTAAACAAATTTTATTAATTTTACAAAAGACAATACACAATCCAGGCATAACAACTTAAAAAATCTTTTCTAAAAATAATAATAATAATTAAAGAAGAAAGCCAATAGAACATATAAAATAACTCCAAATTGTAATATCAATATTTACATTATCTATTTAACTTCATATCTTATCCAGACTTCTCCTTTTATCCAAATTATATTTCTTGCTTATTAAATTTTATTGCCTTTCATAAACATACAAAACACAAAACATAAACAAAACTAAAACATCTTTTCTGAAGGCTGCCTGATCCTGGGTTGAAACTCTTCACACAGACACAAATTCAAACATCATATTCACTTTATATATCCTTCCATATCTTATTATCATTTTCTTTCTTTTTTTTTATAAACCAATTTTATCAATTTTACAAAAACAGTGCACAAACAATTAAGGCATAACAGCTTATAAATTCTTTTCTAAAAATAATAATAATAATAATTAAAGAAGAAAACCAATAGAACATAATGATTCCAAATTATAATATCAATATTTACTTTATCTATTTAACTTCCTATCTTATCCCAGCTTCTCCTTTTCATCCAAATTATTTCTTGTTAATTAAAATTTTATTGCCTTTTATCAATATATAAAAAAAAACCATAACAAAACCTTTATATATCCTTCCATATCTTATTACCATTTTATTTTTTCTTTTTAAACAAATTTTATTAATTTTACAGAAAACACAGTAAAACAAACAAAACTAAAAGATCTTTTCTGAAGGTTGTCTGATCCCGGGTTGAAACTCTTCACACAGACACAAATTCAAACATCATATTCACTTTATATATCCTTCCATATCTTATTATCATTTTCTTTTTTTATATATATGTAAACCATTTTTATCAGTTTTATATAAACAATGCACAAGGCATAACAGCTTATTTCTTTTCTAAGAAAAAATAATAAAAGAAGAAAACCAATAGAACATAACAATTCCAAATTATAGTATCAATACTTTATCTATTTAACTTCATATCTTATCCCAACTTCTCCTTTTCATCCAAATTATTTCTTATTAATTATTTTTTTTTGCCCTTTTTCAATATACAAAATCCAAAAAAAACCCATAACAAAACCTTTATATATCCTTTCATATCTTATTGCCATTTTCAATAATATTCTTTGTCTGTTCTATTTCCAACTATCCATTCATCTTTTTTCTTTTATTATACTTCTCCTATACACCAATTGGAGTAACGTCTATAACTCATTACCCTAACTTAAAAGTATTTCATATAACAATTTTTCTTGGGATTCTGTTTAATAGAATCTAAAATTACACAATGAATTTTATACTCTAAATACACATATAAAAAACACAATCTTATGTACCCTCCAGAATCCCTCTTTTATCCTAAATTAAATTCACCCATTGTCTCTGAATAAACTTTTTTTCTTTAGATCTTGCTTCCCCCCATTGAGGCTTCTCCTCCCCCCCTTTCTCTCTTGTTTATTCTTCTCCTTGCCCTTTTTACCCCTTTGTCTTTCCTCCTCCCTTTTCTTACTCCCTTTCCTTTGCTTTCTAACCTTGCCTCCACCTTTCCGCTCATTTTTCTCTTCTTTGGTTGTTTTTATAATTCTTAAAATCCCCTTTTTCTTATCCTTTTTCTCCTCCTCCCCGGAAAGAACCCATTGTTCATCAAAGATGGCTTCTTCTTCCTCTTCTTCTTTGTCCCAATCCTTCTGCTGCGTAGTCAACTTTTCATAAGTACATAACGCCATTTCTAAGAATTGAAACAAAGTGCCCAAAGTATCTTCCTTTTTATATTTTTGATATTCAGTCTTTAGTTCATCCACAAGCGATGCCATCATGAAAAAAGAAACTTTTCCCAAAACAACCACAAATATTTTTAATCAAAAATAATTCAAAAAAAAATTCCAAAAATTAATACTTTTCTTCCTTCTTTTCTTTCTCTTTCTGGGGTTAATGTTTAATCAAAGAGGTCCAATTACCATATACCTTTCTTTGGGATTCTAGGCAATCTCCTCCTTTTTCAGCTTCTGCTCCAATTTTTTTTTCTCTCCCTTCCCACTTGCAATATCAACTTTAAATAATCAGAAATCCATACCTCTAATAAGGGTTTTCCAATTTCTTAAGTTTTTTAATGTCCAGAAACCCTTTTGTCCCTTAGCTTCAACTTTCAGAATAATTCACTTTCAATGTCCAATATGTCCAAACATATCTGCTTTTTCCATGGGGTGGGAGAGTGAAGAAGAAAAAAAAAAGTTCCCTTTAACAGCTTCTCCGCCGCTTTCGATCTTCTTAGGGATACAATGTATCCTCCAGCAACTCAAACAGCTCAGTTCCAACAAATTTGAAAGATGTTACTTGACCTGGCTCAGACAGCATTTTCACTCTTCTTACTTCCTCCAGCGCAATCTTACCCGGTTGCTGGCTTCTTCGTGGCGGCCATTGCTGACCGCCGCTCCACCGCCTTGGGAAAAAGGGGTTTTTCCAGAGGAGGAGGGGGTCTGCAACACCCCCAACCCCCTGTCTGACTCCCCTCTCTCTTCAGCTGTCCCTACAGGGCAGCCATATCCCCCTGACCCATCTGGATCGGGGGTACCTCGGCGGCTAGCACAGCAGGAATCGCGAGCAGTTGCGAATTCCTGCTGCCCCGAAGCCACGCGAAACCGGAAACCCTGTTTACCATTCCTTTTTGTGCATCCATTTCATAGTCATCATAATAATTATGTTGCATAATAACTCATATCATCAATCAACAACCATATATCCCAATATCACTATTGAACAATCATTTGACTGTAATTTAACTAATTCATACTTAAGCGAGATAACTATAGTTTAATTAATTTATTTTATAAAATCATAAAATCATACCAAATCTATCTTAATAAAATATTCTTAAAATATTATCAAAACCAAAACAAAAAAAAAATGCATATTCGTTATATCCTAGATTTCTAAATATTCTTTTTACTAAATATTCTATTGTTATATTGTATTATCTAACCATTGATAAAAAAGATCCCAAACTTCATAAAATTGTTTATCTTCTTGTTCTCCAATTTCAAATGTCAATGTGCTCATTTCAGCACATTCCAATATTTTCTTAATGATTTCTTCCTCTAATGGTGTTCTCTCACTTTTCCAGTTTTTAGCAAATACAATCCTAGCCGCTGTTGATACATTTACAATCAAATATTTTAAATTTTTATTATATGTATCAGGTAAGATTCCCAATAAAAAAATCTCTGGTTTCAAGTCTATATGTTTCTTTGTCATTTTTTCCAACCAAATGCGAATTCTAGTCCAGTATTTCCTGGCCTCCTCACAAGTCTACCACATATGGTAATATGAACCAGGACTCTGATGACATTTCCAGCATTTTTCGGATTTGTTCTTAAACATTCTTGCAATTCTTGTCGGGGGAAAGTGCCACCTATAAAACACTCTTTTCTTGACACAGGGTTTGGGAAGAAACCAAATATATTTGACACTTACTTGATACTACTAAAAACAGAAGTAATGAGTTTATTTCTGGATTCTGTTTGCTGAACAGACCTAAAAAGAGCCTCCTATGATTTTTCCAGTTACAATTTGAGAACCGTATTTACATTATACGTTTGAAAAGCCGGCAGAAAATATGCAATCATTGGGCTACATTAACAATCCCTCGTTTCAGTAAAAAAAATGTGATTAAAAACACACTGGATAGATATAAATATAATTAAATAATACTCTGATTTAAAATAATGGCAAAGTTACAGTGACATTTGGCAATCCATGCTTTATGACTGTGATTCAAATTAAACATTACAGTGAAGATTATGCTAACAGGTAAATTAACCAATTTCATGACACAAATGTATAATCCTTTATCAAATGTCCTAAATATATGTAGAAAAAATAAAGAGGTAATAGCAGTAGAACCTGAGCAAAACAATTAAAAGTGTGATCCATTTAAGGATTTAATATTATGTATTTTGTCATATTTATACTGGTCGTCTCTTCCAAAATCCAGTGCCCAGATATCATTGGACTATAATTTCCATTATGCTTACTCAGCATGGTTATAGATAAGGGATTTTACAATGTAACTTCTGTGGTGATAGGATTGTCTTATCAGCCTTTTCCAGGCTAAAATAATCCCCATGATGACAGTATTTAAAGAACTCCAGGACTTACCAATCAAAACAGTGAAATACAGGCAGAAGAATATAGTTATGCAGTTTTTAATATTCATTGCTAAGGGTGACCAGATTCACTTAAATTTATTTTTAATATTGCTTTAGTATAGCTATTAGATGCATTTTCCTCAAGAAAAAAATACACCATTACTAGAGGCACAGAAATGTAGTCCCATTATGTATTTTTTTTTAACCATTATATTTCCCATTGGCTGAACAACATGAGCAGTTTGCCACTTTTGAAGAAATGGAACTGTTTAAGATTGAATTTTCTTGAGCCTTACTTCACTCGTCACTGAATATAAATTTTAAAGCTTCTTAGTGAGCTTTCCTTCAGCTAAAGCTGAATATAAATTTAAGCATCCTTTTTCACACTTACATGTGGCCTGTTTGGTGTCACCTTAGCATGTTGTATGAATCCAATCACTGTTGGACACTTCACACACTTCTAATGGGTGGATTAAATGAAGGCTTCATTTTAAGGTGAGAATCCAACTTTCTATAAGTTGTTAAATGAGCCAAAGAGTTTCAATCTTTGGCTGTTCATGCCAAAGAAAAATTTCTGTTCGGTACAATACCCTTCCATCAAAGTAAACAGAAGATGGAAACTCCTAACCTTTGGGACTAAATGACAGTTATCATAACATGATAGTTATCTTAGCAACTCAGTAATTATATATCAGTTGAGACACTATGATTCAAGTAATCACAGTAAAGTTATTTGTGATTACTTAAATCACAGTTTCTCAGTCGATCTACATTATTGAGTTCAGAGTATACCTTAAACTGTGTTTCTCAATTTTGGCAACTCTTAAGATGTACAGACTTCAACTCCCAGAATTCCCCAGCCAGCATGCTGACTTCTGGGTTCTGGGAATTGAAGTCCACATTCTTTGACTGATATTGCCCAAAGTTGAGAAGTATTGCATTGACCCCATCAAAAAATGGGCATCATACATTTGTCCAAACCTCACCTGTCCAAAGCTGGCTGTGAACCCAGCCTTGTCATCACGGGAAAAATTAGGTAACTAAAGAAATCTGCTGCTTTGAAGCAGCAACAGTAGATGAAAGTCTGTAAGAGATCCAAGGGTCTTCAAATTTGGTAAGTTTAAGATTTGTGGACTTCAACTCCCAGAATTCCTGAGCTAACATGACTGGAGGAGGAATTCTGGGAGTTGGTCCACAAGTCTTAAAGCTGTCAAGTTTGAAGACTCCTGATCCAGGTTATAGTTGTCCCAAAGGTGCTTTTTCAGGAGGCAGCTGGACTTTCTTGTTTTTTCTTTGAAGACCTTTCGCTTCTCCTCCAGAAGCTTCTTCAGCTCTGACAGCATAGTGGGGAATGGAAGGGTTTATATTCTTTGCAGGCAGCTGGTAATTTGCATTCTTTTAGTGGCAAGTTTAAGACTTGTGGACTTCAACTCCCAGAATTCCTGAGCTAATATGACTGGAGGAGGAATTCTGGAAGTCCACAAGTCTTAAAGCAGTCAAGTTTGAAGACCCCTGTTTTCGAGGCTCATTGAAGCATTTGGAGGTTTATCTGTTTCTTCAGGGTCACCTGAATTGCACCTTTGGGACAACAGCAGATGCATTCCCATGTCTCTTAATAGCAGCGGGGCAAACAGAGGCGGGGCGGGGAGGGGGAACCTCATTCGTCTCAGTAGACAAGCATATAGCAGCGCGGGTTAAAAGAGATTTAGAAAGCAAAGCGAAACCTAAAGGCGCAACAGCGAAGCGCCTGCGTTTCCCGCCGCTGGGAAGAGTCGTCTCGGGATATGCCAGTCCGCCAAGGCTTGGCTTTTGGTCCCCTAAGGCCTCCGTAAACGAAAGAGGAGGCAGTGTGGTGCCCTCTCGTCCTTCAACGTGGGCTCTGGTCGCTTGCAGATTTCCTTACCATGTTGGGTCTCCGCGTGGGCTCCGTCCTTGACCGCTTCCTCAGACGAGCAGCAGCGGCAGAGCCCTTCCGCGCCCAGGTAAATGGCTTGGAAAACCCACCTGTCCCTTTCTTCCAGGCTGAGGATGGTTAGGTGCCTGCTCCGCGTTGTTACCTGTTTCCATAGGGCACTTGCTATTCCGGGCTGGGCTGGAGAGGGGGCTACTGGCGGGAGCGCACCCCACTCCGTACAAATCCCTCCCCCTCTTCCAATTCCCCCTTTGCTGAAATGCTGGCGTCTCCAACCTTGGCAACTTTAAGCCTGGCGGACTTCAACTCCCAGAATTCCTCAGCCAGCTTTGGGAGTTGAAGTCCACAAGTCTTAAAGTTGCCAAGGTTGGACATCCCTGCTCTAAACCCTGCCGGTCCGGCTTCCTCCCAAAATGTGAAGCTACTCACCTCCCAGAAAATTGCCCAGCAAGCAGGTGGCAGCACCTAATAGGCGGATCGTGAGTGACCTCAGAAGCATTGAGCCTGGAAGAGGGCAATGGCAAACAGCTTCCATTGTACATAATACAGTATTTGGTATACAGGCAGTCCTCGACTTATGAGCCCAATTGAGCCCCAAATTTCTGTTGCTAAGTGAGAAGTGAGTTTTACCCCATTTTACGACCTTTTTTGCCACAGTTGTTAAGTGCCTCACTGGAGTTGATCAGTCAGTAACAGGATAGGTAAGTGAAGGTTACAAAAGGGGATCACATGATGTTGGGACCCAGCAACTGTCATGAGTATGAGTCAGTTGCCAAGCCAAGTCTGAAGTGTTTGTTGATCATTTGATCGTGGGGATTCTAAAAGTTGTGTGAAAAACTGTCAGTCACTTTTTTTCAGGGCTGTTGTAACTTTAAACGGCCACTAAATGAACCATTGTAAGTCGAGGACTACCTATAATATGATTCCATATGATAATACCCTCTTGATTCTTTCCTGCCTTCCTCTTTTTATCTACCTATCTGTCTGCTTCCCAGATTTCACTAGGAATCAAGCCCACCTGGAAGGAGATTTTAATTTTACAATGTGCTTCCTGTTCTGAAACTTAGATGCCATTTCATTTCATTTGTCCCAAGTCAAAACTAATCAGTTCATCAGGAATATTTTCTGAATATTTGGGTTTTTTTAGAGCATCAATAAATGTACTATGAATGTATCACAGTTTTAAAAGAACAGTGTGAGTTTGGCACTATGGAAAAAGCCATATCACATTTCTGTATCATTGCCAAGAAAACAAATGGGCATATCATGGAATTGTCAGAAATCGAGCTCAATTAGATAGAAATCATGGTGAAAAAACGGCTTGCTGATTGAAGGATAATTGGGAAATGAACTCTTTGGAACATATAAGTAGAACCTGACAGTGTATAAAGAGAAATGAAGCAGTTTGGATGATTTGTTATACAACAAATATATTCTGAAGGGTTATTCTGAAGGGTTCTCTGTACAGAGCTGTATAACAAATCAAATGTGTATGCTTCTGCTATCATTATTTTTGCAAGCTAATTAAATTTACATGAATGTTACAGAGACAGGGTCTAATATAAGAGAGGAAAAACAAAATATGGAAATTCTGGAAGAAGTAAATAATCATCAATAAATTACAAGTATGAATCTGATTCCATTTTCACTTCTTCACTGGATGGCCCATTTTTACTTGAATCAGTTTTTCTCCTGAGAGAGGCATATGTTTCTCCCCATGCTATAAAAAAGCATCATTTGAATACTCTTCTCCCTGCCGCAAATGGACAAGTTTTAGTAGTATATTTCTAACATAGTTTTTTTCTTTTCAGATGACTTTACCAATCCTAGACAATTTCAGATAAAATATCATAAAGTCGTTAGTAGCATTGGGGGTTTGGTACTATTATGGCACAGCAAATGCATTTTTCTGTAACATGTCATTTAGGTTTTATGCTTATGCTATGTTGAAAAAACAAATTCTTATATGCTGTATGTGTAGGGATGTCCAGCTGCATCACTGTTATCTTTTGTTACAAGAGATCTTAATGTCAGTGTCTAAATTTTGTTTAGGATTATGAGTGTTTGTTTACCTGGTAATTTACCATTAATCTCTAGTGATTTCTCCTTAAACGTAATATTTTTACTGACTGAACATTTTTATTGACATGTTGGAAGTTCAAAAAGATAGATGCTGGATCAAAATACAGGTAGTCCTTGACAATTGAGGCCAAAATTGTTGTTAAGGGAGACATTGTACGACCTTTCTTACCTCAGTTGTTAAGTGAATCAGGGCAATTGGTAAGTTAGTAACCCGGTTGTTAAGTGAATCTGGCTTCCTCATTGACTTTGCTTGTCAAAAGTTTGTAAAAGGCATCACGTGACCTTGGGACACAGCAATGGTCGTAAGTATGAACCATTTGCCAATTTTGATCACATGATCATGGGGATGCTGAAAATGTAGTAACTCTGAAAAATGGTCATAAGTCACTTTTTTCAGTGGTGTTGTAACTTTGAATGGCCACTAAGCAAACTGTTTTAAGTCGAGGACTACCTGTAAAACAAATCTCTGCAATGTTAGTGGTACATTTTGAGTTTCATAATATGAAAGAGATGTAAAAAAAAAATGGAAAGAGTTTTGATTGAACTGAGATTTCAAATATATGTATGTATTGATTTCTAGGCATCTTTGAAGAAATGCTACCTAGGAAAAACACAGCGCTTCTGTCTGGGGCTTGAAGTGTACAGCTTGGAAAACATGTTATGAACTAACGCCAGAGATGAGCACTGGTGCATGAAGCTATGAAAAATGCACTGTCGGTTCCTAAGTGAAATGAATTGTGATACTTTACCATAGATTGCTGACATGCACATCTTTTGCTGTGCTTCTAGTTATTGATTTGCACACTAGTTTCTAAACTATGTTAGAAATCATGCACTTCCTTGGAAGATATCAGTGTTTTTTCTGTTGAAAAATTAGTAAAGGAGGAAAATGTTTGTGAAAGACAGTGCCACAAATCTCAATATTCTTGGCCCTGTATGGTCAGAATATTGTTATTATTTATTCAGGCTTCTATGCCACCCCAGTCCAAAGAATATTGGATGTATGCCTATTTTATAAATCAAGCAGTTGTAGATTCTCATGTAAAGTGATGTAGAAAGAACTTCTATTTATAGGGTATGTGAAATGTGTTGATTTCTTTAGCTGTCAATTGTCTAACTTCACAAAAAGTTAAACTAATGCAGTTTGATTTGGGTTTATCGTGTTGCATTTACCACACTATAATCCATAGTCTGTAATCCATAGTTTATGGATACTGCGATGTATATAATGGCATCAAGGTTGACTCAACCTTTCATCCTTCCGAGGTCAGTAAAATGAGGACCCAGATTATTGGGGGCAATATGTTGATTCTGTGAACCACTTAGAATCACTCTGTAAAGCGGCTTGATTTTTTTCAAATCTTCCTGTGAGCTTGGGGAAAAAAAAGAAAAATGTGAGTGCTTTAGGAATAGCTTTGAAGATTCTTAATACGTTTTTAAAAGCTGCTTTGGAGATTTCAAGCTTTAAAAAAAATCCTTAAAGCATCAGCATCTTTTTATTTTTTTAGATTTAGGCATAAGCTTGAAAAAAAATCAGGTTGCGCTAATGAAAGATGTGGTGCTTGAACAGAGTCTGAAGCACTCTCTTCTTTTGGGAGTGTGTGCATCCTTTGTGAATGTGACACACATATAAAAAAATTTGGAACTAACAATGTCTTCTCCACGAACAATTGAAGGAACTATTGTAACTCACAGTGGTAGACCAAAGTTTACAGCAGACATTTAATTACAGAAATTCCCCTTGTGAACTTCTGGAGCAGTGGTGGGATTCAAAGATTTTTACCACCAATTCGGTGGGCGTGGCTTGGTGAGTGCACTTTACGTGCGTGGAAACACTTTCCGTGCGCAGGTGCACCAAACGCGCACTTCGTGCAGGCACAGAGGCATTCCAATTCACCTCCTGCAAGCCTGCACTCTCCCTGTTGTTTCAGCAGCTGCTGTGCAGCACTCTGCTGTGCCTTGCAAAGCAGCTGTGCTTCAAAATCAGGGAATAAAGGTGAATATGGGAGCCTGGGCAGGCAGGTGGGCCCAACAGCAGAGTGGTGGAGAGAACCAGTTTGGTCTCTGCTGCTCATTGGCTTTACTGGCTTGGCAGAACCGGGCCAAACCAGTAGAATACCACCACTGTTCTGGAGCATTTTTTCATGCATAATACCTCCTCCTTTATAGTGGATTTGGGGAATCTAGGAAGATACAGATCATTAACTGAACAATCTCTCTGTTTTTTTCTTATTTCCTTTCTCCCTGTCTTGAATTTTTCTATGTCTTCAAGACGAATGGCACCACATGTGCTAAAGCACTGGAACTGTATTTGCTCTTAGTGAATTACAAGTAGTCCTCAACTTACAACGAACAGTTCAAGGTTACACTGAAAAAAAGTAGCTCATAACTGCTTTTCACACTTATAAGCATTGCAGCATCCCTACAGTCATGTGATCAAAATTCAGACACTTGGAACTGAGTCATATTTATGATAGTTGCAGCATCCCAGGGTCCTGTGATCACGTTTTGCGACCATCTGACAAGCAAAGTCAATGGAGAAGCCAGATTCACTTAACTGTATTATGAACTTAAGAACTGCAGTGATTCACTTAATTATGGCAAGAAAAGTTGTAAAGTGAGGCAAAACTCACTTAACAAATGTCTAAAAACTTAGCACCATAAATTTTGAGCTCAATTGTGGTCGTAAGTTGAACATGAATGAAGTTTTAGTATTTTATTTATTAAAATTCCCAGGTAGTATTTCACTGATCAGATAATATATTCCATGATTACAAACCTGGAAGCTATCATTTCCACCAATTATTTTTATGCTTTTGTCTCTTTAAAGCTAAATGTGTTTCAAGCTTGTTCACCTTTTGCTACCGGACCCAGACAGGAACTTGGCACTATCTATGAATTTCGCACTTATGACATTAAGCCAGCAAAGACAAAAGAGTTTCTTGAATTGGTCAATAAATCTATTAAGATTCGTACAGTTCACTCACAGATGACTGGATTCTGGACAGCTGAATTTGGGGCAATGAATAAAGCATTTCATATTTGGAAATACGGTATGAATTGCATGGTGGTATTTCAAAGAGGTTGAATGTGGCTTTAAAAAGTTTGTTATCAGGTTATATGGTTACTATCCTGGGTTACAAATAACAAGGTCCAAAAGAGTTTCAGGACCTTTTGGGGTTAATGAAGACAGTTTAGAAGTACTGTTTTGTTAAATAAGCAATAGGAAAGGTGAAAGTATTCACCCTTCTGCACATCAAATTGCCTGCCAGTGAGAAAAGTTGGTAATGGATATTTCCATTGCTGCCTGGAAAATTCTGAGGCATCAAGGCTCTATAACTGCTAAAAGAGGCCCAGGTCTCTCGCTCATCATCTGGAGTCCCTGTCATTTGCTGAAACCATTTGGAGTTTAATTCATAATTTTCATAAGTATTGGAGATTATGCAACAGTGCATGGCCCAGCAAAACAGCATGTGGGATTCTTGAAGAGAAAATAGGATGGAGCAGACTATGTATATTCCAAGGCCACGTTTTAGAAAGTTTTGTTCTCTAATAGTAATATGAAGTTAAAACTTTTTGTGAAATGTTAATTTTATTTCTCTATACTTTTGTATACTTATCATGGAAGCAAACATAACATGGCTCCAAGAAGTTCAATCTCTCTTTTTCCTTTCACAGATAATTTTGCACACAGAGCAGCTGTAAGGAAAGCTGTAGTCAATGATAAAGAATGGCAGGAAAAACTAGCTGAAATTCTTCCACTTCTGGATAAGCAGCATATGGAAATTGCTTATATGGTTCCCTGGTGTGAGTTGGGAACCCCACCAAAAGAAGGTCATTTCTCTTGCTCCTCAACCTGTTGCACTGATTTCATAGTCAGTGAATGGAATTTCACAGAAACTCAGAAATTGAGGAGATGGTCTAAGGAAGATAGTAATATTGCTGGGTTTGGAATCACACATGTTCACTAAAATTATGGAGCACACCTGATTAGTAATATTCATTAGTTTCTTATGGAGGAATAAAGGGAGGAGCCAAGATTAGTAGCTTCTGAAATAAACTTGCAGAAGTTTATTTCAAGAAGCCGCTTGACCATTTGCAACAGGCCTTACCACTTCTGGTTTAACTTGATACCCCCAAAATGGCTCCCACAGGCAAAAAAGTACCTAGTTATGTTACTGAAACCCATAAATCTTACTGAGGTAATAAACTTTAGCTCCTTTTCTTTCTTACAAGCTGTTTCCCCCCACCCCACCCCCTTGCCTCTAACCATCCTTTAAAGATACATATGCCAAAAAAACCATAATCGACATATTTATACTTCTTTCCACAGTAACCAAAACAATACTTCAAAATATTCATTCTTTTAATCTCCTTTTAAAAGGTATCATATTTTCCAAGTCCTTATTTATATTTGTGTATGTGTGTGTGAGAGAGAAATTACTATGTCTATTCCTGTCTCTTAAAATGATTTCATGCATTGGTAAAATGGAATTTTTAAAGTGGTCAAATTATATTTAAATCTTTTCTGTTTGAGACAGGCGTGGAATCTGTGGAGTGATGGGCATAACTACACAAATATAATTATGAATTATGAACTAAAAGTAAATTTAAACCCAAGAAGGCATAGGCAAAAAGTAAAATGAAATTGAATTTAGATCAGTGGTGAAGATGTAGAAATACTGTACTGTAAGAAATGAGTTGCTTGTTTTTGCCTCACTGCCGATAATAACCTGAAAATGATTTTTTTCCTCCTAGGAGTTTATGAGTTGGTGACTTATCAGCTAAAACCAGGTGGACCAGCTTTATGGGGAAATTCATTCAAAGCAGCTATTGATGCACATGTCAGTAAAGGCTACACAAAACTGATTGGCTTTTTCCACACAGAATATGGATTTCTTAATACAGGTACAGGCTCAAGATTTTTCTTATTTCAAATACAAAATCATGCATATATATATATATATATATATATATATATATATATATATATATATATATATATATCTTTGGTTATTCGGGTTTTCTCCCGCGTAAGATTGGAAGTATCTAGGCAACGTTTCGATGAAGTCTCATTCATCATCTTCAGGCTTCATCGAAACGTTGCCTAGATACTTCCAATCTTACGTGGGAGAAAACCCGAATAACCAAAGATCCACATACAAATACCCGCGAGAACCTCAGAAAACAAATATATATATATATATGTTTTCTTAAGTTTTCGCGGGTACTTACATGTCTGGCATTCAGCTTTGTTCGGGTATTTTCCCATGTGGTGCTTTTAAAGTTGTAGCAACGTTTCAGCAGAATCTCATCTGCCATCATCAGGCTTCTGTATGGTGTATACAGAAGCCTGATGATGGCAGATGAGATTCTGCTGAAACGTTGCTACAACTTTAAAAGCACCACGTGGGAAAATACCCAAACAAAGCTGAATGCCAGATATATATATATATATATATATATATATATTTCTTAAGTTTTCGCGGGTACTTACATGTCTGGCATTCAGCTTTGTTCGGATATTTTCCCATGTCATAGTAGTGGTGCTTTTAAAGTTGTAGCAACGTTTCAGCAGAATCTCATCTGCCATCATCAGGCTTCTGTATAGTGTTTGTCTGTGAGTCAGACTTTTACAGTGGTTTCAGATTTAAATTTGGGGCAGCCTATTGCTGTGTCAGAATGGTTTTTTCTTCCTCCTGATTGGTTGAGAGTCTTGGTCTGTGTTTATTGGTCTTGGAGTTTGCTGTGTTCTGGTACTAATATCTTCTGTCTGGTTTTTTTTTTGGGGGGGGGCTCTTTTTGTATCTTGATTGGCTGGCAACATTGTGTTACTTTATTGGAGGCCTTTAGTGACAGGTGACAGGTAACCAACACATATTTCATATACAAAGGACAAATATACAAACAAATTGAAGGAGCCCCCATGGGATCACCACTGTCACCTGTCATTGCAAACCTGTTTATGGAAGAATTCGAATCCAGAGCCCTGGCTAATGCCATACTCAGACCCAAACTATGGTTAAGATATATCGATGACACATTCGTGATTTGGCCCCATGGACAAGAAAACCTAAACAATTTCCTAACGCACCTAAACAGCGCACACCCCAAAATCAAGTTCACCATGGAAACAGAAACAAACAAACAACTACCATTCCTAGATGTACTAATCTACAAGAAAACAGATGGCACACTAGGACACACCATATACCAGAAGAAAACACACACCAACCGCTACCTCAACGCCCAATCCCACCACCACCCAGCACAGATAAACTCCATGGCTAAAACACTAATTACTAGAACCAAACGCCTGGCAGACAAGACACACATTAAGACTGAACTATGCACCCTGACTAAAATATTGACAGCCAACGGCTTCCACAAAAGCAAAATCACCAACTTGATCCACAAAAATACACTGAGACATAATAGAGACCCAGAAGATGAACAGACCTATGGAACAGCTGTCCTGCCCTACATAAGAGGCACTACAGACAAAATTAGTAAGATTCTATACAGACACCACATCAAGACTGCCTTCAAAACAGACAGAAAAATAGCAGCCATCCTCAGGAACCCCAAAGACAAAATTGACCTGGAAAACCAAGGCATATATGAAGTCCCCTGTGCATCATGCCCGGCCACATACATTGGACAGACCAATAGAAGAATAAGCACCCGCCTGGATGAACACAAAAATGCAGTCAAAAAGCTGGAACACACTTCCTCACTCGTCCAACACATGGAAGCCACAGGTCATAACATCAACTTCAATGGCACCAAAACCCTAGCCACCATAGAATATCCCAGCCACAGAATCATCAGAGAAGCCATAGAGATTGAAAAAAAGACCAGAAAGCATGAACAGAAGAGATGATTCCACCAGGCTGTCAATCATTTGGAAGCCTGCACTCACAAACAAAAAAATCTCCACACCACAAGCCAGGCAAACACCTGGGCACAAACAGATCCCCCCTGATACCTCCAGCTCAAACACACCCCAACCAGGCACCCAGATGAAACCCAGCTTCCTAACTAATGATAGCCGTCCATTTACCCGAAGCCAACTGCACTAAAGGCCTCCAATAACATAACACAATGTTGCCAGCCAATCAAGATACAAAAAGAGCCCCCCCCCCCAAAAAAAACCAGACAGAAGATATTAGTAGCAGAACACAGCAAACTCCAAGACCAATAAACACAGACCAAGACTCTCAACCAATCAGGAGGAAGAAAAAACCATTCTGACACAGCAATAGGCTGCCCCAAATTTAAATCTGAAACCACTGTAAAAGTCTGACTCACAGACAAACACCATACAGAAGCCTGATGATGGCAGATGAGATTCTGCTGAAACGTTGCTACAACTTTAAAAGCACCACTACTATGACGTGGTACAGTATAGCATAGGAACAAGAAAAATGGTATCAGGTGGGCCTAGATTTAGTCATATTTAAAAAATAAAACTTTTGGAACATTATTTTTGTTTTGCCCATTAAACAAGTTCTGTTCATAGCAAATGGCAATGCATCAGTTATATCATTGCACTATTGAAAACAGGATCCCCCTTCTAGCATAAGAATATTGTCTAAATATTTGGAGAAAATTCTAGTACAGCTGTCTTACAGCATGCCAGATTGTTGGTTCATCTATTTCATGTTTACACTTATTGGCAATGGCTTTCTGAAGTTTTGGAGAAAGTTTACCTACTTTTTGGGAGAAAATGCAAGGACTATACCTGAAATTTTAGAACACATAACATGGGATAATTATTTAACTCTAGAACAGGAGTGGCCATCTTTGCAACTTTATGACTATTAAACTTCAGTTCCCAAAATTCCCCAGTCAGCCATGCTGACAGGGGAATTCTGGGAATTGAAGTCAAGTCTTAAAGTTAGCAAGGTTGGATATCCCTGATCTAGAACAACACCGTGCCTCTATATCATATCTGGTATACTTTGTTTTCCATAGCTCTGTGTCTAGTCTTTATAGAATTGTACAGAGGTCTCAGGGCAGAAAATTGTTTGTGGACATTGGAACTTGAACATCATAATTTGTCCTATAGATTTGTATGCAC
The DNA here is from genome assembly GCA_033807585.1 of Hydrophis major. NCBI lineage: Eukaryota > Metazoa > Chordata > Lepidosauria > Squamata > Elapidae > Hydrophis > Hydrophis major. The sequence continues at coordinate 261,210,093 of CM066329.1, forward strand.
ACCTTGTGCTAGTACTGTGTTCTTGCTTTTACTTTCACAGTTCATGTGCTTTGGTGGTTTGAGAATCCAGATATCCGGGCAGCTGGGAGGCATATGGCCCATGAAGATGCCAGAGTGGTAGCAGCTGGTAAGATATAACTGTGCATCTTGGAATGTCTATTAAGCTTTGATATATGTTTGAGAGAGTGTATTTTCTCATTTTCAGTTCGGGAGAATATTCAGTTCTTGGAAACCCAACAAAACATGCTCCTGATTCCTGCATCATTTTCACCTTTGAAATAGTTTTATTCCAGTTGAACGACATAAAAAATTATTTTCTGCAATCCTCATCTGTAGTTTTTTATCCATAAAGGCAGATTGAGGGGAGTTTGAAATAATAATCATTATATGTGGAAAATCATGTTACCTTCTCAAATATTATAGATACTTTTCTAATCATCTGCATAAAAATAGATTCAAATTATATGAGTAAATAAGGACTTAGTACAGGATATTTGTACTAAATTGTTTAGAACTGAGAATAAAAATATGGGGGATATGTCTAAAATAATTTCATTCTGGTGTTACACTCATATTTAAATATCTTAACTTATAAATAAAACTAAAAACTAATTATAAAATATAATAAACTAAAACTGCTCAAACTTATAGTGTCACACTATTTAATCAGGAAATCTCATGATTAATAATTTAGATTGCAGTGAGATCAAGAAAATGATTATAGCTGAAATGTATTTATTCTTGAATATTTGGTGATGGATCTGAACTTTTTATGATATTTATCATTGCATGATGATTGAGATTGTTAAATGCAAAATTAAATACATTTTCTGGATTGTGTGTATGCAATTCTATCATTTCCTATCCAGCCCCTTGGCAATTCCACTCATTCTGTTTATGTTATGTATCTCTGCAGGCTTCTTAAATGGCAGATTGTAGATTCCATATATCCCATCCTTTAAAATTCTGAAGAATATGTTCTTCAATCTAAAAAAGTCATCAACACATTGCAGAATTTTGAAATATTGTATATTTTCATGGATTATATAAAATATTTTTCATTCATTTTTTAAAAGTTTTATACATCCCAGAACTAATTTTAATTCTTATGTCTTTGGTTGAAAACTGAACTTGATTCTTCCAGTCGTCTTTGCTATTATATGTGCTTTTGTGGTAGTAAACATGCATGGAACTTTTATCTAAGTTGGTATGTAAATCTAGACTGCACACCTACTTTACATATTAGAAATAACACTCCATAAACTTGAGAAAGGGCTACAACTGAAGCTGCTTTACTTTCATTCACCTTCCTCTTAATATTTTAATTCAAAGTCTTTGATTCTGCAGTTCCGTAAGTTTGAAAACAGATGAGTTGGACAATTCCAATTCCTCCAAATTTGAAGTCCACCACATCTGAAGGACATCCAGGAGAAGGCTGCCACAGCAAAACAAAGCATTTTCCTCCTTGAAGCCGTTTGTTTCATTTTGCCTTAGCCTGAATGTGTAAACACAAGGTGGTTTGCTATGTGCTGTTGCATAGGTGAGCCAAAATATAGTTGACTTAAATGTGGATTCACCTTTTCATGATTTTATCTTTATACTGTAATGCCTTAGTCATACAGTGCATAACACACACACATACCCTCGCAATAGTAAAATTCCAGTTTTCAGTTCAGGATCAGAGAACACACAATACAGTACCATATTCACAAAACAAGCATTTCTACCACTCTTTGCGATAGTCCTCCCAGAAGCTCCGGGGAGAAATTTTAATTGAGGATCTATACAAGTATTATGAGTAAATAATGCTGGAAATAATAATTCTGGAACTGAGAAGCCAGAAATCCCACTGACAACTCCCCTTTCCCTCGCGTGTAATATTTGTTTCACTTTGCAAAACCAGATCCTTCGCGCCAGCGTGTCCCCCTGGAATTTCGCGGGGGGAGATTTGAACTAGTTAAAATGCAAGAAAACCTGCAAGAGCGGCTGGATTGCAATCTTATCGGCTCCAGCAATCCCGGCCCAGGATCAAGGATGGCCAGAGTTGTAATTTAACCCACATCTCAGATCCAGAAGTAAGACTTCCGCGGCCCGCCGGAGAGATTGTATCTTCCTCATCCCTCACGGATCGTAGTGAGGAAAGGGGTGGGAAAGAGGCGGATAGCTTTCGCTGCGCTTAGTGAGGAGGCGGCTACGAGGTTCGCCTTGGTCTATGCTTCGCCTCGAGGTGGCGGTGGCGGCGGCGGGCGGGCCGGATCGCTGTAGGAAGTGGACGTTCCACGCCCTTAGCTGGGCTACGTGCCGTGGCTGTTGTTGCAGGCTTGCAGCGCTACTACCTTTGTGGCGCCCGGGCAATCAGGCCATGAGGGGCCCCCGGGCTCTCCTCAGAGGAGCCGCGGCAGCGGCGCGAGCGGTGGGTGCTCAGGTAAAAGGGAGGGAGGGAAGGGAGACGCAGGGGTGGAGGACGGAGGCAGGGGACGAGCGCCGTCTCCTTCCCGTTCCCGTGTGAGGTGCAAGCAGGCAGAGGTCCGACAGGTGGGGCCGGCCCTGCAAGAGATGCTGCTGCTGTTTAATCTTTGCCCGCACGCTGTTAACGGCAGAGAAAAGGAGCGGTGAGGAGAGGACAAAAGAGCTGAAGAAGCAATAGGAGAAAGAAGTCCGCTGGAAGGAAATTTCTATTGGATGCAAAAAGACTTGATCCCCAATTCAGATCAGGACTTGAGTTTGGGTTGGAAAAGGGTTTTGAAGAAAGAAAGCGGATCAAAGCTTCTCTGTCTTGCCTCTTCCAGTGTTTGAAACAAAGCGCTAGCAGTTAAGGAAGCAAAAAAAACAAAACAAAAACCCAGGAAAAAGTATTTTTCCACAAATTCTTTAACTGTCCAACTTTGGCAACTTGAAGACTTGTGGACTTCAACTCCCAGAAGCCCACAAGTCTTAAAGTTGCCAAGGTTGGAGAGCCCTGTCTTAAAGACATGCATCCCTTCCATTCTCCTTTGTTGCCTGTCCACTGATGTTGTCATCCATTCTACCATCTTCCTCTTTACGGGCAGTCTTTGACTTACGACCCACAACTGAGTCCAAAATTTATGTTGCTAAGTGAGACTTATTAAGTGAGATTTGCCCCATTTTACCACCTTTCTTGCCATGGTTGCTAAGTGAATCATGCAGTTCGATCCTCATGGGCACAAGGTTGACTCAGCCTTACATTCCTTCTGAGGTCGGTAAATTGAGGACCCAGAATGTTGGGGGCAATAGGCTGACTCTGTAAACTGCTTAGAAAGGGCTGGAAAGCACTATAAGGTGGCGTGTACGTCTATTGCTATTTCAGGTTAGTAACAGCTGTATGAAAAATAGTCATAAGTCACTTTTTCAGTCCCATTCTAACTTTGGTCAGTAAACAAACTGTTGTAAGTTGTGGACTACCGATATTCATTCTAAACCATCATCTCCCATGTACTCCGAAATACAGGTTTGGGCTGATGATTAGGAAATCACTTTTAAACTAACAAAAGTGATGGGGAAAGTGTAGAGACTCCTTCGATGTGTTTGCCAGGTGCAGATCAGAAGATGGGAATCCTCTACCTACGCAAGACAGCAGCTACACTTGCTAAATCCACTCTTCTGTAAATATGGAGCCTTAACGTTTGCTGTGTTCGTGTCAAAAGAATCCTTATTTGTAAAGGAACAAGTACTCCTGCACACAAGATGACATTTATTTGATTTTTTTATATGCCTATTGCTTTAGAAGTAATTCAAGGCAGCAAACATATATCATACTCCTTCCTCCTCTTATTTTTATCACAATAACAACAACCGTGTGAGATGGATTGGAGTGAGAGAGAGCCACTTTCATGTCTAAAGCAGAATTAGAACTCACAGTATCCTGATTTCTAGGCCAGCATCTTAACCACTACACCAAACACATTGCTATTGCAGAACCAATGTAGGGCTGATCGAGCTGAATGTATGTATGCATGTAAACTCCCCTCCCCGATTTGTTTTTATTTCTTAAAAAATAAAAGTGTTCCACGTGCATTTCCCCCTCCTGCTTCTGCAGTATTTTGTTCTGTTGCTTATTCATTGATATGTCATTAATTGCATTATAACTGCCTTTGTCATCAAATAATTTGTTATTTATGTTAACATAATTAACAAAAAGCCAAAGGCCATTCAATAATTTTTGCATATGTAAGCAGATTTGAACTGATTTTTCTGCTTTCTGTGTTCTAACTAGTTCAGCTCTGTAATCTTTGTTATATTTCCCTGATTTTCCTGAACTTGATTTAATAAAAATATACGCATTGTTCTAAAACTGCTTTTTTATAACTGTGGGGCTAGCTTGATACAAAACATTTTTTCCAGAAGTGCCACATTTGATATGTAAAGTGAAATGTAAAATATTGCATTGTGGCTGTGATGAAACTATGGGAGGAATACTTCAGGACAGTTGAAGACTTCTAACAGAAGGGCTATTCAATCTGGACTGCAAAATCAAGATGACCACTAGATGACAGCAACAGATAAATACAAGTTACAAGTTTATCTCTTTTCTGCCATCTAGTGATCATTTCAAATGTTGCAGTCCAAATTCACTATCCGTTCTATTACTCCTTTTGTTCTGAAGGCTCTATATCTCACCTGTAAGGCTCTGTTGCCAGCAACTTTTAAGAAGGCAAAATACAGCAATAAAACTAAAGGGAAATAATGTGATTAAAATGTTTTCATTTGTTAAAAAGCACTGTTTACATCCTTGAGACTCAAAAGTAATTGGTGAATAATCTAGCTCCACTATTGTATACATTTTGTTTTATCTAATAACTTACTGAAATTAATATTATCACTCTCATTTTTTGTTTTTGTTTTTTTCTATCTTTAGTCAGATCAGGTAGAGCAATCAGTGCTTTCCATTGAGTGAGTGCTAGTGTAATACTACCAACTTGAACAGAAATGAGAGAAAATGTTTAGAGAGTAAAGATGACCTTATTGCTCCATAGATTTTATTTAATTGCAAAATAAATCCAGTTTAATGATATCAGTGCAGTGGCTTCTCTGGTGTTTGTACAGCAATGATACCTGTAAGATTAAAAGGGGCCAAATTACAACTCTAAAATTACAGGCTTGTACAAAGTCCTATAGAATGACGGTTTGCTGAAATCATTGGCAGGGTTTGTAATTGTGTGAAGCCGTAGTTGATCGATGACAGTGGCTTTTTTTCACCCATTGCAGCAACAAAAATGGAACATATTGCCTTTTGGCCTAGTGGCAGTGTTTGCATCCAGTGAGATAAGAACAGCACTTTTGTGCAAAAGTTGAAAGTAATAAATGTAGCTTTTTACTGAAGGATCAAAAATCAAGGGTGACATTGGTAACCAGGGAATAACATGGTCTAAGAATCTAATAATAAAACACACACTTGTTTAATCCAGCAATTTGTGTTACCCCACAGCCATTCAGATTGTTACAAGAATGTATAAACACACAAGAATCTCTTCTCAGCTTCTGTTACTCAGTATCCTACTTATAACCATTAACACTATTGTCCATTGATACTAAAGCCTGTGAATATTTGTTTCCTTTTAAACCATTTTCAACCATTCATTGGTGCCATATCTGTTGACAGTGATTTTCACAGTTTATCTGATTCTTTTGTATTAAAAAACCGAATATGTCTTTATTTGGGAATTCTGGCCACTATTATTATTATAGCAATCCAGCTTTCCCTAGTCTTCCCTAGTCCTTTGCCTCAAAATGGGTTTAATTTCAGATTCTATATTTTGTGGCACCAGATTAGAAAATACTGTGATAGTCTTTTGCTTACTTTTTCACATCACATTGCAGATGTGGAAAAAAAAACACAATATTGTGGGTTATTTGCATTCATATTTATTTGAATAAATAATTTATTACTATTATTCATCAACATTTATGTATGTTTCTTTTGTTTATTTTCAGGCTTCATTTTTTGCCACAGGGCCACGACAGGCAGATGGCACATTTTATGAGTTTCGTACTTACACAATTAAGCCAAGCAAGATGAAAGATTTTCTGGACCTCACCAGTAAAACCATTCACCTTCGCACTGCTCATTCTCCAATGGTTGGATACTGGACTCTAGAATTTGGGGAACTGAATAAAGTTTTCCACATTTGGAAATATGGTACTGTATACATCATTTTATATTATTTATGAAATTTCTGCACTGCTCATCATATTTCTCTGCCTCTGAGTGCTTTATAAATAAAATACAAAAATCATATTAAAAGTCATAGTTAAAAACAGAATTACAGAGTTAAGAAGAACAATTGCAAAGTTAAAAGGCCTTCAAACCTATCAACCACCCCCAGGGTTGCATGACATCTTAGGCTCCCGTGCCAGTAGGCAGAACCAGGTGTGGAAACTCTTTTGAAAGGCTAAGAGAATGGCTTGTCTCACTTTGGAGGTGGCGGGGAAGTGTTTACGATGTTTCCGTAGGTGTATTATAGTACTTATCATATAGTGGATTAAGTAATAAGATTGCTATTCTGGGTTCCCATGGGATATGGGATGTCTTCAGGTTATTCAACTAGTATGAAAAAAATTCACTGCAGAAAACTCCCTGCACCACCAGGGCAATTTAAAAAAGAAGCCTTAGAAACAGGTAAGGAACCAAACATCATCCCTCAAGAGCCAAAATCTCACTTAACAACCACTAGTTCATGACTTGTTTATTGTAATCCAGTAGGAAGCTGTTACTCACAATTTAGTTGCTTTAAAGTTGACAAAGTGCTTTTCTGTCAGAGTGCGCATCGAAATTTGGAATTAATATGGCTTCAAAATTATGGGGAATGCTATAAGGCTCATTTGATTTTGTAAGCAGCCTTCAAGCCCGCATCAGCCCCTTTCTTGTTGGAACTTTTGTATTCTCTGGTTCTGTGGGCAGCACAGACTGCTCTCTCTTACATACCAAAACAGTAAACTCCCAAACAAAGAACATGTCTCCTGTATTCTATTTTTAGTCTAGGAAATGGTATTGGTTGTAGTCTGAAAATAAGAGTGAACGATTACACATTAAGATTGTAAATCTGATTTATTAACTAAGGAGTTACATGTTGATTAAGGGTAAGGAATCTGGGGCTTACGCTGAATTCTTTTTTTTTTTTTTTAAACAATTTTATTGATTTTCAAAGACACTATACAAACAAACAAAACATAAAATATAAAAACATAGAACATCTTTTCTGAAAGCTGCTTGATCCCGGGTTACAACTCTTCGTACAGACACAAATTCAAATTCATATTCATTTTATATACCATTCCATATCTTATTACCATTTTCATTTTTCTATATAACTTCTCACCTCTTTTAACTTTCTTAGTTTTATTTTATTTATCTCATCTCAGTTCAAATCATAATACTTATTATTCTTTGTCTCTTCTGTTTCCAGCTATCCATTTATCTTTTCTCTTTAAACAAAACTTCTTCTGTGCATTGATTGGAGTATGACGCCTTTAACTCTTTCCCCTAAATTTATAATACTTAATATAATACATAACTTGCATTGGGATTCTGTTTAGTACATTCTAAAATTACACAATGTATTTTATAGAAAAAAAAATTATAGGTATATGATGTAATTAAAACAACTATCAATGCCAATACAAATCTAATCATTAATATTAATATTCATTTATATCTTAAACATTTTACATGTTACTTTTCAATTAAATATCATACTTTTATGGGAACACTTATACTTTCCATAGTTATTTCCCCCCACATCACATATTTTAAATCATTATTTCATTAAAATGTTCCCATTTCTCCTATTTCAATTCTCTCATTTATTTCATTGCCTTCTTTTTCTTCACAAAAATTTCACTACACTAAATATTTTATCCCATTTTTAATTATATGCTGTTTCCAATTTTCTAACATTGTTTCTGAATACAAATATAAGAATACAAGCTTATGTACCTTTGCAGAATCCCTTTTTCAGTTAAGTTTACCCATTCTCTAAAAGAATTTTGTTTCTTTACATCTTGCTCCCCACCATTGAGGCTTCTCATCCCTTCCTTTCTCCCTTGCTTATTCTTCTCCTTGCCCTTGTTACCCCCTTGTCTCTCCACCTCCCTTTTCTTCTTCTGCTTTCCCCCTTTCTGTTGTTTCCTAACATTGTATCCACTTTTCACCTTATTTTTCTCTTTTTTGGTTGTTTTTTCAAATCTTAAAGTCCCCTTTTTCTTTTCCTCTTTCTCCTTTCCTTCCCCAAATAGAGTCACTTGTTCATCAAAGTTGGCTTTTTCTTTATCCCAGTCATCCTGTTGCGCAGTCAGTTTTTCATAAGTGCAAACTGCCATTTCTAAAAATTGAAAGAGTGCCAAGTGAATCTTTCCCTTCTTGTTCTTCTTTTTTGTATTTTTGGTATTCAATTTTCAATTCATCCACAAGTGATGCCATTGTAGAGAAAAAAAGTTTTTCCAAAACAACCACCCAAGTGCTTTTAATCAAAGATAGTTCCCAAAAGTTCCAAAATCACCAAACAATCCAAATAAGCTGTTTCTTTTAGTACTTTCTTCTTTCTTCTCTTTCTCTTTCTGGGGTTACTGTTTAGTCACAAAGTTCCAGTTAAAATGTATCATTTAGAAGTCTTGTTAATATGTAATAGCTCTTTAAAATTCTAGGTAATCTCCTCCTTACTTTCAAATTCTGCTCCAATTTTTTCCCTCTCCCTTCCCACTTACAGCAAAAAAGGTTTGGTTTTTTTTTTTAAATGTTCAGAACTCCTTATCCCTTTAGCATTTAATTACCACCAATGCGGGTTTTCCGATTTCTCTTGCGGTTCTATTCGCTGTCACGTTAGGAAGGAGAGTGAAAAGAAAGAAAAACTTTCCCTTTTAAACTTCCATTCGCCGCTTGTAAATCTCTGGAAACGATGTATCTTTGGCAAATTTTAAGTTCCAGGGTACTTTCGCTGTTGCTTTATCCTGGTCAGCAAAAAACACTTTTCACAAAGTTCCTCCTACACTTTCTTTTTCTGGCTGAGCGCTTCTATGTAGCAGCCATTTCTGCCCGCCGCTCAGCTGCCTTTGGAAAAGGGGGTTTAGCCGGCTAGGGAAGAGAGGTGTGATAACTCTTGACCCTGCCAGGTCCCCGCTGTCTTCACCACCTTCTACGGAGGTGGCTAGCCCTGAAGCTGGGTGGCTCAGGGCATTTGGGCAGCGAGCACTGGCAGAAACCACGCACAGTCGCGGATTCCTGTCTGCCCCAAAGCGCTGCAAACCGGATGCTCAGGCTTACTCTGAATTCTAGAGGGAAAATAATCCAGATGCTCGGATTAATGTCAGGTTCTTGACTGTTCCACTTCTGCAAAAACCAGGCATCTTCCCAATTTTCTTTAGCAAAATTTATTGAAGTCGTCTAGGACAATGTTTCTCAATCTTGGCATTTTTAAGCTGTGCAGGCTTCAACTCCCAGAATTCCCCAGCCAGCCAGCTGACTTGGAAATTCTGGGAGTTGAAGTCCACATAGTTTAAACTTGCCAAAGTTGAGAAATGCTTTTTTAAGATAAGGTTACAGAGATTTCAGCAATTGCACTGAATTAAATATTTTTCTCAGATTTTAAGAGAAGTCAAGCTTGCCTTAAGGAAGAGATGGACTTTCTCCACCTCTTAATCATGATTCCTAGGTGAATTGGTGTTGTCAATGAAGGAGCTGTTGTCTTAAATAATAAGGTAGGACTATCCAGCTGGTTAGAATGTGAATGGTTCCCTGGTGGTACACATTAAAGGGCATTGCCTGTAATATTCTAATTAGAATTTGAAATCAAGACTTTGAGTGGTATCTTAAGACCTTCATTAATTAATCTTTTATTCAGTTCTTAGCGTGCTTGCTTGGTTCAGTAGTTCATAGAGCCCATCTAGGCCTTGCCTGGTCTGAGAAGCTAAACAGAGGAGACCGCTAGAGAATGCCAGGGTAGTGTTAAGCCGGACTGGGAAGTTAAAAAACATAGAAGCCAGTGGCCAATATTTTGATTCTGCTGCGAAACAACAACAAAGCAGCAGCAGCAACAACAGGAGGGTTTTATAGGAACACTAGAAGTCAAGCTTGCCCTAAGGAGGATGCATATCCACAGTAGATCTCCCAGTGTCAAATATCTCAGCATTTTAATGATCACAGTCAAACTGGTGAGATTGATTTAGAATATTTTTTTAGAGTTCAATCAGAAGCACAAGAATTTATCATAGGTACATTTTGTTTTCTTGTTTGACATATTTTTATTAGATGTTAAGGAAAGTATATAGAGAACCACAAAAGAGAGGCAAGAAGAACAGGTATTAATAATAATAAAATAGATATGACTAAACAAAGGTTGTTAACATTACCAAGGACATCATATACTAATATATTATTAGTTGCAAATAACTAAATTTATTATGTTCCTTTAAAAAGGTTTTTAAAATGTAAGGTTCTAAGCAAGAATGAATGTTAAAAAAACAGGATAAATCTGTCATGGGAATATAACAAACAGTGGCTTTAATAAAATCTGAAATCTAAAAAAAAATAGCTGATTTTAGATGAACAAGAAGTAATGACTATGAAAGAGCAACAAATTTGACGTTCTGAAAAATGCAAATAACAAACTAGATGGCTAAATGCGGATGTCTAACTTTACTGTATCTTTCCTCGTTTATAGAGAGCTTTGCACAAAGGGCTGCGGTCCGTACAGCATTAACCAAAGATCAAGAATGGCAGGAAAAATACATCTCTCGCATGTTGCCCTTGTTGGACAAACAAGAGAATGAGATTGCTTACCTGGTCCCCTGGTGTGAACTTGGCAACTCTGAAAAAGATGGTACATTGAATGTTCATGTACTGTAATTGAGACACTGGGTATTTTGGCATTTTTAAATGTGTAGACTGGCTGGTTTTCTCGAGTGCAGTTCTGTCACTTTGTACTTAAAGCCAATCATCCCGTGGCTATTTAATTATAGTAATTGTTTGTGGTTCCTTTTGAAAACCTCTGGAAGCCCAGCTACTGAAAGTATGTGCTCACTTCTATCCCTGTTAATTATTGTGCAGCTTAAAATATCGTTTTAGTTCATGAAGGAAAAATGTGCATTTGCACATCTGGCAAGTACAATGCACACAATACATAATCACACTTTAGAGCAGCAACTCAGAAATCTCAGCAACTTTAGTCTGTGTGGGGAATTCTGGGGGTTGAAGTCCACACAGCTTTTTTTTTTTTTTAACAAACTTTATTCAGTTTTCACATTAAAAACAAAAATCTCTTTTTGGTGGACAACATATTTCTGGGTCATCATCTTTACATACAAATATGACAGAAATTATACAACGATATATGCATACTTAATTCTATTATTACCTTTTCCATTCCAAATTTTCAGTAGGGAGAGAAACAAACACATTAATTCTAGCCTCTTTCCTTAATTTCAATCAATTTTGTTTCATTTCAATTATTTCAAATTAATCCTTTAGTATTTGTTTTTAAACATAAACAATATGTATTTACCTAATAAATACTAATAAGGTTTAATTCTAAATTCTTTCATTAATCCCAATCTAAACATTTAATTTCATTTCAATTATTTCAAATATAATCCTTAATATTTATTTTAAAAATACAAATAAACAATATATATTTGCCTAATAGTGGTAATAATGAAGTTACCAATGTCTCTCCTTGCTTTTAATATTCTATATTAAACTTATTAATTTAGCTGGTTCTTTAGTCTGTCACATTCCCTTTCAATTACACACATTTAATAAGTTCTAAATTGATACAGATCTTAACACACCCACACAAAAAGAAAAAAGAACAAGTATAAGTTTCCCCTCTTTTACTATTTTGGGTGTGACACCTTAATGATTAAAATATACCTTTATTCCCTCATCTTAATTCCCAATAAACCATTAGTCATTACATCTTCTCAATTGGATTCCACAGCATATTTCCCCCCCTTTAAAAAGAGTTATCAATATCTATATTACCCTATTTTCTAAATATTTTTAACTGCAGAAATATTCTTATTACCCCTTGTCACCCTGCAGAATCCCCCTTTTAATTCATCAATCATTATCTCTGAAAAGGCAATTTCTTTTCAACATTTTACTAGTTCTGTGGTTCTTTCTGTCACATGCCTGTTTCTTACTGCTTCTCCAGTGCATTGTCCAGGGAGCGAACCCGAGTCTCCTCCCGCTCTCTTCCCCATGTCTTTTCTCATTCTTTCTACATTTCCTGACTTCACAAGTATTCCTTCTTTTAATTGTAAAGAAACAATTTCCTTTCAACATTTTACTAGTCTTACTGTTTCTCCTCCCTCTTTTTTCCCCATGACTTTTCTCATTCCAATTTATCTCCTTCTTAATATCTTCCCTTTTCTGATGAATCTTCCTGCCTTTTCTAACTTCACAATTATTCCGTCTTTTAATTGCTTTCTTAAAATTCAACTTTTTAACCTTCCTTCTTTCCCCACTTCTTTGTAATGTTCTTTGTGTTAATTGTCCATTCAAAATGTCTTCTCCTTGAGTCAATTCCTGCTCTTCTGAGAATCTTTCTTCTTGTTCTTCAATCGCCATTTCCATTTTTTCTAGCACAGAGCAGTGACTCGCCTCTTTCCTGTAGTAATTCTCTCATATTTTTAAGTTCCATTTTTAAGTCCCAAAGAGATATCATCATTCTTATATTTTATAATCTTCAAAGTCCACAAAAAAAAAAAAAAACACTTTTACTTTCCTTCTTTCTTCTTTCAATTTTTTAAAGTTCTCAGCTATTCCAGTTCAGGGTTCATACCAAAAACATCAGTCAGTCCCACAAACAATCTTTCCTTCCTTGCTTTTTCCTTTATTCTGGTTCTGCTTTCACTTTCTAAAATTCTTACTTTGTTTCAATATTTCTGTAATTTTATACCAGTTCATTCAAAAACAAAATGCTTTCCTTTTTATTTGAACTACATTTTTATCAAAAGGTGACACTCTCCATTATACAAAGTCTTCACTTTTTTTCCCCTATATTTTTATTTAAGGTTTTTCGAACCTCAACATTTCCAGACAATCCAGTCTCCAATTTATAAACTTTATTATTATTATTCTTTGTCAATATTAAGTCCAGCTTGAATTTTATGCTTGATTATTCCCAAATTATTTTAGTCCAATTTCATTAAATCTTTAATTCCAGCTTCTTCCTTTCTCGGTTCGAAGCCCCATTTAGCTGTCAAAAATATTTTCCTTTTTTTTTTTTTTTTTCCTCTGTCTCTTTGTAATTTCGCAGCTCACTTTTCTTTTCTTAAAAATTCCATGTTACCTTAATCCTGGGATACTTTTATTTGGTTATACTGCCCAGTTGTCCCGGTTCAGATGTTATTCACCTCTTTCTTCCCTCCTGCACAAATCTTAGTCAAGCTGAGTCATCCTCTTCGAGATAGCCATTTTAGACCATCGCTGCAGTCGTCTTCGGGAGGAAAAAAAGCCAAGCCCAGGGGGGGAGATGCGGCTCCCCACAGACAGGCTTGCTGCTTCCTCTTACTCCACTGCCCCTCCAAGGCAGTTTCATCCCCTAATCAGGATAATTGGGGCTCTCCGACAAAAGAGCACGAACGATAGTCGCAGAGAGTTGCGATCTACCGTCCGTCGGCGAGGAGGCTCCACCTTCTTCCGAAGTGCACACAGCTTTAAAGGTGTTGAGCCGCCTATAGAGGTCCTCTGACAGCCTATTAGAATGCCTAAATGGGCAAATAGGAAGTTGAGCTGGAAAAAACTACATTTCAATTGAAAAATAATAATAGCACGTAAGATTTCCATGTAACAGATAACAGATTTACAGAGTTGGCCTTGTAGGTCATCCAAACCCCTGCCCAAGCGGGAGACCCTACACCATTTCTGATAGGTGGGAGTCCAATCTCTTCTTGAAAGTCTCAAGTGATGACGCTCCCACAACTTCCGAGTTCCATTGGTTGATTGTTCTCACTGTCAGAAAGTTTCTCCTTATTTCCAGGTTGAATCTCTCCTTGTTCAGTTTCCATCCATTATTCCTTGTCTGGCCTTCGGGTGCTTTAGAAAATAGCTTCCTCTCTGTGGCAGACCCTCAAATATTGGAAGACTTCTATCATGTCTCCCCTGGTCCTTCTCTTCAGTAGATTAGCCAAGCCCAGTTCCTGTAACCGTTATTCATATGTTTTAATCTCCAGTCCCCTAATCATCTTGGTTGCTCTTTTTCTAGAGTCTCAACATCTTTTTTATAGTGTGGTGACCAAAATTGGATGTAGTGCTCTAGGTGTGGTCTTACTAAGGCTTTATAGAGTGGTATTAGTACCTCAGTATTTCTGCCAACACTTTTATTATTTTCTTGTTTAAATATACTCGATGTTTTCATAATTTTTCAACTGTCCCATATCAAGGACCAGAAATTTTTAAAAACAAACACTTCAGATATTCTCGGTACTGAATTCCATTCTTGTACAAAATCTGTGTTCCTTTCCAAGAATATGTGCATGATATATTGAGAGGATGTTAACAAATTCTGAATCTTTTTCTTCTGGTGTTGCTACTTCCTTCCCCTCCCAGGGATCTATGAGTTGGTCACCTTCCAGATGAAGCCTGGTGGACCAGCAGTGTGGGGACAGTCCTTTAAAGCTGCAATTAAAGCTCATATAAACAGTGGATATACTAAGCTGATTGGGGTCTTCCATACTGAATATGGACTACTCAACCGAGGTATGATTGCTTATCAGACTTCAGTACAACATAGGACTTCTATCTTTTAGGCAAGGTAAGGAAACACACCCTTCGGTTCAGGGTAAACACATGGCAGATCTCATCTGGGCTTGAAGCTAAGCAAAATTTGATCTGATTCATACTTAGATCGGAGACTTGCCAGGGAATCTTGGGGCTAAAGGTTAGTGCAGAAAATTGAAAGATCCCTTCAAACAAGGCATAGTGTTGCCAAAAGGTCTGGATGGATATGTTCAGAAAGCCGCCTGGAATCAGACTTGGCTCAGAGGAAAAGTTTACCTGTAAGGGAAATATACTACAGGTAGTCCTGGTTTATTGACCACAGTTGAGATTGGTATTGGGACTGGGACTGGGACTCCGTCACTCAATGAAAAATTGTGTGACAGGTGCCAAAATCAGGCTAGTATCTTTTATTCTTTTGTAGAGGAATGATCAGTTTCTTTGCCTCTTAAGAGAAGTTCTGTTTTAGTCCGTGCTTAGAATTTGAGCACTGATAAAATGATTAGGAATGAAGACAGGAGACACAGGTTCTCTTATGTGACAAGAATAAGTTGGCTCTGTTCATTGGTTTATCACTATAACTAATAATTATGATTGAAACATTTGGTTACACTCTTTAATAATTTAATCCATTCAATTATTTAAGTATTTGATGTAATAAATTATTTAATTTCATAAATATTTAATTCAATTAATAGTTTAATCTCTTCAGTCATTTCATTATTGAATACATGAGAACCATAATAATTAATACTATTGTATATGCCAGTATCCTATGCTTATAGTCATGCATTTGCCGTGACTATCAGTAGTGTTCCAGTGGTGTGTGTGAGTTAAAAGGATTTCTTTGATATACAATATCAGTCAGTACCATCCACAACAAGGGGTATGGTGTTCCAAATAAAGATTATTCAGCAAAACCTATTTTAATAAACACATTGCCTATTTAATTCATACTGTTATTGAGTTGCAGTTTTCTGTCTTTGTAGTTCACGTGCTTTGGTGGAATGAGAGTCCAGATAGTCGGGCAGCTGGAAGACATTATGCCCATGAGGATCCTCGGTTAGTAGCAGCTGGTGAGTGAAAGATTTCTC
Source organism: Hydrophis major (assembly GCA_033807585.1). Lineage (NCBI taxonomy): Eukaryota > Metazoa > Chordata > Lepidosauria > Squamata > Elapidae > Hydrophis > Hydrophis major. The sequence continues at coordinate 261,225,918 of CM066329.1, forward strand.
ATTTTTTTCCCTTTGGGATTTTTTATTTAATATATATATATATATATGTCTGGCATTCAGCTTTGTTCGGGTATTTTCCCACGTCATAATAGTGGTGCTTTTAAAGTAGCAACGTTTCAGCAGAATCTCATCTGCCATCATCAGGCTTCTGTATGGTGTTTGTCTGTGAGTCAGACTTTTACAGTGGTTTCAGATTTAAATTTGGGGCAGCCTATTGCTGTGTCAGAATGGTTTTTTCTTCCTCCTGATCAATCAGGAGGAAGAAGAAGAAAAAACCATTCTAACACAGCAATAGGCTGCCCCAAATTTAAATCTGAAACCACTGTAAAAGTCTCACAGACAAACACCATACAGAAGCCTGATGATGGCAGATGAGATTCTGCTGAAACGTTGCTACAACTTTAAAAGCACCACTACTTTGACGTGGGAAAATACCCGAACAAAGCTGAATGCCATACATGTAAGTACCCGCGAAAACTTAAGAACACACACACACACACATATATATATATACACATACACACATACACACACACACACACATATATATATACATACATACAGCCTATTGCTGTGCCAGAATGGTTTTTTTTCTTCATCCTGATTGGTTGAGAGTCTTGGTCTGTGTTTATTGGTCTTGGAGTTTGCTGTGTTCTGTTTCTGATATCTTCTGTCTGTTTTTTTGGCTCTTTTTGTATTTTGATTGGCTGGCAACATTGTGTTACTTTATTGGAGGCCTTTAGTGCAGCTTGGCTTCGGGTAAATGGATGGCTATCATTAGTTAGGAAGCTGGCACTAAAGGCCTCCAATAAAGTACATAATGTTGCCAGCCAATCAAGATACAAAAAGAGCCAAAAAAACAGACAGAAGATATTAGAAGCAGAACACAGCAAACTCCAAGACCAATAAACACAGACCAAGACTCTCAACCAATCAGGATGAAGAAAAAAAACCATTCTGGCACAGCAATAGGCTGCCCCAAATTTAAATCTGAAACCACTGTAAAAGTCTAACTCGCAGACAAACACTATACAGAAGCCTGATGATGGCAGATGAGATTCTGCTGAAACGTTGCTACAACTTTAAAAGCACCACTGCTATGACGTGGGAAAATACCCGAACAAAGCTGAATGCCAGACATACACACACACACATACATATATACATATACATACACACACATATACATATACATACACACACACATATATACCACTATTAACCTTTTAATTGCCTGTGTGATTTACTTTTAGTTCGAGAAAGCGTTCGATTCCTGGAATCCCAGCAGAACAGTCTCCTGCTTCCTACAGCATTCTCGCCATTAAAATAAATACAGTGCTTAATGGGACAAAAAATATTTTTCATTGCACCGTCAAGGGCATCTAAGGATTTTAATAGTCCAGCTATATTTTCCCGTTTATAAAATATGATACAAACCTAATCTTTCTTTCTGGTAGCAATCATATACCTATTTCTCTTCCTGGAAATGGGAAATGGCGGCGGTGGGGGGGGGGGAATCAAGTAAAAATTTCCATGTCTTCAGAGTCTGGCATGTTCAAATGCAGAAATGGAATAAACTGATTTATTCTGAGAGAGTCACTCGCAGTAGTAGCATATTATGTAGCATACACATTTTTACACTTTTGAAACAATCATTCAGATTGCAGTGCCTGAAATGAAGTTGTTGAAATGGAAACAATAAAATGGCTTTTTGAAATACATATAGTTTGTATTTCTATTTGAAATAACAGATGTGACTTCCGATTTTAGTCATGACTCCCATATTGAAGTGTTCTTAAAATGTGGTTGACATTTTTCAAGTTAGTTAATGGAAATCAAATGGTTTCCCTTTCATTCCCTTCTAGCACAGCCCAGAGAACTAGTGTGATGTTAGGGTTAATGAGATCCAGGATTTAGTTTCCTCTTAAGGCACGGAAGCCAGCTGTATGGCCTTGGCCAGTCATACTCTTTCAGCTGCAATTATGAACATGCTCTGTGACAAGCCAGCTGGTAAGCAAAACCCTTGTTGCATCATGCTTTGATAGCTTTGCTGGGAGATGGAGGTATGCACAATGGAAAACAGAAACATCCTGCAGCCAAGGGTGACAAACAAGAAGAACAATTCTTTTTCCAGCACAGCGCATAGCACCCAGGATAGTAAATCCATTTTTATGCCACACAAAACTCCACTCATTGGGGCTGTGCAAAACATTTTAAAGAAATGCTTTGCCTAGCACTTCAGCTTTTCAAAGCATTAAAGCAGGCAAGGATTTTTTTTTGGGGGGGGGAGCAGCTTGCTTTGAAGGGTGTTCCTGGCTCTGAGTGTATATGTATACAAAGTTACTTTGGTTTACTGGCCTATATATTTTAACTAAATTCTGTCCCACAGTAAATTAGGCCATCAGAGGGAAAATGTAATGTCCTATTGAGGGCTATGCTTTAGTGCATAAAGGTATTTATTTTAGATGTTAAAGGATTGAAACTATTTCCCTTATTTAAAAGATATTGCTTGTTTAATCTTTCAGTATTGAAACTGGAATTTATTACATGTTATGCCTTCTTTTGTTATGGCTATATAAGAAGAAGTCTATGGTTCGCACAACTGAAGTTTCCTGAAGTGAAAGGGCGAGGATGGCAGAGATATATTCCAAAAAACTCAGATGGAAAACAACTAGTCAACTGGACCCAAAGAAAGCACTCGATGCTATTAAACAAGAAATTATTTTGCCAAGGGAACATGGGGGGACCTCCAGTAAGCCATGAACAAAAAATGTGGAAGGGAGGGAGGAGAGAAGCAGCAAATGCCAAATGAATAAATTATAGCATCTGGGACTACACAGTGACTCTACAATCCCATGGAATTTTTGGACTTTAGCAAAGAGATCAGAACCGGCTATGTATGGCCCTGGTGGTATCAGAGTCATAATTTCTGTGATCTCAGGAATTTCTGTGATCTCCACTTTGATCCCAGCTGGTGAAGACAATAGCACAATTTCCCACAGTTTTCAGATGGAGCATCACCAGGTGAAAAGCTAATTTATGCCCTAAAATTGACACACCACAACCAAGCCTCATAGCCACCACAACTTACAACCATAATTCTGAACTCCGTTACAATTATAAATCCAAGACTAGCTGTAAAACCCAATGATTTGAACCATACTCAGAAAATTTTTCATTTAGTATTATGCAGACCTCTTCAGGTTACAATGTAATTGCTTCTTCAGGAATATCTTTGTTCTTAGATTAGAATTCAGTTAATCAGTGGAATTCATTTTTTAATAAAGCATACACTGCATATTCTAATTCTGCATTAGCCAGCTACTATAAATATACAATACGTTGTTATTGAGAAATAGAGAACCATACCATTTTTTACCTACAATTTTTATATTAACATAAATCTCACAAAAACTCTTCATGATTTGTAGACCAGCAACACTTTTATTCTTTACTTGATACAAGGCAATTAACAGATGCCTATTAATAGTTCACAAAGTTATTAGCAATACAAATATATATATTTTTCCATGAAAATGTCCATTGAAAGATTTTTAACTTAAAAGATTGTTTTTGCATATATGTGTGAAACTGCTCTATTGTGTTGCAAAGTACTTTAGAAGATATTCCAGTGCAAAAATTGATCCCATTGCAGCCAGCATAAAGTGCTTGGAATGAAGGACCAATCATATTAGAGGAGGGAGGGGACTGGGACAGAACTGGGAGGAAAAGCACAGTAATAGGGACTTACTATACGTATTAACTTTGGTAAGAAATATATGAAACTACCTTTACAGTATCACAAATACTGCAGAAGGATAACAGCAATTTTAATCACATAACATGAAGTAAATATTCTTGCTCAGCTCCTTGACCAGTGGTTTTATATCATACCACAGAGACCAATGAGGATAATTTTGGCTAACTTATCTGATACAGAGGAAAATTTGTATGCAGTGATTTACTAGTATCTTGTGTGGAACAAACCTAGTCTGGATCTCCACTCTTAGCAAGAAGCACTTCTAGAAACCATTATTTCTATTGAAACAGGTAAGTAAGGATTTCAATGCTCCCCACTGAAAGCAATGGGAATACAATGCAATTATTCCTGTACTGAAGTCCCATTTTGATCAGTAGAGCTAACTGCCAGGTCACCCTGCCTAGAATTTTCAGCCTTACGGTTGCAAATTTACAGTTATCCTTTTAACTCTTAAGTTAGTTATTTTGAGTTACTGTTGTGTCAAGGGATTGTACAATTAATGTTTACCTCCGTTTGAATTGTGTTAAATTTGCAAATGTGTTTTAAAATTATACTAAAATAGAGCATTTATATTTGTAGAAAAAAATAGCTACTTATATGGAGAGGGAGGGAGAGAGGGAGGAGGAGAGAGAGAAACTAAATCACAGTCATTGAAAGTTGGGTGCAAAATGGGTGAGCAGGATTCAGATATCCTGCTGACTTCAAAAGGACTTAATGCAACTAATCATTTCAGAATTTTACCTGACTTGGGACATGTCTGAAATATTAGTATATGCCAACCACGTTGGTTTGTTATCCAGTACTACAAAAAGACGTTTGTAACCATTTTGTTTTCCTAGTTTTTTTTTATTTAAAGATACTGTCTGAGCTGACGGAAAAAAAGATTCCATATAAATTTCCAAATAAACAGTTAAAAAAACAGGTGAAAAATGGACCATATTTTTTCTAAAAAATTACTATTAGTTGCTTGTCATCCACATATCCAACTTTCAATGCCTACCTTCAGTAGGCATAGGAGATCAGTGTCTGTGTCACATAATAGCCATGGAGTAAGAGAAACGGAAGGACTATGGAAACTCAAGACTTCAAGACCTCTTTCTCCAACTTCAACCCTGAAACATCATCTCTGCTATGCAAAGTAGGAGACCACCATTGTATGATTTAAAATTATATGAAAGCAGGACAGAGGTGATGGTGTAACTGAAAAATTTTCCAATATGGATGGAAATAATGCTATATGTAATTAGATATTTGTGGTCGGCAGGAAAACAGATACTCTGATATGGATGATAATAGAGAGTTCTTCAGAGATTGCTGAGTCTCTCCTGCAGATAGTACTTTTACAAGAAAATAGACATATCAACAATCAAGCTTAAGTAAAGAAATTTAAAAACAGCAATAGTTCCATAACAAAAGCAAAAGGAAGAAAAACAAGCAATTGGTCACCATACCATTAGGAGAGAAATTGTCTCAGATCTTTGATGGTTAATAGTTGATTCTCCTACAAGCCATTAAGAAACATTGACTTCAAAGTAGCCGATTTGACCATGTGCTTCATGGCTCACTACTAAGACCCCTAATGGTTGTCATACCAATCCCCTCAAGCATGTATGGGTCAACCAGGCCAATAGCTAATACTTAAATAAGGCCACAATAGTGCACTGGGTGTGACTGCTGGACACTGGTTTTGTTGATGCATTCATTGCCAGCAATGATGTAGTGCCCAAGCAGTTCCTTTCCCTGTGCGGAAGGGGCTGTGCCTACCTTAACATGGTGAATAAATAAATCACTGGCCACAAATCTCTTCTTGAACTATTGTTACGTAATTCTTAAAACATACTAAGTAGAAACAACTTGGGAGCATAGCAGAAGACAGCTTAGCAGCAAGTGGCACCATATTAGAGTTTCACAGAATTATAATGTAAGAATAGCTAAATTAAAGTCTTTCACTAGAGAACAGTACAACAAGGCAACATCTCACAGAGGCACTGCCTCTATAATGGAATATTGTTTCATTTGCATTGAGTTGCATTGCATTGAATGATTACCAATTCAACGTCCCATTTATTATTTCCATCTCCGCCTCCTCGGTCTCGATCTGTTTCACTTGGGAAGATCCCATCCATAATACAGAAAGGCCGAACATTTTCCCCTTCTGCTCAGTGCGACCACTGCATCCTTCTTATTCATACACAGCTTTCCTTCACCTTCTCATCTTGCAAAAAAGAAGTCAAAACAGCTACATCTACCACAGTCTGGTTTTTGTGCAATGACAAGTCTTTTGTGTGGTCATCATCACTTTGGTCCTTGGCGAAGTTTACAAATACCTGAGAGAAGAAAAATGTGGGCATCAATAATGAGATTGCAAGGAGATGTTGATTCCTCTTTGTCTCCTATTGTGACTGAGGTGAATATCAACCAAGAGAAAGAACCAAGGTACTAATGGAAGTGTGAAAGTCAATAAACTAGAGCTCAGGATGACAATCGAGGAACCTTATTTTGAGATGCATTTGTTTTTTCCCCTCCTTCCCCAAATTTCATTCTATCAACTTACTTGGTCAAGTGTGGTCTGCGAAACGGAGTAGTCTTCTATGTGGAGTCTCTTTTTGTTCTGGGAGAGGATGCTAAATATCCTAGCCAGAGAGGATGGAGAGGATGGGAGCTGATATTGCAGCATGTTGTGATGTTTTTCCTTCAGCATGCTTCCTGGAAAAGCGAGCTTGAAGAAGTTCTCAACAGGGGCTAGGTCAGGGTTAGTCCCTGCTATTCTTACAATTATTGTGTACCCATCTCCAAACCTGAAACATAAGGAAAGCAAGGACGCTCAGCATGGTTATCCTAAGTTTAAAAAAAGGACATCACAGTTGTAATGTCTTCTGGCTTTCTCACAGATCATTTAATGATCCTGGATAAGCATGCCATTGATTTCAAAGGTGCCACATAATCATAGTCCTGGTGGTTAATGAGAAAAGCGCACTGATCCACGATAAATCAAATTTGGACAACCATTTTTCTTTGATGAGGATCTAATATATGATTACGGCTCCATGTACTTTCAAGTATTAACTAACTATTCTGGTATGAATGCCAAACAGTCCACGCAACTTACAATTAAACATAAAAATGAAAAGTAACATAAACAACAAGGTCCTGATGTGTCTTTATTTGGACAAGCACAGGAAAATGATGTATCTGTGATTTTGAAATAATTTCACTTTTCAAAACAAGCTTATTTCATTTTCACTGATTTACAACTGATCCAGAAAACATTAAAGCTTACAAGTCTTTATATCCTTTGTGTTTTACAGGAAATTCTATGCCAGGAATGAGTTATAGTCATCACATTAATAAACAAAAAGGACAGCAATGCCAGTATTTGTGTATGATCAGCAAACACCTGATTAAATTTATTAGGCATGTGCTTAGATATTGTAATCTTAAATGTTCTTCTTCAATGAGAGTTAAATGATGGAATAGTAAATACCCTTTTTTAACTTTCTGACATCCTTTCAATTCCCCTTATATTACCAGGAAGATAGGTAAAATTTAATATTAAGCTTGCCCTTTTTTCACATTGTCTTAAGTGTAAATGTGAGTACATTCTTTCAATAACTTGGTGAATTGGAAAACTGGGCAGTTGCCTAAAAAGAATGATTTTCTGTGACCACAGGACGTAGGATAAAAAGTAATGGGTATAAATTGCAGCTGCCTAAATTTTGCTTAAAGCAGGAAAGGAATAAGGAAAAAAATTCTGATCATAAGATATGTATGTACATAAATAGAACATTTATGGTATTCAGCTTTGTTCGGGTATTTTCCCGCATGATTATGGTTGTGCTTTTAAAGTTGTATAGCAACATTTCGGCAGAATCTCATCTGCCATCAGGCTTCTGTATTGTGTTTGTCTGTGAGTCAGGCTTTCACAGCCATTTCAGTTTTAAATTTGGGGCTAGCCTGCTGTGCCAGAATGGTTTTTTCTTCATCACAGCACACACCCCAAAATCAAGTTCACCATGGAAATGGAAACAAACAAACAACTACCATTCCTAGATGTACTAATCTACAAAAAAACAGATGGCACACGAGAACACACCATGTACCAGAAGAAAACACACACCAACCGCTACCTCAATGCCCAATCCCACCACCACCCAGCACAGATAAACTCTGTGGCCAAAACACTAATCGCCAGAACCAAATGCGTGGCAGACAAGACACACATAAAGACTGAACTATGCACCCTGACTAAAGTACTGACAGCTAAAGGCTTCCACAAAAGCAAAATCACTGGCTTGATCCACAAAAATACACTGAGACATAATGGAGACCTATAAGATGAACAGACCTATGGAACAGCTGTCCTGCCCTACATAAGAGGTACTACAGACAAAATCAGTAAGATACTACACAGGCATCACATCAAGACTGCCTTCAAAACAGGCAGAAAAATAGCAGCCATCCTAAGAAACCCCAAAGATAAAATTGACCTGGAAAACCAAGGCATATATGAAGTCCCCTGTGCATCATGCCCTGCCACATATATTGGACAGACCAATAGAAGAATAAGTACCCACCTAGATGAACACAAAAATGAAGTAAAAAAGCTGGAACGCACTTCCTCACTAGTCCAACACATGGAAGCCACAGGGCATAACATCGACTTCAATGGCACAAAAACCCTAGCCATTATAGAACACCCCAGCTACAGAATCATCAGAGAAGCCCTAGATATTGAAAAAAGACCTGAAAGCATGAATAGAGGAGATGACTCCACCAAACTGTCAATTATATGGAAGCCTGCACTCACAAACAAAAAAATCTCCACACCACAAGCCAGGCAAACACCTGGGCACAAACAGCCCCCCCCCATAGCTCCAGCTCAAACACACCCCAACCAGGCACCCAGATGAAACCTAGCGTCCTAATAAATGATAGCTGTCCATTTATCCAAAGCCAAGTCATGCTAACACTGTTGCCAGCCAATCAAGACAAAAAAAAAAAAAAAAGCTACAAAACAGACAGAAGATATTAGAAACAACAATCAAGCAGAACACAGCAAACTCCAAGACCAATAAACACAGACCAAGACTCCCAACCAATCAGGATGAAGAAAAAACCATTCTGGCACAGCAGTAGGCTAGCCCCAAATTTAAAACAGAAACGGCTGTGAAAGGCTGACTCACAGATGAATACAATACAGAAGCCTGATGATGGCAGGTGAGATTCTGCCGAAAGGTTGCTACAACTTTAAAAGCACAACTATAATTATGTGGGAAAATAGCCAAACAAAGCTGAATACCATACATGTAAGTACCTGCGAAAACTTAAGAAAACAAATAGAACATTCTATCTACAGTCTATCTCTCTGAAGGAAATATCCAAAGGTTTTTAAAAGGCCATTTCAAGCTTTTAAGAAGAGCTTGGACAACCCCAGTCATAAATGTTTTAACTGTGTTTTTCCCCTCTGCATATTGCAGAAGATTAGATAATCACAGTTCCTCCAAAACCTATAAATAAATCTATTGCTGACTTCATGCAAAAAGCCTATATTCTTTTGGGAAGACCAAGGTCATGGTTTTCCCCAAAGTGCTTTGTCAAAAGGCCACTGGACTTTCTTGTTTTTTCTTTGAAGGCATTTCGCTTCTCATCCAATAAGCTTCTTCAACTCTGACTGCATAGTGGGGAATGGAAGGTTTTATATTCCTTGCAGACAGCTGATCATTTGCATCCTTTTAGAGCAGGGGTCCCCAACCAACAGGACCTGGACCAGTACCGGTCTGTGGATCATTTTGTATTGGGCCGCAAAGAATGAAAGTAGGGCCTACTTTGCTTGGGCGCCGCCATCTTGTTTCGATGGCGCTTGCGAAAGTGCTTCCGGGTGAGCTTGTCGGTCGTCGGTTGGAAAGCGGCGTTTGGGTGCTGAAGGAATCCTCACGCCTTAGTTTCGTCGAAGGGGGGGTCTTCGAATGAAGAGCCGTCCTGATGGCGGTGGAGTCTCGTGTTACTCAGGAGGAGATTAAGAAAGAGCCCGAAAAGCCCATTGACTGCGAGAAGGTACAAAGGAGGAGTTGAAGGTGGCAGGGAGAAGTGGGGGACGGCTGGCTGGCCGGTCGCCCGGCTCGCCTTGCCTTGGTTGTGCGTGCTGATGCCAGTACCGGTCCGTGGATCATTTTGTACCGGACCGCAAAGAATGAATAATCGTGAAACTGGTCCCTGGTACAAAAAAGGTTGGGGACCACTGTTTTAGAGGGTCGTTGAAAGGATGTAAGTGACCAGCTCTCTGGAAGGAATATACATCCTTCCATTCCCACCATCCAGTTAGAGGTGAAGTAACTTCTTGGATGAGAAGCATTTCCATTCCTCACTATCCTGTTAGAGCTGAAGAAACTTCTTGGATGAGAAGAGAAATGTCTTCAAAGAAAAAACAAGAAATTCAGTTGCCTGAAAAAGCACCTTTGGGACTTCATGCAAAGTTTTTTTTTTTTTTGAAGTGATTATAAAAACCTTATCATGAGTTACCCATCTTTCAAAATAGAAGTGCATATATTTGCATAAAAATATGAGGTACCACACAGTTTTACCTGTTCTTCAAGTGTTGGACACTGCCAAGGCACCTGAACCGCCCATTCACCATGATTGCCATTCTAGTGCAGAGCGCCTCACATTCTTCCATGCTGTTTGGGTAAGAAAACCAGATTCATTATTCACATTCATCATATATTATAAATATTCAGCGTTTTTTTAAAAGGATGTATTTATTATAACAAAGGAAAAGAATAATTACATGAAAGGAAAAAGAAATGTAAAGACACACAGTGGATAACAAGTAAAAAGGGGAACTACCGTATATACTTGAGTATAAGTCGACACGAATATAAGCCGAGGCACCTAATTTTACCACAAAAAACTGGGAAAACTTATTGACTCGAGTATAAGCCAAGGGTGGGAAATGCAACAGCTACTGGTAAATTTCAAAAATAAAAATAGATACTAATAAAATTACATTGATTGAGGCATCAGTAGATTAAATGTTTTTGAATATTTATTTCAAAGAAAAACAGATTAATCAATTTGGGAAATGATCTCACTATCATGAAAGGTTTAATTGATTCACTAATCCAAAAGAAGATGACAATGACAGTGGGAGGCAGGAGTCACTCTCTCCCTTGCAAGAAAAAAGCAAGAGCCGTTCTTATGATCTCTCTCTCTCTCTCTCTCCCCGTAATACAGTCAAGCCCTTTCCAGCACGCGCGATCTGCCCCTGCCGCTTTGCACCCTGCAAATGCAAAATCCCGGGGTTTTTGCATTTGCAAGGTGCAAAGCGGCGGGGGCGGATCCCGCGTGCTTGAAAGGGCTTGACTGTATTATGGGGAGAGAGAGAGATCATAAGAACGGCTCTTGCTTTTTTCTTGCAAGGGAGAGAGTGACTCCTGCCTCCCACTGTCATCGACATCTTCTTTTGGGTTAGTGAATCAATTAATTTGGGAAATGATCTCACTATTATGAAAGTCAGTGTTCTCTGCCAGTGAGGCATTTGGAAGAAAATGCCCCGCGGCATATCCATGCGCGTGTAAGGGGAATCAGAAATCCCCGCGTTCAATGCCTAGCACAGCAGAAGAGAAAACGCAGCTGTGAGCAAATACTGGGAAAACCTGATTGATCAGAAGGAAGGAGGCAAAAGAGGGAGGGATGGTGGTGGACGGAGGTCCCACTGGTATTTGTGAAACATTGGTCGGCAGCGCTTAAAGTCAACGTCCTCGCTCCCACCTACCCAAAGCCACAAAGTCCCCCAATTGCGCAGCCCAGAATCGCCCTCCCCTCGGGGCAGCAACGACGCCCGGTATTTCCCGAGATGAAGCTCCGCCGTGCAATGAAAGCGCCCTGGCTCTAGGCTCGCGGGTTCAGAAAACAACGCGAGGCGAGGTCGCTTCAGCTCCGCTCAGCTTCGTTTCCTAGCTGCTTTCAGTCCACTCGGGAGGAGGCCACCACCTCCTCCCCCTCCTCCTGAGCGGACTGAAAGCAGCTAGGAAACGAAGCTGAGCGGAGCCGAAGCAACCTCGCCTCACGTTGTTTTCTGAGCCTTGAGCCAGGGCGCTTTCATTGCACAGTGGAGCTTCTTGTCTCGGGAAACACCGGGCATCGTTGCTGCCCCCTGAGGGGAGGGCAATTCTGGGCTGCGCGATTGGGGGACTTTGTCGCTTTGGGTGGGTGGGTGGATGGGAGCGAGGATGGACGGAGTCCATGAAGTGGGGCTTGCCTGCAGGAAAGCGGCTGCCCAGCTCTGGAGCTCCACACCATTTTTTTTTCAGAGGGGAATCTGACTCGAGTATAAGCCGAGGGCGGTTTTTTCAGCACAAAGAATGGGCTGAAAAACTCGGCTTATACTCGAGTATATACGGTAGTTTAGAATTGTCAGAATTTAAAATTCATTATTTCATTCATTCATTCATTCATTAATAGAACTGAGTTCATTATGTCATCATGAAAAATAACCAGAAATGTGTACAAATTTGCCCTTGTTTTTCATTGTTCCAAACATAGATGCTATAATATCATGAAGGTAAAGGAAAAGGAAACAGAAAAAGAAAACAGAAAAAACAACAATGAAAAAGGAGAAAAACTAGTAAAAATGTTATTAAAACAACAGTTTAAAATTATCTCCCATTGTACACATTTCCTAATTATATAAATCTATTTATAAACTTTGGAATCTACTGTCTTCATACTGATAATTTTCCCTTTAACAACCATACATATTTAGTGATTTTTGGAAATCACATCTGTTTTAATTCCTCAAGAAACGGGAACCTCTGGATATGCAGAGTTTTGGAATCTTTTAAGATATTAAAATATATTGTAAGTGAGAGCCCTTTCCCACTGCTAGCCATTCTAGCAGGGACCTGTATCATACAGATCCAAGTGTTTTCATGGAGCAAAACTTTTCCTCCCCCCACACCCCAAGTGCTTTCCTTGATCTCTCTCTCACACACACAAAGCTTAGATCTATAGGAAGCATACTGTGTATGCAATAACAAAGACCATAAGAAAGAAATTGCTGTGGAGGAGGATATGCTGCCTTCAGCTGGTCTAAGCAAGCCTCGCTACCTAAAATAAAATAAAAATTCAGAAAATTCATTTCTGCTTTATTACTAAGTGGTTGCAGGTAAAAGAAGAAAAGATGATTAGCCTACTCTACCCTACTTTGTTTTATGTTTGCTCAGGTAGCTGGATCTGTTGTGCCATTAAACTTTTGTGCATTTTCCTCCTGGCAAAATTTACATTAAGAACATTCTGTTACATTTCTAACATATGTCACAATTAAAGGGAGAATAAATGGGCTCTCAGTTGAAAATCATGCAAAGCAGTTTTTGTATGCTATATCACTTACCTGTGAGATGTAAGGACCACGGACCTTCCCTCTTTGATGATGCTCAAGGCACAGTTCCAAAGGAAGCGCCGGGCTTTGGGATCCATTCCTGTAGTTGGCTCATCCTTCAATTGACACAGAATAAATGCAGTGGTATCAGCATTACTGCCATAGCAGAGTGCTTATTGTCAGCCAGGTTTAACTACAGAAGACAAGGGCTTAAGATTCAATCATACTGTATATTTCCCAGAATAAGGTGCCAAATGAAATTAGTGAAAATCCCAACTATTTGTAAATCTGAATGCAAATGGCACTTGGAATTTTTCTCATTTAAAAAAATATATATACTCTGAAAATAGTGTGGTAGGGAGAAAGGATCATAGAAGCTGCCTCTTTCATTTGTCAACATGCAGGAGATATACTCCATAAAGCACTGCTAAATGACACCAGCTGTATGACTCATGATGAAGGACAAGAGATGTTAACCAGCCTCTGAAGAGACAATGATTCTAGAAATAGAATATTGAATATTGAAAAAATGAAATTTATCAACTATCTCAATTGCATTATGAGATATTGTATCAATTTTAACAGAGCTAAATTGTTGGTGAATTGTATTTATTATGGCATGTGTCAAGTGCCAAGATAACACTCTGATTTAATTCCACTATAAGGTTGGGGTGTGGGATGCAATTCATAATCTGTTTCTGACAGCAAAGTAGTTTTGGTCAACACACTTCTTGGTGTCTTCATAGTTTTAATGAGATGTTTTATTTTGATGATGCCTATACTTACCAGGAAGACCACAGGAGGCCCCCCAATTAAGGCCATTGCAGTAGACAGCTTGCGCTTGTTCCCACCACTGTAGGTGCCAGCATATTTTTCAGCATATTTTACAAGGCCTAGTTTACGGACAGCCCATTCACCAACCTGCCAGATGGGAAAGCAACAAGAGAAGTGAAATACGGTCTCTCCAATTTAGAACAGATAATACTTCAACTCCTGTTCATTAATCTGCTATCTATTAAGACTGGGCAGTACTTCCATTTCAAAGTAAAAATGTTATGAATATGGAGGTTCCTCACATTGTATCTGCCTGCAACTCTTTAAAGCAGCTGCATCTTTTCTAAATCTCATGGCTGCTCTTTGAAGCTGTGTGATCCTGGGAAAAGAAGCATCTGATTCAAAACGTTGTAGACAATGCAATGTGCATATTCCCTTGTGTTTCAAATCACCTTTCTTGTTTTTGAAACCGCATAGGCTTATTATATATCCTAAGTCAACTTAGTATGGTTCATATACACAAACAGACTATATTGAAGAACATTTAGATTTTCTGAGGATTCATGAGGGGTTGTAGATGCATAAGAAAGTTAAAATTATTTTCACAAATTAGATTCAATTTTCCTTTTTTGAGAATGGAAAATACAAGAAGCAATCTAAGAAAGATCCTTCCCTTCTCTTGTCTTTTCTTCTCTTCTCTTCCCTTCTCTCCTCTCTCTTTTCTTCCCTTCCCTTCCTTCCTTCCTTCTCTTCCTCATCTGAACAAATGACTCTGGAGGGCGCACATTAAATTAATAAAACTACAACAAAAAGCAGGACTGTGAAGCAATCAGAAGTTCACCTGCAGAAAGGGAACTATGATTCCCAAAGACCAGATTGTGAAATACCCCACATTTAGGAAGGAATTTAGCTTACAAAGGCTTGGAAATGATGTGGGATGTGGTACAAATGAATTTGATAACAGCCGGATCTTTCTATCTTCTCTGTTTTTTTAATTTTCTCTAATAATTTTGTTGTTGTTTTTTCTAAGCCACCATAAGAATCTATGGTGAAACATACAAAGCACATATGCCATGTCTCTTTTAAGAGACAGGAAGTATAGCCTTGTTTTTGTACACTCCGTTTAATTACCAGGCAAAGATAATTTGTGGTGGCAATTAAGTTGTGTGGTTCTTCTTCTGCTTGAATCATTTTACCTTGCAGACTTCTTTCTCGGGAACTCCCCTTAAGAGCGCAAAGAATTCCAGGTGCTCTCGCCCAGTCATCAATTCCTGAATGGCATCAAACTGAGGACAGTAGCCCATGTTCTGATGAACTTCTTCGATGTTAGACAAAATACTGTGAAGAAATGAAACCACTTCTTAAAGACTCGCCAGTTTTGCTCTAGCTGTCTGACAGAATCCCCAGACTTCAACATCTAAGACAGAAGTAGAGCTATGGGCTAAGTAGAGCTATGGGCTACTACTGGGCCGTGGCCTCTTGGCCACCAGGCAGCATGAATGGCTAGCCAGTGCAGTGCATGTATTCACGCACGCATATATGCACACACAACACACCACTCGTGCTAGTGTTGCCAAGCGCTCACGGTCTCATTTGCATGCACATATGCATACATAAAAGCACCTGCCCTCTCCCCCTCCTGGGCTGACAACCCAGAAAGGTTGGGGAACTCTGCGCTAAGTTATAATTGTGAATGGGTAAGTAGATAAAGCCACAGGTAGTTCTCATTTAGTGACCAGAAGAATACCTTTATTGTCATTGCATTCCATGAATACAATGAGATTTGAAAGCTACTCCAGCACAGTGCCCCAAACACCACATCACAGTCATACTACAGAGTATTTAAATAATAATAATAATAATAATAATAATAATAATAATAATAATAATAATAATAATAATAATAATAGAACTAAATCACAAATTGCAGTGATGGTAATGAGACAGTAATTTTGTTACCAATCCTCATATTTATGATCTTCATATATAGCTAAGGAAAGCTGAAGTAAGAACATAAATACAGCTGCAATCTCAACAACTGCTTTACTTTGACAACCTAGTTTCTATTCCCAATTGTGGTTGCTAAATGAATTCTACCTGTAAAGTTTACTTCATACCTATTTCCCTTCAGAAAAGCATCTCCTCCTGTAACATCAGTGTCTCCAGTCAACATCTTGAAAGTGGAAGATTTCCCTGCGCCATTCACGCCCAGGAGCCCAAAGCACTGTAAACGATTACAAGTTACAACATCAGCACACCATGTCCCCATCTTTCCCCAAAGATCTCTTACATAGATCCCAACAGTAAATGCCGGGATCTGAGAACCGTTTAATTTGTTCTGAAATGTAGAAAGAATCCAAGCATTGTGAGTGTCTTTCTGTAGTGCGGTAGCCAACAGACTCAATTTTATATCTAAATTTATCATACAAAACCCCCAAATTCATGAGGGGGCCCTTAGGCCAGCAGTGTCTATTAATATAAAACATGGTGATAATTTTAAAAGGCCTTGCACAATTCTTATATGGATTACAAGAAAACCTGCATGCTATGAAAATATAAAAATTATATAGCTTTAGGGATTTTTAAAAACCTGCATCAATTTACGTGTAGAAAATCAAAGCAAAAAGTATTAAGGAATCATTACACATCACTACCATGATGTAGCCATATACTTAAGTCTTTCCATTACTGCAGGATTCCAAATGACTTTTTTAGTAATTGCTTTATTTATTTACCATTTAGTCCTTGAGTAATATTACAAGCAGAAAGACTTTACCTCTCCAGGTGGGATTCCAACACAGATCCTATCCACAGCAGGTTTCTGTTTCATTCTGTACCTCTGGAAACAGTAACAGAAATTGGTTTGTAAATGACAACAATTCAGTTTTACAAATTGTACTCCTTCACCTCTCTTCTCTTTCCAGGCAAGGTTTTCCAGATTTTTATCTTCTTTTTATTAGTTATTTCCATGTGCATCAACTACAAGCTTCTTCACGAAAACCATGCACAGGTTAACATGTGAGCAATTCTGTTCAGCGAAACCCAGAAAGGGGTTTCAATTCAATTTACACATTAAATGACTTATAGTTACTCCCTCGTGGGAGAAATTCTCCTCAGCAGCAATATTGGGGTGACAATCCACAGCAGGTTTCAGAATCAAGTTTTTGGGAAGAAGCATAAATATTCAAAGAGAAATGCCATTTTCCTACACACACAACTTTATTTGTTGTTTCCCTCACCTTGGTTAATTCTTTGATTTCTAAGATGTCACTCTGCCCACCACCACCAATAATCCTCTGCCTTTCTCTAATCACATCCTCATCCTCTTCATTCACAGGTGGAAGCTTTGCTTTGATAGGCCTTTGGGAAACAGAGTGAAAAATAAATATATTGCATTAAAATTTACTTTAGCACTGGAGCTTCAAATTGTGCTACATAACAGATATGCTACTGGACATCATAGCATACATGGAACATTTAGTTGACTCTCCCAATGTATGAAAGTTAAAACTCACACTTAGTTAAAGGCCAGCCCAAGGCACATCCCAGAAATTACCATCCCATCTTAACATTTTAAAATGAACTCCCAAGATACTTTAATCATTTGCCTAAAAGTCTAGGGGTAGTAAACATCTATGCCACATTGTAAGAACAGAATGCTTCCCCATTAAGATTTGGCTGTTGACAAATCTAGGTTTGCTTCCATGAGTTATATGAAATAACTGGCAGATCGGAGTGATGAAGAATTGCAGTGGCTAATTGAAATATTTGAAATTGAAAAGTTGGATTTGATACGTTAGCATAGGAAGAGTAGAATGAGCAGAAAATAAGGACAAAATGGATGGGGTGTATGGTGAGAGACAAAAAAATGAAGGTCTTTGAAGTTCTAGGAGTATCACTGAAACCAGGTCTATGGTAACTTCTAAAATAAATTTGAGTTATTGGTATAAAAAAATGAAGGTAGTTTTTGATCTTAACACTAATTCTTCATTTCTCCTCTTCTAACCCTTTCAGGGGGGAGAATTTGTTGTTCTTCTGTAACAGGCATTACACATAGGCCTCAGGTTACGATGAAATGGGGACAGAATTTCTGTCGCTAAGCAATAAGATTATAAAGTGCAACATCATGTGGCTGCATTGCTTATCAACAGCAATACCAGCAGTTCCTGGGTGTCATTGTAATCCAAGGAGTGCAGAAGTCTTTGAGCAAGGAACTGATGCAACATGGGAAGAGGTGAGAGTCCTAGGCCGGCAGGCTAGAGCTGTAGGTGGATGGACGTTACAGAGCATGGGTGGGCAAAAAAGCAGCGGAAACAACTTGTGACCTTCTACACATGCATTTGACTTGCTTGTAGGAAGCCAATAGGAAAGTTTGCAAATGACCAATCACGTGACTATAGGGATGCCGCAACTGTTGGAATTGCAACTGAGCTACGAAGTGCCCAAGTCATAATCACATGACTGCGGGGACATGGAATAGCCCCAATTCCAAGGACTGGTCGTAAATTCCCCTCGATCGATAACTATGAACAGTTGCGGAAGGAGGGGCCGTAACCCAGGAATTACCTACAGTAAGATGCTCCCCTCTCGAGGTTTAGTACTATAACCTTTTTATAATTCTTTATATTTGGCTGCATGAACTGGAAATGAACCAGAGTTAAACGTCCTCCCACCCAAAAATACTTGGGAAGGCACTGGATTGTCGGTGTCTGATTTAGGTCCTCAGGCCTCAGCCTAACCCTAAAATATCGATGCGCCCTTCCCACATGCTAGGAACTGATTGCTACAGAGGATTTCTTACCTGGACTTGATAAAGAACCTGTATTGGATCAACACCGTGATGAGAAAGAAGACAGCTCCTTCTATAGCCATGGCAAAAAGATTCCTCCCAACTAGGTTCCAGGAGAGGGGGGAGACAAAGCGATTCTCACCTGGTCAGAGAGAGCAGATAAACTGGTTCAGCCTTCATAAAGTTCCCCAAGAAGCCACTGCTATATATATCTCCATCATTTACATGGATGTTTCAAATACAATGCGCCAAAATGAAGTGATAAATTAATATTGATTGGGATGGAGAAAGCATAATTCTGTTCCTCTTTTCATGGCTAGAAAAACTTAAGACACGCATTACAAAACAGACATCGTAGAAGGAGAAGTCGGTTAGCCTATGATAGCCAAACATTAGAAAGAGCTCAGTAGTTTCAGACTAAAAAAAAGATTTCAAGCTACAGTTATTTAATATATTAAAAGGGATTAATTGGTGGAGTTGTAATCTATCATAAATGTAACCCATATCTACCTAATCACCCCACCTTATTTTCTCTTTTGCTGTTCCCCTCTGCCCAAATTTCATCAGTTTAGCTGGCTGAGGAATTCTGGGAGTTGAAAACCACAAATCTTAAAGTTGCCAAGTTTGGAGACCTCTAGTTTAGCCACCCCAGGCATCTAATGAACTGTCCACAAAAGTCTCTGCCTTATTGATAAAATGTTAACCTAAAAGGATACTTCTGCTTTGGAGCTCAAAAAAATAGGAAGAAAAACAGAATAGAATACACTCCGGGCGAAGGCAGTGAAATCCTAAACTGTGAGCAACATCTTGCTTACCAAACCTTTCAAGGGCATCTGCCATTGCTTGGTTTTTCACCATGTCAATTAGGCCCCGGCCCAAGCAGAAATGTGGAAAGATGAGGAACACGGACTTCAGGATGTCATTGATGTTGTTGAAATTCTAAAGAACAACAAAAGCCAAGCGATCAGCAGCTTGAACATTTACAAACAGAACAGATGTCAAAGGCAGCAGATCTGTAGCTCAGAAAGCATTGAAAGAATTAAACAACCATTAAGACTTAAACAATTTAAACTAGTCCCTTATCTTTGGCTTAAAATTTAAAAGGTTTAAGGCAAAAGGATAAATCTACCCTTTCCTTTGGTTTTTTTCCTCTTTAAATCAATCAATCATCTGGATAAAAAGGAACAAAGTGGTGTTTTTCTTTGCTTTTCAAAATTAAAAAGGATAGCCTGGCTAGGATTGGCAAATCTAACTACAGAGTTAGGATCCATTTGTTTTGATTCTACTAGTTCAGTGGTGAATGGACATAAGTCCAGGCTCACAGTTTAAATGTAAGCTCCATTTCACAATTTATGCTCACTTGTTCACTCAAAAGTACAGATTTCAGACAGTGGTTACTATAGGATGCTTCTACCAAGAGAGGATAATTCAACCCTTCTCTGAAGCTCTCTAAACAACTTAAGAATTGAGAAAGGCAACTACTGAGGGAGGTACCAATTTCTTCCCTCATTCTTCTGTAGGAAAAGACTTCTATTAAAGTCTTCTACTCAACTAACTGGGTAGATTTCTCCTGCTTATGAATTAGCATCCAAGCAAAGCCTGCATCTTCTAATAGCCATCTCAATTATGCTATGTTCTACCCTTCTCCAATAGTACAAAAGTATGTATCTCCCACTGCATTCATAAATTCAGATTCTCCCCTTTCAATTACACCTTTAGAAAAGTTTGGAAAAAGTCCTAAGTGTGGTAACACAAATAGGCCTTGCTTCCCACATTCATCTGATACCGAGACACAACAGAATCAATTCTGCAGAAAAACCAAATGCCACTGATGTTTTATTTGGTGAAAACTCACACTGCTGGTGAATAGTTCAAGGACGAAAGTGATTACGCTCGCATTGATGCCAATGAAGAGGTTTACACTAGTCAGCACCACATATGCCGTGCTAGGAATCTTGAATATAAAAGATGCTGGATACATGAGAGGAGTTATGGACCACCTGGCAAAGAACACAGACAAGCATTGAGGTCTCTTCACCCATTACATGAGTGGTTGCCCACACCTGAATCTAAAGAGCCTTCCTTACCCATAGAGCAAAAGTAGAAGTGCCAACACTGGGAGGTTGGTTGAGGATACATAGGATTTTTGCTGGAAGCAGATAAAGATGATAATGACCAAAGTTGCTGGAATGATATAGTTGCACTGTAAGTTTCAAAGAAAAAAAAAAAAAAAGAGAATCAGAAGAGCTCCAGATTAAAAGATGCAAATTAATATTACAATTAAGTTATGAAGTAGATGGCCATGGCATGGCATTTTAAGAATTAGATCTTCTCAAGCGAACTACAATGAAACAAAGGTGATACAAATTGATCATAGTATAAGAGAACTTGATAGAACCACAGAAAAGGAGAAAGGATGTCTGATATTCTTCATGATCCAAAGTGTTTGGGTTTGCATACTTGCAATTCCTTTTTCTTTCTTTTTGATTGGATCAAACCCCAATCTCCACCAAGTCTGCTTGTTATTTTTAATGCAGTTTATGTCAGCTTTCAGATTCAATGCATTCTACAGTACTTGCTATCTCCACAACTGTTACATCAAGTCTGAATGTTCTTATACACATAGGGCTGGGACATGGTTGAAATTGTAATGAAACTGAAATTCATCAGGGTTACTTAGTCTCATTTCTAAATAATCAGTTCTGTGGCACCACCATCCTCTAGTCTATATGGTTTTTACAACCTATCCTTAGAAATACAGCTGGCTTCTGATATGTAGATAATGTATATTCCTATACCACCATCTACTGTTTCAGATCAGGTTCTATATTACTCTTTGACAAGCCAGGATATGATACGGGTTCAAAGTTCTGCATGGCAACTGCATTATTGCAGACTATGACCAAAAGGAACAGAAACTAATTATGGCCTTACCATATCCCATACAAAATTGGCCACCCAGTAAATCACTGGTTTCACACCACATATGAACTGGAGATGTTTGGCTTTGCTGACCCGCTCCTGGATTAAGAAAACCACAAAGCTGGCTGGAACAAAGGACATGGCGAAGATGACACAGATGGAGACCAAAACATCTACTGAAGTAGTCATCCTAGTAAAGAGAAAGACAGAAAGACGGAAAGGTGACAAATTGATTTTTTTGACTCATTCAGCCAGATTCTTAATGAAAATACATATTTTAAAAAGAGGATAACTATAATTGAAATCTTGGTTTATGTTGTAGAAACTGGGTGAAGAGAGACTTCAGACTTAATGTTCCTTTGATCACGAGAGATCCGTTTTCATCTCCCCTCTTTGTTCCTTTCCCTTCCACCCCTCATGCAGTCATTTCAAGACTTACAGGGCAACTTCAGAGAGCTGCTGCTTGGTGAGGTTCAGCGGGTGATTGAAGACCGTAATGCCATAGTTGCTTGCATTCTCTCCATCAGGTAGGTTGGCACGGAGAATGGCATTGTTGATTACATTGACAAAAGCGGCAACCGCATGCCAGCCTTTGTTGTTAAACCACACCTGAAAAGGAAACATCTGGTTTTAACTGGGAGAGCATTAGTCACTGGGTAGGAGATCTCAGATTTGAGGATAAAAATCATAGGCTCCCATTGGCTTCCTTTGTGCATTTCAGAAGTTTGTATGTGAGAGAGGCTACAGTTATATGAAATGGGAAGTTAGTTTTAATTAATATTTCTAATATACTAATTATTCTTTGCCTTGGGCAAGCTTTTTCTTGGTTTCTGGTATACACAGATATCCAAGTGTCTACTGATTTGAAAAAATGCCATGCATGGATATTTCTGGCAGGAAATAAAATTGAGGGGATTGTTTTCAGATAGAGCTTATGATTCTAGGTTAACAAAGTGAGGAAGTTGGACAATGCAATTGACTGTGTTTATAATTGATATGTTCTGTATATGTTGCTTCTAAATTTTGTTGGAAGAACTATCCTAAATTCAGGATTGTCTTAGATATTTATAACCACCATAGATCTGTTGGGCCTGATGAGATCAGCAGAATCATATGTGCGTCATAGAAGATCACTTTTTATTACTTGGTATGAATTACATTTCTGGCTTGTCTTTTGCTAGTCAAGAATCATCTCCAGATTAATAACTCCTGCAGGGGCATAGAGGTAGTCCTCACTTAACAATAGTAATTGGGACCAGCAACTCCATTGCTGTGACATGATCACAAAGCACAACATCACATGACTATACTGATTTACAATGGCAGTAGCCTTAGTTCCAGTTGCCATTGTTACGCAATCGCACACAGTGGCAGGGTCCCTAAGTCACATGTTCATCATTTGTGACCTGTTTCTCCCATTTACTTCTCTTGTCAGAAGCCAGCAGTGAAGATCAAAAATGGTGATCCCAATGACACAGAATACTGCAACATTATACATTCCAGGAGCCTGAATCACATTGTAATTTCAAACAGTAGCTGAACAAGGGGCTTTTTGAAAATAAAAATTTTCATCACAAAAGTCAACCGTGTGGATATCATAATGAACTATGTTTTTAATTTTAATTCTAGACCAGAGGTGGTATTCAGCAGGTTCTGACCAGTTCTGGAGAACCAGTAGTAGAAATTTTGAGTAGTTTGGAGAACTGGCGGTAACCTTCCTCCAGGAGTCAGGAGAAAATGGAGATTTTGCAGTATCCTTCCCCTGCCACGCCCACCAAGCCATGCCACGCCCACCAAACCACACCCACAGAACTGGTAATAAAAAAAAAATATGAATCCCACCCTGTTCCAGACATTTTCCCCCTTAAATTTGGGGAAATGCTATTTGGTGGTTCAATATGTCTAAGCAATATGGTCCTGAAATCAGCCAAGTGGAATTGATACCTTAATATTTTTACTTGTGTCTAGGCCTTTCATGAAGTTCTGGAAGCTGTTTAGAAACCGTTCAGCAGCACTCCCCTAAAAATAAAAATGAAACTTTAATCCAATTTTTTTTAAAAAATAACCCCACTGACCTCCCCACTGACTTCTTAATAATCATATCAGTGAGGATACTATCTATGTGCTTATTTTATTTTATTTTGCTGTATCCCCAATATATGATGGATATATGGATTCAAAAAGGAGCAGAAATTCCAAGCATCCTCCTGAAACAACTATTACTCTAACGGTGAAATTCCTTAGCTATTTACCTTGGTAATTTGCAACATTTTCTTCACATGATTGATAACATGATTGACCTCATCGTTTCGAGGAAGCACAACAGATCCACTGGCTCCCAATGAAAAGCCACCATATCTATGAACAGATGAAAGAAGCAGTTGTTAGAAGGCTATTTTTGTAAATGTTTCTTACCCAATGACTTTGTATTTTTGGCAAGATGTACAGCTTTCTAAAGCCTTGTATTGAGCAAGACAATAAAACAAAATATGCTGCAACCTTCAGCAAAGGTATGTGTGTTTGTTTATATGTAACACAGAGGGGGAACCCTGATTATAGATAAATCAGGAGATAGGTCTCTGTCACACATGAACAAAAAGAAAAGCAGCCACATAGATATTTCTCACAACTACCATACTGTCCTCCTTCATTAAAGTGAGATTCATATAGAACAAATGGTGAACTATGAAATTGCATTTGGGCATTATTCATTTATTGACCTCACTCTCTCCAATTTGGAATGTCCAACATAGCAAGTTACAGAATAGCTGGTTATAGTATCATAAGTGTTGATTATAAGTGTTTTAAATGGTTCACACATTTTTTTCATTTCTACCCTCAACTTTGCCTCAACAACGTTTCTTATCCATCTACATACAATCAATGGTTTTTAATATATACACAAAATAAATTAACCCAAAATGATAATAAACAGGTTTGGGTTTGGCATATTGTATGAACCCAGCTATTTTTGCTTGTAAACTATGGTTTATGGCTCAGAGTTCCATATGAGTCTGGACATCACAACTCCTTCAATCGGTTATGGATAAAATAAAAATGTAATTGTAATGTGTGAACACTCATTTCATGCATTCTAGTGAGTGACTATCGCCTCTCAAAGTGCAGCTACATCACATTATTGTTTGAGTAAATGACTGGGTAAAGAATGGCCTAAAAATAAAGCCAAACTGGTAAAACCCATAAAAAATAATCGCAAATACAAATAAAGCTCTTAAGATTGGATGACACTCACAATAGGAGGGGGGGAAAGATATTTACCTGAACTCATTGACCCAATGCTTACTCTTCAAACTGTGGGTATAAAAACCAAAGAAAAGTTCATTATGTTAGGTCTAAGTCAACCAGTTCCAATATTTATAAGATAGGGAGAAACACATTTCATTTAAAAGCCCTCTCAATAGAAAGGTGCAGAGTAACATATAGTGTATTCCTTAAAATAAACCGTTTAATTGTTATTCACTCTGACAGGGTATAGTGAGAATATTTATTTGAAAGTTCAGGCAGAAAAAGAGCATGTGGATTTTCAACATATTTAGCATGTAGCCATAATGCTTTTGAGATGCAGCAATTGTTAAACTGGCCTTCATTTTATAAATAAGATATAAGTCTGTCATCTACAGCACCCTGGGCTACATGAACAGGTCTGTTCAATGGAGTTTTGATCGGTGTTACTTTCTGAAATCCACCTCAGCAAAACCGCATCAAGTGATACTGTAAAACATGCTTTGGAAAACACCAAGATAGATTTGAAAGAATCTAAAGGGATGGTGGGAAATATACCAAAAACGACAATTTTTTTTGAAATCATTTCATCAGTTTTTAGAAGAGAAAATGTCACCGTAGAAAAAAATGCTGACCTGAGAAAACATGTTGTGTGACAGACTGATATTCCCTGTGTTAAACTTAATTCCAGGAGGAGTCATACCATAGGCTCCTCCTTCACTAGTAAGGGCTGAAGCAATTGTTAGAATAAATATTGATCTTTTAAAAAAAAGAATGTATGAATTGATCGCAACATCTTAAAGCCACAAGGGTCAACCTGAAAGCCACATATGGCCTCACCACCAGCTCGGCTGCCCGCCATAACTGCTGCCTCTCCCCATTGGTTGGCTGTCCAAAAAGCATCAAATTAGCAAGGTGTCATCATTTCTTGGGGTTCCTTTTCTTGATAGGAAAAGGAATACTCTGTTCACAACCTATCAATCAGTTGGTTGCTTGAATACAGGAAGCTTGCACTATTGCACTTGTGAACGAAGCTGGGCCACATGAAGTGGTTTATTATATATTTAAGTATGCATCTACCTGGTTACTTGGCAACCAGTGGAGTCACTGAGATAAAAGGGCATCCATGTGCATTAATTCATAACCCTTGTACATAACTGTCAACCACCAAACCAAACCAAACCAAATTTCACTTAAAAAGCAATTTCAAACATTTTGATAAGACATCAGTTTTGCCTGTTCCTCAGAATGGCATCACTGTGTAAACAACAGCTTGATAATCAGAGTAAAAGTTGCTATAAAGGAAGAAGAGTAGCAACAATAAGCAAGATGAAGCACCTTTTCCCAATGATCTGTGCATAAGTCTTCACCAAATAATCAGAAATGTTGCGCCCCGACAGATTCTGCAGAATATCGGTGGTTTTCTGGGTTCTCTGTAGACAGTGCAGGAAGAGAAAAATAGAACACTGAATAAGCTGGGATATGACTGGTCCTCAGCTATCCTTATTGTCATTGATTATAGAAATCAATAATCCAAATCCTCTGTGAAATAATCTACATTTCATCTTTCATCCACACCAGAGGTCATGAAACCTCTGAAATATATTAAATATATTAGCTAACACTAGGTTTTAATTTCAAAATTTCTTTTTTTCCTCTCCATTCTAATACTTTATATTCCAATGATATAAATATAGTAGGCCAGGTGGTTATGGGTTCAGTTCATTATGCCCAAGTGACATCTCTGCTTTGCAAGCCGTACAAATTAAAGGTTCTGACCATATCTCTAATGACCTTCATGGGGGTGAAGAACTATTTACAAGCCCCCCTTTCTCCAATTGTCTCTGTTCATCTTGTAAGATTTGGCATAATTGGCTGGCTACTTTTTTAATATCTATTTTATTTTATTTTAAAAACCATAATTGCAACAATAGAAATGAATGCAAATTAAAAAGGAAAGAAAAAAATTGAAGGTGTGGGAATATGAATTAGAAAAGAAAATATATAAAGAAATGCCTTTCCCCTTCATCACAGCAAGTGTTAATTTAGTAATTCATCACATCACATCATCAAATGATCTCGTTTCATAACTCATCTTGATCTATAAATAAAGCTTTAAAGCCTCATCATTCTGTCCTGATAAGCAAAAGTCGATTAAGGGTTACCAGAGATAACAACATGTCTATTTTAAACTTGATCAAATAAACCAACTTTAAATCCCTTCCCTTTATTTTTAACAACCTTGATCTTTATCTCTTTAAATAATGTCCCAGAACTTGATTTCTTTTCTTTTCTTTTTTCTTTTTACTTTCTCACAAAATTCTCCAAACATTTAACAGGCCTGTTTTGTTTTGTTTTTGTAACTCCAGTATAGAAAAATTATCCAGGTTACTCTCTTGGTTTGTAATTTGTATATCCCCTTTAATTACTACTTAATTTAATTCCACTTGTTTCTTTTGCATGTCAAGGGTAGCATCTTTTCCCATAGAATTCTTGTAGCTTGTCGCTTTTATATCCACGTTCAGATCAGTTCTCTTCCTTGTAAGGTAAAACTTGTCCCTCTTCCACAACCTCCTTTTAACACAATCTATTTATAGATGCAGATATTCTTACAATGGGCTCATTGTTTAAAAATATCCTTCGATATTTAGACAAACCCAGGGTCTTCATCTCCTAGAGCTCTGAACCTGCCAGAGATCAGTGTTCTATGATCTCCTCACAAGGAGCAACTGTCTGGTGCACCTGTGGATAAGCTCAAGTCCTCTTCTTGTTTGGAAAGGGATTATGAAAAGGTGGTCTAATCACCATTCTTTCCTGGAAGTCTCAATGAAACAATTGAAACAATGCCGTATTATATGGCCCAGAGACTGGTTTTAAGCAAGCTCCAAAGATCTGGCTGTTCCAGAAAACATGTTCACAGGGTTATTTATGACTCCCTTAGCTGAGGTTGATATCTGCATTAGGAACTATAGTTTTCCCTTTTTAAAAAATGTATTCATTATATGGTTGTGTGCCACCCCAAATGGCCACAGCAGCTTATAAATGGATTACATCAATGAAAAAATTCAGTTATCTACAGTCTATCCATCTACTTCCTTACCTCCTTGCAGGATGTTTTAGCTGCCAAGTATTAGGATTGGAAGAAAGTGTATCTCAAGTGTTAACAACATACCTGAGGAGGAGGCAGACCACCAGCCCCAGCAGGGCACACTGGAAGTATTTTCTTTATATTATTATGACTACATATGCACGATGGGGAAGGATTCTCCATTGTCCAATTGCCTTTCTGGAAGATTTCAATGACATTCTCAGGCACTGGAGCTTGGCTCCATTCTTCTTCTCCCACAGAACAAGGAGTGTCTCTGTTAAAAAAAAAAAAAAAACCCAGAAGACCAAAAGAAAAGACTTTCATTCAGAAATCTTATACAGAAATCTTAAGAGTTTCATCTTAAAACAAATAAGTAGCAACCTGTGTGGCTACTAAGATTTTATTGAGCTTTGCCCAGGCCGTTCCAGTGATGTTGTTATAAACTGTTATGCTAGTATAGACTTGCTCAATTTGGGGCCTTTGGGGCCTGCAGCTACCCAAATTTTCCATCAGGTCAACCACTAGTTTGCACCAGTTAGGATTTCTGACAGTTGCAGTTTCAGTATAAGTTCAGTATACATTCCAGAGCAAGTAATTCTTGTCAGGATTTAAGAACATAAACCACATTCTTGATAGAATTTAACAACATAAACCAAAAAACTACATTAACAGAATTTTAAGAACATAAATCACATTCTGTAGCTGCAATCTGTATTTCTCCTAGAATTACACAACACACAATACAGTCATACAAGTAATTCCCAAGAGATCCACAATGAATTTCAAGTGTTCTCCAGTTCTTAACTAGCTTTTGTCATTTTAAAAAGTGCTTTGCTAATATTCCACTTACGGAATGGTGTATCCTTCCATGCAACGGGTCCCAAAACCAGGTTTGCTGAGAAGAGCATTCAAAATCTTTTGAGTAGCGGCATCTTCTGGGGCATCATTGCTGTGGGTACACCAAAAGGAAACCATCAAGGCTTAAAATTAATTCAAAGGCAGAGGAAACAGAAACAGACAAATAGGAACAATTCAGGAAGATGAAGCTATTTATTTTAAACAAGATTAATGTCCCTTCAAATTAATTCCATGGTCCTTCCATGTTTATTTCTATCTCCATTCAAAATTCCAGTAGGATTTCCCAGAAGAATATGACATGATGTATTTATAACCTGGTGTTAAATTGGTCTTGCATTGTTTATCACATCTGATAATCTGAGTTTTAGCCTCCACACCGTAACGTGCTAGGTTACATCAAAGTTTTTTAACTTTGCGTACACAACCCCAGCTCTGAAACCAAGGCCGAGCCACTGCCCAGGGCATGACCATAATCAGGCCCCAGATGTGCCACCAATGCATCTTAGAAGGCCCTTCAGGCTTCTGAGAGGTTCCTCCCCACCCACCCGAAGGGGAAGGGGGAACACCAGGCAACGATGATCAGTCGCCTGATTCCTATGACAGCGAGGTTTAATTTTTTACCTGATAAATGTGTATTGCTGACCATACATCCATGGGTGCAATTCTAGGCTGGGATATTTTCCAAAGGGAGGAACAATCAGACTGAAGACAAGAGCAATGCAGACAAAGATGGCAGGGAGGACAATCTGAAATGAGGCAGATAGGAGGGAAGAGAACGGGCTCACAAAATTCTTCAAGAATAATGAAGAAGCTTTCCACACCATGTTAAAAATTCAGCTCCTATTATTTCCAACATTTAATCAGCAATGTCAAACTAAACTGCGGATTCCTTTGTCATACTGCCATTCAATAGCAAAGGAAGTGAGTCATTCAGGAGAAAAAAGCAAATAATTGCACTATTTTTTGGGTGGGAGGAAAATCCTTCCAAAGAACATGGCCTTCCCCCCACCACATTTCAAATTTCATCCCACATTAAAACGCTTTAAAACTTTGATGCGATATAATTCAGCAGAAGAAAAAAACCCAGAAAAGCATTACTCATCCTTCAAATTAGCATTCTTGTCAATATAGAGTTTAATATATATTGGTACTGGATGGGAAATAAGAATCTGATTTTAACCCCTTATGTGTAAACCACCGGCATTCAAATTTCCCACTGAGAAAACTAAGCCTCCTCTATAAGGAGCTTCTGTGGCGCAGTGGTTCGAGTGCAGTACTGCAAGCTACTTCTGCAGCCAACTGCCTACAATTTGGCAGTTCGAATCCCACTAGGCTCAAGGTTGACTCAGCCTTCCATCCTTCTGAGGTGGGTAAAATGAGGACCCAGATTGTGGGGGCAATAAGCTGACTTTGTAAACCGCTTATAGAGGACTATAAAGTGGTATGTAAGTCTAAGTGCTATTGCTATTGGTGATCAGTAGTAATTGATTTACTAAGCATGAAAGGAACCAGTTTTTGAAATTCCTATAGTGGTAGTCCTTGACTTCTGACCATTCATTTAAAGACCATTCAAAGTTAGGCAGTGAAAAAAGCTCACGCTTACAACTGTTGCAATGTCCCACATGGTCACATGATCGCCATTTGTGCTCTTCCCAGCTGGCTTCTCATAAGTCAAGTCAATGGGGAAGCTAGATTTTTTTTTTAACGACCCCATAATTCATTTAACATCTGCAGCCATTTTGCTTAACAACCGTGGGTTTTTTTTTTTTTAAAAAAAAAAGATCATGAAATTGGGCTTGACTTGGCAATGGAAGTACCAATCCCAATTGTGGTTGTAAATTGAGGACTACCTGTAGAATTGAACCCTTTGGAGGGAACCCAACTCACCTGGGCAAAAATGCCCTTTCTGCTGCGCTTGGCAATAAGCAACCGCTTCCAAAGCAGAGCTACAAACTGTTGTTGGAACAGCTTCCAGCCCTTCACCTGACTGGATCCTTTGCCATCAATTCCACTCAGAAGGTCAGTTTCCCGAGATTCTGCAGGGAAAAGGTTTAGAGTCAATGAAACTTTTATCTATTTCCCTAATCTTCTAAGAAAGAACACCTTGTTTAAGCATCTGCTTGGAGCCTAGAAACCTTTCCTCTCTTATTTAGCGTAGGGGAATTGTATGGCTCACTAGACATAACTGCACTACAACACCCCCAAGAGCTCCAGACACCATGGTCAATATTTAAAAAGAGGCTAGGAGTTGCAGTTCAGGAACATCAGGTAGGGTTGTTAGAGCTGGTACATTTTCCATCTCTGCAGCAGATAAATTTTCCCTCCAAATGACCTGAAGCAACAGAGAAAATTTGGAACTGGAAGCCCTGCTGGAGCTAAAAAAACACCTTTCCGAAGGAAATCTAGTGGCTGAAACCTAGCATAGCCTAGCAATGGCATTTCTTTGATGCTAACTATAAAGTTCAGTGCTAAGGCTCACGGAACTGACCTTTCCACAATCAGCTACCAATTTCCCTCTGTATTGTTATTGGTTTATTTTGACAAAGGTTGATTCACATGCAGACATGCACATCACTTGATTATTCACTACCACTTTGTAGGTTGCATCAAGTAGGCTTCAAAGCAAATATATCCATTGATATTCAAGCTTCAAGAAGGTAAGTGGCTGCCTTGGCCAAGTGCGCCTTGTCAGCAATGGGCACAAGACAATGAAAGGCAGAAGGGGGCAGTAAATGGTGAATGCAGGGCAGGCAGAAGATAGAAACAGGAGGGAGATAGGCAGGGGCAGGGAGATAAAGTCAAGGCAAGCATGGTAAGGCAGAAGAAGCCTGAGGTCCTCGCCTAACGAATGCAATGGGGACTACATGGAACTGCCGTTACTAAGTAGTATGGTTACATCATATTTCACCTCGGCTCTGCTTAGCAACAGAAATTCTGGTCCCAATTACTGGTTAGTAAGGAAGGACTATCAGTAAATTAACTCTGGTGTCAAACTGGGGTGGCCTCTTGTTTCTTGGGTCTCAAGTTACATACACTGGGTTTTATGTGCATGCGTGAAGTTCATCCAAATTCTTCCCAACATGAGCGTGTTGGGAGATGATATTCCCAGGGGTGGGGTTCTACCAGTTTGGACTGGTTCAGGTGAACGGTATGTTAAATTTGCATCTGGTTCGCTGAACCGGTAGTTGAACCAAGCGGCTGGTCCCGCCCATCCTGCCCATCCCCTCCCAGGCGTCTCCATTCGGCCCATTTTCGATAGAGGAAGCGCAGAGTCTGCACAGAGGCTCTGGGAGAGGGAAAAATGGGCCTTCCAGAAATACCAGAAGTCCGGAAATGGGTCTGTTTCCAGCTTCTGGGGGGCTTCCAGAGCCCGGAGGCCGTTTTTGCCCTCCCAGAGGCCCAAGGTAAACCTCCAGACCCTTGGGAAGGTGAAAAATGGCCGTCCGGAAGTTCCGGTAGGCCACGCCCACTATAGCCACGCCCACCTAGCAACTGGGCAGTGAGCCAGTTGTTGGGATTTTTGAATCCCACTCGTGGATATTCCCCTGAATTACAACGACCTATCCATAATTTCAAAGTCCTTATTTGAAATATAATCAACAAATCATGCACAGCAGATGAACCTCAGCTTACAGTTGGTCATCAGGTATACGTACAGCATACTTTTAAATCTCATACATGCGGAGAAACATGGAAACTTTCTACTCTACCTGGATCTATGTCAGAATCATTGGGATCAAAAGCATCATCCTCTGTGAATGGACGAAGGCAGCTTTGTCGGTCTCCAAAGATTCGGTTTCTTCTAGCAGGTAATGTGCCGTCTGAAAAGAAAAGTTTATTTTCTATCAATATTGAAGTCACGCTGCCCTAACTTTGTATTTGTATGTCCCAAAGGTGCTTTTTTCCCCAAGAGCCAGCTGGACTTTCTGGTTTTTCTTTGAAGATGTTTCACTTCTCATTCAAGAAGTTTCTTCGGCTTTGACTGGATGGTGACCATCCAGGCAGAGTTGAAGAAGCTTCTTGGATGAGAAGCAAAATGTCTAGTTGCCTCTTGAAAAAAGCACCTTGGGGACAACTATGACCTGGATGACTGAGAATCTTCATAGACATTACACTTGTCTGTTTTCTTCCCTGTTTTCCTTTTATTTTTAAGAGTTTTGCCCAGCCAGGAATTTCCCAGAAAAGAAATAAAAGTTGCTTCAAGGAAGCGACACTTCTATCCCAGGGCAATGGGATAGAAGCACATGTGGGTGCAGGTTTGGTTCAGAACTAGGCATCCAAAGGCCAATCTCATCAACATTTGCTGAATGATTTCATTTCATGGTTCTTTGATTCTAGGACTTGTACATCTTCTCAACAAACTCACAAATGGTGCCAGCTTTTAGCACACGTCAAAATATTTTCATATGGAAGCTGTAATATTTGAAAGATGCTGACAGATATATCAATCCCATTCACATTATGAATCACCTTATTACTGACCGATCTTTCTGGAAATCCCCATTGCTGGCATAAACCTTTCTTGCTCCATAAGTTTCAAATACAATAGCTAGACATTAAGGGCTACCACATGAAAAGAACATTTAATGTACGCATAACAGTAGAGATTTTAGGGCAGCATGTTATATTAATAATATTATTTATTGTTATAATTATTTTGAAGGAGAAGTAGTTTATTTCTTCCTTTTACAATGTCATGCAGCTGCATTTACATAATTCCAAGATATGTTTTTTAAAAAAAGGAATATAAAAAATATTTTAAAAATCCATCACCTAAATAAAATTAGGCATTATACATGTGAAAAGTTATTATAAATAAACAATATACCTGATTATAATCTATTGTTATTAAGGTAAATCATAAAAACCAGCCAACCAAGTAATACAATTGTGGTTTCTCTTCTGAAATTTCATTAACTTTTTTCTAATGTGGCAATTGAACAAAAAGATTTTACTAATCCACAACTCAGTTGTTATATTATCTAAAGTCTTCCAGTTTTGCACAATTATTGCTGTTTACCTGAAGTCTCTGCATCCACACCCTTATCTTCTGCCACCTTGAGAAAAATCTGAAAGACAAAAAAGATGGCTTTAATCTATGCTGCTTTATGCTAAGTTACCTTGCATGATCTATCTTAGAGGCTCTACAGAATAGCAATAGCAATAGACTTACATACCGCTTCACAGTGCTTTACAGCCCTCTCTAAAGCGGTTTACAGAGTCAGCATATTGCCCCCAAGAATCTGGGTCCTCATTTTACTGGCCTCAGAAGGATGGAAGGCTGAGTCAACCTGGAGCCTGGTGAGATTTGAACTGCCAAACTGCTGGTGGCCGGTGATCAGCAGAAGTAGCCTGCGGTACTGCATTCTAACCACTGCCCCACCATGGCTCTAAGTATATTTCTATATAAGATGTTCCAGTTTGGTGTTGTGGTGAAGGTACTGAACTAGCAACTGGCAGATTATGAGTTCTAATCCCACTTTAAGTATGAAAGCCAGCAGGACAATTATAGGCCAGTCACTCATTCTCAGTCTAATCTAGCTCACAGGGTTGTTGTTTTGGGAGAAATTGGAAGCGGGAGCATTATTTAGCAGCAGTTAAATAATGGCGATTTTGGCAATTTTGGCAATTTTAACACATGTGAAGTTCAATTCCCAGAATTCCTCCACTGAAGTTGAAGTCTGTCCATTTTGAAGTTGTGAAAGCTGGAAGGAAAGATTAGGTTTTTGCCAACCTCACAGATGGCAGTTCTGATTAGGCCTGTATCACCATGCGTGGATGCCCTGATAAGTAGCGTAAGTAAAATCCAGAGGCAGAACTGCTTTTAGCATAGCCCACAGTAACATCCGTGGAGATGAAGTTCCTACCCTCATGTGGAGATATTCCCTGACCGCAGCTCATAGAATTGGAGAATTAAATCCATGAATAGCACACAGTTCTTATGTTTGTATTTATTACTATTACTATTTATTTCTATTACTTTTCCCCCCACGAGAAAAGCCAAAACACACTTTTGCAACACTGCAATTCATTTTATGAGAATGGGCGTTGGTATGTTTTGGAAGCATACCCCTCTACCAAATGCAAGAAGGCTATTATTATTGGACCAGGGGACTTGAGGGGCTCTTCCCAATTACATTGATCCATCCCACTTAGTTAAGCAGGAAATGACATGCTGCTTGCTGCATATCCCATTGGTCAAAGAATGTTGACTGGGGGGATCCAGGAGGAAGGCTTTCTCTGCTTTTGCCCTTTGGGACATCTGACCTTCAGAGTTGAGGCAAACCTCCACTCTGTTGATCCTCTGGAAGAGTGCCAAGACCTGGCTTTGCTAATTACCATGGGGTGTGTTGCCACGCTGGGGATGGCTGGTGACTTGAGGGTATTGTCTCTGCCTTATTTAATTTTTTTTTTATCTTTCTGAATTTTTTAATTCTGTTTTTCACTGTTAACTGGTAAATTTTAACTTTCTTCTTAACTTGGTGTTTTTTTTTATCTGAGCTCTTCCTCATATTGATGTATTTATGTTGTCCTAAACCAGGGGTGTCAAACTTGAGGCCTGTGAGCTGGATCTGGTCCACAGGTTGCTTAAATCTGGCCCCTGGGACCAGCCTGGAAATAGCAAAGGACTGGACCGTAGTGCCTCTGGCAGCCAAAACGGGGCATCTGAGGGCTGCGTGCAGCCCTCCACACTCCATTTTCAGCCTGGAGGTCTCCTGCTGCACCCTGGCAGGCAAAATGGGGCATGGGGGAGCCACGTGCAGCCCCCCATGTCCCATTTTGGCTGGCAGGGTGCTGCAGGAGGCATCTGTTCTGTCTTTAGCCCCCATCCTGGCTGGTCCGCAGAGAAGAACTACAATGCTGATCCAGCCCTTAAAGAAATCTAGTTTGAAACCCTTGTTCTAAACCATCCAGAGTCCCTTAGGTGAGGTTGACAGTGTAGGGATTTAATAATAAAAATAAGTAATAAATAAATAAATATATCTATCTCAGCCACACCTCACCGGGAGCAAACCAAGCTAGGGACGATTTCAGAATAGCTGCTATCACATACCTCTTCCAAGGTAGTCTCAGAAATGCCATAGCTGGAAATTCCCAGGTCAGAGAGGCGGTCATCAATCTCATGAAACAGCTCTACAAAAGCTCCTTCTCTGGCAGCTTCATAGGGCAAAACATAACTTAACTCGTGGCCAATGTCTTCCACCAGCTTTGCTTCTGAGACGTGCTTCATAATCAGATTAGAAATTGCAGATACATCTAGAAGAACGCAATGAGTCATCAAATTTGCTGCTGTTGCGTTATGCTGTACCAACTGAGTATTATCTTCGTATCAGATATTGCTAATCATTAAAATGCTTATCTTGGGGAGTTGAACCAATATAAGACAACAACAACTTATTCATTGCACAATAATAGGGAGAAGGAGGGAGGAGATTTTTGAAGTATTTCTAGCAGGACTATCAGATTCTGTAACAGCCTAGTTCCCTATGTCATCCGTCTGGTAAACTCATAAGATTCGTTTTTCTTGCCATGCACATCCTAACTAGACTTGTTGTTTCTCCATGTCATCTAATATATGTGGGTATATGCATAATTTCGAATTTATTTATTTAGTCATGTTTACGTAGTGTACATTGGAGGTGGAGACCCTTTGAGAGCTGTATGCAACAAAATTTCATTTTAATGTATGCCAATTAGTGTACATTCAAAGTGACAAGAAAGTTATTATTCTATTCTATTCTATTCTATTCTATTCTATTCTATTCTATTCTATTCTATTCTATTCTATTCTTCTCTACTCTACTTTACTCTATTCTGTTCTACTCGATTCTTACCCAATTCTTGGATGCCCCAGAGATTGTTACTTCACTCTCTATAATTGAATGGGTTGGATACGATAATGGAACATACAGTTTAAGGATGAATGACGGACAAAATTTCATTTTAATGTATGCCAATTAGTGTATATTCAAAATGACAATAAAATTATTCTAAATCTAATAATTGAATTCACAATAGAAAATTAGACACACTTTGATTTCCATGAATGGAAGGGCTTCATCTGTCCATGGAAATATTATCAAGAAACAGAGAAAGTTCACTTGGGCCACAAGGGTAGCGGGTGCTACCTATGTTCTTCCCAGATCTATTCTAAGGGGAAAGGCCCTCTTTAAAAGAGCAGATGTTACAGGATGTAGGAAGAGAGAAGAATCTTGCCACCACATTAACCAGCAACAAAAGCCCATCAAGGAGAGGCAACTGCCAGAAGCCAAGCCTACATTTTTAACTTGCCTTGCTTAGATTAATAGTTTGTCAATGCTGCAGACTTTGGATTTTTTTTTCAATGCCAAGAAAATTAATATCAACATTCTATCACACTGGGGATTAAGAACTCCCCATCTAGCCAAACAAAGTGCAGACGTTCAGTATGCAAGAAACAACCTTACCTATTGTCGGGGTGTCACTTTCATGATCACTCCCAAGGCCCGCATCAGAACTACTCTGCGAAACGCTGTCATCCTAGTTAAAGAAGAAAAAGTAATGGAAAAATCTTTTAGCCCAAGAAGATCAAGAGGAAATATATTTTAAGAACTCTGCAACTCTAACACAAGAGCAACCAAGGCACGCACTGAAATCAAACCAATCAGAAATCAGAATATTGCTATGTCTTTAGACTGTCCCATTGTGCTCCTGAATATTTTGTATGATGACACACCCCAAGAAAGAAGTTATTATACTTCAGAAGCCCCATCTATTTAGATTTTTTTAGCCCATACTGGCAACAGCTCCTACCTTTTTCAGGTAAGATATTGTGCTGCTGCTGTTTCTACAGGAGCTGAGTGAGGAATCCATATCCTTCTTGACTAAGGTCAGGTAGTATCCTGTGCCCAGCTGGTTCTTCAGGAATAAAGAAGAGCCAACGCAACAAAGTTTGCCATTAGATATGATGGCAATTCGGTCTCCAAGGATGTCTGCCTCATCCATGTGGTGGGTGGAGAGAATGATAGTGCGACCTGCAATTCAAAAGAAACATACAACTATTAGGGAAGCATATGATTTCTGTTTTCCTTACATGAGCAAAGAACAGCTCGGGAACAGTAAATGAACACCAGGAAAATAGGAACAAATTAACTTTCCCACACAATCGTGGTGGTCCCATGCTTATCCAAAGAGCCTTGCAGATGTTTTCACAAAAGCCATAGCAAGAAGATATAGAAGATCAAGACCTGCCATTCGAGCTGGCTGAAATCTGATGTCAATGTTATTATTGCCCATTGATTAAAGCATAGGAATGTTGTCAGTAGCATCAAGTTCTTTCTCCAATGCACAACTTTACAAATAACTGAAGGTTCAACTGGAGGACCACAGCCTATTCAAACACTACCTCATGAGAAACATCCATAGCTCAGTGGAAGAGAACACCTGTAGCACTGCAGAAAGTCCCACTTTCAAATCTTAGCTGCTCTGGTTTAAAAGATTGCAGATTGTTGGGCTAGGAGACATCTTACCTTGAAACATCAGAAAAGTAATAGTGATTGATTTTTCCGAGCAAAATGTTAGCAAGACTAAAAAGGTTTCATCTAGAAGATCTTGGAGAGCCATCTTTGACTTAGGTCTGCCCAATCTTCTGAGCCTTGGTGGTGCAGTGCAATACTGCAGGCTATTTCTGCTGACTGTCAGCTGCCTGCAATTTGGCAGTTCAAATCTCACCAGGCTCAAGGTTGACTCAGCCTTCCATCTTTCCAAGGAGGGTAAAATGAGGACCCACTTTGCTGGGGGCAATAGGCTGACTCTGTAAACTGCTTAGAGAGAGCTGTAAAGCACTGTGAAGCAGTATATTAAATCTAAGTGCTGTTGCTATTGCTATTCTGCACAGAAATCTTTGGCAAACATTCCTTGAGAGTTCATCTACAGCAGTGGTAGTCAACCTGGTCCCTACCGCCCACCAGTGGGTGTTCCAGCTTTCATGGTGGGCGGTAGGGGTTTTGTCCCCTACTTTACAAATCATCATTACTGTGGAACCGGTGAGCAGTTAGAGAAAACTTTACTACTAACAGAGATACAAAAGTGGGTGGTAGGTATAAAAAGGTTGACTAGCCCTGAACTACAGTTACATTAAGTGGAATATTGAATAAAATTAGTGATCTTCTTAATGCATATAATTAGGTGTTTCATTCTTGCACACAAAGAAGAGAAATAAAATTACACAACATAGATTTAAATTGTATAGAATCAGATCACTGTCTGAGCAAGCTTAATACTGTATATATTAGCCACCAATTGCTTTCTGTGGTTTCAGAGTGGACTCTTTCCTAGCTTAAACTGGAAGTAACAGAAATTGGAGCCTCCAGCAGACTCTGCCACTAAACCTCTGCTCTTTTCTATCTAAAAAATTTGCTTCTGACAAATGACCATAAGCATCCAAAATTTCACTGATCCGCAAGACTAAAGAATACCTTGTCGATATTTCAAGAGCAACTCCCAGATTCCTCTTCGGGAGTATGGATCCACTCCAGCTGTTGGCTCATCAAGAATGACAACTTTAGAACCACCTACAAAGGCCAGGGCTATTGAAAGTTTTCTCTGCATGCCACCTAGGAGACAAATTTGGACAGATTTAGGCTCTCTGGGGATACTTTAATCTTTTAATGTTTTTATATTCTCATAACGATTCTTTTATATGTGTGTGATTTCATCTGGTTGTTGTACGCCATCATGAGATGGATGGCCATGTAAAATTGATAAATAAATATGAAGAACTAACCATTGTGCGAATATATCCCAATAGGGAATACTGTGAATATATCCCAATAGGGAAGCAAGTGGGCAGGCATGTTATGACTGAAATAGTCTTTCCCAATTGAATATCCTTCAGATGAGCTACATCACCAGTAATTATTATGTAATTTGAGGAAGGACACATCCACATCTTTAGGAGACTAATTTAAGAAAAATACTTCCAGACTAGACACCATTGGATTTTTCTTGCCATTCTATAGCAATGATTTCTCAAATATGGATGGGTCATTTTGAAATGAGAGCTTGGTTTTCTTTTTCTTTAATTCACTAAATTCCTTAAGGAAGATCCTGTAAATTCACAGGATGTAGAGGAGAAGAGCAATTTTCTGAATTTTTCTGACCATCCAGAAGGAATCTTCATGTTTTCTGCTCAACTGACACCACCCTCCATGCTTTTTTCTTCCCATTTTCTTCTCCATCTACCACCCACAATTAAACAGAATGTGGTATACAAAGATGTACAACATCTCTTAAGAGTTTGAAAGTCTCCTTGTAGCTTACAAAAGAAGAACAATGATTTATCAGCCCAGAGAACTCTCAACATCTTATATTCTACAGGGATGTAGATAAGCAACACTAAATAACTGAATAATAGCAATTTACCAGAGAGTTGGCTTGTCTTAGATTTGAGTTTGTGAGGCAAGCCAACATCCGTAGCCATTTGTTCCATTTCCTTTCTCACCAACTTTTTCGGCAGCCCCTTCAGGCGTGCGTAAAACCAAATGTGTTCTCCCACTGTCAGCCTGGGCAAAAGGGAGGAACGGGTGAGAAAAAAGGCATTATATACAGTATGCGTTGTTTAGTTTTGATCATCTATTTTGAAAATTGAGGCTATGCCTACCAAAGGCCATTTTCCCAATTATACTTTTGACACCCAGCCATAGTTGACATGATATAAAATCTGATGTCTAGGTGTTTTAAAACAGCCTATAAATGGGGGAAATTAAAAGGCCATCTATACACAGATCAAAGAAGGTTTCTTGCAGCTTATCAGGCCATTTATTATCTATCCCAATATTTCCTAATCAATCCTCTCGCAGACAGGTGCTTTTCTTCCTTGACTGCAGCTTCTAGAAGACCAATCAACTTGGGTACAATAAGAATATCCCAATGGCGATAATGGAGCCTTAGGAGGCCATGGTTGTTTTGTTTATTCATTAGATTTCAAGAGAGAAGGGAGGGAGGGAGGGAGAGACAGAGAGAGACTCTCTGAATGGCCCAGAGTCAGCCAGTTGGCTTTCATGTCCAAGGAAGAATGAGAATAATCTCCTCCCATCCCCTGTTCTCTTCTCTCTTATACAAAGTTTTAAGCACAATCCAAATATGTATAGGAAGCACTACTGAAAGGCTACAGGGCAAAAAGCCATTTTAAGAAAACTATATCACTTGAGGTGAACGCTCACAACTGGAGGAGTCAGAGCTTCTGAAGAAAGTTGCTAACAATCTCATTTAGTTACACAGTCAGAAAATGAAAACAAAAAAGCTCTATCTTGTAAATATAAATGAGTTCTTGCACAAAACTCTTTTTGCCAAGGGGAAAAAATCATTATTCCTCCCCTTCACTTACCATGCTTCAGTGGGCAGTAAATCTATTTACAGCAGATAGGGCTCTCTCTCTCTCTCTCTCTCTCTCTCTCTCTCTCTCTCACACACACACACACACACACACACACACACAAGCCAAATTAAGGCTGATCAGTGCTTTCATCCTACCTGCTAATATTCCTTACAAGCAAATACATCTAATCATCTATGGATGGTGATATCAGATAATTGTGTAATATACAGCATGAATCATAGTTGGAGAATTGTTCCTCTCAAAATGAATTAGGGGTTGAAGCCACTGCTTAGCCTAGCCCTTTATCTTCTTGGTTTCCTCCAAAGGTTCCAAGCACTGGTATTTACGGAAAATAATTAATATACTACAGATGAAAACCACCCATGATTCATTGCCTGGACCCAGTTCCAGGAACAGTCAATAAAAATAATCTAAACATGCATCAGAAAGCCTTTATTTGCTTTATTTATTGTTTCACAACACAGTACACAACTGGTCTCTTTGAAAAAACAAATGTGATTCTGGTATGTTTTCTATTTAGTGCTGTTCCTACATAAATATTCCATTATGTTTTTTCTCAAGCAGCTCGAGAATTTGAGAACATTTTTGAATCAAAATAATACATCCTACAGAACATGAATTTGGTGGACTAGCTAACATTAACACAGATGCTATTCACAGAGCAGTAGCACGTAGACTTATATACAACCCCATAGTGCTTCACAGCACTCTTGGAGTGGTTTACAGTGTCAGCATATTGCCCCCAACAATCTGGGTCCTCATTTTACTGACCTTATAAGGATGGAAGACTGAGTCAACCTCGAGCCCATCAGGATCGAATTGTAGACTGTGAGCAGAGTTAGCCTGCAATATGGCGTTCCAACCCCTGTGCCACCAGACATATTGGCAAATGTATACTCTCTCCCCACCACCATCTCCTATCATAACCCTATGCATTTTCCTAATGAGGAAATAAATGAGTAGATATACAAGGGAACTGTGATTGTAATGTGACTCACTCATCAAACAAGACATTGTGTTGAGGACAAACACCCAGATTCTTCCGGATAGTGTTGAGTTCAGAACGGATATCTTTACCCAGGATGAAGGCTGTGCCTGAGGTTGGGGGGAATAAGCCAGTCAAAATGGACCTAAACATAATAGAGAAGGAGTTAGTTTTCAACATGATAGAGTCAACTATGTATCAAGATGTCATTTCTTCTTCTTTAACAAATTTCCCTCTTACATTGTGGTAGTTTTTCCTGCTCCATTGTGCCCTAAGAAGGAGGTAATTTGCCCTTCATAGAAATTCAGTGTAAGTCCATCTACAGCCAGCTTCTTGCCATCATGGTAAACTTTCACTAAGTTCTTAATGGAGACTCCAAGGGGAAGATGGCTTGGCTCTTCTTCCATACAAACTATAAAAAGAGAAAGGAAATCCAATTAAGCAGGAAATCAGATTTTTATTGGTATTGTGTGCAGTCTTTTTGAACAGTAATGTAGGTAGCGAAAATAATGGAGATCATAGGGCACATTGGGATATGATGTAGATGTGGTCACTTTATGAATCCCAGAGAATATGACTGTTTGCAATCTAACTGATCCTAAACAGAACTATGAAATGTCAGAAGATTTCTATTAAAAAAATCTGGGAAGAATTATCTGACCTAGGTTTAATGCTGCTGTTTCTGAACAGGCCTTGGTTAGGTTTGTTTTGGCACCAACGCTGCAGCTTAAGATCCAATCATGTTTTTGCAAGATTAGTTCATGTTCCATCTGATCCAATCTTTCTGAATTGCAAGAAATCCCAACATTACTCCTTAAGTACCCCACTTCCTGAGAAAAATCCTCCATGTCTCATATCATGACCGCATCACTAATGAAAAGGTACTGCAAAGATTAGTTTTAGAACACCTATCGAGAACTGTGAATAAACATCGAATGTTGGCCATATCTTATGTATGCCTAAGGACCAGCATCCAAAAATTGCGCTATGTTGGATACCTCCTGGAGGACAGAAGAAACAAGATGAGCCTCAAAAAAACCTGGCGCCAAACATTAAAGGTAGATCTTAAGATCATTCATGTCCCTTGGAACGATGCCAAAGATGATGTGAGTGATCAAAACTGCTAGAAAACACTTGCTGCCCAATGTGCTCTGTATGGGATCTAATGATGATGATGACCCCGCCTCCTTTCAGCAAGCATCTAAGATTGCAAATGAGTCACTTACTTTCTGATGATCCTGCAGCATGAGAAGGGAGCCACTGTCCCCCAGATTCCTCACCAAACCAATAGGATTTCATAAAGGGGAAGTACCAAGGTCTGGGAATGCCATATTGACCTAAACAGAATGCATTTTTTCCCATGAAATAAAAGAATCGATCACAGCATTTGAGATATGAAAAGATGCTTTCCAAATGGCTGGAGGAGGCTTGTTTTAACCACATTCTAGAACTAGAACACAGGTTCTAGCCACATCAATCTATTTGATTTGGGAAGCGCCACATATATGACTTAACACTAAGTACTAAAACTGATTGAAACAAATTCTAGGTTCTTTCCATTTGTAAGTCACACATACAAATGCATTCTTTTAACCGGCACACGCATGGGTTTTGATTGCCTCCTAGAATTTCTACTTGTAGCCCTGTAGTTCAATTTTCTTTAACTTTATTTCTATTTATTAAGTGCAGACTGGATGATGTAAGTGGGATTCTTTGTATTTCTACGGTAAGATCAATTCAGAAAGATTCTGAATGCTTGTAGTTAATTTTTCTAGAAATATATCCAGCAGGCAACACTGAAAGCAGTGTATAACATTGGTATGCAAGTATCCTCCAAAAATGATTTGCTTCACTGAGCTGAACTGTTAAAATATCTTCTCATATGAGAAATCTGCTTGCAAGTTTAGCACCTCTGGTTTTGCACATACAACTCTGAGTAACTTAATCACACAATTAGGGGGTTATGTATAGGAAAACAGACTTTCCATATGTAGGGATTGTTCCTGTCTGGTTTTCTCCACAGTACTTCAGACCTTTGGAAGCGTTTATGCAACTGAAGCAATTAGTCTGGATTTTTGTTGCTTCTCTAGAGGAAATGCTATGAAGTCACTATTGCCGAAAGGGCACTTCTCATTATGAGAATTCTCTTCTGATCAGTGTTCCTTAGATCAACCCTCCCATCCATACTTCCTGAAAGATTTTTCTGCTTTCTCCCCTGCAGAGGAGCAGCTATCCTCCCATCCTCCACAGGGCAGTGGCTTTCACTGGGGCAATGGTTTTATTGAGGGAAGAAGATAGGGCTATAGAAACTATCAGGGGAGGAGGAGGAGAAGAAGAAGGAGAAGAAAAGAGAAGGAGGAGGAAAAGGATCATGAGAAGAAGGATTACCTACCTGGAAAAACAGATTCAATGTACCAAGTCATAAGGCCATACAACAAGCTATCCAGCACCATCATGAACACAGAAAGGGTCAAGCTGAAGCTGTCTTTTTCCACAGGCATTTCAAAGAAACTGTCCCACTGCAATCCAATCCCCTGTTCTTCAAACAGGGAAACATACTCGCAGCCATATCCAAAGGCAACAGAAGAAAGTAGGCTCTGGTGAAGAAGGACCA
This sequence comes from Hydrophis major, assembly GCA_033807585.1. Classification (NCBI taxonomy): domain Eukaryota; kingdom Metazoa; phylum Chordata; class Lepidosauria; order Squamata; family Elapidae; genus Hydrophis; species Hydrophis major. Next base: position 261,270,706 of record CM066329.1, read on the forward strand.
CCAATTAATACTCCCATTACATTTACTATTTACATTTTTTAATGTGAGGAAAGCCAACGGGTCAGATTAGACCAGCCGCTGTTATATACACTAAGTAAAAGGGACCCAAAGTTAAAAATGATGCAGACTGGTACTTCAACCACTGCCCATGGTTGATTTAAAGTATATATGCCCAGTGGTGATAATCATTCAACAGAAACACAACTCTTTGTATCTTTGCCCCAATCATGTCTCCTTGCTCCTGAAGATGTTGGGAAGGTTTCATAGAAAAATGTTTTCCGTGCAAAGGGAAGTAAATATTACAACTACCATTTCCAGTCAGAGATCAGCAAAATAGATTAAAGTACATTGGGAAGCCATGTAATTTGATGGTTCTGAAAGCTTTGCAAAGAGCTGAAATGTAACTTGGATTTTGTTACACATTAGTCATGGATTAAAGGAACCAGTGTAAAAAAAATACTCAGAAAAATCTCTTCAATTATGTCCCTCCCGACTTTCCAGAAGCACATGGTTAAAATTTTCCATCTGAGTTGCAGAAATGGGAATCATTGTACTAAGCATCTTAAAAATATCAGACTCTGGAAAATCTCTTTTAACCCACAACAAAAAGATCTGCCTGCTTACTGTCAATACTCACTGTAAATACTCTGACAGGGAAATTGATATAGTTCTGCCAGGCTTCACATAAGACGTAAGGCAAATAAAGAATAAAATAGATAATTCCTCCACAGGCAGCTGCTATGTTGGCCCTGGAGAAGAAGGTGCTGATGAGGAAGCACTGTGAGATGGTTACTACACCAAAGAGAGACAGGAAGACGAATATCATGCTGGGGTCACTGTAGGGGAACAAGTTTCCTTTCTGGATAAAAAAGAAGAGAAAGAGGAAATAAGTTTGTGTTGCACCAAACGTTTAAAAAAAATACAACTACTACAAATGACTTCAGAGTTTTGTCGAGGATATTTTCAACATCCAAGTTCAGTTTTTCCTCCTAGGTAAGAGGTGAAGAAGAGTAGTAACCTTACACCAATGCATATTCTTCTACAGACATGCTAGATGTTTACACCAATCTGTTACTGGCTATCTTTTTTATCGTCATTTTTCAAGAATTCAAAGAAATATTTTTGTGGCATCCAACTTTGTGAAGCATGCTTGAGCAAAGGCTGGGATCACACACTACACTGGGCCATAATATGATCTGGTTGCTTCTGACTTGCCATGATGTGTGAAATATGTGGATTCAGCTAAAGTTTTTGCCAAGGCCAATCCTTACTATCAATGACTGGAAAATTCTGGGAGCTGAAGTCCATGCTTCTTCAGTTCCCAAGGTTGAGAGACACTGATATTGAGGAAATAGATACATATTCTACATCAGACTTTCAGGCCAGCACTTTCTAGATAGCTCGGCCTATTCCCACAATCTTTAACCATAATTGTCCTGTGCCAACTGAGAATTAGATTAGCTGGCTGTCTGCTGTATTCTGAGGTGCAACTTTGGGGAAGAGTTCTTAATATATTTTTAACTGCAACATTAATCGATCAAGAAAGGAGAGGGGGAAAAGAGAAGCCAGTCTCACCTTTAGTATGCATGTCAGCAGCCCTGCACTCATGAGAATAGGGATTAAGCTACTAATGAACCAGCTAAGCCAGAGGACGCCATTTTTGAGGCCCATGATCTTCATTGTCTCTTTCAGCCGAGCTTCCTTCTCATACACAATCCCCTTGATGATCACCGCTACTGAGTAGATCCACGCCAAAGTCATGAAAAGAGGCATTGACCGGCTCAGGATGCGCAAGAATCTAGAAAGGGAGCAGCAGGCAAACAAAGGTTTGGGAGGATATTTTCAGAGGCAGCTGCTATAGTTTCTAAAGACTCTTGGACCCAGGGAATTAAAAACTATGTTAGGAAGCACCCTTGTCACCATCTTGAAGATACCCCCTTCCTTTGAGATCGGTAAAGGAGGCTTCTTACAGCTTCTTACTCTCAGAGGACTGTACTAGGGACTTTTTAAAGCAAAAATCCTAATTATATCCTCCAGCTAAGATAAGGTATAATTTTAAATTTGTCACAATATGGCTGGTTGTCTATTAAGGGGGAGCCAGAAACATCAACAGGACATTCATTTAATAAGTCTTACATGTCATCCACATAACATGGATAAGGTATCTGCTGAACATAGACACCAGTTTTCTTCTCGGAGCCTGTCAAAGTCCGGATGATGGCTTGCTCTATTACATCCTGCAAGTAGGTGAAACCTCCCCAAATGTAGCGCATGTCGTCAAAAGGATCAGCTCGGGGACCCGAGTCCCAAAATCTGCAAAAACAGGTAAGAACAATTTACTGATTATAAATTAAAGTTCTCAAGTCTAAGACTGTAGTCAGAATCTTAACAAAGGATGCTCACTTGTCCTTAATTTTGTTGGTCCTTTCCACGCTGTCGATATCCATCCGTATCTTATATTTGACATGATGGGGCAAATCCACACTCTTTGGATCAATTTCAGGGAAAATTATGCCAGCCCAGAATCGTCTCTGGTCCAGCAGTTTCATGGATTTGCTAACAAGCCACCCTTCATCAGGCACAGCTTCCAACTTATTCAAATTGACGCACTAAAATGGCAACAAAGGGTTGAGTTAGAAGCTTTTGTTTGGGGGGAAGGAGGGAATGGAAAACTAAAATGTCATTTTTTGCCTAAGAAGTTATTTTTCAAACTTTGATTCAGGATGAATCTTTGTTTATTTTGCTGTATATCAGGGGTCTCCAACCTTGGCCCCTGGAAGCCTGGCGGACTTCAACTCCCAGAATTCCACAGCCAGCTTTGCTGGCTGTGGAACTCTGGGAGTTGAAGTCCGCCAGGCTTCCAGCAGCCAAAGTTGGAGACCCCTGCTGTATATCATAGTTTGTGGTGCTTAAAGAGCCTTCATTAAGAGCATGTCTCTAGAACCGAGCCTGTTCTTATCTCACTATCAAAAGTCCTATTTGACTTCTCACAACTTAATTTGAAGAATAGGAAACTTTCCAGACATTTCAGACTGCAGTTTCTAAACTATTAAGACAAAATGATCAATGGTTAGAGATAATCAAAGCTGGAATCAAAAACTTATAAGCAACCAGGTTGTCTAACCTATTGTCAACAATTGTGACAATAGGTTAGTGCCTTTCATATACATCACATTTCCTACACAAAACAAAACAAAGAATTTCAGGGATCTGGTTCGGGTCCCTTGAACAATTGATGTGACAGATCACTGATGGGTCACTATTTTCCCTTTAGGAGCATTAATCTCTCTGTGAGGGGCAGATAAGTAACAATGAAAGAGAATGTTAATAGCTCAGGGTTGAAATAAGGGATCCTTGGTGCTCTCTGAGCTTGGTTGTTTCTACGCAGACATTTCATTACCCAAACTATCAGTACTAGCATTACCTAGTTTGATTGTAATTGTTTATAAAAAAAAAAAACACAACCAAGCTCAGAGAAGACCAAGGACCCCTCACGGATAAATAAAGATCACAGATAACTTCCAGGCTAATGGGGGGGGGGGGGGAAACAACAACCTCAAAACAAAAATAACTCCAAAACTCAACTGCCACCATAATCCCTAATTCAAAAATTCGTTCTACATATCTTTGGAAACAGGTTCCCTTCCTTTCTTCTTCTACAAATCACTTTTTACTTTGGAATCAATCATCCTAACAACACACAAAAAATAAAATAAATAATCCCTCATCAAGCATAGGAGACTCACTTCCATAAAATGGGAAATAGTCATAATGGTTTGATCGGTTTCATTGAACGCATCCCTCCAGGTGTAAATAGAGCTATTCACCGGACCAACATCCTCAGGGTGTTTTGCCAGGAATTGGGCAATCTCCTCCCTGGTCCATCTTGAACCAACCATGTGTTGGTTCCAAAGCTGCTCGCTCTTCAGTAAAACCTACAGTAACCAAAAGAGCAAAAGGCTTTAGTTAAACTCGCCCTGAAAAAAGAGGAAAGGGAGGGGGGGGGAGAGCTATTGTCATTCATTCATTCATTCATTCATTCATTCATTCATTCATTCATTCCACTTGAAAGTGCAGCTTGTTGTTAAAGAATAGGGAATCCAAACTTCTGTAAGCTATGATATAGCAGTTTGCTATATAAGAAGAAAACAAGGAAATTGCTATTTCTATCAATGTTTATCAATAACTTGGAACAGATGTTCACAGCAACCTTCCCCAAGGTACTAAAAGCTTTCGGGCAATGTGATTCCAGGGAACGGAGGCAGGGAATGATGGGGATATTGCACTCCAATAAGTTTGCCAGATAGAGAAGGCTGTTGGCATGCAGAAGCCCAATAGAAATGTTCATTTCTTTTTATGGCTGGGAACATATTAAAACTGCTTGTAATTTAATTCTCTTCTGGTCGTTTCCCAAGAACATGCAGAAGCCCAATAGAAATGTTCATTTCTTTTTATGGCTGGGAACATATTAAAACTGCTTGTAATTTAATTCTCTTCTGGTCTTTTCCCAAGAACTTAGATTATTGGAAAACTTGGAACTTGGAATATTGGTTAGGTGAGTTGCCAATTTTGTTTCCTTTCCATCGCTCCTCAACCTGCCATGTTGACTGCCTCATGGATCTTAGTAAGTAAAACATTTATGCAGGAGTTCTGGAGCGAGGCCTTATTTACAAATCACAGGATACTTGTACACTTATGGGATGAGATAAAAATCAGTGTCTTTTATCACACCCTCATCCGTGAAGGTTCAGGGTGTGCTTTCAATGCTGGTTCCACCAGGTGGCAACCTCGTATAAGATCTCCAGAAAACCAAATCGCATGGAACATAGTAAACAAGCATTTCTCAAGCCAGAAGGACAGGATGGAAAGGGAGAAATTGTTTCCATTTGTATGACCAAAATGGGCCAATGATATTTTTTTTTCCCTCTCTCTAAAAGCTCAGGATTGCACACTGACCATTTCAATACTTGTGTATGGAGTAAAACTGCTAAGAATATTCATGGAGCAGATCTTCCATCTTTACCTAAAAACAAGTCCTGTACCAGGGTACAAAATTACAACTCAATTTTTCCAGGACTGGTTTCAAGTGCCAAAGATAATTTCTGCCAGCAAAAAAAGCCACCACTGTCGAATTGTGATTCCATGCAGGCAGGATAAAGTCTAAGATGGCTTGGTATCAAACGTGCTACCCTCATGGGGATGCAGCCTCCCTTCTGCACCCCAAACTGCAATCTCTTTTGCATGGCCACCGTACCTACTATCTCCCTCTTAGACTATCCATATAGTCGTCAATTTACAACCATAATGGAGCCCAGAATTGCAGTCATAAATCATGCAGATTGTTAAATGTGTCAGCAAGTGACTGCACCCGATTTTACAACCTTTTTGTGGCAATTGTTAAGCAAACGCAGTGGTTGTTATGTGAATTTGACTGCAACAGGCTTCTTGCCAGAAACATATAAATAACCCAAAAATGTCACAAACTGCATGACTGTGGGATGCTGCAGATGGTTGTAAATGCAGGCTGGTTGCCGAACATCCAAATGTGATCACATGACTGCGGGGGGGGGGTGTTGTCCATCAGAACTTCAAATCCAGGTCACAAGTAGCCTTGGGGATGGGGGGGGTGTCTGTTGTTACTTTAACTGGTTACTAAGCAACCAGTTGTAAGTTGAGGACTACCTGTATTTTTGCACATTTTTGGTTTTGGGCAAATCCAGCTTCACTTTCTGTTTCTTTTTCCTTTTCCTGCTTTTATTTTAGGGTTCACATAGTTAATTTGACTCGAATGTTGAATTAGAAGGCAAATTGATTACATGGCCTTTGCAGAAGACTCCTGACGTGAACAAAAAAAGCCTATGAACAGTTGGGATCTTTTTATTTTTCCCTTCTGGATTCCTCAACTTTACCCTTTCTTCCTTTGTGAAATTATCCTTTTTCACAGACAGAAAGCTAATGGTGTTTAGCAGGGATTGCAGGTGAAAAGCAAGTGTATTGGGAAGGTCACAGGACTGCATATAGTTAATTATCCTATTACATTTTTTAAGGTAAGGAGCACAAAAAGAAACCTAACAGTGAGAGCAACTGCTAGAAAAGAATAGCTGCCAATAAATAAAGAGAAAGCAATGTAATTCTCCCACTGGTTACACTTACTCCAGCTGTGAAAACACCGCCCAAAGCTGGTCACATTGATCTGGTTCACCTAAAGATACTGAAAAGCAGTACAGATTTTACATACTTTGCCTGGTTAATTTCTAATTGTGGGAACAATTAGATCCAGAACATGATGTGACAACCAAAGACTGACGATTATGTCCCAGTCTTGAAACTAGAAACTAAAATCAAGGTCACATAATGCAAGAATTATGAGGCTGTTAGGGGAAGCAGGCAGCAATCAGAACCAAGAACCTAAGTTTTCAACTGAATAAAACCTGTACAGATTTTGCACTGAAGATAAGAAGAATAGAGAACAACAATAAGAAAGTGAACAATAAACAAAGAAAAGTATTCCAAGTAGGGTTTTTTTTATAACTAAAAGCCAGCATGGGCTTGTTAAAAACACATCATGCCAAATCAATCTTATTTCATTCTTTGACAAAATTAGTAGACTAGCGAAATGCTGTGGACATTAATAAACGTCAGGAAGGCATTCGACAAAGTAGGCCACAACCAGGTCTTGATAAGCTAGAAAAATGTGGGATAAACAGCATCACTACCAGATAAATTTGTAACTGGCTGACAAATGGTACTCAATGAGCCATTCTTAAGGGTACTACACAGTGGTGGGATTCAAATTGTTTTACCACCGGTTCAGTGAGTGTGGCTTGGTGGGCGTGTGTTGCCTAGCGCTGGCATGCAGCTTTCCCCACATCAGCTGAGGCCTGCAGCGTCAATCAGCTGAGAGGATAAAGAAGAGAAAAGCGCAAGGGTGGGTAGGAGGGCTGATCCTGCATTTTTCTCTTCTGTTTCCTCTCAACTGATTGTCTGAGGATTTTTTTTCCTCCTCTCGGGTGATCCTCGGCTTTTTTTACCACTGGTTCGGCCAAACCAGTCCGAATTGGTAGCATATCACCACTAGTACTACATCTACATGGAGGGAAGTAAGCAGTGGGCTAACACAAATTTCCATCCTAGACTCAATATCTTCATATATGACTTAGATGAGGGAATAGAAGGGGAACTCATCAAATTTGCAAATGACACTAAACTGACAAGAATAGCCAACACTCCTGAAGACAAGCTCAGGACCCAAAAAGATATTGAGAGACTTAAATAATGGCCCTATCTAAAAATACACTGGTATTTCAGGACTTGTTCATTTTGTGACCCAGGGTCACAATATACCATTTACAAGTACAGCCTCTTCCTACTGTCAAAACCTTCCCATCAGCTAGATGGCACCCATTCAAATATTTATCTGTTTTTGTGATTTAAGAGTGTTTTTCTTTTCTATGTTATCAGATTTCAGATTTCTGTGACTAGGTGGTTTTTTTCTCTGTTCTAGGTTTTGTTCTGGGTCTTATTTGATTTCTTGTATAATACAGTGGTGTTTTATGGCTCCCCTGTTTTCATTTGTTAAATGATTCATGTGCTTAATGAGTGTGCATCCTTTAAAAAAAAACCAGGAGTCTTGGATTAAAGCATTTTGTTTTACTACAGGCTCCACAGCTGACTCCTTGGAGACACGACTTCATCTCCCTCCCCCAGTTAAATGTGTGAGTTGCCACAACATATGCTGATGCCCATTTATCTCTGTTGTCAAGCTGAGCAGAGGTAGGGAGCAGAAGGAAGATATAAACAACAGACGATAGACAGTGGGAAGAAAAGCTGGCCTGCATCTTGTCCAAACCATACCTTTACAGTACAGTTTGTGTTCCCCGTGAACCCTAAAGCCACATCTTGTTGTGTGAGAGAATGCTGCAACCTAAACCTCTATCGCAATTCCCCAACTGACTTTTGTGACACTGCCAATTCTCTGGAAAGAGGCAGTCAGAGAGAGGTTTCCTGGAAAATGCTTCCCATGTTTTGCCAATAGCGCATTGTTCTACTCACGTGCCTGGATTCCTCTCACCATTTATTTATTTTTTTACAGTCTACGTGAATCTTTTTCTTCAGGATGGTCTTAACACTCAACCAGTGTTAAGCTTAGATTCAAGACCAGACTGTTTAGTTAAAATTCAGTACACAGATGGTAACTGCTCTTTCCTCCCATATGTATGAAGCTCTCACCCCATTACATCACAGGGTGGGAGAAGGAATACAAAAACTGACCCTTCCCTTTACTATAAATAGGATTTGTATCTTACGCTATGTCCTTGACTCTCTGCCTGCAAGGTTTCTAGTTCTAGCATCAGCCAGGAAAAGCTTGACCACTTGGCACTTCCCAGGCCTGTTAAGACTCTGCATTGGAGCATTTTCAGTCAGCAGGGTCACAAGTAAATAAAATTATTACATCGTCCATCTGTTTTGGGTAAACTCTTAGATCCTTGGGAAAGGTAGTTTAATCAGTGAAACAGATGCCTTTTAGAAACACCCAAGAGTTATTTCCCCCCCCCCTCTTTTCCCAGAAAGCTTCACATAAGGAAGAAATGTGAACCCAAGATCTCAAATCAATATCTGGCAGTCTGGCCATGAAAATGCATGGAGTCTCCAATACTAAACAGAACTGCTCATGAAAATGAAATGGAATGAAAGCCTTTTAGGAATATCCAAAGGATGAAACTTCAGGTTATTTACTGTTACGATCCCCTGCAGCTAATTAAACGTCCTGCTCCAGTTGGGAAGTTGGGGGAATGCAAAAGAGAGGCCTGGGCTTGTGGCCCACTTTACAGGGTTTGGGAAGTAATAACAGAGTAAGTGCTCCCTAGTGAAATGTATTTGTATAGCAGAAAGTGAAGCTTGAATACCCCTCATTTTGCATACTTCTCAGCCGCATCCTTGGCAGATGTACTTCATGCAGAACAGCTTGATTTATGGACCAGTCAGAATCTGTCTAATGTCCAACAAATCACCCCATTCAACACATGGCAACAGAACAGGGAGAGGCACTGTTTATATAGCTTTGCACCTTCCTTCTCTATCCCAGGATAGTTCACACTGCACAGGCAAGAAAGCTACCAGACCAAGGAGGCTTGGCAGAAAGAATCAGCTACTCTACTCCAACATGGGCAGAAAGACTCAAGGCCAAATTGTTGACCACGATACTGAAATAAACAAACCTCATAAATTTATTATGAGAGAGAAAAAGGAGTTTAGGGCATACTAACCCGAATCAGATCCATCTCCTGGCTTTCTTCCATGAATTTTTTTATTTGGGGTCTAATCTCTTCCCACATGCCTCCAAGTTCATGGAAGACACTTAGCTCTTGGAATGTCTTGTTGACCTGAAACAACAGTAAAAATGGGTTTTAAAAATCACTGAATATAAGGTATTGGCTTCCAAATGTTTTTGTTGCCCTCAGAACTGATGTTTTACTGAGAGGAAGAAAAAGGAGACGCTTCAAAATTAATGTCCTAATACATTCCAGTTGTGTTGGGCAACAGCCTCCATCATTCCAGGTAGTAGGGGTAATAGATTTCTAGGCATCAAGCAAAAGATACCGTAGCTTCTTAGGCTATAGCAATAGCAATAGCACTTAAATTTATATACCGCTTCACAATGCTTTGCAGCCCTCTCTAAGTGGTTTGTAGGGTCAGCCTATTGCTATCCCCAACAATATGGGTCCTCATTTTACCGACCTCGGAAGGATGGAAGACTGACTCAACCTTGAGCCTGGTGGGATTCGAACTGCCAAATTGCCAAATTGCAGGCAGCAGGCAGGCAGCAGAAGTAATCTGCAATACTGCACTCTAACCACTGCGCCACCGTGGCTCATGGAACTTGGAATTTAGTACACTAGAAGCTAGAAGCTTATAGAAGTGAATCACCCTTAAATATATGAGTAGAATGGTCTAGGACAGTATACAGGCATCAAATCTGTGATGAAAATAATACCTGGGTATAGAATTTAGTCTGGACTTTTGGCCACCAAGACTTTGAAAGGGACAATGCAGATCAGTCCATTGTGTACGATCTCGCAACAACTAAAAATAAAGTGGCCAAAACATCATGCGTACATTGAAAGATCTCGATTAACCTATGAACTCTACATGGGGCTTTCCTTGAAGACTGGAAGTTACAACTGGACTGGAATGCAGAAGCGTATGCAGTGCTGGGCAATTCTTTTGTTTATTTATTTTACAGCAGCTTACTCAGAGGGACTCTGGACAGCATTTCCCACAAAGGGGGAAAATAATAATAGTAAAAATGATCTAAATTAATGTAGAAAACAGAACCAGAATCAGAGACCCAGATCCTCAGTCAATAAGTTGAGGTCAACATACATTTGAACTAAAACAGATTGAAACTTGTTTACTGAGCTAGAATAAGGTGGGAGCTACGTGTACTTCTGGAACAAAGATGTTCTATTAAGGCCTCCACAATATGCTATTGGACTATTGCTAAATCAAGAGCAGTTTAGCCTGCTCTGACTGGCAGCTCTCCAGCATTCTACTTAGAGCGAAGAAAAAAAAAATCTTCCCCAAATGTAGGAAGCTGGAGAGATCATTATCCTGTAAGTAAATTATAATAATTTACAGCAATGAACTGCAGTGTTCCTATTTTCTAACTTCTGTTACAGCAATCGCCGATGACCCAGTTTCTCTCTAAGCTGTTGGCTGGGAGCTGTGCTTTCTCCCAACAATCCTCATCAGAATGACACTAAATCCTGAGTGAACAAAAGAAGGTTGCTATTAGCAGGTGCTCCAAAGAAAAATCTTGTTTCCATGAATACCTTCAGCAGCTTAAAAAGAAAGATTTGAAAGGAAATGATTGCTTCTGCCACAATTAATAAAGGTAAAATTTCCCTTCGCACAAAAGTGCTGGTCGTTTCTGACTCTAGGGGGCGATGCTCATCTCCGTGACAAAGCCAAAGAGCCAGCGCTGTCCGAAAAGGTCTCCGTGGTCATGCGGCTGGTATGACTAAACGCCAAAGGCGCATGGACCGCTGTTACCTCCCCACCAAAGTGGTCCCTGTTTTTCTACTTGCACTTTTACATGTTTTTGAACTGCTAGGTTGGTAGAAGCTGCGACAAGTAATGGGAGCTCACTCCATTACATGGCGCTAGGGATTCGAACCGCCAAACTGCCGACCTGTCTGATCGACAAGCTCAGCATCTTAGCCACTGAGCCACCGGGTCCCAATACCACAATTGATAAAGCTTGTATAATTTCAATCGTTCTGATACAGGTGGTCTTCGATGTACAGTAGTTCATTTAGTGACTGTTCAAAGTTGCAATGGCACTGAAAGAAGTGACTGATGACCACTTTTCACACTTACAACCACTGCGGCATCCCCGTGGTCACGTGATCAAAATTCAGCTGCTTGGCAACTGGTTCTTACTTATAACCGTTGCTGCATCCCAAGAGCCTGTGATTCCCCTTTTGGGACCTTTGGGCAAACAAAATCAATGGGGTAGCCAGCTTCACTTAACAACCTGTGTCACTAACTTATCAACTGCAGGGATTCACTTAACAACTGTGGCAAGAGAGGTCATAAAATGGGGTCCTTGCCTCGCTTAGCAACAGAAAATTTGGGGCTCAATTGTGGTAGTTTGTCAAGGACTACCTGTACAGCCTGGGAGCCTTTTCAAATTCTTTCCCTTATGCGCACATAAACACCCCATTTCAAGACAAAGTCTCAACATTCAAGCCAAAGTTACAGCCTGAGATTCCAAACTGGTATACGACCACAAAACCTGATTCCCTTTTTTTTTTTTTAATCCCTAGGCCTGGCCTATCTCTGACTTTTCCATTCCTCTGGGACTGTTGAGAACATCCAACAGCAGAAATACCAACATGGCCCTTTGCTGGGTAGACAAGGTTAAGGTTCTTACCTCTGACATAATTGTCCTTGTTGCTGGCGTATCAGGGCTATACAGGACTTTTCCAACCAGCAAAGGCTTCAGGGCCCTCCAGATAATCCTGGAAAGTGGGTTGGATTCCAGTTTCTTCATTAAGTTATTGCAGAAAGGTGCTTTAAAAACAAAAAAGAAAAACAATTGTGGGTGAGAAATCCCATGCCCAGAACATTCCCAGCTTGGAGAGCACACCCAGGTTCAGGGGTGGGCTTCAAAAAATTTAGCAAAGAATTCTCTGCTTGATTGCTGGATGGGCGTGGCCCTAGTGGGCGTGGCCTAATCGGCCTCCTGTACCACGGGGGGGGGGGTGTTTGCCGTCCCTAGGCTCTGGAGGCTTTGCTCAAATCCTCCAGGAGAGTTCTGGAGGCTCTCTGGAAGCTGGAAACAGGCCCATTTCTGGCCTTCCCAGACTTCCGGGAGGCCCATTTTTCAGCCTCCCAAGCCTCCCTGTACACCCTGCATCCCAAATGGGCCATGTGGGGACTCTTGGGAGGGAAGGGGCAGGGTGGGCGGGATCAGCCAAGAGTGGGATTTGGGGGTTCCCTGAACTGTGCAGAATCTTAGCCAGAGGATCTCCCGAACCCCTGCGAACCCTCAGCAGCCCACCCCTGCCCAGGATAATACAAAATTATCCACCCTTTCTTTCTCCTCTAGCTTCTGCGTGTTTTGAGATGGCAAGAGATGGGCTTCTTAATGATTTGTCAGACAGAAAACATTTGCAAGCATTCCTGGATTCCTATTACTTACTAGTGTAGTTGTCATAGAAATTCACGGCATCATCGTCAGAGCTGTTGCTTCCAAAGAATGCTTTGTAATTATGGTCTTCGTACCAGTTCAAGGACTTGATCTGCAGTCCCCCTCCCTCAGGGTGGCCACAAACAATCCGAGACACCGACTGGTAGATATCAGCAGAAGAACTTGTGGAATTCACATTGGTCAGGAACAGCACCTCTTGTCTCATGTCACTCCAACTTCTCATGCTCACGAACTGCAATGCACGACACACAAGGAAAGGAAGTTATGATCTGTCAATGATGTTATTTTTTTCAAAAAATTTGAAAACCCATCCCATTGTTTTACAGAGTTGGAGCTATTAAAAAAAAGTTTGCCATTGGTGTTTTTCCCAGCTTAGCTTATTAGATTGGAGACGTCCAAAGTCTTTCTGTTCAAATAGTGCCCAGATCCATTTCTGCTCAGGATTTCTTGAGAGAAGCTTAAGCTAAGCTAACTTTTACAATCTCAGCTGAGAAATATATTATTACTCAAAAACGATGCTAATCACTATTTATTCATTAAACATTTTCCAACAAAATACTACGCCAATCCTGATTTCAACCAATTACGTAACTAATTTTAAAAGCCACCTTTTTTGTTGTCAAGTTTATTGTGGTTGCAAAAGAGGTAGTCCTCTTTTGAGCCCAAAATGTCTATTGTTAAATGTGACATTTGTTAAGTGAGTTTTGCCCCATTTTATGACCTTTCTTGCCACAGTTGTTTAAGCGAATCATTGGATAATTTGGATGTTTGGCAAATCTGGCTTCCCAATTGACTTTGCTTGTCAGGTCATAAAAGGTGATCGTATGACACTGCAACTGTGAAAAACAGTCCTAAGTCACATTTTTCAGTGCCGCTGAAATTTTGAACAGTCACTAAATAAATTGTTATAAGTTAAGGACTAGTGTACATTCTATAGTTGATTCACCATAGAATGTACACTAATTGAATCTTTGTTTTATATCTTACTGAAAGAAACAGAAATTCCTTCAAAGTACAGACACCTAATACAACCATTCAAGTCAATAACATAATAATCATAACCATGCATAAGTTCTGATCCAATTGGGGCAATCAGTGTTGTGATACATAAGCTGACCCCCTTTGTTTTAAATAAAATGCCATGTAAAATGTACCATCCATCAATAAGGCAACCCTCATTTTTTGTGGTATTTTGATTAAAAATTTGCGAGTCAGCTTAGCCATGGATGCACATATATAGGCGTACTTTAAAAAAATATTACCATATATACTTGTGGATGAGAGAGAGAGAGAGAGAGGGAGGGAGAGAGAGAGAGAGAGAGAGAGCAGGGATTGTGGTTGTTCAGCATGGTAATCACATGGATGCCTTGCTTAACAACCGTCATGACATATGAGCATAATGAGCAGGCTCTATTACTGTTTTAAGTCGAGAACTACCTGCAAATACTCTCATATTGCACTACACAACTCTTGCAATCCACTAGCCATGCTTGTTGCCAGTGCTGGGAGTTATAATTGGGAATCATTCACTGCTTTTAATCCTTGCTTTTAATATGGGGGGAAAAACCAGATAGTTCCCAGAGTAAGAATTTAGAGCTAGGTTTCTTCCCTTCAAAGTCTGATCGTCTGTGTTTTAAACACCTGGCCTCAATCTACAATTGTAAACAGCTTAGTCCCATTCCACAGAAACTGATTGACATTGCTCCTTCAAATCATTTCTCAACAGCTGCAAATGTCTGGGTTTAAAATTTGCATGTACTGAAATAGGCCAGGATATTCCCACCTTCATAGAAAAAGGCAGCCTAACAAACATGATGTCTCCCTTGCTTGTAAAGAAATAAAAGAGACTATATAATTCACTCCTGTAATGTATTTGTCACAGATATACAGGAAGTCAGGCTATGAAAAGCAAGCCTCATGCTGCTCTTCCACAGCACACCACCACCCAAAAGGGGCCTTTGTTTTGAACTTAAATAGAAACAGAAAAAATGCTGTTTGCTCCTTGGAACAACTGCCAAGGAGAAATCACATCCCTCAGCCAGACCTAATTTACATCCACATCAGCAAAGAGAAGATTGTATGACTAAAAGAAAAGAAGAAGAAAAAGACCAGAAGAAAATAAAATACAGAAACTACATCAACGGACTGATGGTGCAATAACATGGGCAGCATCCTGCCCACACGCTTTTATCTTTCTTGGTCACTTCAATCTACCTCATATTAACTGGACCCTTAACAAATGCACAACTGAACCCACACATGCAACCTTCTACAATGCAGTAACAAATCTGGGACTAGAACAACTAGTAACCAACAACACTAGATTTAACAACTGCCTCGATCTCATCTTCTGCAATAGTTTGAATTCAATTTACGGAATACAAATTAAAGAACCCTTTTCCAACAGTGACCACAACATGATTGACTTTTGTCTCAACATACGGTATCTTACGGTATCTCTGGACACCGGCATAACTGGATAGAAGCATTCCTGTCAAACAGACAACAAACGGTCAAAATTGGGAGCGTCCTATCAAATTCTGTACCTGTCAACAGTGGTGTCCCCAAAGGCAGTGTTCAAGGACCAACTCTTTTCATACTCTACATAAATGACCTCTATGATCATATCAAGAGCAACTGTGTTCTCTTCGCTGATGATGTAAAGCTATTCAACACCACAGACAATACTGCTACCCTCCAAAAAGACCTTGACTATGTATCAGAATGGTCAAACAAATGGCAACTTCAAATCTCAACAAATAAATGCTCTGTCCTACATATTGGCAAAAAAAAAAATAGAAAATAAAATAGAGGCTGAATAGTCAAGACCTTGTTGATGATCCAAACTCTGTCAAGGATCTTGGAGTACTCATCTCTAATGACCTAAGTGCTAGAGCCCACTGTAACTACATAGCCAAAAAGGCGTTAAGAGTTGTTAACCTAATCCTACGTAGCTTTTTCTCTGGTAATATTATACTAATAAGTAGAGCATACAAAACATTTGCTAGACCAATACTCGAATACAGCTCATCAGTCTGGAACCCACATTACATATCTGATATTAACACAGTTGAGAAAGTCCAGAAATATTTCACAAGAAGAGTTCTCCACTCCTCTACTCGTTGCAGAATATCTTATGCCACCAGACTTGAAATTCTAGACCTAGAAAACCTAGAACTATGCTGCCTTCGGTCCGATCTAAGTATACTATATAAAATCATACATTGCAATGTCCTACCTGTCAATGAATATTTCTGCTTCAACCATAACAACACAAGAGCAAACAACAGATACAAACTCAAGGTTAATCATACCAAACTTGATTGCAGGAAATACGGCTTCAGCAACAGTGATCAATGTCTGGAATACTCTACCTGACTCTGTGGTTTCTTCCCCAAACCCCGAAAACTTTAACCTTAGACTTTCTACTATTGACCCTTTCCTAAGAGGTCTGTAGGGGGCGTGCATAAGCACACCAACGTGCCTACTATCCTTGTCCTATTGTTTCTTTCATTTTCTTTTCTTTTTTTATTTTTCTTATATGTATCCATGTATTCATAACTATGTTTTTACTTATACCTATTATCTTGTAAGCAACTGACAAAAATAAATAAATAAATAAATAAAATAAGAAAGAGTTATATAGCGATCAGTAACCCTCAGGCAAACTTTTAAAGCAATTCTGTCGACTGTACTTCATCCTGATTTCACACAGATTCTTCTGTTACTGTAATTTCCATTTTCCGGCTAAAAAGGGTTGATGAAGGTTCTAGGATTCAAGAACCATTTCCTCCAATGAGAAATAACTAGCATGGAAATTGTGATGATGGGACAAATGTGCACATGCACACACACACACACACACACACACACACACAGAGGACGCCAGTCCTTCACTGAAGCAATGTGCTTAAAAAAAACAAAACCTGAAGTGACCTCAGACAGCTCAGCTCAGCTCAGAGGTTACTGTAGTTCAGAGTTTTGACATTCCAAAGCTGTGGAGCCGGAAGGAAAAATGGGAATACAGTACTTGAGTAGAACTTTTTTTTCCTTCATGTTTTGCTTAAAGCAGGGAATTTGCAAAAGTAGGCAAAAGCATTTTTAACACTCAAAAATCTTAATGCTTTACACAGATTAGCCAGAACGGAGTGTTTATTTGCTCAGAAAGGAAAAAAAAACAAACAAATACTGCATAATATCAATTCATACAAAAAAGAAAAGGAAAGGAAAAAAGGAAAGCAGGATTCAGGCTTACAAATAGAGATAGTGTAGATTATCACACAATTAACTTAACCCTTCAATCCACATTTCACATGATTTCCAGTCTCAGATTTCATTTTTGCTCCCCCTTACACTTAATATATGCCTCATATTCAGGGTTACCCGCCAAGATCCAGCTACTTTGGTCAAAGGAAAAATATCGAAAAGCCATTTGAAGCAACGCCTATATTAGCTCAACCAAAGTTATTTTTAAAAATTTGAAATAGTCTAATAAATATATCGCATTATTGGACTTAATACAACTCCCTCCCCAAACTGCCCCCAAAAAACTGCCTAAGTAATTCATCACAATTAATTATTGTAGCGAATTCCTGATATTCATGTTCCCAGAATGCTCCACTTGGCAAAGACAGGGGGAAAAATAGAAAAAAAAAAAACCCCTGTATTGACTTCCCAGTTTGGCTTGGCCACATTGGCTAGATCACATGGGTAATTTCTGCCTGGTCCTTGGCATATAAACGAAAGGAGGTGGCAACTTTACATGAGGATTATGATGATGATTAGGACTTCCAATGCTTTGGATTATAATCTATCATATCCTTATATGCTATTAACATTTATCCCAGCAAAAGTTTTGCACAGAGGGAATATAATTGTTTGTATATTTAAGAATAAACTGTGGTTATTCTGTAGTTATTCTGATACAGTCCAGTTGTAGCTAAAATTAGGTCTGTTCACTTCCTTTTCTTTGTCCACTTCTTATGAAGTCAAGCTGATAACACGTTGGACTAAGAATTGTAGTTTCTTTCATTATTGGAACTAAGAAAAATTTGAAACAGATATGTTAAATGAATAAAGTGATTAATACAACTGGTTGTATTAACCCCAGTTTAGGTGCTTCAAGAAACTCAGGCTTGCTAAAAGTAAATGAAAAATTTCCAAGATCCTGCTCTTAGCATGCCACAAAATAGTAAGAGAATGGCAAATGAGGGCCCAACTGCTCATCCACATGGTTCTTGATGGGTTATATAAGGTACGCAAATAGAGGCATCCTCCTTAGCCAGCCTGACAAAGCATGCATTGCGAAGTCACAAACAAGTTCAGTTCTTAAGTATTTGCACGGCAACACTGTATATAAGGGGTAGAATTTCCATCACAAAGAAAATTTGTCACTTATCCCCCACCCTTGCTATTCCATGAACACCCACATGCCCAAGATCACAACTCAAGTTGGCTATCTCGACTGACATCATGACTTGAAACAGAAAAAACAAATTACCCCAAACAATAAGGAAGCTTCAATCCAAAAAGAAATCACTTTGGCGGAAAAACAAATCTGATCACGTTGCCAACTTCAAAAGCCTATAAAAAAATTTATGCCACCAGATAAAAACTGAATGCACCAATTATCACATTAAACAAAAAGAAAACCTTCTACGCACCAATTCCACCCGCACTTTCTATAATTTTATAAACAACAAACTAAAAAACTCAAGGTCCATCCCACCCCAAAAAGGACCTAATGGTAAAGACTGCAACGACGACACCATTAAAGCCAACCTCTTTAACACATTCTTTGGCTCAGTATTTGTAAACAGCAATGGATCATGCCCAGCATTTCCTAGTCGAACCACAGACAACTACAATGATCTAATACATATCGATTTTACAGAAGACATTGTTGAAAAAGCACTGCGCAATCTAAAACCATCTCTATCTATTGGACCAGCCGGAATATGTACCTACGTCTTAAAAAAGCTACCCACTGCCATAGCCAAACCTCTAAGCATAATCTTTGAAAAAATTTTGAGGACCAGCTCCTTGCCAAAACTATGGTCACAAGACACGATCATCCCCATATTCAAAAAGGAAGACCCCAGCCTAGTTGAAAATTACAGACCAATCTCTTTATGCTGCGTCACCTGTAAAGTCATGGAATCAATTATTAACTAATCCATCATCCTCCACTTAGAAACAAACAACCTACTATCTCATAAACAATTTGGTTTCAGGAAAAAACTATCATGTAATCTGGAACTCTTACACTGCAAAAACATATGGACTACACAACTCGATCAGGGCAAAGCAATAGACGCAATCTACATTCTGTAAAGCCTGTGATTCAATGGTACATGACAAACTACTCCTAAAATTAAAATCTTACAGTATCTCTGGACACCGGCATAACTGGATAGAAGCATTCCTGTCAAACAGACAACAAACGGTCAAAATTGGGAGCGTCCTATCAAATTCTGTACCTGTCAACAGTGGTGTCCCCAAAGGCAGTGTTCAAGGACCAACTCTTTTCATACTCTACATAAATGACCTCTGCGATCATATCAAGAGCAACTGCGTTCTTTTCGCTGATGATGTAAAGCTATTCAACACCACAGACAATACTGATACCCTTCAAAAAGACCTTGACTATGTATCAGAATGGTCAAACAAATGGCAACTTCAAATCTCAACAAATAAATGCTCTGTCCTACATATTAGCAAAAAAAATATCCGAAAATAAAATACAGGCTGAGTAGTCAAGACCTTGTTGATGATCCAAACTTGGTCAAGGATCTTGGATACTTATCTCTAATGACCTAAGTGCTAGAGCCCACTGTAACTACATAGCCAAAAAGGTGTTCAGAGTTGTTACTCTAATCTTATGTAGCTTTTTCTCTGATAATATTACACTAATAAGTAGAGCATACAAAACATTTGCTAGACCAATACTTGAATACAGCTCATCAATCTAGAACCTACATTACATATCTGATATTAACACAGTTGAGAAAGTCCAGAAATATTTCACAAGAAGAGTTCTCCACTCCTCTACTCGTTGCAGAATACCTTATGCCACCAGACTCGAAATTCTAGACCTAGAAAACCTAGAACTACGCCGCCTTCGGTCTGATCTAAGTATAATATATAAAACCATACATTGCCATGTCATACCTGTCAATGAATACTTCAGCTTTAACCATAACAACACAAGAGCAAACAATAGATACACACTAATTACACCAAACTTGATTGCAGGAAATACGGCTTCAGCAACAGAATGGTCAATGTCTGGAATACTCCACCTGACTCTGTGGTTTCTTCCCCAAACCCCAAAAACTTTAATTTTAGACTGTCTACTATTGACCTCACCTCTTTCCTAAGAGGTCTGTAGGGGGCGTGCATAAGCGCACCAACGGGCCTACCGTCTCTGTCCCATTGTTTCTTTTATATATATTTTTTATTTTTCTTATATGTATCCATGTATTCATAACTATGTTTTTACTTTTACCTATTATCTTGTAAGTAATTGACAAAAATAAATAAATAAAATAAATAAATAAGAAAGAGTTATACAGTGATCAGTAACCCTACCTCTTTAAAAACATTCCCCAGGCTCTGCGTCAGCATCTCCAAAGTTTCCATAACATTCCCCACGGTTGAATTGAAGGGGATCCCTTTCTGGAAGAACAAATGGAAGGTTACAATTAACTGAAAGTTACTGCAAACTAGAAGGAGGAGGGATCAGTTAGACCATTACATTTAAAGAAAAATGGATATGGATGTATTGAATCAACAGGCCCAGTTAGGGAAAAACAAATCCAAATCTGAACCAACATCTATTTCTCAAAAAGGATAACATTGGAACCCCATTGGGCTGCTGCTTCTTCTTTGTGTACTTCCTATCATCCTCATATTTATATCTCTGGACATCTCATATGACATGACTATAGCTATGGATAATTACCTCACACTAACCAACAGGATAGCTTAGATCTGATGGTGGTCCTATCTTTCCTGTTGCTAAACATAATAAAGACTGAAATCTATTTGCTTCATCTAGTTTCCGGAAACATTTCTAATCAGCTATGATTCTTTATACTCAATAGTTGCTAACACATATGGTGGACAGAATAATACAGAAATAATTTAGAGGTGGCAAACTTTATATCCCTTGTAACTTGATATTTACATTAAAATGAGCCATGTCTAAATACAAAGGGACAAATGAACAATGGTGTACAATTTTTTTAAAGAGCTTTACATCGGAGATCAGCAACTGCCCCTTCCCCAAGTCATAACTGGGCTCTGTTTTCCAACAAAAGGTGAAACCACCATTTTATGAGACAGCATCATAGACGGAAGGGCGGAAGCAGCAAATGGAATTTAGAATGACTAAGATTGGGAACTGAAATACCACTCCAGTGTTTTTCTGAGTCAAACCACTAAGCCATACTTATTGAAGTTTCAGTGAGGAAAACTCCATCAAAAAGACAGCTGTGGCTTTTTGGGCCAATCTGGGGCTGTTACGTGCCAATAATACATGTTTAATTTTAATTATCTGAAGACATTTTGGGAAGTAGCATCATCTGAAAAGCAGAAAATGAATAAGCATACCAACACAGTGTAAGAACAAGGAAAATGATGTAGAATTAACAGAGCTTCTATATCCTTACTCCCAAGATGGCCTGTGTACTATGTTGACAATGCACGGTTAGGAAATGACACAAACTATTACTGAGAAGAACTTTCTACCATGCCTTATTCAAATTGTGTTTCATGAAACACTTCTAATGAAAAGGATCCTCAAATGCCGACAGAAGACCATAAAGTTGACTCTATAAAATTGTTCCCCTTGGTTTAAATATCTCTCTTCCTTCTTTCCCTTTTATAGCAAAACAGCTTTTTCCAACCAGGGGCCCACCAATTGTGCTGTTATCTAACACATCTGAAGGGCATCATGCTGGGGACAGATGGATTAGAGACAGAGGGCATGTCTTTTTTAATTCTCTTATTCCAACAAAACAAAAGACAAAACTCCAGATTAAATTGAGTGCCTTTATTGTCTATGGATCTTAATTCCTAGGACGGGATCCCCAAACTTGGCAACTTTAAGACTTGTGGACTTCAACTCCCAGAATTCTGGGAGTTGAAGTCCACAAGTCCTAAAGTTGCCAAGTTTGGAGACCTCTGCCCTAGAACGTTGATCAATTGGATATTAAGCCATTTCTCATTTCTGAAGCTTTTGGATCATACATTTCTAGAATGATGGCACTGGTTGAAAGTAACTGATGAAGCTTTGATGGTGGAGAAACAGTAGGAGCTTTGATAATAGACAAAAAAAAAATGATGCTCTGAACTGAGCCTCAACTTTACATTGTATTAGAAGCAGAACTTGGGTACAGTGATGTTTATGAAGACTTTATGACTGGCTGAACAGTCTTGCTGAAACAGACAGATGAAGTTGGAGAACAGTGACTGGATCCATGGACCTTCTTTAGCCAAGCTTGTTCAACCATGAAGTCTTCAATGAGACATAGCATTCTTCAGGGCTAACCGCCAATGAGAAGATTCAAAGACTGCCCTTTTTATGTGCCTTCAAGTCAGTGTTGATTTCTGCCAGCTGCCTGGAAAAGTTTCTGAGTTTCTTGGCAATATTTAGGAAGTGGTTTGCCATTTCTTTCTTCCTAGGGCCCAGATTAGCCCAGCTGGCCTTGTGCCTAAGGTAGCATTAGAATCCCAGTTTCTAGCCTGGTGCCCTAACCACTGAACACATGCACCCAAATCAACATGATAGCCAAGGGCAATATAAAGTCCAGGCTCTCTGGGTGCCATGGACTAAACTACCTGAGCCACAAAGGCAACCAAAAAGATAGGAAAGCTTAGGAAAGGATAGGTGAAAGACCAGGTGACTCATCACTGATCAGTCAGGAGGCTGAGAAAACTGCATCATAAAGTGATGCCATCCAGAAGCTTGCAGAAAAGGGCTTGGAACTTGGGGAAAATATGATTCCTGCAAGGAAGAACCAGAAGAAAAAGCTGGAGGGAGAAGCCTGAGAGGAGAAAGAAAAACAGATCCCCGAGTAGTTAAACAAAAAAGTTGGACTTGGCCAGATTAGATTGCAGAGCAGCAGAATCACAGAACGAAGGACATCAAGCAACCAAATTTATGAGACAAGAAGCAATGAAGAAATGCATTTCATGTGACTTAGATGTGCCATTTCCCCATATCCTTGCAGTGTTAAAAAAAAAAAAAAAAAGAGATTGTACCCTCAGCAATATTGAAAACATCATACTTACCATAAGTGGCTTTATGAAGTCCATATTATTCTGAAACACTCTTTCTAGAGAAGCAAGTTGTTCTTTCGGCATAGAGCAAATTAAGGCACGGCTGCCATTGTTGATTGCAACCAATTCTGGCAGCTTGGTTAAATTGCACAAGTCTTCCACGCTTAACTGGTAACCAGATGTAATGATCTAGAAATATTGCCCAGATGTTATGCCATTGGGAAATCAGCTTTTCTGCTTCTTCATCACAATTCAAAATACTAAAATTATATCATACCTGCCTTACATTTTTCTTGCCATGTACAGGTATACATCCAAACTAGACTGTGTTGTTTCTCTGTGTCATATATGTGTCTATATGCATATCTGTATTTATTTATATTATGTAGTGTATATAGGAGTGCTGACCCTTTGAGAGCTGTATACAACGAAATTTCACTTTAATGCATGCCGATTAGTATACATTCAAAGTGACAATAAAGTTATTATTCTATTCTATTCTATTCTATTCTATTCTATTCTATTCTATTCTATTCTATTCTACTCTACTCTACTCTACTCTATTCTTACCCAACTCTTGGATGCTCCAGAGATTGTTACTTAATTCCCCATAATTGGGTGGGTTGCATGTGATATTGGAACATACAGAACATACAGATGGATATTTCTTACCTGATGGAGATTGACCTCAGCATTCAGGATTTCATCTATATCAGGCTGTGATAGGGAAGCCTTGTGGTGGAGAAATTCAGAGAACGTCTCATTGACAACCAGAAAATCCTGAACTTTGATACCTGCCGGGCAATTATGAAGTAAAATCCATGACAAAATAAAACAATGAATTTTTAAATGATGTCAGTCATTTTAAAAAGAGGTCTACATTAGTATAGTTCACTAGGTTAACAGCCATGCACTCATCTTTCATAATCCTGGAATCTATCATCTCTGGCAAGGAACATAAGGAAAAATACAGGGAAGAAAATCAATATATTATATCAGTTCAATGGTTTGGGAAATGCTTCTGTAATGTATTCAGAAAGGAAAGAGATTTTTTGGTTTCTATCTATCCATGTCAAGTACCACTAACAGTTCTCACGTAGTGCAGCCAGTTCAACATGAGGAGATATCAAATACACTGTACAGTCTTTGATTTGTGATCATTTGTTCAGCAATTGAAGTTATAACAGTACTGAATGGATGGTGGTTATGCCAGGTCCTTGAAACGGCCCCCACGGTGACATGATCGTGATCGGGGCATTTAGCAATCTGCGCTCAACTATGACTAGTTGACTAGTTGAGAAATAGCACACAATCACATGTTCCTGCTGGCTTTTCCAGAAAGTGAATGGGGAAGCTGGCAAATCATTGGGTTGAGTTTCTTCCACCCACACATTTGTCCAGCCACTATATGATCATTCTACACTGGCTATTCATACATTCCCATGCACTCACCTCAATCCACACTGCCCCCCACATCCCTGACCTGAGCGGCACCTTTCATGCATCCTTCTCGACCTGTGCGTCTCTGCTACAGAGACCTTCCCCCCCCTCAGTCCCTACCCCACCTGGCAGTAGACAGTTACCAGCCTGCTAGCCTGGTCCTGCCAGTGTTCTCACTAACTTTGGTTGTGGGGAGCCGTCAGAAAGTTGCCTCAGCTAACAACTGTGGGATTCAGTTAATAAAGGCAGGAATTGCCTTCGCTAAGTGATGAGGTTGTGCTAACCGCATCAGTTAGTGATGGAAATTTAAATTCCATTTGCGTTTGTAAATCCAGGCTTACATGTAATGCTAAAAAGCAGAGAAAAGAAAAATAGGCATAGTCCTGACTTACATTAAAGATTGGCTTGCACCACTTAACTTTTGGGATGGATTCGGAAAGCTCTGGAAAAAGTTTTCTTCCCCTCTCTACAAGCAAGGTTCTTCCATTGCTTCTGGCCTGAATCACTCTATTATGTCTCCCTCTAACTGTATCTCTGACTAAGGAAGACAGTCTAATCTCTAACTCAGTACTGTGGTTTTATTTAAGCTGCCAATTCAGCTGAAGAGCCCTTAAAACCTTTTGTAATTTCCTACCTGATAACTGTTTTTAGAAAGTTAATTAGGGCATGATAGGTATAAAATTCAAAAGAATCAGAGTGTAATTTATGGGTTTTATAAACCTCTTTCCTATTTTTTTAACCACTTAGGCTGGTTACAAGTTACTTTTGGGGAATGACATCTAGCGGAAAAATAATTAAAACACTTTCAGAATTACAGATAATGAAGAAAGTATATAGGTTTTCCTTTCCTTGAATGTATGAGAAGTTCTGTATATCTGAAAAGGATTAAGCCCGCCCTTGAAAAACCACCAGGTCCTCTTTGAATGGTTTCCTTTGTGTTCCGTTTTGCTTTGCTGTTTTCACTATGGAAAATCCATAATTATGCTGGTAGGAATGTTAAGAATTGCCATCCTGGTATTTTTGAATAAGATACCTTCGCAGTGTGCATTGGGTCACAGAGGTGGTAAAAACATGTCGAATCTTCAGGAAGACTAGCTGGCTTTTTTAAAATAAAAAAAATCTGCTCAAAGGGTTTATAAATATATAAAATGCTCAAAAGTGTCAGGAAGCCTGGAATAAGAATCCCAAAACCTGCAGAGGAGGAATGGGTCTCTGTACAATGGGTGGAGTGGAAAGAAAGTAGAAGTTCCACAACCTAAAAAAAAAAAAAAGGGTTATCCTTTCTCTTTTTGTGCCATTCCAAATTATTCCTGTCTTAGTCAGACCCAATTTGGCAGACACCAATCCGGTAGAAGATTATGAGGCGAATAAGAAGAAAAAAACCCACCATTTTCTCATCTTCGGCTCAAGCATGAAGCTTCTGGGGTTACTATCGGTCAATGCTCTCTCGCCCAGTTAGTTCCTTGTTCCTTTTCTTGTGTGTGTGTGTGTTTCTTACAAGCAAAATAATCACTGTCAGCAGATGGTTTGAGACAAAGGCTTGGCTAAAGCGGATGGGAGGTTACTTGAGGATGAAAAACCCTTTTAGAGCTATTTGTCATAGTCTCGAGTCAATTCGATTAGAGAAAAGAGAAGAGGAGGGGGAAGAAGACGTCTGGGAAGAAAGTTAAAAAGAAATATTGTGGTGTCACAGAAAAGAATAGATCGACAACTTGCTACCCTCCAGATGTTTGGGGCTTCAATTCCTATTATCCCCACAGGCTCAGTAGCCGGGAACTGTCTCTTTCCCACAACTTTAGTGGGAGGGATAATCCAATTATGGATCTCTAAAATAAGTTTGATTTTAGTCCTGAAGCATCCTTGCGCTACTGGAAACAAGATGTAATGTAAATACCCAACTGCAAACTTCTCTGCTATCAGTGAAAAAACAACTTCCTCTCTGGATCACAAGAAAGCTGATAGGGAAAAAAAAAAAAACTTTTAAAAAATTTCCATTCCAAAACATCCATGCAGGAAGAGGCAAAAGAGAGGAAAATTACAGCAGCATTACACCCATGCAATGCAAGCTCTATTTTTTTGACACCGTGCATGTATTGTTCTTGTATATAACAAAAGACATGGCTCTTATTATTTTGATGAAGATGGTGGATCCTCTACTCCACCATAATATATTAGGGATAAATAACTGGTTCTAAGTGGAAATAGTTCAATTGCTTAAATTCTTGTACCCTATCTCTTAATAAATCTTGCTAAAGAAAACTGCAAAAATCTTGCATGCCTGGAGGCAGCTGCCAAACAGTTGATGTATCACAACTCTTTTCCCCTTTGTTAAGCTGGACATGGGCGTGGTCAGAGCGTGATGTATCTGTCCTGAGGTCCACAAGTGTGACACCCCTGGTCTACAGGGATTATGGCAGAACTAGTTAGATTACTGAGTTGCAGAAAAAGTTAATTGTGCAAGGGACTAGGAACGGCCACAAAGAATTTATTGGATATGAGATCAAAATTCAACTTGAGACTAAAGATGCATCCATACATAGAGCAAGCCCAGACTATTAAGTGCTTTGACAGGAAACAAGATAAATAGATTCCCAGCAAGGACAATGCTTATTTATGACTCTTCAGGAAGCCACAAAAGGCCATTTTAAATAGATTTTTTTGCTACCACCAAAGGTGGATTAATTGTTTCTGTTTTTAATGATATGGTACTTTGATCCTAACACTGTAGTTAGTTGCAAAGTTTCCAGAACTTTAGGTGAAAAAGCAAATGTTTTTTAAATCTCTACAGCGATTTTAAAAAAAGATAGAAAATATGAGACATGGACTTTTGTTTTTATCACCGCAGTGATATTATTGTATGCTCAAAGAGTGGAACAGAGTACAACAGAGAAATGGTTGGTGAAGCTAATGGAATTTGCAGAGATGACTAAATTGCCTGTCTTAATTAAAGAAAAGACAACATCTACATTTATGGGTGACTGGGAACTCCTTAACTTTTTGCACGAAATGGAGAAAAAAAGCGCACTTACAACTTGTGGCTTGGATGATCAGAAGAAGAAAAAAGATAGTAAAAATGTGTGGGTTCTTTTTACAACGATAGAGTAAAAGATGCCTTTTAAATTAAATTTTGAATATTTTTTAAAGATACCTGTATTTGCTGCAAGGGAAACTGAAAGTTTCTTCAATTTATTTTTTTCTCTTTTCTGCACTTTATTCCTTTTTTCCCTCTTTCCTTTATTTTTTTATTAATTTTCATTAGTTTTTATTTTTTCTTTAATATATATACATACACACATGCACATATAATTATATTTTTGGTATATAGATAAAGATAAAAGTTCCCATATCCAGTCATGTCCGACTATGAGGCAGTGCTGATCTCCATTTTTTAGCCAAGGAGACAACATTATCCAAACACATTTATTGGTCATGTGGCCAGCATGACTATCTGCTGAGGCACATAGAATGCTATTACCATCCAATAGCAATGGTACCTATTTATCTACTCGCATTTGCATATTTTTTAATTCAAGCAACTAACAGGAGCTCACTCCATTATGCAGCACTTGGGTGTTTCCAGCTGCCAAGCACATCATCTTCAATGACTGAGCCATCGCATCTGAGAAATATACTTATATTGCAACTGAATGAAAACAGCTTATCCTAGATGATTGATGCAGTCTCATATTTCCAAAGAATCCCCTACTGTAGACACAAAGGATTACTCAGAGAGTCTGGGAAAGGAGCAGAACATTTTAACTAGGATAACTAACAGAAACAATTATTTGAATCCTAGATCAAATACATGCATATTTATAATTTCTCTTGCGCTAAGCTCTTGACTCAGACTCAGCCGCCTTCCATTAATGGGGAATCAAAATTCTCATTAAAAGGTAAAGTTATATCTTAAAATTGCTAAGGTTCAAAAACCACTGCTCTAAATGCTATGAATTTCAAGATACATCAATACCAATCAGTTTGGTGCATAGCAAGGAATGTGTAGTAATATCTGAAACATTTTGGGGAGAGAACAATGCTCTAAATCAGAAGTGTCCAATTGTGACAACTTTAAAGACTTCTGGACTTCAACTCCCAGAATTCCCCAGCATGGATTGAGGGTTGTAGTAGGAGTGGGGAGACTTGGGCTGTATTTCGCCTTCGACCATAAAGGCTCAAAAGATGATTATGAGCCAAGCATTTTTTCCATCTAACCCACCAGTCCCCAATCTTTCTAGCTTGGCACCCAGGCACTGTGTATGTGTGTGTGTGTGTGAGAGAGAGAGAAATGGGAGTGGCAGGCACATGCATGCACATAGCTCTATTTCTGAGAGCAGTGGGCATGGCACACCAGGGGTGGGATTCTACCAGTTCACACCTATTTGCTAGAACCGGTTGTTAACATTCTAGGCAGTTTGGAGAACTGGTGGTTGTTAGGAGAAATTACTGGCCTAATCCTGTAAGGAAGGCAGGAAGGAAACATTCTGGTGTTGCTTACAGAAACTGCCTCTCCATTAACCCTTAATACATTCTTGGCAGGACTAGAGTTCCTGTCTCTGGAACTTCTCTGGAGTTTTTTTTCCTCCTTTGGTGATACTTTGCTTGTGTGGAGTGACCATTCAAAGTTACAATGGCACTGAAAAAAGTGATTAATGACCATTTTTCACACTTAAGACTGTTGCAGCATCCCCTCAGTCATGAGAGGCCAGGCGAGGAGATGCATGCCTCGATGTGTGTGATATTGAGTTGGCCACACCCAGCCAATAACATGACCACCAAGCCACGCCCACCAACTAAGCCACGCCCACATAACCGGTTGTTAAAAAATTTGAATCCCACCCCTGTGGCACACCCTCTGCTTGCACGAATGGAGCTTCGCTCACGAGTGGAGGGTGCTTGTGCATGAAGCTCCACTTACGCGCATGGTGGGCACTTGCACTTGTGCATGAACTTCTGTTCCTGCTAGCAAAGGTCGCTTGTGCCCACACACAAAGCTCCATTTGAGCGAGCAGAAGGCACTCGTGCGCACGAAGCTACATTCGCATGAATTAAGCTTCGCGTGCAAGTGCCAGCACCCTCAACTTGCACAAGCGGAGCTTCACACACGCACACTTGCCCATCTCTCCTGCAGCACAGTTTCAAACAGACTACAGCCCTGTCACACAGCCCTGGAGGTTGGTGACCCCTGTTCTAACCAACTCACAAAGTTGCTCCAGGGAGAAACAGGAGAAGGAAACTTACGTACATCATCTGAAGAAAATGTGAAATGTAAATCAAACAAACAAATGCATTCAAAGGCTTCATTTGTTCATCTCCAGATATAATAATCTTCATCTATGGATAAATAGATGACATGGCCAGATAGACTAGGGATTATGCAACTTGGAGTTTCACATATCTGGAAGACACCAGATTGGGGTGTTCAACAGCATCCTCAATTTTATTTGGACAAATCTGTATTTTGGAAGGATCACAAGCTTTTCTCTTTTTTTTGCTCTTGGCTTTATTCTTTCTCTAAAGAGTAGAATTGATCAAACTTGATAACATGACTGCCTGGTAGCTTTTCTTTCTCCCTAAGTAATACTAAATGAAGTGGTTTATTTGTTAAGTCTTGAATCTATTAGCCTACAAACTGATCGTCGTGACAGAGGCCACCAGTTTAAAACTCCTCTGCTATTTGCTGGCCACTGTGGTTTCTCATTGTTAACTGCAGAGGCATTGCTAAACCGATGGCAAAGATAGACATTCTGATTCTCTATCTCCCCATATATTCTATAATGTTGTTTGTACAGTATTAGCATACTCAGAATCCTCGCACCCGATTGGTCAGGACCAGCAGAGACCTGATTGGTCAACAGGTCAGCCGTGATTGGAGCGCTAGAAATCTACCGCGATTGGCTGTGCCGATCGCGGGAGATTCAAAGTGCTGTCATTGGCTGCCAAGCCGCGAGCCAGCACTATATGAAGGGCTGCCGCGGCTCGCATCCCCAGACCTTTACCTAAACCTAATAAAGAGCTGAACTCACAGAATGGTCTCGCGTCTCTGTCGAACCGATCCGCCTCCGATCTAACACTGGCGACGAAGGTGGGATCGTAAGACAAAGAGACCACCTAGCACGTGGCAAGGCGGCACGCAGCAACCAGCAACATGGCCGGAATCAACTCGCCACCCGCTCCCTTCAACCCTGCTACTGAGGACTGGGAATCCTATACCGATAGGTTCCAAATGTTCCTCGAGAGTAGCAACCTCAAGGACGCCAACGGCCACAAGAAACGAGCCATGTTCCTCACGCACTGCGGGCCCGCAGTCTTCAAAATGGCCAAAGCCTTGGCCAAACCGGTGGACGTAAAGACGATGGAGTGGGACGACCTTGAGCCCCTGCTGCGGAGCCATTACGCCCCCGTCGTGCCCATCCTCATCCGGTGGCACGAATTCTACCGGCAGGATCAATGCGAGGGCGAAGGGCTGGCCAACTTCATAGCGGCACTACGGGACCTGGGGGATCTATGCGAGTTCACCGACCTGGACGAGGCCCTGCGAGACCGCGTCATTTTGGGACTCCGAGACCCCATCCTCCAGAGCCGCATCATGGCGAAGGGAGACATCTCCCTCGCGGATGCCCTCACCAAAGCCGCTGCAGCGGAAGCGGCCAAGAAATCAGCGGCCCGGATGCGACAATCGAGCATCATGCCGCGAGCGGCAACCAGAGAGGCCACATCGACCCCTGAGAGGAGGCCCGGGACAGACCACACAACCACATACCATGGCGACATCGACTCCTTCTCAGAAACCGAAGACGAGGAGGAGGAAATCCACCGTCTCCAGTCAGCGCGGGAGCGGCGGGAACCACAAGGTCGTAAGTCGAGGTTCCAGCGTGCCGGCTGCGGCAGCGATCACCCCCAAGCGGACTGTCGCTTTCTCGAAGCCATTTGCAGGCATTGCGAGAAACGGGGGCACATCGCCAAAGTGTGCCAGAATAAGAAGCACTACAGCCCGCGGCGATGAGATGCCAGCCCCCGACGGAGAGACAGCACCCCCACCAGGGTCCCGAGATAGGCAGACGGAGAACCGCTGGAGCCAGGAAGGTCAGAACAGGCGACTCCGGGAGAGAAGACAGAGGGAGGAAACGCACCAGACTGTCGTCATCGGCCATTCCTCCACCAGTGACGCCAGAAAGGTATACGTGACGGTCGGGATAGAAGACCAGCAATGCGACATGGAGGTGGACTCAGGGTCTTTTCTCTCAATGGTCTCCTGGCGCACACTCAAGCACCTGGTCCCCACCATCCGCCGCCAAGAACTGGAAAACCAAACACTAACCCTCAAAGACTATCAAGGAAACTGAATCCCTGTAGTCAGGAGAGGCCATTTTAAAGTCACCTTCAAGGGCCACACAGAAGTGCTACCCCTGACGATCATCGATCGAGATCGGCCGAGCCTGTTGGGACTACAGTGGTTTGCACCCCTGGGCATCAAGGTAACCGGCATACACCACATCGCAGAGGCAGACTGGGAAGCAGCACCGGGAAGTCTTCGACGACCAGTTAGGCAAGTACCAGGGGTCCCCTATCTCATTCAATATAGACCCAAGCATCGCCCCAATCCGCCTTAAGCCCAGGCGAGTGCCATTTGCACTCAAGCCCAAGATCGATGAGCAACTCGATAAGCTCATCGTGCAAGGGGTGCTGGAACTGATCGATCATGCCCGGTGGGAGACCCCAATTGTCACCCCCATCAAGCCTGATGGGTCAGTGAGAATTTGTGGCGACTACAAGGCCACCCTAAACCATGCGCTCCAACAAAGCGCATATCCCGTCCCAGTAGTCCAGCATCTTCTGCACTCACTGGGGGGAGGCCAGATCTTCGCAAAGCTCGACCTGGCGCAAGCCTATCAGCAACTGCCGGTCAACACCACAACAGCAGAAGCCCAAACCATCGTAATGCACCGAGGGGCTTTCTGCTGCAACCGGCTCCAGTTTGGAGTCAGCGTGGCACCCGGGGTCTTCCAAAGCCTTATGGAAAGACTCCTCCAGGAAATAGAAGGGGTTGTGCCCTACTTTGATGACGTCTTGATGGCCGCGGAAAATGAGAAACAACTCGAAGCCAGGCTGAGGGAGGTACTGCAGAAGTTCAGAGATTCGGGACTTAAAGTAAAGAAAGGGAAGTGCCAGCTACGGGCCGAAAGGGTCGAATTTCTGGGGTACCTCCTAGACAAACAAGGGATCCACCCCACAGAAAAGAAGCTGAGAGCCATAAGGGAAGCACCGCAACCAAAAAACAAAACGGAATTACAGGCTTTTTTGGGACTGTTAAACTTTTACAATGTCTTCCTACCTCAAAAGGCGACCGTGGCGGAACCGCTACATAGGCTGTTAGATAAAACAGCCACCTGGACCTGGGGAGCATGGGAGAGCGCTTTCAACAACACAAAGAACCTGCTAACATCCGACGCGGTACTAATCCAGTACAGCGAGACTCTGCCATTGACAGTAACTTGCGACGCGTCACCATTCGGGATCGGCGCCATCCTCAGCCACCAGCTACCAGACGGGAGGGAAGCACCCATCGCTTTCTCGTCAAGGACACTTTCAAAGCCAGAGCGGAACTACAGCCAGCTCGACAAAGAGGCCCTAGCAGTCGTCGCCGGCGTCAAGAAATTCCACGAATACCTTTACGGTAGGACTTTTACAATCATCACGGATCACAAGCCGCTGCTAGGAATCCTGGCGGGGGACAGGGCCACACCGAACATTCTATCGCCAAGAATGACGAGGTGGTCCGAATTCCTAGCAGCATACAATTACCAGCTGATACACCTGCCCGGCAAGGACATCGCCCATGCAGACGCCCTAAGCCGGTCACCCTTACTGGACTGGGAAGACGACCCAGCACCCACAACAGAGGTACTCCAAATAGAGACAATATCCAACCCACTCGTGACCGCGCCAGACATTGCCAGAGAAACAAATAAAGACAGACGGCTGGCGCGAGTCTTGAGCTGGGTGGGAAAAGAGTGGCTGGAAGGGGACATAGACGAACTATTTAGACCCTTCCGGAACAGACAAACCGAACTCTTTATCGAAAAGGGCTGCATACTTTGGGGGGACAGAATGGTAATTCCTGAAAAATTACAGGAAAAGGTATTGGGAATGTTGCATGAGGGGCACCCGGGGATGGTTAAGATGAAAAGCCTGGCCAGAAGCTACGCATGGTGGCCAGGAATGGATAAACAGATCGAAACCTGGGTTGCCAAATGCAAACAATGCCAAGAGTCCAGAGCCAATCCACCCGCCGCCCCAACCCAAGAGTGGGAAAAACCAAGAGGTCCGTGGTCCAGAATTCATATAGACTTCGCAGGGCCAATCAAGGGACACATGTACCTTATCACAGTAGATGCTTACTCCAACTGGCTGGAGGTAAGCACTATGAAGTCAACCACGACGGAAGCGGTGATAAGGAAACTGAGCAAACTCTTCGCTATGCACGGCCTGCCAGATGTAATAGTGTCAGACAATGGGCCCCAGTTCACCGCACTGGCATTTGAACAATTTCTGGCAGGCCAGGGGTTATGCCATGCATCAACCGCACCGGCAAACCCGGCGGCGAACGGGCGAGTGGAACGCATGGTCCAATACACCAAGAAAGCCATTCAGAAAATAGAAACAGCCAATATACAGGACAAAATCAATAAAATGCTCCTCATTCAACACATCACACCTAGCGCAACCACAAACAAAAGCCCGGCGGAACTAATGATGGGCCGGAAACTACGTTCTACACTAGACAGAATGCACCCAACATATAACCCAGACAAACCCCCAGGTTCCTCCAGCAAACACAGAACATTCAACATACGCCAAAAATCTTACAGGAGAACCACTCTGAGTGCCAGCAACAATCACCCAGATAACCGGGCCCCTAACATACCGATTGGAAACTAGCGACGGAAAAAACTGGAAATGGCACATAAACCAACTTAGGTCAAGAATAGCCACCACAACCAGCCAAACACCCGAACAAGAAACTAGAAAGGGGGGGGGGGGAAATCGGTAAGCGAAGAGAACCAACTAAGGCAAGCAGAACACCCCCCACCTAGAATAAATAAACCAATAAACCGATGCTACTCACCTGTAGACGCAGGACCAGTAGAGCACGAAACCCCGGAGTCTTCACCTGGAAGGAGCAGCCAAACCAGCTCACCCGGCCAGGAACAGCCCAGCGGGAGCAGAAGCGGCAGCTCAACCAGCCCAGGAGAACCGGGAGGGAGCCACCAAGAAAGGCCCAGCTCAACGTTCCAGGCGGTTCCATCCCAAGGAACCGGAGCGACAGAGGAGGCATCCGAACCGGTCGACGACCACATCAGAACTGAACCGCGCAGGTCAAGGAGGCAGGGAAAAAGCCCCGTCTACCTACACGACTACATCACTACGCACCACAGGACGAAACCAAGAGGGGAGGGGTGTACAGTACTAGCATACTCAGAAACCCTCGCACCCGATTGGTCAGGACCAGCAGAGACCTGATTGGTCAACAGGTCAGCGTGATTGGAGCGCTAGAAATCTACCGCGATTGGCTGTTTCCGATCGCGGGAGATTCAAAGTGCTGTCATTGGCTGCCGAGCCGCGAGCCAGCACTATATGAAGGGCTGCCGCGGCTCGCATCCCCAGACCTTTACCTAAACCTAATAAAGAGCTGAACTCACAGAATGGTCTCGCGTCTCTGTCAAACTGATCCGCCTCCGATCTAACATTGTTCACCCTCTTTTACACTATATAGCCAGAGCTGGTATTCAGCAGGTTCTGACCAGTTCTGGAAAACCGGTGGCGGAAATTTTGAGTAGTTTGGAGAACTGGTAAACACCACCTCTGACTGGTCCTGCCCCCATCTATTTTCTACCTCCTGAGTCCCAGCTGATTGGCTGGGTCTTCTTTTGTTGCCCTGCACAGGAGAACAGAGCTGGAAAGCAGGTTAATGAGGTGGGGAGGGAATGGGATTTTGCAATAACCTTCCCCAGGAGTGGGATGGAAATGGGGATTTTATAGCATTCTTCCTCTGCCACACCCACCAAGCCATGCCCACCAAGCCAAAGAACCAGTAATAATTTTTTTTTTTTGAATCCCACCACTAAATAAATATAAATATCATGCCCTACATTTGTTTCTGAATATGGATTTGTGGACAGGTTCATTAAAAAGTGGCTTTCTTGCATGCATACACCCTTCTTAAGGGTGATGATCTTCTCATTGTCTTTTCTTTCTACAACTCGATCCTAAAACGTATATGCTTCATTAAAAAAAAAAAAAAAAATCACCCCTGAACAAAACAAAAGTTTTGCTGACAGTTTGTTTAGACAACCCAAGGCAGAATCAGCTTAGCTCAGGCAAATTACAGGACCTGTCACAGGAACATTTCCACCAACCTTCTGTGGTAATTCCCATTTTCAATGCGAGGAGGAGCAAGCTTGGCGAAAAGAGGAAAGAAAATGAATGAGTGGGACCCCCCTCTCTCTTCCCTCCCCCTCCTCTCTCTCTCACAGTTTTAGGGTAACCTGCCAGAACAGACAGTCTGTTTGGGTCATTCAGAAAGCTTGTGAGTTTTGACAGGAGAATGTTTCTATAGTTATAGGGAAGATGGCTTGGATGGAGATCGGGTATTAGAGGAGTAATTCTCCCCCAGGCAGAGAAGGGGAGGGGGATAGATCTCCCCTTATGCGTTTTACTCTGAGTGCATTTTACTCTGAGTGCTTCTACCATAAGAATGGAACTGTGTCATTTATAATCAAGAGTTGCTTGCAGTAAAATAAAATTTAAAAAAAATCTGCATGTTTCCATCAAGGTCATCTTCTTTATTCTCTACAGGATGGTAGGAGATGCATTCTCATATGTTCGGAATTCTACTTCTTGGGATTATCTCAAGAATGAAACTGGATGCAGTCAGTGGTGGGATTCAAATGTTTTTACTACTGGTTCTGTGGGCATGGCTTGGTGGGCGTGGCAGGGGAAGGAGACTGTAAAATTTCCAGCCAGAGGTGATTTTTGCCGTTCTCCAAACTACTCAAAATTTCCTCTACCAGTTCTCCAGAACTGGTCAGAACCTAATGAATACCACCTCTGGATGCAGTGCAACACACCAGCATGCATTCATGCCAATAAAATAGGTTTGTTTGCTTGTTTGTTTTTTAAAAAAAGCAAGGTGGAGATTATCTTATAACTCTTGAGTGTCTTATTTTTTTTTTATGCCGTGCATGCTCATCAAATATTTATCTTAAGTTCTAGATCTCCGTAGATAAGCTGACAGAGTCCCAACATATAGTGAAGATAAAGGTTTATGACTGGTGAGAAATACATGGCCCACATCTTGATAAATGTAAGAAATAGCTGTCTCAGTGATTGTGCAAGTTCTGATATGAGATACCTGACCTGAAATCTCTAAGGTCATCCAGGACAGATGTTGGGAGAAATAAAAAGGATGACTCTTAAGCACAAACTGAAGGGAATATCTTTGAGTATATTACCATTCAGCCCACTTTTTTGATTTTCCAGAGCTGCTTGTACTGAAAGCCCCCGCACCTGTCACCATTTCAGGCAAAGAGTTGTCCAATCTCTTCTTAAAAGCCTCCAGTGTTGGCATACCCACAACTTTCTGGAGTGCCATTCCACTGATTAATTGTTCCAACTGTCAGGGAATTTCTCCATCGCAGCTGATAACTTTCAAAATATTTTCAACCTATTGCTCAAGTCTATATACAGCCTTGGTGTTTTTTTGTCATTAACCTAGCCAGCTGTTAACCAAGTAGAATTCTGGGAGTTCCTGAGCTTTTACAAGTATTCTCAAAAGCTGAGAATGTCTCCAATGTGACCTAATATATAGAACAGCTTTTATTTGGTTATGGCAGCGTTCCCCAGCCAGGTACCCTGAGATGTACCAAAATAATCACTGACAACCTTCCCATTCTTGCACAGCTGAACATCACTATACATACTTGGTAAAATATGCATTACCAATTCAGGCAGTGTTCAGGTTGACATCTGGTTGGGTTCCACTTGTATCAGGGAATTTGCTGATGTACAGGTAGTCCTTGAGTTATATAGCCACAATTGAGCCCAACATTTCTGTTGCTAAATGAGACAATTAAGTGGATTTTGCCCTGTTTCACAACTGTTTTCTGGCCACAGTTGTTAAGTGAATAAGGCAGTTGTTAGTAAAACAGTTGTTAAGTGAATCTGACTTCTCCATTGACTTCGTTTGTCAGAAGGTCACAAATCATGTGACCCCAGGACTCTGCAACCATCATAAATATCAGTCAGTTGCCAAGCACCTGGATTTTGATCATGTGGCCATTGGGGAGTTGCTGCAGTCGTGGTATTCGACCGGTTTTGCCCGGTTCTGGCAAGCCGGTAGCAGTTATGAGCAGTGGAGACCGAACCAGTTCTCTCCACCACTCTGCTGTTGGGCCCATCTGCCCACCCAGGCTCCCAAACTCACTTTATCTGCTGAATTTGAAGCGCGGCTGCTTTGCGCAGCAGTCAGCGGCTGAAGCAACCGGGATCGTGCAGGCTTGCAGGAGGTGAATTAAAATGCCTCTGCGCCTATGCAAAGTGCATGTTTGGTGTGCGTGTGCACGCAAAGCGTGCCCACCAAGCCACGCCCACCAAACCAGTGGCAAACATATTTGAATCCCACCATTGGGGTGCTGCAATAATTGTAAGTGTGAAAACTGGTCATGTCATTTTTTCCAGTGCTGTTGTAAGTCAAGGGCTACCTGTACTGTAATATTAATTGAATACACACATTTCATTTCCAAGCCAACTTCAAGAAAGCCGATCGCAGTCATTCAAAGGCCTATTTAAGCTAGCAGCTAAAGCCAAACAGCACTCATGGCCACCCATATTCAAATCCAGAGCTGGAGCCCATTCAGCATTCCAAGGTATCAAAATCAACAAACTATTAGAGCTGGGCCAAGGGAGCTTAGACCCAGGCTAAGGCCTCAAGAACACTGGCAGAGGGCCTTGGCTTGTGGGTCAGGCAAGCAGAGCATGGTACTCACAGAGTAAATATTAATCTTCCATGAAGCTTCTGCATTGGGCTCATCAAACCAACAG
This sequence comes from Hydrophis major, assembly GCA_033807585.1. Taxonomy (NCBI): domain Eukaryota; kingdom Metazoa; phylum Chordata; class Lepidosauria; order Squamata; family Elapidae; genus Hydrophis; species Hydrophis major. The sequence goes on from CM066329.1 coordinate 261,309,245, forward strand.
GATTCTATTGGTTGCACTTTCTAAATCAAGGAAGGATGATCTTCAAGAGAGTAGAAAGCTGAAAGCTGCCCCTGTCCCAAACTTTGCCAGCTGTTAGAAACTGCACAAGAAGAGGCAAATCCTTTCTTGTGGCTTATGGGGAAGTTTATAGGTGGGAAGACAAATTGCTGCAATCCCCGGCTTTCAGCCTGCAATACATTAGCCTGAGGAGCTCAACATTTTGGCAAACATTAGTGGCATAATATGGAGTCACTCTAGAAGTTTTGGAGCTGAATAAACATGGTACAGAAATGGTGACTTCCCATATTTTCTTGCCCAGCCTTCTACTTTCTATTTCCTTGGGTTTAAGTTTAAGAAGCTTGATTTTACCTAAACCTGGCCCTTTCACCACCAAATTTCAATGATACATTCTCACAGGATTAGAAAAAAGTACGTACCCTATTTATTTGCTTCTCATTCAACAGGAGGTAGGAGCTTTCTTATTATGGATTAGCATTATGGGTCAAGCAAGCTATTATAACATGTTAACAAACTGTGATGAAAAAAGCTTAGCCACTGTCAGTCAGTCCGGTAAGGCAATGTTGCTCTATTCTGGGCCCTCAAAGATTTCCATAACTTAATAGCCAACAGCAAAGTTTTTACATCAGTTTAAGAAGCTATAGCTCAGCCTCTCGTATCCTGACATAAATCTCACTCTTGGCTGGTTGTCACTTGAGTATACAACATGTAATTGGCAATCCCAGATTATGGCAACATGGCCATATTAATGAATCATAAATCACCATGAACTGAAAAAATGTATGAATTGACTCCAGGTTATAGAAAATAAGGCAGCAAAATGCAAATGTAAGAAATATCCATTTCTAAGGGTCGAGTAAAAAATCTTGGTCTTTGGGGGTACTTATGAAAAATAATTTGTAGACTTGTGAAAAACACCAGAGGCAACTTTTTTAATGCTATCTTGTCAATGTGTTTATTAATCTTTACATTTGAGGCAATTAGTAGCGTTACACCCTACAATCTTCCTAAATTTATACCTGTCTCTCTGCCAGAAATGAATTTAGTGAATGGAAACACAAGCTGGTAGAGGATAAATCTTCACAAACACTTGGCTCTGAGACTTGCAAGGAATATCTAGACCCAAGGGGTAAGAATTGTTCTGAGATATTAAACGAAGTAATCCCACTGAAACAACAGCAAGACTTATCAACGGTAAAGCGTAAAGTTCTAAAAGTCTTGTTTTGGAATTCTACAGAAATTAAATTGTTGGGAGGGGGCATATGCAAATATCTATTTGAAATTAGCAGTTTTCTATGGCCTGCTTCGGAAACAAGAAAGGTTCATAGGCACTTGATACTTCATCCAAGAAGATCCACAAACATCCTATTCTCAATCTATAACCTACTCTCTGAAGAACAGAGTTTCATTTCTTTCAACCATTTGAAAATTTTCCCACTGCAGAAAAAGATAATCCATCCTATTAGACTGCATTTGACCTTGTTCACATGTTTTTCTAAACTATGGTATGTTGATTTAACCACAGCTTGCTGAGTTCCACATGTCATGAATCAGGGCTTATAAAGTGCAACTCCAAAATAAGCATCTTAGAATAACATGCTATGTGAAGCCAAGTAAATGTGTGGATTTTCCATTGATTATACTTGATATGCGTGGTGCTATTTTAATTTCAACGAGGTAAAAAGAAATCCAATTTAAGAATGAATGCCATAATTCTCTAGGGACCTAGTCTAACCCAACCATCCACTTGTGTTTCAATTTAGAAAACAGTAAAGAATAACTATTCACATGATTAGAAACAATGATACAATAAAAGTCTTAATTGTGCCCAGTGTTTTATGAAGAACAATAATAACAATAATTGGTACTACTTGATTATACATGCCCTTGCAGAAATGAAGGCAGTAAAAGAAGCATGTGCTGACTGATCATACAAAAGACAGCCAAGAACAGCAACTCATTCCAAGTTCCATAGAGTTCCAGTGTTCTTAGTTTCAAAACAAAAATTTTGAAATACCTCCTGAACTAGAAATAAATCAGCTCACCTATTCAATGCTGACAATATGGCATTAAAAGAGAACACTTTGTTTGTAAGACTAGAATGCCACCTTTGTGTGAAGAGAACCTTGAGCAACCAACTTGGATCATGCAAGTCATTATCTACTCTCCTAGGACAGGGGTATCAAACTCAAGGCCCAGAGGCCAGATTCAGCCCACAGGGTGCTTAGATCTGGCCCACGATGCCTCTGCCAGTGAAAATGGAGCATGGGAGGGCACGCAGCCCCCCTGAGCTCCATTTTCACTGGCAGAATGTTGCAGGAGGCCATTCAGGTCAAAAATGGGGCACGGGGGTTACTAACCCTAAACCCGACTTCCATTTTCACTGGCAGAGAGCTAGCAAAACAAACTAAAAACAAAATAAAAGGAGAAGTGTTTCCCCTTTTGCATTTGGGCATGCAAGAAGGGTCAGGAAAGGAGAAAGGGAAAGAGGAAAGACAAAGAAAAAGAAAAAGAAAAAGAAGGAAAGATGGGAGGAGAACCAGGGAGTAAAAATAAGGAAAGAGGAAGAAAGAAGAAAGAATGAAGAGGGAAGAAAAAAGGAAAGGAAAGGAGGAAGGAAGGAAGGAAGGAAGGAAGGAAGGAAGGAAGGAAGGAAGGAAGGAAGGAAGGAAGGAAGGAAGGGAGATCATAATGAGAGAGAAGGAGAGTCTGAGGGAAGTCCTGTCTTAGCACTTGGCCACCACAGGTGCCCCCAACATGAGTGATGTGGCCACACCCACCTCGGCCCCTCGAGGTCAAACACAACCCTGATGCAACCCTCAATGAAATAGAGTTTGACAGCCCTGTCCCAGAATAATGCAGAAATAAATGTTCTTTAAGTTTAAATTAGAGTTGTACTGACAACCTCATCCAACTGTTTCTTAAATTACATATTTTGGGACAGAAAATAACACACATACCTTGACCAGAACCATGAGAAAGGTCATAAATTAACCACAAGTGAAGAAAGTTGCAGTTCATTTGGCTAAGTGCTGAGAATGACAGGAGCAGTGGTGGTTACAAAATTAGTTTAAGAGAAAATTAGTTTAAGAGAACAACAATTGCATGAAGAATTTGACCGTTCATTGGAAGGTCACAATAACCTTCCCCAACCTCGTGCTCCCACTGATGCATCAGAAGCATAACTCTTATCATTTGCCTAAGACTGGGAATTTTAAAAAACTGCCATATCAGAAATTTACTAAATTTGGGAAGCTGTCCAATAGGAAACAACAGAGAAGACTTCATCCTGCTGTAAGAGGCGTGGGCACTTCTTCTTTAAAGCAAAAGAAAATACCACATCTCGATTTCACTCAGGGGTTAGCAAAATGGAATTCCCTGTCTTATAAAAACATTTCATTCAAGCCAACTTTATAGTGGATGAAAGAAAAATGCTTGGGGAACAACATGGAAGTACGACTAAACTTCATCGTATCTGTGCCCTGTCCTTTCAGAGCACAGGAGGAACGTTCATATGAAAAATAGAATCAGATGAACATCAATAATTTTCACGGTAAGGAATTGGCTCTAAAATTTCCTAGTACAATTGAAAGCCAGGAAGTTCTTCACAAACAAGGCAGTGAAAGGAGGAGAAAGAAAGAAAGAAAGAAAATGCAGACTGCTATTGCAAGAAAAGTAGTTAATGAACAAAGATCTCAGGGCTCTCTTTAAGAAGTGGGTGGGCCTTTTTCTTCTTCTGAGAAATAAAGCATAGGGAATGATGTGATTGCCACATCAACTGCCTTTGCTTCAAGAAGACAGTTCTTCTTCCCTTTTGCCCAGCAGCCAATCCCTGTTGTTCTATCTTCTGTTTTTTTTTCTTCCCCTTAGAAACATGTTTCCATTTAGACCCAGGAATTCCAGCACTTATGGGTTCCCAGACAGTCTTTCCCTTTTGAGGGACCTTCTTGCCTACAGCCCACCAAACTTAGTAAAAGGATTAGCATTCTTTACCATTCCATGCAAGGAAACAGAAACACCACGAGAATTTTCAACACTTCCTTTGTGCTCTTCAGTAACTGGTTAGCTAATCCTGAAAGATACGTTTCATTACTGCCAAGTAGGACCCTGTGGGTACTTTAATTTGCCAGAGATGGAGCCCAGAAATTGTTGGTCACTGCTGTAAGAGCTTCTCACCCATTTTCCTGGAAATAATTTAAGTGTAACTTAAAGGACAAACACACTTTTGTCCACCATAGCCCATACACACAAATATGGAGCCCGTTAAATGATAGGCATATCAAATGACAAATTACTTCACCTTATTAAAGATAGATAGATTTCTCCAATTAACTTGCCAGCATGTATTTTACAGGATTAGTGTCAGAAAAAGTCACTTTGAGCTTATGTGTGCTATGTTTAACACTTTTCTTAGCAAAATAACAACAGCTAAAAGTAAGCGCTGAGAAATCGAAGTGCATAATTTGCCTTAACTAAAAGCCCACTAAGTGGCCTGAGATATGTCATCATTTCCCAGCCTTATTTCTGCCTCTCTCCCTGGAGCCCTGGCGCAGAAGGTTATAATAAATATCACTGACTCAATCTTTATAAAGCACCTAAGACAACTGAAATGTAATATGCAGCTTTCCAATGTTATTTATTATCTTAATTTTGCCATTTGCCCAACTCGAGGAAGGTTTTCCACATCTGGAAAACTTTCCAGGAAAGAAAGTTCAATTGGAGAAGCTCATTGTCATTTGGTCTCCCTTTCCCCAGCTCGCCCTACAATGAGTCTTTCACACAGTCTCCCTTTTTTTACGAAACATACCCATTCCTGTTAATCAGATGGACCATTGTCATGCTTTCAAAGTGTTGCTCGCACACCCATCATTTGTAGAATGCCAGCCCTTGGGGTGACAAAACTGTATTTGACATCCCTTTTTCTTCCACTCCTAAAATCATCACAATGATTTACTTACTCCCTCCCTCTCTCTCACTCAGCCAGCAAAAGCCTCTGCCTGCTTGGCAAAAGAAAGGGGAAAGCTGCAAAACAGACAAGGCTGCAACATACACAATATCAAGCAGCTTTAAGATGAGTACAGAGTAATATTGGCCAAATAAAATCAGCATCCAGGGGTGCCTTTTTCCAGGGCAAGTGTACAGTCCTCCTAATCAAACTCTCCACCCCCAGGGCTAATGTCCATGGAAAAGTGCAATGCACACTTAAAGAAATGCCTTGTTCTTTTCCAATCACTGTTTGAATGTGGCGTTGTAAGAAAATTGGAGGTCCCAGAATTTGCTTTCTTTTGGCTCCCCACAAAATGCATCCAGCATTGGCTCTGTGTTATAATTTCTCAGAGAAATTTTCTTTGAGCTGCCTCGAGATTGTGGTGTTGTCATATTACAGACACATTTACCCTTCATTTAAAATTCAGAGAATTTAAGAGAGAAGCAGTGGGGGAAACTCGGGTTTTGACAGAAAACATTTCTTTGCAGAAGAAAATATTTCTTTGCAGAAGATAGCTACTGCTTTTTTAGGTGGTACTTCAGAGTAACTTTCTTTTCATAGAAACAATGAAAACTGATAGCAGAAAAAGACCCAGGGATCTATCGAGTCTGCCCTTTGAGTTTATTTTTTAAATTTTTATGGTATGAGGGACATGTGTTTATCCCAAGCAGGTTTAAACTCAAGTTACTGATGACTGACCCTCAACCTCCCACTGGGAGTTGATTCCAAGATTCCATTACTATTTCTGAGAAGCAATACTTTTTAGCATTACTTTTAAACTTTCCTCCTGTCAGTTTGGGTTTATGGCCCTCTGTTCTTGATTTTTGCTTAATATTGAAAATATTACCTTCTAGTGCCTTAAATCGCCTTTATAATTAAAAGTTTCAATCATGTTCCCCCATTCCTTTCTGTCCTTCAGGCTGTACATGTTCAGTTTCTCCAATCTCTCCTGATAAATCTGTCCCTCAGACTTTTTTTGTTGCTCGTCTCTAGACTAGCACAATCTTATTAATATCGTTTTTTTCAAGTGAGGTCTCCAAAACTAGGCACAGTATTCCAAATACTTCCACTTCCTTCCAAATACCTTTCACTTCCCAGTGAGAGGCCCACCATTCCTGGATCCCCTGACTGCTTCTGAATTCTTACACTAGAGAAAAGACAGGCTGGAGAGGCGAGCAGAGGAACGGATAAGATGTAATGAAAGCAGCAAAGTGTTCTGCCCAAAGGTTTGCATATATGGGAAGAGCTGGAGATCAAATGCATATAATGAAATGAGTCACCAGCTGGCTAGAAAGATGTTTCTCTTCCTCATCCATCTCACTTTGGTGGATTTTCCCCCCTAGTGCTCCTATACTAGAAAAAGCAGCCACAGATAGTCACAGGTATACCCTGCCATTCAAACCCCTCCTACTATTATAAGACAGAGGCAGGAATAGGCAAAGTACATTTCAAAGAGAGGAAAAAAATTGCAAAAGAGCTATAATGACATATTTCATATTAGGATGGAACAAGTATTTTATTACAAGGAAGCTCCTCTGATTTTCATGAAAACAATGCACAAGCTAATATATTCATTTCAGGGCAAAGTATCAGTAAAAGCGTGGGAAGTGATTTACCTGCCAGCACTTTCTATGTGTCCTCCTCCCCAAAAGATTTTATTACAATAAGAGTGAAAAAAAGATTTTCCTGCTTAAAATTTGGCTTGCAGGCATTTGGATAGCAACCCCTAGTTTTAATCTGGCCCTGATTCTGTTCTAAAGCTTTTTTCAGCTTGGAAAAATGCCAGCTAAGGAATTCTGGGAGTTGAAGTCCACACAGTTGCCACTGTTCTAGATTATGGACAAGAATCTCTGCAAAATGCACCATGTTCCCTTTTTTGGTTCACTTACCTGACGCAAATTCCCCAAATTTCAACACTTTTGTCAACACTTGCGGTACATCCTTGATGCTGCTGTCCTTGCTAAATGATAGCAAGCGTTCAGCATCATTGAACAATCGGTAAGCACTGAAGAAATGAGGGCAAAAGAAAAGAGAGAAGAAACAAAAGAGAAAAATTATTAGTCATCGTGAAAGAGACCGTTTCAAATATCCCCCCAATGGATCCTAAAATATTTCTTTATCCACATTTACTTTGTGTCTGACATCATTGGGTGCTATTCTGCTAAGTCAACACGATCATATTCCCATAAGCACTTGTTTATAAATTGCTTCTAAGTGTTGTTTCTGAGCACAGGGAGGCATCCATTAATTGAATTGGAGTGGTTTGCAAAGCAAACTAGGAGGAGGTATGATTGGCTAGTTGGTGATTCAGCCTGTCATGCAAACGCAGCCATTCCCCCAGTTTCTTAAGAGGAGAAAGACAATGTGTCTTATCTCCAGAATCACCAATGAAGTAGAGTAGAGGGAATAGCCTTCCTGAAGCTACAAGCAAGAATTTGCAGGATGACTATCAGGGAAGAAAGCTTCTTTGAAGTCTTTCTGATCAATCCATGGTTTCTGCATATCTACCAGGCTTATGGATAGAGGATAAGGAAAATAACCTTGTTGGAAATGTACAGGAAGCATTACTTAAGCACAAGGGGGCTGAAACATTTCTTAGAAAAATGAGATAACATTCAGACATAACTCAGACAGACGGCTTCCTAATTCACTTCAGTACAGACTTGCAAAATGGTTATTATACTAGTCAATCTCAATAAAGGCAGTTCTGCCATCCTGTAGCATTAATTAATTTTTGTCCCACCTTTATTATTTTTACAAATAATTCAAGGTGGCAGGCATATTCCACACACCTTCTTCCTCCTGTTTTCCGCACAACCACCTCCCTGCGAAGTGAGTTGGGCTGAAAGAGAATAACTGGATCAAAGTCACCATTGGCTTTCATGGCTAAGGCGGGATTTGAACTCATGGTTTTCTACTTTTTAGCCAGGTGCCTTAATCGCTAGATCATCTTAGCTGTTTCCTGATCTGGCCTACCTACAGTGCCTGACAAACCATAAACAGCCATCTCTCCCGATGCAACGGATAACATAAGCTCCCAAATTTTCTTGGTAGCCCTCACCAGCAGAGGATGTTCTAAGTAGATGGGAACTTGCTTTCTTTCAGCATAGATCATTTGCCTTGCATTACATTTTCCTTATATATAATATTCACTCTACCACCAATAACTACCCCCCTTTTTTGCTCCTCATTTGTGCTAAAGGACAAAGGCTTCCCTTGAGTACAGCAAAGAACAGCCTGTCCCCTTGATAAGGCATTGTTGCTCTGTCTTCTTCACACTGGCAGGACAAAGTTTAATAAACAGTGAACACTCACATAGATTCATTAAAATTGCCAACAATGCGGGGTGTCTCCCCAGGTGTCGGGGAACGAAAGCAAGGATTGTTGGCATTACAGATAATCCCCTGGACCCAGGGCAGGGTTCCAGCCGAAGGCATGGCCTTGTTTGGAAAATGACCTAGAAATATGAGGACAAATATTTAGGACATTGCATGACGTCATCCTTAAAACTTCTCCATCCTAAAGTTATGCCTCCTCCACTACCCCGCAAACTGTCTTCTAACACATATGATACATGGCAACAAGAAACAATGACTTTATAATACATGCAGCAACTAGGCAAATTGTGAGAGGGCAAATAGATACAAAAGACAACAGAGCTCTTGTACCATATACAGATCAACTGTGAATCAACCAATCAAATATTTATTAGGGTTATAAACCAGCATAAGAGCCATGGTGGTGCAGTGGTTAGAATGCAGTACTGCAGCTAATTCTGCTGCCTGCCGGCTGCCTGCCAGCTGCCTGCGATGCAGCAATTAGATTCTGACCAGCTCAAGGGTGACTCAGCCTTCCATTCTTCCAAGATTAGTAAAATGGGGACCCAGATTGTCAGGGGCAATATGCTGACTCTGTAAACTGCTTAGAGAGATCTGTTAAGCACTGTAGAGCAGTATATAAGTCTAAATGCTATTGCTATAACAAGGGTGGGAAACAAACAATTAGTAATTTTAAAAGTGAAAAAACATAAAATTCACATGTTTAGAAAACAAATTGTAAAAGCTAATATAGATAGATAGATAGATAGATAGATAGATAGATAGATAGATAGATATATTTATCTCTATCGCTATATATCTATATCTACACTGCTCAAAAAAATAAAGGGAACACTTAAACAACACAATGTAACTCCAAGTCAATCACACTTCTGTGAAATCAAACTGTCCACTTAGGTAGCAACACTGATTGACAATCAATTGCACATGCTGTTGTGCAAATGGAATAGTCAACAGGTGGAAAGCATAGGCAGTTAGCAAGACATCCCCAATAAAGGAGTGGTTCTGCAGGTGGTGACCACAGACCACTTCTCAGTTCCTATGCTTTCTGGCTGATGGTTTGGTCACTTTTGAATGCTGGCGGTGCTTTCACTCTAGTGGTCGCATGAGATGGAGTCTACAACCCACACAAGTGGCTCAGGTAGTGCAGCTCATCCAGGATGGCACATCAATGTGAGCTGTGGTAAGAAGATTTGCTGTGTCTATCAGCGTAGTGTCCAGAGCATGGAGGCGCTACCAGGAGACAGGCCAGTACATCAGGAGACGTGGAGGAGGCCATAGGAGGGCAACAGCCCAGCATCAGGACTGCTACCTCCCCCTCTGTGCAAGGAGGGACAGGAGGAGCACTGCCAGAGCCCTGCAAAATGACCTCCAGCGGGCCACAAATGTGCATGTGGCTGCTCAAACGGTCAGAAACAGACTCCATGAGGGTGGTATGAGGGCCTGAGGTCCACAGGTGGAGGTTGTGCTTACAGCCCAACACCGTGCAGGACATTTGGCATTTGCCAGAAAGGACCAAGACTGGTAAATTCACCACTGGCACCCTGTGCTCTTCACAGATAAAAGCAGGTTTACAGATGTGACAGGGTCTGGAGACGCCGTGGAGAACGTTCTGCTGCCTGCAGCATCCTCCAACATGCCTGGTTTGGCAGTGGGTTAGTAATGGTGTGGGGTGGCATTTCTTTAGGGGGCCACACAGCCCTCCATGTGTTCGCCAGAGGTAGCCTGACTGCCATTAGGTACTGAGATGAGATCCTCAGACCCCTTGTGAGACCATATGCTGGTGCGGTTGGTCCTGGGTTCCTCCTAATGCAAGACAATGCTAGACCTCATGTGGCTGGAGTGTGTCAGCAGTTCCTGCATTGATGCTATGGACTGGCCCTCCCGTTCCCCAGACCTGAATCCAATTGAGCACATCTGGGACATCATGTCTCGCTCCATCCACCAATGCCATGTTGCACCACAGACTGTCCAGGAGTTGGGGGATGCTTTAGTCCAGGTGTGGAAGGAGATCCCTCAGGAGACCATCCACCTCCTCATCAGGAGCATGCCCAGGTGTTGTAGGGAGGTCATACAGGCACGTGGAGGCCAAACACACTACTGAGCCTCATTTTGACTTGTTTTAAGGACATTACATCAAAGTTGGGTCAGCCTGTAATGCTTTTTTCCACTTTAATTTTGAGTGTAACTCCAAATCCAGACCTCCGTGGGTTGCTAAATATGATTTCCATTTATAATTTTTGTGTGATTTTGTTGTCAGCACATTCAACTATGTAATGAACAAAGTATTTAATAAGAATATTTCATTCATTCAGATCTAGGATGTCTTATTTTTGTGTTCCCTTTATTTTTTTTGAGCAGTGTCTGTCTATCTATCTATCTATCTATCTATCTATCTATCTATCTATCTATCTATCTATCTATCTAATAAAACACAAGTGTATACAAAGTGATAAAAACACGGATTATTTTGTTTAGCTTTTAAAATTACCAATTGTTTGTATTTCCTCCTCCTTATGCTGGTCTATGACCATAAAGATAGATTTGATTGACAGTGAGTTTTCATGGTCAAGGATAAAATTCAACTTAGGTTTTTTCTGGCTTCAGTTGGACATCTTCATTGACTTACTATTATCAATATTGAAAGTTATGCAAGAGAGATTTCATCAGGCCTAGTTATCTCTGTTGAAATCCCTTCTCTATAACCAGCAAGTTTGAATTATTACAGAGAAATATACCTCAGGGTTGCTATATTTTGAAAAAGGAAATTCTGTTTCAGTAGAGCTGACTAGGACCATATCGAACAAGTTTCTGTGTTTCACAAATTATGTGAAGTTGGCCATCAATGTAGGAAATAAATCCTGTTGAAGTCAATTAGTTTTACTTCAGAGTATGTATATGCAAGAGTTTAAGAAGGGTAATTAAACATTCCACATTGTTCTATGTCTAGGATTTCTCTGTTATGTAAGATTAACTTGTTATTTGCCAACAGTTTTCATTAATAAAAAAATCCATCAAAATAGCTACAGGTAACAACACAGCTCCTTTGTTTAAATAATATGTGAAATCACTTTAAAGCAGTGGTTCACAAAGTGTGGTCTGGAGATTCCTGGGAATCTCTGAGACCCTTTAAGGGAGTCTGCAAAGATTTTAATATCTAAATATTTTAATATCTAAATTAAATATTTAATATTTAAATATTTTAAAGCTTCTCAGTTTTAATTTCTAATGTAGTAATTTTTGATGGACATAACCCATAAAAACCAGAGCTCTTTGAAATCTTCAATTTTTGTTTTATAACAATGTAAAGAGACGCTGAGACCAAAATGTTTGAGAATCACTCCTGTAAGGAATCATCGTAGGGTTAGGATTGTACTACTAAGCACAGGGCTATAAAGAAACCTTCAGGGTTATGTTAGCAAGAGTTTTTATATTCTTGATAGTGGTCAAGCCAGAGGCAAATCCCTACTTTAGCAATGGCATTTGTTGACAACAGAAACAAACTGCAATAAAAACTCAGTTTTCAGCTGCTATAGCCATATGCAAAACTGAAGAACCATCCTTTCTAGCTGAAGATCAAGTATAAACCACTCTGATGGCCCAAATCTTTTTCATGTTTCTAGGCAGTAATAGTTGACTCCCTATGCAATCTGCCTCTCACTACTCAGGCATTTTTTAAAACTTACATTCATGTTGTTCATAAGGTGGATAAGACAGTCTCACAGACATCAGAATAAAGAAGATAAACAATGGCCAAGTGATTTCAATCAATAGTTGGACCTGAAAGAGAAGAGGAGAAACAGCAAATTACTAAACATTGTTGGTATGAAGAAGGAAATGAAAATGAAAGTAGACAATAAGTAATATATATATTTTTTTTGTAACTTCTGTGAACAAAATGTTGCTCTTTGGTTTAGCTTTTCCCAATTTGATGCCTTCCTGATGCCCTTGGATCAATTGGACTACAGGTTGTCCTCAATTTAACGACCACAATTGAGCCCAAAATTTACATTACTAAGTTACTAACATTTCAGTGAGTTTTGCCCCATTTTATGACTTTTCTTGCCACTGTTAACAGATAACAGATCATCAGAATTGGAAGGGACCTTGTAGGTCATCTAGTCCAACCCTCTGCCCAAGCGGGAGACCCTACACCATTTCTGTCAAATGACAGTCCAATCTCTTCTTGAAAGTCTCAAGTGATGGCGCTCCCACAACTTCCGAGGGCAAGCTGTTTTATTGGTTGATTGTTCTCACTATCAGAAAGTTTCTCCTTATTTCCAGGTTAAATCTCTCCTTGTTCAGTTTCCATTCATTATTCACTGTCTGGCCTTCAGGTGCTTTAGAAAATAGCTTGACCCCTTCCTCCCTGTGGCAGCCCCTCAAATATTGGAAGACCGCTATCATGTCTCCCCTGGTCCTTCTCTTTACTAGATTAGCCAAGTCCAGTTCCTGCAACTGTTCTTTGTATGTTTTAGCCTCCAATCCCCTAATCATCCTGGTTGTTCTTCTCTGTCCTCTTTCCTGAATCTCAACAGCTTTTTTATACTGTGGTGAACAAAACTGGATGCAGTACTCTAGGTGTGGTCTTACCAAGACTTTACAGAGAGATATTAGTACCTCCCTTGATCTTGATTGTATCCCTCTGTTAATACAATTTAGGATTGCATTAGCTTTTTTGGCTGCTGCTGCACACTGCTGGCTCATATTTAGCTGGTTGTCCACTAAGACTCCAAGATCCCTCTCACAGTTACTGCTATTGAGCCTGGTTTCACCCAGTCTATATGTGTACTTTTGGTTTTTCTTGCCTACGTGGACTTTACTTTTCTCTACGTTGAATTTCATTTTGTTAGATACGGCCCAGTGTTCTAGTCTTTCAAGATCCATCTCGATCTCGAGCCTGTCTTCTTGGGCGTTAGCTGTTCCTGCCAGCTTAGTATCATCTGCAAATTTGGTAAGTTCCTCTTCTATTCCCTCATCTAAGTCGTTAATGAAGATATCGTTAAGTGAATTTGTTGTTAAGTGAATCATTGTAATTGTTAAGTTAGTAACACGTTTGTTAAGTGAATCTGATTCCTCATTGACTTTGCTTGTCAGAAGGTCACAAAAGGAGATCAACATGAACCCAGGACATTGCAATGGTCATAAATATGAACCAGTTGCCAAGCATCTAAATTTTGAACATGTGACCCTGCAATGGTCGCATGAAAAATGGTCATAAGCCACTTTTTTCAGTGCCATGGCAATTTGAACGGTCACTAAATGAACTGTTGTAAGTTAATTTACTGTTGTAAGTCAAGGACAACCTATATTAATTCATGAAGCGGCCATTTTAAGGCATTTCCTGTCTACTAAGCAAGAAATGGGATGAGATGGAGGAAGATTTGTTTGCAGCCCATATCCATTAGCTATTTCCCTCTTAAGTTGAACTTTCATGTGCAATTTCCCGTTACACTTTATGTAAATTTTCTCAAGGCATCCTTTCTTTTTCATAAGTTTCCCAAATGTCAGGGGATTTTTGTTTCCTGATGCATTTATTATATAAAGAAAAATCAAATAGTCAGCATGTGCTATTTTGTTTTCAACTCTGAATAGTGTTTGATCTTCTGTAAGCAATTTTCAATACCTGTTATTTTTCAGGCTTTTCTTTGCAAACATTTTTCTCCATTTGTGCAGGCTAGAGTATTTTCAAAAATAATTTTGGATTCCTTTATAAATATGCATATATTTATATGTATTTATAACATATACACACAAAACCTTAGCTATTATTCTGGGAAGAATAGTGTCGTGTCCGCAAAAAGACGCTCTGAGTCGGTGACTATCATTCAAGCTCTTTATTAAACAGTTGTGAACCGAACCGGCGAAAAGGAAAAAGCCCGTGGCTTTTATCTTTTTCGCTGCGGCGGCCGCGGCCAATGGCAGCGATTCAAGTCTCCCGCTCTTGGAGTGAGCCAATCGCGGGAGACTTCAATCGGCCAATCAGCGCGGCTCGCCTGGCCAATCAGAAATCCCCGCGCCTTAGCCAATCAAGGCGCGGGGATTTCGAGTATGCAAATTCAGGACAGAACACCCCTCCCCTCTTGGTATAGTCCATCACGTAGCGTAGTCACGCAGGTAGGCGGGGCTCCGTCTAGCCCTAGTTGACCTGCGCAACTCAGTTGCAAGCTGTATCTCGGCCGGAGCGGTCATCTTTTTGGCTGCTCCTCCCTCTGTGTGAACCGGCTGGATGATCGGGCCGGTTCGTTCTCCGTGGCTCCCGCCTGGGCCTACCGGGTCGGTTGAGCTACGGGTTTCGCCGCTCCCGCTTGGTTTCTCCGAGTCGGTTGAGCTGGCCAGGTGGTTCTTCTCCGGTGGGGACTCGCGATGGCTGCGTTCCGGTGAGTACTTTTGGATTTTTTCCTGCGCTAGTTTATTCGGGTATTCCCTCCCCCCTTGGTTCGAGTCTTGGGGTTTGAGGTCTGTTGCCGTTCGTGACCTGAGCTGGTCGATGTGTCGTTTCCAGGCTCGCCCGTCGGTGGTTTGGAGCCGGTACGACCGTGGACCTGTGATTTGAGTGATGACGGCTGGGATCCATAGGGGGTCCCCCGTCAGGTTTTTTGCGTAGACTAAGTCACCGGGGGCGAATGTCCGGTATTTGGAACTGGAGTCTGGGGGCCGCTCCGGGTTGTATGTTGGGTGTAACCTGTCGAGTGGGGACCTCAGCTTCCTGCCCATTAGTAATTCGGCTGGGCTTTTGTTGGTAGTGGTGTTCGGGGTGATGTGTTGTATGAAGAGGAGTTTATTGATTTTGTCGTTGATCTCCCCGTGGTCCATTTTCCGGAGGGTTTTTTTTGTAAACTGTACCATCCGTTCCGCCCTACCGTTCGCCGCCGGATGCGCCGGTGCTGTTAATGCGTGGCGGATGCCCCTCTCCGCCAAGAACCTCTCAAAATCGAGGGAAGTAAACTGGGGCCCGTTGTCTGAGATGACGACGTCTGGGAGGCCGTGCGTGGAAAACAGTTTACACAGTTCTTTGATGACGGCCTCCGTGGTAGTGGATTTCATGTCGCTTACCTCCAACCAATTGGAGTAAGCGTCAACTGTGATCAGAAAAGTATGCCCATTCGTTGGACCAGCAAAGTCTAAATGGATTCTGGACCAGGGCCCCCTTGGTGTTTCCCAGTCCCGGATGGGTGCTGCGGGTGGGCTGGGTCTGGTCTCCTGGCAACGATGGCATTTGGCGACCCACGCCTCAATCTGTTTGTCCATCCCTGGCCACCAAGCGTAACTCCTGGCCAGGGCTTTAGTCCTGACGATGCCAGGATGACCTTCATGCAGCATCTCTAAGACCCTCCCTTGCAATCTGTCCGGGATGACCACCCTGTCACCCCACAAAATACATCCTTTAAGCAGTGAGAGTTCAGTCTGGCGGTTTCTGAATGTTTTAATGGATTCGTCATTGTCCCTTTCAGGCCAACCTTTTTCTAGCCAGTGTAGGATTCGCGCCAGACGCCTATCCTTAATAGTCTCCCTGGCAATGTCCGATGCGGTAATGGGTAGGTTCTCGATGCTAAGGGTGTTTGTTGTTGGTGCTGGGTCAGGATCAGGGTCTGGTAAGGGTGAACGGCTTAAGGCGTCCGCGTGCGAAATTTTCTTACCTGGCTTGTGTAACAGTTCGTAGCTGTAGGCTGCCAGGAACTCGGACCACCTTGTCATCCGGGGTGATAAAATGTTCGGGGTGGCTCGGTTTCCAGCGAGGATGCCCAGCAATGGCTTATGATCTGTCACAATGGTGAACGGGCGGCCATACAGGTATTTGTGGAATCGCTTAACGGCGGCAACTATAGCCAAAGCTTCTTTGTCCAGCTGGCTATAGTTCCGCTCCGGTTTAGTCAGAGTCCTGGAGAAAAAGGCGATGGGTGCTTCTCTTTTGTCGGGGAGGGTATGGCTGAGGACAGCGCCGACGCCGAAAGGTGATGCGTCGCAAGTGACAGCTAAGGGCAAGGTTTCGCTGAATTGAATCAGGACGGCGTCGGAGGTGAGGAGGTCTTTGGTTTTTTGAAAGGCGGCTTGCTCTCGTCTCCCCCAAGTCCAGGTTGCCGCCTTATCCAGGAGTCTATGCAAAGGCTCCGCCGCCGTAGCCTTTTGGGGTAGGAAAACATTATAAAAATTCAGCAACCCTAAGAACGCTTGTAGTTCCGTTTTAGACTTTGGGGTGGGGGCTTCTTTGATGGCTTTCACTTTTTTAATTGTAGGGTGAATGCCATGCCGGTCTAGAAGGTAGCCCAAAAATTCCACTTGCTCTGTGCATAGTTGGCATTTTTCTCGTTTAACTTTAAGTCCCGTCACTTTAAATTTTGTTAAGACCTGTCTGAGTCGGTTTTCTAATTCGGCTTCATTTGGCGCCGCCACTAATACGTCATCAAAATAGGGCACCACCCCCTCGATGCCCTGTAGCAAACGTTCCATCAGGCTTTGAAAGATGCCTGGTGCCACGCTGACTCCGAATTGGAGTCGGTTACACTTGAAGGCCCCCCGATGGGTCACGATGGTCTGGGCTTCCGTCGTTTTCTCATCTACTGGCAACTGCTGATATGCCTGGGCGAGATCGAGCTTGGCAAAGACCTTGCCCCCTCCCAGTGAGTGCAGCAGATGTTGCACGATTGGGACTGGGTAGGCGCTTTGTTGTAATGCGCCATTTAGGGTGGCCTTATAGTCCCCGCAAATTCTCACGGACCCGTCTGGCTTGACTGGGGTCACTATAGGGGTCTCCCATCGGGCATGGTCTATCGGCTGCAGCACCCCCTGTTTGACGAGCTTGTCGATCTGCTCGTCAATTTTAGGCTTCAGGGCGAATGGTACCCTCCTAGGTTTAAGCCGCTTGGGGGGAACCTTTGGGTCTAGGTCAAACGAGATAAGGGGCCCCTGGTACTTGCCCAAGCTTCCATCGAAGACCTCCTGGAACTCCTGGGCTAGCCGCTGTTCCCAACCGTCGTCGGCGACATGGTTGACTCCTGTCAGCGCGATGTCAAGCGGGGCGAACCATTGTAAACCCAGTAGGCTTGGGCGGTCGCGATCGACGATAGTGAGTGGCAGTTGTTCGGTGCGGCCCTTGTAGGTTACATTAAAGCTCTTGGTGCCCACTACCGGGACGCGATTCCCTTGGTAGTCTTTTATAATGATTTTTTGGGTATGAATGTTCCTCTTATGGAGGGTGGGTATTAGCCGTTTAATCTCGCGCCATGCAATCATGGAGAGGTAGGACCCGGAGTCCACTACCATCTTGCATGGTTGGCCTTCAATATGGACTTCTACGTGTACCTTTCTGGCGCCGTCGGAGATGGCGTGGCCGATGGTCACCGTCTGGTGTGTCTCTTCCTTTCGCCGACCGTCGCCGCCTCTTGAAGATCGTTGGGCACGGTCCCACCGACCGTCCGGTTGGCGCTCTCTGGTCCTGGGCGGGGGGCTTTCCTTCTTCCGGTCGTGTTGTTCCCATTTTGGCGGGCTGCGGGTCTTCTTTTGGCGGCAAACTTGAGCGATGTGACCCCGTCGTTCACAATGCCTACAGATAGAGTCAAAAAATCGGCATTCTGACCTGGGGTGGTCGCCGCCGCACCCGGCACAGTTGGTTCTCGACCTACGACCTCTTCGATTCCGTTGGTCGCCGCATCCCGTCTGCACGTGATGTATGTCCTCCTCGTCTTCCGACGTGCTGGAGGTTGACTGGAATTCTCCGTAGTGTGCGGTTGATTCGCTTCTAGTGTCGGCCGACCTTGCCGGGTTGTTGTTTCCGCCCTTCGCGTCAGATCTTCGCATGCTGTCAGCAGACGAGCGGGTTGCTTCTGCGGCTGCGGCTGCGGTGAGGGCATCTGCTAGGCTGATGTCGCCCTTGGCCATAAGCCGGCTCTGGAGTGTAGGGTCCCATAGGCCGAGCACGAATCGGTCTCTTATGAGGCTGTTCAGACCTTCAAACTCGCAGAGTCCTCCTAGGCGCCGCAGCTCGGCGACAAAGTCGCTCAATTTTTCGTCTGGTTTCTGATTTCGGCGGTAAAACTCGTTGCGCCGTATTAGGATGGGGACCTCGGGGGCGTAATGGCGCCGCAGTATAGGTTCGAGGACGTCCCAGTCCATGGCGGTTGCGTCTGCCGGCTTGGCCAATGCTTTGGCCATCTGGAAGACCTCTGGTCCGCAGTGAGTAAGGAAGACGGCGCGTTTTAGCGGGCCCGGGGCGTCCTTCATTCCGGCGCATTCAAGGTACATACGGAACCGGTCTGAGTACGATTCCCAGTCCTCGGTGGCGGGGTTGAATGGGGCGGGCAGTGCGATCTTCGCCATCTCTTGCGCTGGAACTGGCTCTTGTTGGACACGGGGTTCGGTTCAGGGTCGGGATCCCACCTTCGTCGCCAGTGTCGTGTCCGCAAAAAGACGCTCTGAGTCGGTGACTATCATTCAAGCTCTTTATTAAACAGTTGTGAACCGAACCGGCAAAAAGGAAAAAGCCCGTGGCTTTTATCCTTTTCGCTGCGGCGGCCGCGGCCAATGGCAGCGATTCAAGTCTCCCGCTCTTGGAGTGAGCCAATCGCGGGAGACTTCAATCGGGCCAATCAGCGCGGCTCGCCTGGCCAATCAGAAATCCCCGCGCCTTAGCCAATCAAGGCGCGGGGATTTCGAGTATGCAAATTCAGGACAGAACAAATAGTCAGTTATTATAGTTGTAATCTAGCTGTCTCAAAATGATCAGGCTTGGCCTGGCTGGTCTAGACTCAGTTTCCTTGCAACAATACGGGCATTTAAATTATCCAGGCTCTGAATCAAATGTATTAATGAACCCTTGGAATGTCAATCCTCTCCATGTGACATAATGGAATGTATGCATATCTGATTTCTTGTATATGCCAAATGATTATTCCAAATGGAAAAAGTATATATAAATCCACCAGAGGAAACTTTTGCAGCAGCCCTTCCACAATCCCCCCACCTACTTATGTAATTTCTGATGTTTTTCCTTCAGAAAATGTTTTCTTCGGATGTCAAAGATTCAGAATGTTAAATCAACTATTTTCATGCAAAGTAAATTCTTCATATGTTCAGCCACACACACTGACTAACCATGGTGGGCATGCTGGTGGAAGAACTATGTTGTTCAATGTCTCTGTAAAGCATGAACATGAGGACCTAAAATTAGATAATTGACATTTAATATAGGTCCAAGTGCTGAGGATGTTACAGTAAGTCAGCAAAACCCAAACTGTAAACAAATCTCATCCTGAAACATTACATTCATTGGTGCAAAATCCTTTGCCAATAACATATCCTTTTTAAAAACAAAAACAAAAACAAATTTTATTCAGTTTTTCACATTAAAAACAAAAATCTCTTTTTAGTGGACAACATATTTCCAGGTCATCACCTTTACATATAAATATGACAGCAATTATACATTCATATATGCATACTTAATTCTATTATTACCTTTTCCATTCCAAATTTTCAGTAAGGAAAGAAACAAACACATTAATTCTAGCCTCTTTCATTAATCTCAATCGAAACATCTTTTTGTTTCATTTCAATTATTTCAAATATAATCCTTTAATATTTATTTTAAAAATAAAGATAGACAATATGTGTTTGCTTAATAATAATAATGATAATAATAAAAAAGGTTATCAATGTATCTCCTTGCTTTTAATAGTCTATATTACCTTATTAATTTAGTTGGTTTTTTAGTCTGTCATATTCCCTTTCCATTACACATTCTTTTTATAAATTCTAGATTAATACAAATTTTTACACTAAAAAAAAAAAAGTATAGGTTTCCCTTTTACTACTTTGATTGTGACACCTCAATGATTAAAATATACCTTTATTCCCTCATCTTGATTCCCAATAAACCATTATTTTTAAGAAGTTACAATAATAATCATTACATCTTTTCATTTGGATTCCACAGCATATTTCCCTCCCTTAATTTTTAATAAGAGTTATCAGTATCTATATTATTCTCTTCTAAATATTTTTAATTGCAGAAATATTCTTATTACCCCTTGTCACCCTGCAGAATCCCCTTTTTAATTCATCAACCATTATCTCTGAAAAACCAATTTCTTTTCAACATTTTACTATTTCCGTATTTCTTTATTTCATGCACCCGTTTCTTACTGCTTCTCCTCCCCCTCTTTTCCCCATATCTTTTCTCATTCCAATTTATATCCCTCTCTTTCTTAATATCTTCCTTTCGCCTTTTCTGCTGGGTCTTTCTGCCTTTCCTGACTTCACAGCTATTCCCCCTTTTGATTGCCTTCTTAAGTCTCAACTTTTTAACCTTCCTTCTTTCCCCACTTCTTTGTAGCGTTCTTTGTGTTAATTGTTTATTTAAGATGTCTTTTCCTTGAGTCAACTCCTCCTCCTCTGAAGCTCTTTCTTCTTGTTCTTCAATCACCATTTCCATTTTTTCTAACACAGAGCAAAATGATTCGCCTCCTTCCTGTAGTAATTCTCTCATATTTTTAAGTTCCATTTTTAATTCCCGAAGAGATATCATTATTATACACTCTTATATTTTATGATTGTTAAAGTCCACAAAAAAAAAAAAAAAAGAAAACCTTTTACTTTCCTTCTTTCTTCTTTCAATTTTCTAAAGTTCTCAATTGTTCCAGCCCAGGGTCTATACCAAAAACATCAATCAATCCCACAGTCAGTCTTTCCTTGCTTTTTTCTTTATTCTAGTTCTGCTTTCACTTTCTAAGATTCTTACTTTGTTTCAATATTTCTTTAATGTTATATCCACACAAGTTCATTCAGAAACAGGATGTTTTCCTTTTTGCTTGAGCTCAAGTTTTTGTCAAAAGGTGGCACTCTCCATTATACAAAGTCTTCACCTTTTCCCCCTATTTTTTTATTTAGGGTTTTTCGAACCTCAATATTCCAGCACAGTCCAGTCTCCAATTTGTAAACTTTATTATTATTATTTTTGACAATTTTAAGTCCAGCTTTATTTTATGCCTGTTTATTGCCAAAATATTTTAGTCCAATTTAGTTAAATCTTCCGGCTTCTTCCTGTCCTGGTTCGAAGCCCCGCCTAGCTGTCAAAAATATTTTCTTTTTTTTTTTTTCCCTGTCCCTTTGTAATTTCGCCGCTCACTTTTCTTTTCTTAAAAATTCCATGTTACCTTAATCCCGGGGTACTTTTGTTTAGTTGTATTGCCCAGTTGTCCCAGTTCAGATGTTATCTACCTCTTTCTTCCCTCCTGCACAAATCTTAATCCAGCTGAGTCCTCCTCTTCGGGGTGGCCGTTTTAAACCACCACTGCAGTCGTCTTTGGGGGGGAAAAGACCAAGCCCAGGGGGGGAGATGCGGCTCCCCTCAACCTGGCTTGCAGCTTTCCCTTACTCCGCCGCCCCTCCAAGGCAGCTTCAGCCCCTAATCATAATAATCAGGGCTCTCCAACAAAAGAGCACGGACCATAGCCACAGAGAGTCACGATCTACGGTCTGTCAGTGAGGAGACTCCACCTTCTTTTACCACCAATAACATATCCTGAAGTCAAACGATATAGAAATCGTGGAACCTAACACTAATCTTTCACAACTGGGGATGAGCAGTCTTCACTCCCACAAGTGGTACAGTACTAACTTGCAAGGCAAATTAACAGTGAACAATTAGGCCAATTTGTAATCAAATTGAGAAAATTTTTCTCAAAATATCCAAATTCATGACAGCACCCACCCAAACTACTGTGCTAAAAAAGAGTATAGAAAAATCTTACACTGTTAGCATTGAGATGTTTTGTAGCCTTATTAAAAGAAACCCCAATGAGATGAAACAACATAAAAACTGCAGAACAGGGGAAGCAGAATTCTCCAAAACTAGTCAATAAAAATAAACATGTTTAGAGACAACGGTATTTGAAATTAAGATGGGAAAAGAAAGAGGCCAGAAGAGAGTAAAGGAAAGAAAATTGGAGCAGCTGATATCCTAAATAAAGGGTACTCCACATTCCAATATTATGTTTAACATAATATTTAATAGAATGTTAATAAATCTCTTATTATTATTGCAAAATCAACCACCATTGCAGCAATTTGATACAAATCTCTTATTAAAAAGAGATGTTTGAAAATGATTTTCCCATCCGAACCTCTCCAGTAAACAGCTTGGCCTGCATTTCCTTCCATCACCTCCCCAAACTATAGGGTGGCCGAAAGCAGCAGTATGAAAGGCACATACCGAGCTTAGCTTGATGTGTGCAACTCAAGAGTTACATCCCACTGCTGGAAGGCATCCAGGACCAATTAGGTTCTGGCCAAACCTCCGGGGAGAAAGCAGCTTCAGAAACATTAAGCAAATAGGCCTATATACAGTGTACCCTTCTGTAATCCAGCATCGTTTCTTACTCATTTATCCATTCAAAACTGGAGAGCTCTCTAAGAAGTTGATGACAGTTGTGGGAAGCTTAAGTAGCAAAGTACGGACTACCATCTATCTTCAGAGAGGTTTTTGATGGATTAAAGCCATGGGCAAAACTGCTGACTCCAACCTTCAGCAAATACATTACAGGTGGAGGCCATCCATATATACATTTGCAGGGCAGAATGAAGGGGGTAACGTAGGTGAATTTTCCTTAAACCTTCATCTTCCTAATAGTTTTTTTTTTTATTAATGAGTGGCCCCACTGGGTTTTGGAGGCTGTGACATCCTTCATTCATTATATTATATACCAAACTCTACATCCCTTACATAAGCATCTGGCATAAATCATTTGACCTATCCTTCTTACTGCAGATACCCACAATCCCTAAAATCTTGGCTCACTTTGCAATTGACAGTTCAAATTATTTGTGCTCTTGTTAGCAAAATAAGGAGCAGAGACAAAAGACCTATAGTGGACTTAATCCAAGGACCTATCATTATTATGCCCCTCCAGCTATGTTGGACTACTGTACAGTATCCATCATATGCAACATGTTTTTTTTGAGATGATGGTAAAATAGAATCCTAAAAGCTGGAGTGTACCAGGTTTGGGAAGCTTAATGAATTTATTATCCTTCCATCCAAACTAGACCAAACTGGCCTTTGGCAGTTTGGTCTAGTGGTTGAGGCACCAGGCTAGAAAGTGGCAAATTGTGAGTTCAACTCCCACCATAGCCATGAAAACCAGATGGGTGACTTTGGGCCACTTTCTCTTTCTCTCTCAGCTCAACCCCCACCACACTGGGCTGTCATTGTGGAAAAAAATAGGAGGAAGGTATGTGCTGCCTTGAGTTATTTATAATAAAAGTGGGATACAAATAAATAATAAACATAAATAATTAGAATAACTAAAATATAAATCCAACATGTAAAAACAAATTTGATGCAAGAGAATAATCAGAAACAATGACAAAAATCACAAAATAAAAACTGTTTGAAAGGTTGTATATTATGTACCCCCAATAATGCCCAATTTCTGACAGGCACCTAAACACATTAAAACAAAAGAAGTATGTTGCATTCACACAGTAGAGTGTTTGATTCACTCTAAAATATGTATAAGAAAAGCAAGAGAGAAAGTTTCTCCTTTGCCATGCTGAATAATACTACCGTAAATGAGTTGAAAAGCAATGAGAAATTAAATTATGGATATGATCTATTTGGATCATTGCCTGTCTTGCAATTCTTGTGATGATTTGACTAATAAGAGAGTCAGTTTTTAAGTTCTTTTCATCTCATTTGCTATGGTTGAACTTTCATAAGATTCAAATAAAGGCTGCCTTGTAGGTTGGCTTTGTATATCTTAACCTGTATCTGGCTCCTCTTTCTGACTAGTTAGTATGTGGTCTGGAATGGATGCTATTACGTAAGATCACCAGAAGGATTTTAGTTCCCAGAGCTAAAAATCTTTCCTCATAACATAGTCCAAGAAGCCACTCTTAACTAAGAGAGCCTATGGGATAAAATTGTCAAGTACATCACTATGAAATTCTTAGGTCTGCACAGTGTCCAACTATGCACACTGTAAATGGGAAATTAAAGAGCACAATAGCAACATCATTATTTTCATGTCCAGTCTCATAAGAGTCTGAGGAAACTAATCAGAAAGGACCTGTCAGAAAAGACTCAAGAACAACTAAGTGTGGATAATAGCTTTGACCTAGCTATGTTCCTATCAATAATGCTATTCAGATTTGCATTGGAAGACTTCCTGTGCTATTCTGAAGAGTACCAAAGAGGTTGTGTTAAGTATTTACTCTATTAAGTCCACTCTGTTTTCCAAGCAGTACTAGCCTATTGAAATCTAAAGTAGTTTCAGTGCAAGTTTTATTCAGCTTCTCTCTCTCTTAAGCCACAGCAATGGAAAGCCTTGAATACCCCAGTTTAAATTACTGCTAGAATTGCTGTAATAAGGACATAACCTGCTTAAGCCAGACATCCTTGTTCTAATGTCCGCCATATCTATAGTTTGCACCATAATTTCTAACCAACTCAAGCACGGGAATTCAGAAAGTTGTAATTAACACAAAGCAGCAGATTGGGATTGTTGATATAATAATTCCTCTGCTTTTTCCAGGCTTAGCATATACAGGTTTCACAATGTGTAGACTAAGCAGTATGACACATCTATTGTACTACTTGAGCCATGGTTAGAATACAGTATTGCAGGCTAACTCTGCCCACAGCCTGGAGTTTGTTCCTGACTGGCTCAAGATTAACTCAGCCTTCCATCCTTCTGATGTCAGTAAAATGAGGATCCAGATTGTTGGGGGCAATATGCTGACTTTGTAAACCATTTAGAGAGGGCTGTAAAGCATTAGTTGTCTAAGTTGTCTAAGTGCTTTTGCTATTGTGACTCGTGACTATGCCTCCATTTTTAGTCTAAAGCATTCATGGAGAAATGGCAAACTTTTGAGCTTACCTTTTCTTTTGCTAGACTGATCGGAGCAAAAATGATTCCGACAGCTGAACTATTAAAACAGTTTTTCTAGATGCTGAACTAAAAACAAGTCTAGTTTCTCTGTGCCCCACCCTGCTTGCCTCCTATCTGCTTTTACTGAAACTAAAAGATAACTTCTTGTCTCATACTTAACCTCCAACACACCATTTATTTCTTTGAAGAACCTCTGTATAAACCCTCTAATCCACATCATAAAAATATAACCAGATCAATGGGAGTCTTACATACTTGTGTCCAAATGGTGTATTTATAGAGTGAAATAGGATTGCCTGAGCAGGCTCAGTTATGGAATTCTTAAAACACAGAGTTGACTCTTTTGTCAGAACAGAGCAATAGTGTGATCTTACCGTTTGCCTTCTCCTATAAGTGAAATTCTTCCATAGTAGCAAACCCAGCTGTGTCCAGAATGCCATCTTCCCTCCGTACACTCCAGGAGCACCAGCGATGGCAACAGCACACAGCAGAAACCCTGTGGCAGCTCATCAACTAGGAAGAACAGAAAAGAGATTAACAGCCTCAAAAAAAAAATCCTTTTAAACAGCAACCTGTCCTCCCCAATGTTTCAATGGTTGGTTCCCCTTTTTTATCCCTACCAAAAGCAGTATTGTCCTCCAATGCTTTTCTCAAACATCTCCTTGTGGCAGTACCATCACCAATGCCTTTCCCTTGCATAACCAATGATGTGCTTGCCTCCCAGTCTCAAGATGGAAAACAAAAAATGGAAAACCACTGATGTCTCAGCAAACCTTTTGCTTTTTTCATAAACAAGGATAGCTGAGCTGTGGTGGCACCACGGTTAGAATGTAGCATTGCAGGCTAAAAACTCCCCACAGCCAGGAATTCAGTCCTGACTCAGCCTTCCATCCTTCTGAGGTCGGTAAAATGAGAAGCCAAATTGTTGGGGGCAATAGGCTAACCCTATAGACCAGGGGTCTGCAACTTTGGCAACTTTAAGACTTTGGACTTCTGGGAATTCTGGGAGTTGAAGTCCACAAGTCTTAAAGTTGCCAAGATTGAAGACCCCTGCTATAGACTGCCCAGAGAGTGCTGTATAGCACTACGGAGCGATATAAGTGTCTAAGTGTTATTGCTATTGTTATTGTTTTCAGTGCCTCTCAATTAGTTGATAACTGCATCCCTCCATTATATGCAGAAGGGAAACAGAATCTCTCTCTCTCTCTCTCTCTCTCTTCGAACACAACATGTGAAACCAAAAGTCACCCTTGTCTTTCTGTCACAACAGACTGAAATTTTGTCAGTGCCTCTCCCAACAATTATTACATAGCTGATGATGATCTATCTGCTCTTTCCAAACAAAAAGTAATCTCTCTCTTTCTCTAGCTAATCGTTGAGCCAACCTGCATCCAGCTATTTGTGCTCCCCATTTTCTTTCTCCTCTCCTGGTCCGCAGAGCTGTATTGGTGTGAAGATGCAACAAACCTTTCAGCTGGCCTCTTAAAGAGCAGTTACAATGAAAGAAAGCAATGTTCTGACGCTGCCCTTTAAGCAGAAAGCTTTGGGTCTCACTTCATATGTGTTTACTCATGAAAACCTAGGATCATCAAATGTTTCTTCTTCAACACCCATTATGAGGCCCATTAATTTTTTAAATTAGTAGCAAATACACATAAATATATGTATAATTGACTCCTGGAAGATAGATGGACATGTATCTTCCAGGAGTCAAGTGTTTATAGTATCTATACATATAGGCTTTTTGGTGATGGTTTCAGGAGTAGCTTCCTGTTTCTTCCTTCCTTCCTTCTCTTTCCTTCTTTCTCTCTCTCTCTCTCTCTCTCTCTCTCTCTCTCTTTCTTTCTCTTTTCAGAAGCTGAGAGTGACTGACAGCACTAAGACTCAAGGTCTCCCAACTCTTGACAACGGGATAGACCCCTATTCATTATGAAGGACCTGAATTTTACCACTCCATTCCTCTACGTTTTATTAGTTGTTTCCGTTATTTACTATCCCAGCAAAGGCTGTGAGATATGTTGTCAATCCCTGAAGGTTCTCTGTTGTACATGCTAAGCTTTTTTTTTTAATAGTATGGTCTAAACAATGAATATCTTGGATCACCTCATAATCCATTCTTCTCCCTGTTGGTCCTCTCTCACACATAGAGATATTATAAGAGATCAGATCCAACAAAAATAGCAAGAGTTTCTCGTCATAATATTTGGCAGGCCAACAGTTTGAACAACATTGAGTTGGGACAATAACCACGAGTTAGTGTGGCCTTGTTTATTTTAGAGTCTTACCTTTTAATTGAAAATTCTGGGAAGTTTATCGATGATCTCCTGCCCCTGAGTAATAAGCTCTGCTGCAGCTGGAGTAATAACACCCAACCCAGTCTCTAATATACAGGTTATCCTCAACTTACAACCACAATAAAGACCAAAACCCGTGTGGCTAAATGAGAAATTTGCTTTGTGACTTTTGCCCCATTTTATGACTTTTCTCACCACATTTGTTAAGTGACTCACTGCAGTTATTAAATTAGTAACCCCTCTGACTTCACTTGTCAGGTCACAAATGAGGATCACATAACTCTGGGACACTGCAATTGTCATAAATGTGAACCACTTGTCAAGCATTCAAATGTAAATCACATGACCATGGGGATGCTGCAGTGGTCATAAGTGTGAAAATGGTCATAAGTCACTTTTTTCAGTGCCGTTGTTAGTTTGAACAGTCACTAAATGAGCTGTTGTACACCAAGGACTACCTGTCCTTGATTGCTTCATGTTCTGGCTCTAAAAAACAATATAGGTACCTTCTAAGAACAGAAACTCTGTAGGACTGACCCAACCTCTCTGCCATAGCTTCAGGTTCAAAACTGATCTTGCATATTAAAAGATTAAAAGATTCCCTTCTTTTTATTTTTTCATGGCAAAGATGCATCTTGATAAGCACTGCAAACATGTAATTCTGAATCAATTTGTTTAAAAACCTCCCAGATAGATTTATTTCTGGCCTTTCATAAGAATCTAAAACTAGTTATATCATCCCATTGGTGGTGCTCATTACCTTTGCTTTTGCAATTCTGTATTTTGGAGCAGAGCAGAGGTGGAAATTAAAATTAAATTGGGATAGCTATTCTTTCTGAGTTCAGCCCTGTATTAAGCAAGCATTCAACAGCCTTCGGGAAGGAAGGTATAGTTATTTGCTCTCTGACTGAGACAAAAAAGAGAGACCTGTATGAGAAGAAAACCTTTCCCCTAGAAAACAATTATTCAATCAGTGATTAGATAAATTTATAAAAGCCCAGGAGGAAAATGTTACTTCTGACTCTTGAAGCAAGTTTAATCATGTTTGGAACCTGCCTCTTTCCCCAACCATCGCTCTTGTGTGAAACTATCATCATTTTTAAGAAAAACTCATTCCTAGGAAACAGTATTTTTATTTTATTACTTATAAACCCTTCCCCTGACCCTCTAGTCAAAAAAACCAAGCCTTTCCCTTCCAAAGATTAAGTACAGTTTCAATTTGGCTCACACAGTCCAGAGCTCATCCCTGCCATCTGGAAGGAAGGAGCCAAAGGCTGGCAGATTTATAGTCAAAATCATAGAAAAATCTAGATGGTAGTGTTAAGTCCTGGGCATGGGTGCAAGGAACGGAGACGAGACATCGAACAGTGACTTCAACTCTTTATTGTAAAGAAAGAACAGAGCAAATACTTGGGCAGCAGCAGCTCTTTTATAGAGCTGGCTGCTGTCAAAACAACCAATGATTTGAGCTTACCGCTTTCACAAGCGTCCAATCAGGGGGCCCCGTTAACAGCCAATCAGACTGGCCAAAAACGACCAATCACGACTCGCTATTCACGGGCCAATGAGAAGTGCAGGATTACAAGCCTGCTGTAAAGTAAAGCTGTTTAGGGTTGTATCGCTGCGTTGGCTTAGTCCATAACAGGTAGGATAAGAATGCATTTTGTGGAGTGCTGTGGTTGTGCAACCACCCACAATTGCATGGATTTGCCCCAATAAGACTTTCTGCCTGTTCTATTTAATAGGCCTCCATCTTCTGGGGATATGTACTTGTTAATTTCATCTGCATCTTTTAAGTCCTTGCTTCTTCTCCCTTTTCCTAGCGGAATAAAGCTTAAGGGGCATATTGGCACTCAAATACAGCTTGTTGTGCTCTTTCTGATGTGGTGTCCTTGTCCAGAGAAGAGAATCCTGTTTCTATTGGGAAATTAGCTGAAGCTCTTTCCTAATCAGGATCAAAGGTTGGATCCAGCTTGTATTGCAACCAGTATTTGACTTGAAAATAATTATGCTCGCAAATCACTGATTTTAACTCCAAAGATACTGTTAGCTAAATCAAAGCTACTAAGAGACCAAGAAGTGCTGTCACCAGTCCAGTTTTGCACAAACTGCTATAAAGAAAAGAGAGAGCCCCAGTCCCCAAAGTTTTATTTCTGTGCATTGCTATAAATTCTCCATGGTTCCAACTTGGCTCTCATTCATACATATGCAAACATTTACCATTAATATCACATGATAATAAACCAAGGCTATCCAACCAGACATTCAGATTTATTATATGTCATTGATTAATAGGTTGATTATCTGTCATTGACTAAAAGTCTGTAGAGATTCTCATTCATCCAGGTCATGGTTGTCCCAAAGGTGCTGAAGAAGCTTCTTGGATGAGAAGCGAAATATCTTCAAAAAAAACCCAAGAAAGTTCAATTGCCTCCTAAAAAAGCACCCTTGTCATTGAGGTGTTTTTTTAAATTCCTAGTGACATATACAGATATATTTTCTTCATAAAAATGCTGAATAGTTAAAAGATACTGATGCAGGTATGAATCTGATGAGTTGCAAGAGATTTCTGAACTCTGGGCAATCAGATTGACCTTTGCTATTTGTAAAAACTGCTTCACTGCTGTAGCTTATGTTAGTTTTGGCTAGAACCATAACTTGCTTTTAGAATCAGGCTTGGAAATCCTGCCATCCCTTTAATTCACAATCAATATAGTCTGCACTTTCTCAAATTTAAAAAAAAAAAATCTGAAAAAAGGACTTGAAGAAAAGATCCTGCCATATCTCAAATCTGTACAATCTTTAGAATTTACAATCATTCAGGTCTACTTAGTTTCATCAAGGTGGCTGGCACATATGAACTCTCTTTTTTGGTCAAGGATGACTGAATACCTGCCACTAGGCATGTTCATTCTAGTAGGAACGGAAAAAAAGAAGAATTAAGAGAGTCGTCGAATACATTTGCCACATTTACTTAAGATAGCTGTGTTTGGAAAGCAAATTTGTTCACACCAGAAATGTCTGCGGCTCATGGAGATTTTTTTTGGATTGAACAGGTGTTTACCCTGTTCCAGAAGCCCTAAAATGAAACCACAGAGTGCTATCAAAAGTCCCAGAGACGTTTACAAGCAAGCAAGTTCTAGATTTTCCTCTTCCAAACAGGCTAGTTAAACAATTGCATGCATGCGTACACATATACAAAAGCATTCTATACTCAGTTCCTCTACACCAGAGCAAGCAATCTAATACTGCCATGTTTTGTTGGGCTGTAACTACAGACATTTCACTAGCAATACTGAAATACACTGTTCGCAGAGCCTAAAACATCTGGAAGATACTATTCTCTAATTTTGCTGTAACCAATCCAATGGCCTCAATTGGGGAGGATGTATACACAATTTGGGCATCCTCCAGATATTCTGGGAAGACAACAGGAAATTATGGAAATTGAAGATATTGTTTTGAGCATAGCAACTTGGGTGGAAGTGGTATGGAATTGTCTTAAAAAAATCAGATTGATTAAAAGAAAAAGAAACCTGTCAAAAAGGCTTTTTTCCCTATCACATGTAAATGAAATCAAATGAAATCAATCAAGCACTCCAAACTTTATCAAAAGAAAAGAAAAAAGGAGGCAGAACAATTGTACAGCATGAAATACTAAACTGGTATTCAAGCCTTCCTCTGTTTCATATTCAAAATGTATAATGTTCTGTGTTAGCCGTTACATTCCACTTCTGCATGCGGGTCAGCTAAAAGGATAATCATCAATGAAACAGAATGTCAAAGAACAAGCAAACCCCAAAACCCGTTAAGATCAAAAGGCTTACCCAAAGCTGTAAAGCAATTTTAAATCTTCAACTAGTAGTACGGCCAACTGGAAGAGCTCACTGACAATGCATTGGGAAGAACTGCAGCCCTGCGTGTGTCAGAGGTGGAAGTGAACTTTGAACCTAGAGTTCTCTGGCTGAGCTGTTATCAGATAAATAAAGTGATGATATACCCAGCTGTTGAATTTCCGGAACTGAAGATGTGGTGGGCTAACCAGATTTGTGTTGTTGTTTTTTAAGTATAACCTTCTATATAGATTTAAATTTTGTTCTGCAATCATTCATCTAAACTTTGAAATACTGTAGTTAGATAATCAGAATTTACTGCTGACTTTTAAGCTTTTTCACCTGAGTTTCCACTGATCAAATGGTTAAGGCACCAGATTGGACACCAGGAGATTGTGAGTTCTAATCCTGCCTTAGGCATGAAAACCTGCTGGGTGACCTTGTGCCAGTCACTCTCTCTCAGCCTAACCCATCTCACAAGGTTGTTGTTACAAAGAAAAAAGGAAGAAGGAGGGTCATGTTTGCCACCTTGAGTTATTTATAAAAAATAATAAAGTCAGGATATAAATAAAAATAAAAAATAAATAAATAAATGCAACAAATACTATATATAGGCTTAGTGTTTGACGCCTTGCAATAATCCCCAAGCTTTATTTATTTATTTGACAGTCTTTATAATTTGCCCAAATCCCAAAAGGGCACTGCATAACACAGGAAATAAAACTTACAGACAGAAACACGAGGGAAGCAATTAAAAACAATTCATATAATCCAAAATACCTATGACAGACAACTACAATCAAGTCAGCTACAATGAAAGCTTGTTGAAATAAGGCAGATTTAATTTGCTTTCAGAATGCAAATGGAGGTGAGGGGATCTGCACATACCTCTGGTGGGGAGAAGGATCCAAAAAGTGGAGAAGATCCATCCCCAGGCCATTTCGTTAACATCTTTGCCTTATTTTTACTTCTATAGAAGCAAGCTGAGAATTGGGGGGAATCTCAGAATGCTCGCCTTGCCATCTGTGTAAGGCACAAGGAATCAGAACACTATGATGAATAGGCCAAAGCAGCTTTATTGTTGTTCACCTATTTTACAAGAATCTTGATAGGCTGACTGCATTTCCTTGGGAACCATGGCTTCACTAGAGTGGCTTATGTCATTTCTTCCCACAGAGCCAACTCCATAGAACACCTCTTTACTTCCCCCTTCTTCTCTAGCCAGTGATATCAGCACAACCTGAATGGGCTCTGCGAAACTCCCTGATGCACTGCAATAGATGAAGACAGGATCCATAGTTAAGATCCTGGTTTTGTGAACCTGATGTTGTGAACTGGCACTTGAGCTCTGAAAACAGGCTTCAGTTTGTTGGTCCAACGTTTTGGTTTTTTTTATATGGTACATTTTATCCCATCTTTACTCCAAGGTGGAACTCACCTAGATCTCTCTGGTGGTGTGTCCCTGATGCAACTTTAACTTATTTAGCGTGGTCACACACACTCCGCTAGAGAGCAGTTCCCTGAGCATGGGCTCCAGCACAAACCTGAAAGCTCAGAAGACAAAACCTCTAGTCCCAGTGACCGACCCAGATTGGATCCTAGCTTAGTCATGCTTAACTTCACATTCTTTGAGATATTCGTTACACACGTTTGGGAGGGTTACCGGTTGATGCCCAACAAAATCACCATTGCATTTTTACCAAAAAAAAAATTTCAACATTACTAACCAGACCAAAGGCAGCACTGTTAACAGCTTCTGCATCAACAGTGACAGATATAGTTTATCAGCTATATCATCATGTCTTATAGATTAAAAGAAAAAAAGATTGTCAACTAATTCAGAAACCAAAAATTAAATGGGAACAGAAAGAATTCCTTTCCCTAAAAGGAAAAGATGTTTTCTTTTTTCTCCTTTTTGGAAATTTGTTTCAAGCTTAAAAGTGTTTGTGTATGTATGTGCATTATATTTTTATGTAGAAGGCCAATCCATATATTTAGCAGAAACAAGTGGACATGCCTGTCTTGCACTGACCATTTTAGGCAAGAGGCCAAGAGTTTGCTGATGTATATGTGCCTTGTATATTTGTGGCAGGGGTGGGATTCAATTTTTTTAACAACCAGTTCTGTGGGCATGGCTTAGTTGGTGGGCATGGTTTGATGATCATGTGACTGGCTGGGCGTGGCCAACTCAACATCACTCACATCAAGGCACGCATCTCCTCGCCTGGCCTCTCATGACTGTGGGGATGCTGCAACAGTTGTAAGTGTGAAAAATGGTCATAAATCATTTTTTTCAGTGCCACTATAACTTTGAATAGTCACTTCACACAAGCAAAGTACCAGCAAAGGAGGGAAAAAAACTCCAGAAGAATTCCAGAGACAGGAAGTCTGGTCCTGCCAAGAATGTAATAAGGGTTAATGGAGAGGCAGTTTCTGTAAGCAACACCAGAATGTTTCCTTCCTGCCTTCCTTACAGGATTAGGCCAGTAATTTCTTCTAACAACCAGTTCTCTGAACTGCTTAGAATGTTAACAACCAGTTCTAGCAAATAGGTGCGAACTGGTAGAATCCCACCCCTGTTATGTGGGTCTATTTCATTTTTTCCTTGTATTTACTTCTTCTGATTAAAAAAAAAAAACCTTATGCAGTTATATGTCAATATTCTTTGACCAAATGTTAGATCTAACATTCTGAGTAACATTTACCCACCAAAGAAATCTTTGAGGGAAAAGCACCAGTTTGCATGGTTCCAGTGTCTTGTCTTGATCCATAATATTTGAATAATGCAAAGCAGAAATGAAAGAAAAGGAAAGCATGTTTTGACAAGCAAGGCATCAAATTGGAAACTATTCACTGGTAGGCAGTTCTGAAGATCTTGATACCTTCATCCAGGTGCAAGAATGTTCTTTCTTTGCACTTATACAGATTAAACTAAAGGAGCTGTAGACAGCAAGCTTTACAGGATCAAATACAGAAATATGGTGACACAGGAAGTACATCCAGAGATAAATGCAGTCATTGGTATCCAGCCCAGAAATATATATACAAATTGACAAATTCTTTAGGATTTCTGATGGGAGGTCTTTCCACCCAGTAATATCTGGAGGAACCAGGAACTGAGTTTGAGATCTTCTAGATGCAAAACATCAAACATGTTACCAAGATAATCCAGAACATGCCAAAGTGCTGTGCTGTATCTTTCAAAACAAACACTCTTAGGAAACACAAACAATATGGTAATTAAGGAAATTATTTTGATTCTCAGTCAGAAATTGGGTTCTGTGCCTCTTGAATTTCTGGCATCCAGTTAGCTAGATGAATCTAACCCTGATTGAAACTTCTAACATATGTTGTAATTCTGTGCCTTAACAGATTTATATCCCCTTTCTGAGAAACTGAGAAAAACAAGCAAATCTGAAAGGGTATACATTAAGTCTGGATATCTATGCCCTACAAAATCATACTTTTTCTATCTCAGAGCTCGTAACATGAAAAATGAGCAAATATGCTTAATTGGATTATGAGCTCACCACAGGCTGAAGGACATTCAGCTAGACAAGCAGCACTTCCATTGATATTCTCTTTTAGCCGCATACTATTATAAAACATCCAGGTGCTTTTATATATTCCATAAAATAACTGAACTTTCAAATTCCAAACATTAACCAGTGAAAATGAGAGATCAACATTTGCCTCAAAGAAGACCGCTTATATTCAAGAAGTACTGTTTTTAAAATGTGGGCGTAGGGGTTGCTTGTTTTTTTTTTTTTTTTTTAGTCAATTCTTTCTTCTACATACAAAATGAAGAAAAGGGACATTTCCTCTAGTTGAACCTTTTGTATTATGTGTGTCTGATATGATCTCTTCCTTTAAATCATTAAGGCCAGAAAATGTTATATCTTCCACATTAATGGGTGGGTCCTACCAATTTCTTCCCCTAATATCAAAGGAATATTGAATCATAGACTAGGGACAGGAAAGGATTTGGGGCAGCATCCGATCCAACCCTGCCTTCCGCACAGAGAAATTTACTGCAACAAGTTCCAAATTTAAACTGTTTCTCTGTTATGAGAAAGGAAAAATATAAGTCATAGAAATGCAAATATCTTATAACGATCTGTATATAAATATATGTTGTCTAAATTGTCACCATCTTGAATTTAGGAAGGAATTAACTAAAAAAAAGGAATAGCATGTTTGAGAAAGTCACATTGACGGTTCTTTAACAGGAAAAAGAAACCAAACAAACAAGTTTTTAAAATGCTTGGACAAACTTTTTTTAAAAAAATTGCCATATCATAACCTTATATTAAAGGCATCTCACACCCAGGATACATGGTAGATGAGAATCCCTTTACAGCTGTCTTCAAATTGGTTAATATATTTTTCAAAATAATAATATTTACAGAAGAGGCAAATTGGAGCAGAGACATATCTTGTAGTGAATTTTTGGCACAATATAGTACCAACACACAACCTTATCTACTCACATGCAGTGAGGCTTGTTGCTTGAGATATAAGGCTGGAACACAAAATGTACTCTAACTTTAGTAACAGTCCTCCCTTTCGGGAATATCCAATCAAAGTTTCAACTTCACATTCTGTGCCTTTTTTTTTTTTTTTTAATGAGAATTGGCCTTTCGGGAATCCCTGCTAAATATTGTGCCCTCTGGTGTAAAGCTCTCCAAATGATTTCTAAAAATTCTACAACAGTTGGTCAGTTTTCCTCTCTCAAAAAGAGTCTTGAAAAAGAGGCAAAACTATGAAGAAACATATTTCATTTCAAAAGGTAATTGTAAACAGTTTCTCAGACACAAGAAGATCATAAACCCTGAGTTTGCTAAATATTTTAAACATCAGCAGCAAATTCTATATAGCATTGTTTTGGAGTGGGAAAGTTCCATCAACAGTTTGTGTATTATACTGTTTTATAAAATGACACACAGAGACACCTTGAAATCCACCGGACATATGAGAAGATGGGGGCAATTGGATAAAATGTGACTGTTCTTAATGGCTAATTTTGAGTTTTGTGCCATAAAATAGAGGTATACTCTAGGGCACTAAAGGAAGAAATAAAAATCTGTCTTGTAACT
Source organism: Hydrophis major (assembly GCA_033807585.1). NCBI lineage: Eukaryota > Metazoa > Chordata > Lepidosauria > Squamata > Elapidae > Hydrophis > Hydrophis major. The sequence goes on from CM066329.1 coordinate 261,345,697, forward strand.
TGGGAGGATTATCCTGGACCCCAGAGGTTAGGTCACTGGTTACATTCTTTGATTACCTTCCATATTTAGTTAATAGTTATTTGCCTCAGGGGAAATTAAACATTGCACTGCACACAATGTGCTCTAGAGATATACAGAGATTAAAGGGCAACAACTACATTAAGAAGAATCCTATAGGATTGCAATCTATCAGCTCATTCCTGTTTAAGTCTTAAATATGCAAACCCTTCCTTCACACACCAAGAAGTACATCCTGTTTGGCAATACTGATCAAATATATAAACAGATCAAGAAAAACTAAGGACAGGGGCTTTGAAGAATCTGAGTCATCACTTTGGACTTCTGTATGGAAACACTGCAATATCTACAGCTGCCTGGCTCATGGATGTAGGTACTATGTATCTACACAAAGGTCAAAATTGTATAACTCCAAGCTATTTGGAGGCCCTTCTCAGCAGCCTCTTAACTTGCCCTCAGCAAAGGAGAACTTCATTTATTTATTTGATTTTTATTCTGCCTTTATTACTGTATAAGTAACTCAAGGTGACGAGCATATCTAATACTCTTTCCTCCTGCTATGTTCCCCACAACAATAATCCTGTTAGGTTAGTTGGGCTGAGAGAAAGTGACTGGCCCGAAGTAATCCAGCCAGCTAATGCCTAATTCATGCCTAAGGCAGAATTCATAGTCTCCCAGTTTCAAGGCTAGCATCTTAACCGCTCCACCAACCTGGGTCTCATTATTAGAAGGGAAATTATATGGCATTTCCAGTGTAATTTCTCCGTCCTCTAGCTTTGGCCTTCAAAAGTTGAATCAATTGCCTACAATCTTCTCCACTGGTCCTTCTAATTCAATAGGGTGCAAGCACTTATTTATACCCATACTAACCAACCTATTATTGGAATACAGACAGTATTCTTATCCTCTGAACAGATAAATCAGTGGTAATCTCCAAGAGGCTGGTTTTTATTCAATTACCATTGCAATTCAACACGCAATCTTACTGCTTTGTTGCAGCCACGTGACTAGTGCTACTGTAAAAAGTTTTTAATTTTAACCATTTTTAGTTTAGTTCTTTGGATAATGTACATTATGTAATCATTGATCATAAATGCATGCATGTTGTTCTCTTTAAGTATCATATAATGCCAATACCCGAGCAATGTTTTTGCATTTCTTGTACTATGAATGTAAACCCAGCATTGTCTAGAAAACAGTACAATATTTTTAAACACCTCACACTTTCTTGTTCTGCCCTGCACTGTTCTGTTTTCAAACAGCAGATGGTAGGATGCAAACTAGTTGCACATGGTTCAATTAATTACATTAATTAAATTAACTAATTAATTAATTAACTACATTAATGTGAATGCATCATTTTTAATGAGACACTGGTTCCACTTTAAGGGACAAAAGAAATACAAAATACAAAATAATTGGTAATGTTATGTATGAAAATGAATATTCCAACTTAATGGGTGATTATACTTTACTATAGTTTCATAACTTTCCCAACTTTTAATCCTCTAAAACTTATATTTGATTTGTTTTAGGGCTTATTTATCCATTCAGCCTGCTACAGGTGTAAAAATTCTCTGACTTCATAGCACTAGATGTGATTTTTTTTTTAATTTCTACTAAAGAGAACTCTGAACCTTATGGTCAGCAGATGCTGAGTAAAGTTTATTTTTCCACAAGAATGTTCCTGAAAACTAGCTCAAACCCATCACATCTAGAAAAGGATTCTCTCCACAATCACGTGTTATCTTTAAAATCACATTAACTCTCTTATCAGAGTCAACAATGTGAAGGAAAAAACCCTCAATTAATTTAAGAATGATTTCCAAGCAGTATTATAAAGACTCATGTGCTTTCACCAAATGAGCAATGCAAAAAAATTCAAAAGTAGCAAACTTTTCCCTTTGCCGATCAGATACTGACAAAACAGAAAAAAGGATTAAGTAACATCCAAGTTTCTCATATCTAACAGACAACTTCTTTGTCTCTTGAAAGTCATCAAAAGATTATTTCAAAACAATTATTTGCATCAGCACTGTTCTAAAGATAACTATATAGGGTATTCAGTACATCTCACATGATGGCTTTTTTTTTTTTTTTTGAAAACAGTTTTATTAATTTTAACAACAAACAATAAAACATAAAAACATCATCTTTCCTTCATGAGTTTACAGACAGTGTATCAGTTGGTTTACCACTTTTTTTTGTGCATCCATTTCATAGTCTCCACTGTAGTTATATTACATAATAACTCATATTATCAATCAACAATTATATAACCTGATATCATTATTAAACAATCATTTGACTATAATTTTATTAATTCATACTTTAATGAGATAACTATAATTTACTTAATTTATTTTATAGCAAGTCATAAAGTCATACCAAGTCTATCTTACTAAAATTTTATAAGGATAGTATCAAAGAAATAAAAAAGAAATATGTATTCATTGTTTCCTAAAATTCTAAATATTCTATTATTATATTTTATTATCTAGCCATTGATAGAAAAGGTCCCAAACTTCATAAAATTGTTTATCTTTTGTTCTCTAATTTCAAATGTCAATCTACTCATTTCAGCACATTCCAATATTTTCTTAATAATTTCTTCCTGTGATGGTATTTTCTCACTCTTCCAATTTTTAGCAAATACAATCCTAGCCGCTGTCAATACATTTACAATCAAATATTTCAAATTTTTATTGAATGTATCAGGTAAGATTCCCAATAAAAAAATCTCTGGTTTTAAATCTATATGTTTCTTTGTCATTTTTTCCAACCATATGCGAATTTTAGTCCAATATTTTCTAGCGTCCTCACAAGTCAACCACATATGGTAATATGAGGCAGGTATCTGATGACATTTCCAGCATTTTTCAGATTTATTCTTGAACATTCTTGCTATTCTTGTCGGGGGAAAATGCCACCTGTAAAACATCTTATACAGATTTTCTTTATATGCTGTTGACATTGTCATTTTATAATTTTGAGACCACAATTTTTGCCATTTCTCTAAATCAATCCCATATCCAAAATTCTTCCCCCAGACAATCATCGTTTCTTTAACTTGTTCTTCCTCTAGTTTAATTTCCAGTAAATAACCATATAGTTTTTTAATCACTTTTTCATCAGTACCTGTCAAGATCTTATCTAAGTCAGTCAATTTATCATAGAATCCCTCTATTTTAGAATCTTCAACATACCTTATGATGGCTTTATTCCTTCAGTAAAGCGTACCAAATAAAAAGATGCCATCACATTTCCAAACGCAATTTGTAGTCATGCAAAGCATGAGACAGCAAAGGAATGCAAGAATTGATTGAGATTTCCAGGGAATTTTTGGAGATATACACATGCAGGACTTCTGCAGCTGATGCAAATGTATTTTCCTTCAAAGGTGACCAAAATTCTAAAGCAGAATAATTTTAACAAAACCAAAACTAGTTTCATCAAATACCAAACTGATCTGATATCATTTATGTTCAGAAGACAAAGCATATTCCCGTTGGATTATGGGTTCCAAAAGTTGAATAAATACCACTAATTTCCATTGGGATGCATATTAATAAATTAATCCACACTTAAAACCTTGGAATATTTAAATAGTTCCAAACAGGCTGGTTTCTTCTTGCAACAGAGAGACAATATTCAGAGTGAGGAAAAGTTGTAAACCAATTTTTGGTAGGAAAAGATGAATTGCAGATTCCTAGATCATAGTAAATAAAAAAATGATATTTTTTTAATCACATGTATTTAATGCAAACATAAAGGGGCAGTGGCTCAGTGGTTAAGATGCTGGGCTTGTTGGCTGGAAAGCCGGCAGCCCATGTGTGAGATCCAAGTGCCACATGATGGGGTGAGCTCCCATCCTCACCCCAGCTCCTGCCAACCTTGCAGTTCGAAAGCATTCAAATATGAGCAGATAAATAGGTACCACCGGCACACCACTGACAAGTCAATCAAACATATATTTATGAAACCATAAGCAACACACACACACACACATACACACACACACACATTAAACCATACACTCATTCCATCAGATTCATTACAGTATATGAATCATACCAACTAAAACTTCCAACAAAGTTCCAACAAAACTGATTTTGGAGGAGGTGTGAATCCTTTGGTACAATCTTTATGATTCATAGTTCAAGAGACAAATTTCCATTAGTACCAGTGCTTTTACTTAAATGACTAGAGGCCGTTTCCAAAGCTTACAGAATAGCCTTTTGCTAATGACTTAGCTTTCTATCTTGTCTACTACCTTCCTTGGTATGAAGGAAGGCATAATGTCATATTCTACCCTAAGCATCCTGAAGTAACATAGATGTGATGAATTATGGAGTACTAATCCCGAAAGTGATGTGAAACTTGTATATGTATTATCTTGTGTGCTCATTATAAAATTACATTTTTGCTACAACAATCTATGCCAATTCCAGTGTACTTTGCTATAAATATATGATATATACAGGTACTTTAAGCCTTGAGGAGAATTTACTAGTGATTATATGAACATTATTTTAAGAATGGCTCAAAAAACATTGTGCAGGTAGTCCTCGACTTACAACAAGTAAGTTGAAAGTTACAACAGCACTAAAAAAAGTGACTTATGACCATTTTTCACACTTAAGATCGTTGCAGCATCCTCAAAGTCACATATTCAAAATTTGGATGCTTGGCAACTGATTCATATTTATGATGGGTTGCAGTGTCCAGGGGTCATGGGACCAGCCTTTGCCATCTTCCAATAAGCAGAATCACTGCAATGACTTACTTAACTGTGGCAAAGAGGTCATAAAATGGAGCAAAATTCACTTAACAAATGTTTCACTTAGCAACAGAAATTTGAGGCTCAATTGTGATCATAAGTCAAGGACTATTTGTATTGCAAGAGGATTTTTTTTCAAATGATTTTTTTTTTCAGTTTTATACTCCCTTGTGAGGTGGATCAAAAAGCTTTACAGCTGACTGAAAATTTGAGTTAAGTTCCATCACTGTTGTTGATATTGTACTATTGTTATTGTACTACTTGCATTGTATAAGATTATGGAGATATCCTTGAAGAAAATACACAGCAGTTGTTGAAAAAACATGGATGCAGTCTAGGAAAAAAGAAAGGCATGGGAAAGAAACTCAAGATTGCTCCACCTTGACTCTCTTTTGTATAAAAGGGAAGGAAAGAGAAATTATTTGAGGTTTTCAGGATCGTGTTATTATAACCTATATTAACAAAGTACAGTTCTAGTATTTTTTGTGATGTCAGTGGTTTGCCTTGAAGGGCTGACAAACAAAAAACTTGAAATTGTCAAAATGGAAATGAAACATATCAATTCGGCTGTTTTAGGAACAGATAAATTGAAATGATCCTGTTTAAATCAGATGATTAGTATATAATCCATCCATCCATCCATAAATTACATTCAGGTAGGAATCTGTATAAAAGATTGCTTAACAAGAACATTGTTACACATGTGCTTGGCTATAAATCTAACACATGACAGGATCTTATCTGTTAAAAATCAGTGGATATCCTATGAATCAGGATCAGTGTTAAGTGAGGGGTTGCACCCAGGTTAGATGCAATGGTGGAAAACAAGTGGAATTATGTGGCAAATTTTAAGAAGGTGTGAAACACAGCATCAAGAAAGAAAATGTTTGGAATGCAAAAGTTGAAGAAAAGGCTGAACCAGGTTTTATACAATAATTTGAATCAAGAGAATATAACTAACGTAGGGATTAAGTTTGCAAAGAGTATTTTGTTCGTCAGCCTTTGATTCAAGGAACACAAATGCAATCTTCCTATGTCACTGGGATCATATGAACTGCATAACAGGAAACAAAATATGAAAAAAATACAATCAAGTTATCCAGAATGCTTCCTAGTGTAGGTTTGGAGGCTAGAGCATGATTTTTTTTAATATCAAACAAAACATGAAGAGAGCAAGGACATCTGACCTCAAGGGCATATAGTCAAAATATACATTTGATGTAAGAAACAGATTCAACCTACTTAACTTACACAAAAGAGAAACCAAGGAACTACAAGAAGAGTTAAGAGATGTTGTGAAAACCAAAGGAGAAAAAAAATTCAAAGAGAAAAGATCCAAAGAGTTTGTTGTGAAAGCCATCAAGATACCCCTAGGAAAATACAGATAAAGAATTAAAGCCTTGGAGGACAAAAGGATATGGAATGACTGAGTGCTAACTTTCAACATTAATCAAGAAATATCAAGGAATGATATTTCAACCAAAAAGGAGGGATATTTCAATACGGAAGGGGAAACAACAAAAACAAAAGAATGAGAGACTTTTTTAAGATCAGAAAAATAACTAGAAAATTCACAGTTAAGGAACTATATGCAGTTTCTTCAAGTCAGGCTCGACTCCGAAAGCTTGTCCAGACTAGTCCCTGCAGTTTTCCTGGCAGGATTTTGTGGTTTGCCATTCATTTTCTTAGGGCTGAAAGACAGGGCTGCCAACCTTGAGTGATAGTTTGGAGTGAGACACTGCGAGGGAGCGAAGCGACCGAGGGGGGGATGGTGTGGAAGGGGGGTGCCCCCCCTTCCACGGTAGGGAGCTTTGACAATTTTACATTTTAAATGGTGCAATCTGATGCATACTTTAGTCATGATTTGGACATATACATACATACATACATGCAAGCAGCACCAATGTACTTGAACCGGATTTGTAAGATATTAATAATGCAGTTCACTGACCATCTTGGCCGGAAAGGGTCCACATTCTTGGGCCTCTGCCCATCTGCTCCGTCCCTTTGGGCTGCTCCGGCTCTCCTCCTCCTCCAGGGTCCCTGGCTGAGAGGGGCGTCCCAAGTGCCTGGGATCCGGCCCCTCCAGGCTGCCTCTTCAGGGCCACAGAAGCCTCCCTCACATGGCCCCGGGGGTGGAGGGGGCCTTGCCAGGGTTCCCGGCCTTGGAGCTGGGCAGAAACGGCCCTTCCCAGCCCTCTCCCACCCTCTGGGCCTCCCACCTGCGGAGAGGAGGGGGATCCAGGCTGAGTCTTGGACCCACCAGCCTCACAGTCCAGCTGAAGGGTCGGAAAGGGCCAGGCAGGCAGATGGACACACACACACACACACACACAGAATGGGGGGGGGAGGCTGGTGTCCTTCACTCCCCAAACGCCCCCCTCCCAGTCTGTGCATGGGACCCCCAGCAATGCTGCCATCAGCTGCTTCCCTGCAGGGAAGTCCTGGATTGTCTGGGGGAGGAGAGGAGAGGACAGTGGCCACTCCCCCCCCTTTGCTTGGCATTTGTGGGGAGACCCCTCAAGGCGAGATTCCTTCCCAGGGGCTCCCAAAGAGCATCCAAACGTTCCTGGCATCAAGTGGGGAAAGAAGCCTAAAAAGAGAGAAACTCCTGCACCGGCTGCGATTGGGGCTCGGAGGGGACAGGAACCCCCCCTCCTTGCGAGCCCCCCCCGCCCCGCTCCAGCCTGCCCTCTGGCGGGACCCCCTTCCTGGAGAGGCTCCTCCCTGCCAGACCCTCTTGCAGCCTCTTGGACCCAGGGGAGGCTGGGGGGGGCGCATATCTAGGTGCAAAGGGCGGGGGGAGGGACACAATGTACCCGGGAAGGAGCCCTCCCCCCCTCTTCCCCCTCCCTCTCCAGGGACTTCCCATCAGGCTGGGGAGCGAGAGAAGCCGAGGCGCGCAAGAGGCCAGCCACGGCAGCTCCCCTTGCGAGAGGGAGGCCGGAGAGGGACGCGCCTTTGCGCCCCAATCCCAGCGGCCTTGAGACCAGACGGGTGTGGGGAGGGGATGATGGAGCTCAGCTCTCGAGAAAGGCCCAGGGATGCCCTGTAGTCGTACTTCATGGGGGATAGAGAGTTCGTCTCTCTCATCTCCGCCTGCCAGAGCAGAGTGCAGCGCAAGGGTTAAGCCCAGAGAGTTGTGACATCCTAGAGCGGAAAGGAGCAACCGCTTCCTGCAGCGTGGAATTCTCTCCTCACCCCAGTACAGAAATCAATGAGGGCAACGTCCTCTCGCACATGCTCTGTTCGCCCTCTGAAGCCGCCCAGGATCGGAGGCTTCACTTCTCGAAACTTTGGGCTTGGGCATATCGATATTCGGAATATCAGAGAATGTAGAGATATATTTATTTTTGTACATTCCATTTTGGGGGTTTAGCGTGAGATTTCGTTTATCAGAGTGAGACAGTCAAAATTGGTTGAATTGCGTGAGTCTCACGCTGATTGCGTGAGAGTTGGCAGCCATGGAAAGAGAATGGCTGACCCAAAGTCACCCAGCTGGATTTATACCTAAGTTAGGACTAGAACTCAGGGATGACATGATAGCAATCTTCCAATATCTTGGGAGTTGCCACAAAGAAGACTGAGTCATGCTATTACCCAAAGCACCCGAGGGCAGGACAAGAAGCAATGGGTGGAAACTAATCAAGGAGAGAAGCAACTTAGAACAAAGGAGAAATTTCCTGACAGAACAATTAACCAGAGGAACAGCTTGGCACCAGAATTTGTAAATGCTCCAACACTGGAAGTTTTTTTTTTATTTTTTTTATAACAAATTTTATTAATTTTACAAAAACAATACACAATCCAGGCATAACAACTTGAAAAATCTTTTCTAAAAAATAATAATAATAAAGAGAGCCAATAGAACATACAAAATAATTCCAAATTGTAATATCAATATTTACATTATCTATTTAACTTCATATCTTATCCAGACTTCTCCTTTTATCCAAATTATATTTCTTGCTTATTAAAATTTTATTGCCTTTCATAAACATACAAAACACAGAATATAGGAAAAAAAACAAAACTAAAACATCTTTTCTGAAGGCTGCCTGATCCCGGGTTAAAACTCTTCTCACAGACACAAATTCAAACATCATATTCACTTTATATATCCTTCCATATCTTATTATCATTTTCTTTTTTTTTTATAAACCAATTTTATTAATTTTACAAAAATAGTGCACAAACAATCAAGGCATAACAGCTTATAAATTCTTTTCTAAAAAAAAATAGTGATAATTAAAGAAGAAAACCAATAGAACATGATGATTTCCAATTATAATATCAATATTTACTTTATCTATTTAACTTCCTATCTTATCCCAACTTCTCCTTTTCATCCAAATTATTTGTTAATTAAAATTTTATTGCCTTTTATCAACATACAAAACCCAAAAAAAATAACAAACCTTTATATATCCTTCCATATCTTATTACCATTTTCAATAACATTCTTTGTTCTATTTCCAACTATCCATTCATCTTTTTTCTTTTACTATACTTCTCCTATACACTAATTGGAGTGACGCCTTTAACTCATTACCCTAACTTAAAAGTACTTCATATAACACTTAATTTATCTTGAGATTCTGTTTAGTAGATTCTAAAATTACACAATAAATTTTATACTCTAAATACACATATAAAAATACAATCTTATGTACCTTCCAGAATCCCCCTTTTATCCTTAATTAGATTCACCCATTGTTTCTAAATAAACTTTTTTTCTTTAGATCTTGCTTCCCACCATTGAGGCTTCTCCTCCCCCCCTTTCTCTCTTGCTTATTCTTCTCCTTGCCCTTTTTACCCCTTTGTCTCTCCTCCTCCCTTTTCTTACTCCCTTTCCTTTGCTTTCTAACCTTGCATCCACCTTTCCTCTCATTTTTCTCTTTTTTGGTTGTTTTTTCAAACCTTAAAATCCCCTTTTTCTTATCCTCTTTCTCTTCCTCCCTGGAAAAAACCCATTGTTCATCAAAGATGGCTTCTTGTTCCTCTTCTTCTTTGTCCCAGTCATTCTGCTGCGTAATCAACTTTTCATAAGTACATAACGCCATTTCTAAAAATTGAAATGAAGTGCCCAAAGTATCTTTTCCATCTTGTTCTTCCTTTTTATATTTTTGATATTCAGTCTTTAGTTCATCCACAAGCGATGCCATCCTGAAAAGAGAAACTTTCCCCAAAACAACCAACCAAGTATTTTTAATCAAAAATAATTCAAAAAAAGTTCCACAAGTTAATACTTTTCTTCCTTCTTCTCTTTCTCTTTCTGGGGTTACTGTTTAATCAAAGAGGTCCAATTACCATATATCTTTCTTTGAGATTCTAGGCAATCTCCTCCTTTTTCCACTTCTGCTCCAAATTTTTTCCTCTCCATTCCCACTTGCAACATCAATTTTTAAATGATCAGAAATCCATACCTCTAATAAGGGTTTTCCAATTTCTTAAATTTTTAAGTCCAATGTCCAAGAACTCTTTTGTCCCTTAACTTCAACTTTCAGAATAGTTCACCTTCAGTGCCCAAACAAATTTCAAATCTTCATCTGCTGTTTCCATGGGGTGGGAGAGTGAAGAAAAAAAAGTTCCCTTTAACAGCTTCTCCGCCGCTTTTGATCTTCTTAGGGATACAATGTATCCTCCAGCAATTCAGACAGCTCAGTTCCAGCGAATTTAAAAGATGTTGATTGACCCGACTCAGCTAGCACTTTCACTTTTCTTGCTTCCTCCAGCACAATCTTACCTGGTTGCAGGCTTCTTCGTGGCGGCCATTGCTGACCGCCGCTCCACCACCTTGGGAAAAAGGGGTTTTTTCGGACGAGGAGGGGGTCTGCGACACCCCCAACCCCCTGTCCGGCTCCCCACTCTCTTCAGCTGTCCTTACAGGGTAGCCATATCCCCCTGACCCATTTGGATCGGGGGTACCTCGGCGGCAAGCGCAGCAGGAATTGCGAACGGTCACGAATTCCTGCTGCCACCGAAGCCACGCGGAACTGGAAACCCAACACTGGAAGTTTTTAAGAAGAGATTGAACCATTTGTCTGAAATGATATAGGGTTTCCTGCCTAAGCAGCGGGTTGGACTGTAAGACCTCCAAGGTCCCTTCCAACTCTGTTATTCTATTCTATTCTATTCTGTCCTACTCCAGAATCATAACTATCAAACCAAACTTACTTTAAAGTTGGATTATTTAGATTTAATTATGGAAGAAATATAATTGAGAAAAATGAACTTAAGGGAAAATGAATAGATTGTACACAAATCATTTCCAAAAACACGAAAGCAACATTTCTGGAGAAAGAATATATTCAGGGACAGATTGTAATACAAACAATAAGCAACAGACAGCTTTTATAAGAAAGCACTGCTGCAGCTGAAATTGCGAATGGACTGTTTAAAGTTTCAGAAGAGGCAGTTAATTGTTAACAAATTTCTGGAAAGATGGCATGGCCTAGACCAGGGGTCGCCAACCTTTTGGACCTCGGGGACCACCAAACTCATAATTTTAAATCCCAGGGACCACTAACCAGTTCTGTGGGCATGGCCTAATTTGTGGGTGTGGCTTGGTGGTCATGTGACTGGCTGGGCATGGCTTGTATGTAAATATTATAAATATTTATATAAATATTGAATTTTTTATTAAAAAAGAGCAACTTTTACCAAAATCAGGCAAAGCAGGCAGGCAGACTGAGTTGCTCACAGAATCATTCAGTGATCTATCTATCTGCCATTGGCTACCTGAGTTTATCACATAAAATTTGCTTGCCGTGAGTCTGCACTGAATAATAGAACCTTCAGTCCTAAGGGAGTTTCGGCTGTGCTTAAAAGCAGATCTGAAGATTATCCAACTATTTCCTACTTTCTAGCTAATCTAAATATCCCAGCACAACAGAACAGCTGATGGTCGGAAAAAGGAAAAATAGCAATTTTAGCAGGCAAGTTTGTCAGGTAAGGAATGAGTGGATGGGAAGGGTTCCCACAGGCCATGTGGGTGGCGCAGCCTTGTGTTTCTGCACAGCCTGGATTAATTGCTTTCGGGGGTGCTCTGGGGGTGACATTTGTCTGCGGCCCACCAAAATTTTCTTGTGGCCCACTAGTTGGCGACCGCTGGCCTAGACAATGGAAATATATATATATATATATATATATATATATATATATATATATATATATATATATATTTGTTTTCTTAAGTTTTCGTGGGTACTTACATGTATGACATTCAGCTTTGTTCGGGTATTTTCCCACGTCATAATAGTGGTGCTTTTAAAGTTGTAGCAACGTTTCAGCAGAATCTCATCTGCCATCATCAGGCTTCTGTATGGTGTTTGTCTGTGAGTCAGACTTTTACAGTGGTTTCAGATTTAAATTTGGGGCAGCTTATTGCTGTGTCAGAAAAAGAAAAAACCATTCTGACACAGCAATAGTCTGCCCCAAATTTAAATCTGAAACCACTGTAAAAGTCTGACTCACAGACAAACACCATACAGAAGCCTGATGATGGCAGATGAGATTCTGCTGAAACGTTGCTACAACTTTAAAAGCACCACTATTATGACGTGGGAAAATACCCGAACAAAGCTGAATGTCATATATATATATATATATATATATATGTTTTCTTAAGTTTTCGCGGGTACTTACATGTCTGGCATTCAGCTTTGTTCGGGTATTTTCCCACGTGGTGCTTTTAAAGTTGTAGCAACGTTTCAGCAGATGAGATTCTGCTGAAACGTTGCTACAACTTTAAAAGCACCACGTGGGAAAATACCCGAACAAAGCTGAATGCCAGATATATATATATATATATATATATATATATATATATATATATATATATATATATATATATATATATATACACACACACACACACACATACATACATACACACACACACTTTTACAGAAGAAAGCAGAGTGCAAATGATCAAACAATGGAACTAAGTTGTCATGCAAGGAACATTTTCCTTAAGATCTTAGATAAAATGGATAGAAAACCACCAGATGAACAATGGTTACAAAAAAGGAAGAACATATCAGATTCATAAGATAATGGATATAGCAAGATATAACAAGAGGGGTTTAATTTATTGACCACAGCTATGCTTTTGACGGAGTATATCATGCCAATATATCTGTACATTCAGTCCCACATATTCATATATGATGAATATGTCAGGACTCCAACATGCATCTATTAAGGTTAATAGAAAAGCCACAACTATTTCAAGAAACCTTCATAATGAGCAAGAAGGAGTAATAAAAAGTGAGTTTGGAAAAATGGGGCAGTTCAAAATAGGTAAAGGAGTGAGATAAGGACAGATAGCAACTCCATCCGTCACATTTATACCATGACTATATTAGAAGCATTGACATTTAGAACCAAAATTGATCACTAGAGACAGAAACACTAACAACTTGAGATAGGTAAGTATTTTCTGTGCCAAAAGTAAAGAAGTCTTAAAAGAGCGCATTTGGAAAGTAGAAAGTGGAAAACCAGGGTTCACCACCTTAAATAGGAAAAAGAAAACGTTTTGATCAGTAGAAGATGGGAAATGATTTTTGCATTCTTGGGATGAAGGATAGACATGCAATCCACTGAGTTTAATTTATGGAGGAAGATAATTGCAAACTTAGACAAGATCAGAAAGGACACTCTAATAACTGCAGAGACCAAAATAGTTAACATAGTGGTAATAGTATTGACAACTGAGAAAGAGCTAGTGAAAGAAGATTAATGGATTTGGAGATGGTTATTAAGAGTGCTATCGGCTACGAGCACTCAGTCCTGGATCAAATAAATACAATTCTTTGAAGTGACTATCAACAAGGAGAAACCTGCATTCTTTTGGCATATGGTGGAAGCTTGATGATAAAAAGCAACCAGACTTGGCAAGGTTGTGAAAAGTGGGAAAAGGGAACATTTCAAATAAGGAAGGTGAATGTGTCAAAAGACACAGCATTTTCCTTGAGAGCTGAAAATATTACTAGAACCAGGCTTAGTTAGTTTTTGTCCATGCCATCACTAAAAGCAGAGTCCAACTCAGGGACCTCAAAGTAATATTCTTAACAGGAGGCATCAAAGTGATATTTTAATCCCAAATAAAAAGAGATCTCTGTTAACTCCACCCATTAAAGCTACATGGCACCAAGCTCTGATAATTTACAGTTCAAGCGTGCAAAATATCCTCAAGCAATGGGTCAAAAAAAAAAATCAAAAGTAATCAAACACAACATTACAAGACCTTAATGCATTCTGCAAAGCGATTCTCTTTGGTCTTGCTTAGCACTGACTCAGAATGGGAAGGAAATACCGAGATTCACAGTACAGCCTGGAGCTGAACAACAAAGCTAATGACAATAATAGCAATAAGATAAATAGCCTGTTATTACCCCCATCACCCCATTATAATGCTTCTCTCAGTACATAAGTTTTTCATGAAATTATTTCTTACAAAGTTAGCTTTCCCCCTCAGATTAAGGGGTGCAATTCCCAAGCTAACTGCTTTTATTAAGCTGTCACACATATTGCAAGGTTACTCTCGGTCATTCCTTGCTGACTTGGAGCTGCTCTATGAGTTTCTCTCCTCTTTTGCCTGGCCTCAGTAGCTCCAACTGGAGGCATCTTCCTAGACAAGCAACACCAACAATGAGATCACAAGTCCCTCTTTGAGAAGGTTTGGACTCTCTCCCAAGCTTCATTCAAGGTTGGGTTTGCAAAGATGCTATCAGATTCCTTCTCCGACCTGGGCAGAGATCTTTACACATGGAGAAGGTACAATACCCAGAATGGCTAAGATGGGTCTGGCTGGGAATGAAGAGCTTTGTAGTCCAGCAATGGAGGAGAGGAATTGGGAGTCTTACTACCAGGGGGTTGTAGGAAATAAGCTACGATCCTTGCAATTCTTCAGTAAGACATACATGATTAAACTGGAAGGAAATATCTGTACACCGTTTGATGGGGGGGGGGGGGAGAGAAGAAAAAGAAAAAAGCAAAAGAAAAGAGAGAGAAAAAAGACAGAGACAGAAGGGGAAAGAGAAAAAAGAAAAAGAGAGAGAGAGAAGAAAAGGAGAAAAAGAAAGGGAGAGAGATAGAGACAGAGAAAGATAAGGAAGAAAAAAGAAAGTGAGAGAGAAGAGAGACAGAGACAGAGAGAAAGAGAAAGAGAGATAGAGAAAGGAAAGAAAGAAAGAAAGAAAGAAAGAAAGAAAGAAAGAAAGAAAGAAAAAAAACCTTGGCGCCAGGCGCTGCTTTTGTCTGCTTAAAAACAACCAGATCTGCCCCGCCAACGCGCCAGTCCAGCTCCTCTTCGCCTTTCCTGTCTTCCTTTTCTCCCTTTGCAAAGCAGCTCCGGAGGGCGGCTTCTTCGGAGCTCCCCTATCCTTCAGAGAGTGGCCGGGACCCTTTCCATTAAGCCAGCCACAGAAACCCACCTAACAGCGGGGCTGTCAAGTGCAGTGCCTGCCAGGGAACACCAGCCCTGTTGCAGGGAGGGCGAGAGTTTCAAAAGGACAGAAAAAACGCACTCTGAATACTCTCAGAAAGACTGCTTTGCACGTCTTCTTTCTTTACCACCACCACCACCCCCCACCAAAACAACAACAACAACCCATCTCCTCCCACCTAGGACTCTATGGCTGTAACTTCGTTGCTTGTATACTTACGATTTATATCGACTGTTTCCTAGCATGATTTGATTGCTTATTGTGCCCTATGACTATCCTTAAGTGTTATGGTTCTTGACTTTTGATGAATGTATCTTTTCTTTTATGTACACTAAGAGCATTTGCACCAAGACAAATTCCTTGTATGTCCAATCACACTTGGCCAATAAAAGAATTCTATTCTATTCTATTCTATTCTATTCTATTCTATTCTATTCTATTCTACCTATCTACCTATCTATCAGAAAGAAAGAAAGCTCCCGGGAAGCCAGGGAGCAAAGTGGGAACCTCTCAGCCGGTCGAGAGCCGAGATCGGTGCAGAATTGCGCGTGGATTGTTGGAGCCAGAAACAGGACGCGTGCCTCACCCCCCTCCCGCCGCCCCAAATCTTTCAGAAGCAGGACCAGCCGATCCCCGGGGCTTCGCTGTAATGGAGGCAGCCCCTTCCAAGGGTGCCCCCGCCCTCTTTCGCGATCTCCCCTGTCCCCAAATTCCCCCTTTACCTGTTCGCCGGTTTTGATCGAGGCTCTCTTTCGCTTTTTTGTTTTAGATCCACCGGACGGCCAACAGCTTTCCGGCGGTGGGTGGACGGGTGGGGTAAGGGGAATGCGATGGTGGTGGGTAGCGGGGCACCAGCCACCTCAACTCTCTTTGCGCGCTCCCCCAACCGTGACTCCAGAAAAGCCGGCGACGGCGAGCCCGACGCGCCTTTATATATATATATATGGAACCCCCCGCCTGCGCTGTACAACGAGGTTATTATCGGTCAACTCCGCTTCCCTTTGCCGCCCCAGCTGCTGCTACTGCTGCTGCCGCTGGTCTGTTTATGTATTTCAATCAGTCACCGTGAGCACGTGGAGAGGGAGCCCGCCTCTTAAATGGGCGATGTCACTGGACTCACTGGGCATCCTGGCTCCTCCATGCGGGGGGAAGCTCTTCGGTGCCCCCCCCCCAGCGGGTTCCCACCCACCAACTCACTTTCCGTCTCTGAACCCAGAGCCGAGCAGCTGCCCAACGCCTCTGCAAAATGCACCGGCCTTCTGATCGCTTGGATTACAAGTCCCATCACGTATCTTTCCCCCGGACCCTGCTTGCTGGCAGAGGCCCGGAGTGGGAGGGGGGGGCGGCGAAAGGAGGACCGGCTGTGCAACGAACAGCAATGCCGCTGCTTGCCTTTTGCCGCGGTGCGCAGTCACCACTGCTCCTTTTTCTAAAGGCAGAGGGTTTGTTTGTTTTTTACCTTCTGCTTTTGTTTTTGTCATCTGAGGGATCCGTTCACACACAGTGTCGGATTAAGGCTCACTGGTGTCCGAAGCACTGACAAATCTTGGTGCCCCCCTCCACCTTTGTACATGTACAAACGAAGCCATATTCTCCATTTTGTGGCGCCCCTTTTGGGCCTGGTGCCCTCAGCACGTTGTTTCGTCTGCTTAATGGTTAATACACCACTGTGTGTAAACACACACACACACACACACACACACACGGTGTGCAGCAAGAAATAAAGCTCGAGTGTGGGCTGCAGATCACTCGTTCCCCTGTGAGAGAGTGAAGTTGGCTCAGATGGGACACCACACATTTGGAAAATTCTGAAAAAAATTGGAAAAGAACCAAGGAAATAGAATGGAGAGGTTACAACTTTTGCTGGTTTGTGTCCCTACACACTGGATTTCATTTGGTGCAAAGGGAATATTCTTTTTAGCAGTTGACCAGGGATCAAAAGGGTTTTCTTTGCTTTATTCAAACACACACACACATCTTGATCCAATTGGAGAAATCTCAGGTGGCAAACACATTTCCATGCAATATCACTGCTGTTTCTATCCAGAGTTGACTATAGCAGTTTGCAAGTGATTTCATTGCTGCTGGTCTCAAATGCAGGGAGTGTGTTGAGATCACCAGGAGCCAATGCCTGTTCCAACTGACTAATCAGAGTACAAATAGCCTCATCAATCATGTCCTATTCCCTGAGCTGTCATGGTTCCTAAACAACATGAATCCCTTCTTTCCTGCTTCACACACAAACACCCACATACTTACAAGGACATGGAGCTGTTGATTGATGGATGATATGCCATCAAGACATTGTTGACTCTTAGCAACCACATAGATAGATTTTCTCCTTAAGTTGGTCTTGCAAATCTTGGGATCGGTGCACCCATTGCCACTGCAACTGAGTCCATCAACCTGCTGGATGTCCTCTTTTCTTTCATCTATCTCAGCATTAGCACCTTCTGCAAAAAAACCTAGGTCTTCACACAATGTGTCCAAAGTAGATGAGCTTGGTCATTTGTTCCCCCAGTCAACGTTGCTATGATAGGAAGCTATGCAAAACAAATTGTGATGCATAAGAGAAAAAATAAGGAGCCATCCATGGTGTATCTTGCCAACTTCACTCTGCTGCAGATAAAAGTGTCTGGAGGTAGACTGATAACCACGTTGGCATTTTTGCAATTTTTTTAACCTCACAGCTGTAATCGGGCAAAATGGGAGATAACTTCAACAATGCAAACAGGCTGAAGAAATTTTATTTTAAAAGGATCCATACTGTTTCAGATTTTTCAATATTCACTGGTTCTTGGTAACAGCGAAAACAATGTATTTCTGCATTTTCTTCTTTAAATGAAGTTTTTTTTTTAAAAAAAAGTTCAAGTAAGTTCTGACTTCTGGCATCTTCCTAGACAAAGTTCCTGCAGGGTTTTTATTTTTGGCAAGTTCTCGTACCATTGCCTGCTTCCTAGGGCTGAGAGAAAGGGACTAGCCCCAGGTTACCCAACTGGCTTTGTGTCCATGGCAGGCCTAGAATTAATTGTCTCTCAGTTTCTAGCCTGAGGTCTTAAGTACTATACTAAACTGTTTCCATATATTTAAAATACTAATTTTATATTAATTCTAGCTTAGCCACTTCTCAATTTAATATATAGGTAAGCCATACATCTATAGTCTTCTGTTGAAAAAGCATTCTAAGGCTGATCTGATGAAAGTTGAAGAAGGAAATTTCAATAGTTATTTATAAATAACTCGAGATTGCTCCTCAAAATGAGCAGGCACCCAAATCTAGACATGATCATCTCCATTATCATCAGAAGTATTTCTATTTAATTTACAGCAAATATTTCTAAGTGAGAGTTGGTGTAGTGGTCAAGTCATACAATTAGAAACTAGGAGACTGAATTCTACTTATGCCTTAAGTACAAAGCAGTTACTTTCTCTCAGCCCTAGGCAGCAGGCAGTGATAAAGCACCTCTGAAAAAACTTGCCAAGAACACTGCAGGAACTTGTCCAGGTAGACATCAGGAGTCAAGACAGACTCAAAGGGGCAAAAGAAAAAAAAATAAGTTACTGTTCTATTTAAAATTAGTATGTATAAATTTTAAGTATTTTCTCCTGTACTTCTTCGAGATAACGCATTGTTACATCTTCTTTGTCATCTTCTTCAAATTAACGTAGACAATCTTGAATTCAAAGCAGAAAGATAAACTCTTAGCTAGATAATTTAAATAAAAAGTTTCCCATTGCTCAGGGACTTAGTAAACAAGTAGTCCTAGGTTAGGGCCAAATAATTATTACTGTAATTTACAACCTATTCAAATTCTGCTTCTCCTTCTGGATTTTCTGGTGGAGAAATGACTAGTTTGTTCAATAAATATTCACCACTGAGACAGGCTATACAGAGCTAGCTCCTGGCTTTTCAGAAGTTTGTAAAAAAGACTTACCTGTTCCAGAAGACCTTTTCTTCAAAAAAATCATTTTTTATCTCACATTTATTATTTTTATAAATAACTCAATGCAGAAAACATAACTAATACTCTTTCCTCCTATTTTCACAACAACCCTTTGAGTGGGTTGGGCTGAGAGAAGGACTGGCCCAAAGTCCCATCCAGCTGGATGTTTTCCTAAAATGGGACTAGAACTCACAATCTCCTGGTTTCCAGCCTGGTGCCTTAACTGTTACACCTAACTAGCTATAGAGACAAGAATACTGCCAAGAATGAATTAATTACTTTTCTACAATTAATAGTAATTTTAATTGTAATTATAAGACCAGATTTGTCTTACAGTAAAGCACTGTGTATTGTAATGGTGGCTGCATGGGCTGTGGTTTTCACTTTTGTTCATTGTTTCAAATCTGCAGACTGAAGTGCTTTCAAGTGAATGAACAAATAAAAGCACTCCCTCTCCACATAATATGGATAATAGACTTTTCTTTCTTGAAAATAGAAAAGTCCACTAGTGTTTCTGCTTCTGTTTTTCCTTGTGAAAAACAGCTACAGATATATGTATTTATTGTCCCATCATACTATTTAAAATAAGGTGCCTAAAATAAGACTGTCACTTTTCTTCTGCTCTGATTTATGGATGGACAAGGAAAGAACAAAATTGAAGGATGCAAGAAAGATTGAGAACTTGAACTTTCAATCCATTAGAAACTCTTTTTTTTTTTTTGAGGGGACTTCCGGTTTGCCAGGCTTCGGCGGCGGCAGGGATTCACGATCCTGCGCGATCCCTGTTGTGCTAGCCATCTTGGTGCCTCCGATCCTGACGGGTCTGGAGGATAAGGCTGCCACATAGAGGCAGCCGAAGATAGGGAGGATCTGGAGAGGGGTTTGGGGGTGTCGCAGACCCCCCTCCTCACCCGGCATAACCTCCTTTTCTCAAGGCGGTGGACCGGCGGTCAGTAATGGCCGCCACAAAGAAGCCGGCAGCTGGACAAGATTGTGCTGGAGGAAGAAGGAGAAAGAAGAATCAGGAGAAGTGAAAGTGCTGGCTGAGCCGGGAAAATAACAACTCTTAAATACCCTGGAAACTGAATTGCTTGAATTGTTTGAAAGATATATTGTATCCATAAGAAGATTGGAAAGCAGCGGAGAAAGCTGTCAAGGGGAAGCTTTTTTTTCTTTCTTCACTCTCCCACCCCATAGAAATAGCAGACGGAGATCTGGAAAATCTATTTGGGCACTGAAGGTAACTCAATTTGAAAGTTAAAGCCAAGGGATAAAGGATTTCTGGACATTGGATTTAACAACTTAAGAAATCGGAAAACCCGTATTGGAGGTATGGATTTCTGAACATTTAAAGGAAAATCGCTGTTGTAAGTGGGAAGGGAGAGGAAAAAAAATTGGAGCAGAATTTGAAAAAGGAGGAGATTACCTAGAACTTTAAAGAAAGATATATCTTAATTGGAACTCTGATTAAACAGTAACCCCAGAAAGAGAAATAGAAGAAAGGAAAAAAAAGGATTAAAAGAAATAGTTTATTTGGATTCTTTGGTGACTTTGGAACTTTTTGGAATTATTCTTGATTAAAAATACTTGGGTGGTTGTTTTGGAAAAAGTTTTTCTCTTCATGATGGCATTGCTTGTAGATGAACTAAAAATTGAATATCAAAAATATAAAAAAGAAGAACAAGATGGAAAAGATACTTTGGGCACTCTTTTTCAATTTCTAGAAATGGCAGTATGCAGTATACGCAGCAGGACGACTGGAACAAAGAAGAAGAAGAAGCCATCTTTGATGAACAATGGGTACTTTTTGGGGAGGAGGAGAAAGAGGAAAAGAAAAAGGGGATTTTAAGGTTTGAAAAAATAATCAAAAAAGAGAAAAATGAGATGAAAGGTGGATACAAGGTTAGAAAACAACAGAAAGGGGGTAAGCAGAAGAAGAAAAGGGAGGAGGAGAGACAAAGGGATAAAAAAGGCAAGGAGAAAAATAAACAAGAGAGAAAGGAGGGGATGAGAAGCCTTAATGGTGGGAAGCAAGATTTAAAGAAACAAAATTTATTTAGAGACAATGGGTAAATCTAATTTAAAAATGTAATGTTGATATATAACACCAGTGAAATTATCCAAGATGTGTTAAGGTACTTCTAATCAGTTTTGGAAATGTGGAACACATGAATGATAATTTTACCATGCATGGTGGACTTGTGAAAAAGCAATAAATAAATAATATAAAAATGGGTACAAAGTCTTATGATGCTAAAAAACCTTTAAGATTAAAATTGAGATGAAACCGGACCTTTCTTTTACTGTGATTTGTGGATAATGAATCAGAAAAGACCTATGGAAGTGTTTTGTTTATAATAACTGTAGTGAGACTAGCATATGCACCAAGATGGAAAAATATTGAATTATTCACAGTGGAGGAATGAATTACAAAGAGAATGGAATTTGTGAAATGGAATTTGTAGGACCTGTTTGATCAGGAATCATAAGATAACAAGTAAAAATCTCTTATGGACTTTTTGCTGAAGCTGAAAAAAATATGAACTGGTGATTTATGAATTTGCTGATTAAAAAGGTTTAAACATAAGGAAGAAGGGAATGATGATGTAACTTTAAAAGAAGGAGGAGATATGTTTGTTTATAACTGATGTAAAAAAAGATTGGATGTCACATATATTTCCTATATTATTTTCCTTATTCTTTTTTCTTTTCTTTAATCTTACTTTATGACATTTATGTTTATCATTTACTGTATTTGCCGGCGTATAAGATGGCTTTTTTGCCCTGAAAAACATGCCTCCAAGTGGGGGGGTCATCTTATACACCGGCAAATACGTTGTTGTCACTCGGTGCAAGAGCGATGGGAGCGGAGCTCCGCAACTTGCGAAGCCCCTTCAAGCCTAGCTGGAGTCTCTCTTCCTCCTTGTCCCCCCACCCTCCACCTGGCTCAGGGCGCTTGTGGAGGCCAATCTGGAGGTGGGGTGGGAGTGGAGCAGGAGGGTCTCTGACGGGGCCGCTTCGCCCAGCCAGCCCCGAGCCGCGTAATGCCCCGGGGAGTGGGGGGTAGAAGGTGGTGGGGGTGGACTGTGGCACCCTTCCTGGGCAGCGGGGCGTGGCCGGCAATTTGCTCCTCCCACTTCTCCCTCCCTCTTTGAAAGACCGGGAGGGCTGTGCTTGGGACGGGGGGAGTGTCCTCAGGAAGTTCCTGATGGGACCCCGCTGGGCAGGGCCACCCGGCTCCCGAGCTGCTTTCCAGGGTCCCCTTGGGAAGAAAAGGGTCCGGTGGGCGGTGGAAGAAGGCGAGGGACCTCCTTCCACCCCCGTCCCTTCCCGTCCCTTCCCTCCTCTTGTCCCCTCCTCCCCTCCCCACTTAAGAGAGAAAGATCCGTCTCCCTGGCACCGAGCTGCCACCCAGCGTCGCGTCTCCCGGCCAGTGCGGGCTTGCGACTTGGGAACCGGCCAAGTGACTTTAAAACCAAGCGGAGGCCAGAGATAGCCAGAATTACCCTCCACATCACACAGAGAGAGAGAGAGAGAGAAAGAGAGAGAGAGAGTTGGCAGCTGTCCATCCCCCACCCTTGGAGTCCCATGGCGCGCATGCGGAGGCTGCTTAAGGGAGGAGGCCTTTCACTTTCCCCGGGGGGGAGGGGGCAGGCGCATCACTTTCACTTGGAGGCAGCAGCCTCTCCTTTCTCTTCCCACCCACCCACTCCGCTCATGCGAGCGGACCAGCAGGCTCCTGGCTTTGCCCCCATCCCTCACCTCTTTCCACCCCCCCCAGTGGCAGAAACTTTGCCGCACGTGGGGACGAGTGGAGGGGGTGGGAGAGCAGTGACGCCGCTCAAAGCTGAGAAAGCGCCATCCTTGCTTTTGCGCTTCGGGAAGAGTTCGTGTTTTTTTGTTTTTCTCCCAGGAATGGGATGTGCGATTTTCTTTGGGAAGTTTTCTCTTCCCGGTTTCAGCCTTTGCTCCAAGTGGAGGGGGGGGTCATCTTATACGGCGAGTATATAACAAACTCTATATTTTGAGTGGAAATGTTGGGAGGTCGTCTTATATGCCCAGTCGTCTTATACGCCGGCAAATACGGTACTTCTCTGAAAATCTTGAATAAAAATATTTTTAAAAATAAAAATGGAAAAATTGGGCTGATGTCATGATAACTAAGATTAAATTGTCTGCCACGTTACTAATATTTTGGCTCCAGAGAATCTTTTTGAAGACCTTCCTTTTTCCTAACACTTCCAATACAGACAGATAATTCAATATCAAATCAGATCTTTTGTTGTTGCTGTTGAGGCTAATAAAATTATCTCTGCATGAACCTCTGCATGTAATCAAAAGACAAGCACAGTGAGTTACAAAGATATTTTTCTTTCGGTTTAGAAACTGCTCGGTTGTATTTAAAATGAAAAGCAGTATGCAAATTCAATCTATGTCTAGAAGTAGGAGAACTAGGGGTGACATGATAGCAGTGTTCCAATATCTAAGGGGTCACCACAAAAAAGATGAGTTCAACCTATTCTCCAAGGAGAAATTTCCTGACAGAACAATTTATCAGTGGAACAACTCACCTCCAGAAATTGTGGGTGTTCCAACACTGAAGGTTTTAAAGAAGACATTGGACAACCTTGTCTGAAATCATGTAGGTTTTCCTTCTTCAGCAGGGGGTCCAAGGAGACCTCCAAGTCCCTTACAACTCTGTTATTCCGTTATTCTGTTAAGTTCAGGATTCCATCCCTGTTGTTTCTAGTCAACAAGGCTTATGTTCAAAGATAATATCATCCAATATTTGAAGAGTAAGGGGAGGATTCAAGTTCTCCATTCTTTGTCTAAAAGTTATCCTTAGCTTTGTAGGACTAATCTGTGCTTACATTTTTAATTCTAAGCCATGCAGCATTCCTCAAACGTTTGTTCTGTTTGTTCTCATTGAATCTGTGAGCAAAGGCCCCCTGTTTAAAAATATTGGAACTTGGTTTAGACTCTAACACTTAACCATCAGCAGGAGAGATTTCGTTTAAAAAGTTCTTGGTCACGAGATGAGATTCATTGCATTAGAGACCTTGAAATTACTGAACAAAAGAGAGACATAATTTAGCTATCGCTTCAGCCTGATTACCTTCTCAAGGTAGTTTTCAGAGGGGTGTGAGCCATAATTGCAGATGGAGCTGTGTTTAGTCTGTAGTCAGAATATGAATACATCATGGCATCCAGTACAACAGTGAAGAATTACAAGATTGCTCCCTAATGTTTGCCTTCGAGGGATCTTTTTTTACATCATCAAACACCCTATTCTGTGCCATCTCTAATAGTAGAAAGTTTAAAGTTGCTACATACTGTAAGAAACATGCTGAAATGAATGAAATGCCATAAAGCCTAATCAGGTTTGCACAACCCAAAATTTGAATAAGAATAATATTGGTCTGGATTGTTCAGCATGTAAATAACCAAGGAAATTTGTTTGTATGTAGATATGCATAGATATGCATGGGCACCCACCCTGAAATTATTAATTTACGAACTCCAGTTACACTGACATTGGAAATATGGCGGAACAATCACATGCAGCAACATTTCCGTGGGATAAACAAGTCCTAACTGTCTACCAAGAAGTGGGCAGTAATGAAGTTTCCTTATATTCTAGTGACTTGTTGTGTGTGACAGCGTTGACTCCTGGTAACTGCCTGCAAGTCCCTGTGTCAGCATTCCGAGTAACACATCCAAGGAAATCAGAACCTCAAGACAGGAATGTTCCTCAGAGAATGTGTTTATTGGACACATCATATTGGCACAGCCAGTTAAAACCAACTCCACAGTTTTCCGCAATTCCCATGTAATTAAAAGAGCAAAACTTTCCTTCTTCAGGTGTCATAGGTAGGAGTGGACTTCAAAAATTTTAGCAACCAGTTCTCTGTCCGGTTGCTGGGTGGGTGTAGCCTAGTTGGCCTCCTGGACCATGGCAGGGGGGCTGTTTTCACCCTCCCCGGGCTCCGAAGGCTTTCCTCGAGCTTCCAGGAGGCCAAAAACAGCCTTCCCAAGCTCCAGACGCTCTCTGGAAGCCAGAAACAGGCCCATTTCCAGTCTTCCCGAACTTCTAGGAGGCCCATTTTTTGTCCTCCCTGAGCCTCCGTGCGTGTCCTGCACTTACCTGCATCCAAAACGAGCCACGTGGGGACTCCTGGGAGGAGTGGGGTGGTCAGGGCCAGCCAGGAGTGGGATTTGGGGGTTCTTCAAACTGTCCAGGATCTTAGCTAGGGGCTCACCCGAACCTCTGCAAGCCCTCAGCAGCCCAGCCCAGCCCAGTCATAGGTCACATTGTCCAATCAAAGCAACTGGAGAGCTCCTTCGACTGCTTCGGCCTCCTCCTCCTGCCATTTATTAGAATGACTTTGTTTCCCCTGGGAGAGCTTTTTATTTTATCTATGAGACGGTCTAACTACAGTATTTCCTCCTCATCCTCCCCCCCATAGTGTGTGGCAACTATGAAACAGTATAAGATGGTTTCAGCCTGGTTTGATTCAGAGTTGACACCTTGCAGTTTTCTTGCCAAAGTTCTTCAGAAGTGGTTTGCCATTGCTTCCTTCCTAGGGCTGAGAGAGAGAGTACCTGGTTCACAGTCCCCCAGTTGACTTTATGCCTAAAGCAGGACTAGAGTTTACAGCAGGGGTCTCCAACCTTGGCTCCTGGAAGCCTGGCGGACTTCAACTCCCAGAGTTCCACAGCTGGCTGTGGAATTCTGGGAGTTGAAGTCCACCAGGCTTCCAGGGGCCAAGGTTGGAGACCCCTGGTTTACAGTCTTCCATTTGCTATCCTGTTGTTTTAACTTCTACAACCAAACTGGCTTTATTGACCCCAAATCCCTGAGCTGAATGAAGGAGCATTCAGATCAAGGTCTGGGAACCAAACAGGAAATATAAGAAGGAAATACAAAATATGTCAAAATGAGATATTGTTTTCCTTTCAATGAACTCAGCAGAACTTCAGACAGTAGAAGCAACTTACTACATGCAGAATGGATGCTGGGATTCAATGAATGCTGGCAGGCATCCTATCATTTTTTTTATCTCCATAGAGAGAAAGGATTTAAAAATGGATTTTCCATACATAAAATGGAAAGCCAAATGTTAAAAGTTTTATTGGAGAAAGAACAGTATTTATTAGTGACTGAACAGCCCATATGGATTTTTTGCTAAACAAAAGAAAAAAAAGGGGGGGGGGTGAATTTGTGATTTATGGGTTGGATGATTAGAAAGGGTAGACTGAAGAAAGAAGGAAATGATGTTGTAACTTTAGACATGGTAAAATATAATTGTATTTGTAGCAGCTTTTAAGAAAACTGGAAGATGCTTATTTATAACCTTTCCTTTTTTTCCCCCTCTTTCTTTTTCTGCACATTTTTATTTGCTTATTATTTTTCTTTCCTTACTTTTTCTTTTCAAAATTTGTATTTTTATTCTTTCAAAAATTCCCTTAATAAAAATTATATATGGGGAGGTGGGGGAAGGAAAGCCAGAGAAAGGTTGGAGGGAAGAAAAGTCATGGCAAACCACGACATATATTTATTTATGCATAACTATACTTGGAGCCAATTCTGCCCACTTTTTGAATTCAAAGACTATGAGTTTCTTCAGAAAGAGTTTGTGCTGCTTCTAAACATCAAGCTGCCTGGTTTGAGGCTTCCAATACCATCTTGCCTAACTACCTTCAGAAAAAAAGGGACCTTGCAAGAAAAATAAATGGGAAATACCTTGAACAGGTTCGCCCAGTGTAATCTGGAGCCAGTTTAGAGGTAGCTTAAATCATGTGGAAGTTTCTGGGATTTAATTGGCCTAATTTTGCAGGATTGTTGCCTCTGAACTTCAGGTTCAGAAAGGAGCCTGGAGTCTTAACTGGAGTTTTAACTCGCTGCTCTATTATTCTCTTTTAACTGTGTCTCCTTGGTTTCCATGGTGACTATTTGGCCCTGCAGTGCTCCAGATTCATAAGGCCACCCAACTGTTGTGGAGTGATCAGAGTTGCACAAAGCTGGCATGTTTTCGGGGGTAGGAAAGCCTGTCTTATTTACTTATTTTTCCCTCCCTTAAAAAGCTGCCTGATTCCTGAAATACCTACCGGCCATTCATTCTCAGCTCTGCATCTTGAGGCTCCAAGCAGCAGATCTTTGAATCCCAACATTAAGCCTCATTGAATGACTTTTCTTCTTTTTCTTCTTCAGGCAGGTCTGTCTGCCGGATGTGGTCAAAAAAGTCAAGACAGCAGCCACAATGATACAAATGAAGCTACATGTGTGTGTGTTTTTTTAAATTACCGGTATGTAACTTCAATTGCATCACCATGGCTGCTGGTTGGACTGAGTGGCAATTAACTGCAACTTGACCGCTGCAACTACACTTGAGATGGGGTTATCCTTGCAAAGTGTTCAGAAATTGCTTCCTAAACGCCATTGATCTGACTGAAGCCACTGACCTGAGGAATTTTTTAATTCCTCCTATTTTTTAAGCTTCTGTGGGGTACAGTTTTCGATACAGCCTCTGCACTAGTGTCCCCACGATCTATAAAGACTATTCCCTGGGATGAGTTGAAGGAAATCCTGTCAAATCACTATTCCCCCAGACCCTCTCAGATAGCTAGGAGATTGGCTTTTAGGAGGAGAGTTCAAACTGAAGGGGAAACTGTGAGTCAGTACATGGCAGCCTTAAGGTCAGCTGCCATACACTGTGGGTTTAGGGATTACCTTGAGGACATGCTGCTTGACCAAATTGTGGGAGGAGTTAGGGACCTAAAGCTACAGAGGCATTTACTTGCTAAAAAAGATTTAACCCTGGCCTTAGCTATTGAGGAAGCTCAGGCTGCTGAGCTGTCAGAGCTATCTGCAGCTGAGATTCAGGGGAATCCCTTAAGGCAAGGGCACTCTACCATTCACTATGATGAGGTCTCCCAAGAAGAGGAACCTCTTGAGGTAAACCGCCTCAGACATCCAAGACCCCCCCCCCCCCCCCAGAGCTACCTAAGAAAAACAACAACCAGACAGCCAGACAACAACCCAATTGTATGAGCTGTGGGGGTAACCACCCCAGATCAACTTGCAGATTCAGAAACGTTATCTATCTGAACTGCCAGAGGAGAGGGCACATAGCCAGGATTTGCCAAGCCAAACAGACCTCCACGCAAAGACCCCAGGTTGCTGCCTCCTTCCAAAGGCAAGTCGAAGATTGCTACACATGTTACCACGCAGACAATACCACCCCTAGGTCTAACAAAATAAGCATTTCTCTCTTTATAGAAGGTAAACCCTGCCGGATGTAGGTAGACACCGGGTCTGCCCTCTCCATCATCTCATGGGCCACCCTGAAGAAGTTGCTACCTTCACTCTCAAAGAAGAAGCTGTTCAACTGCCACCTGACTCTTCGAGACTACCAGGGAAAGACCATTCCTGTTGTGTCCTCGAAAATGATGCCAGGAGTCGGTGACTTCAACTCATGCTCTTTTATTAAAATAGGAACTGAACTGGCGCTTTGCAAAAGGTTCGCGGCTTTTATTCTTCTAGCCGCAGCGGCCGTGGCCAATGGCATCGCTTTGAATCTCCCGCGATTCGAATTGACCAATCGCGGGAGATTCTTAGCGAGCCATTCGGCGCAGCTCGCCTGACCAATCAGAGTGCCCCGCGCTTTGGCCAATCAAAGCGCAGGGATCTCAAGAATGCTAATTAAGGACAGAACACCCCTCCCCTCTTGGTTTAGTCCTTACGTCGCGTCGTCACGTAGGAAGGCGGGGCTCCGTCTGAGCCTACTGGACCTGCGCAGCTCAGTCGTAGGTTGGATCCCGGCCGGTTCGGTCGGGATCTCTGTTGCTCCTGATGCCGTCGTGGGAACCGGCTGGTCGGTCGGGCCGGGCCGCTCTCCGTAGCTCCCTCCTGGGCCTCCCGGGTTGGTTGAGTTGTGGGTTTCGCCGCTCCCGCTCAGTCTCCCCGGGTCAGTCGAGCTGGCCTGGCTGTCTCTTCCTGGCGAGGCGTCGTGCTGGCTGCTTTCCGGTGAGTATGGCTGGTTTATTCTTCTTTGGTTTTGGTCCCCTGGGTATTCCCTCCCCCCTTGGTTTGTGCTGTGGGGGTCGGTTTCACCAGTTTGTGCGTCGGTGGTCTCTTGGTTGGTAGTCCTTGACCTTAATTGGTCGATGTGGCGTTTCCAGGCTTGTCCGTCTGCTGTTTGTAGCCGGTACGAGTGTGGGCCTGTTGTTTGTGTGATGACGGCCGGTACCCATAGTGGGTCTCCCGTCAGGTTTCTTGCGTATACGGGGTCGCCTGGTGTGAAAGTTCGGTGTTTGCTGTTTGAGTCTGGGGGCTTCTCCGGGTTATACGTGGGGTGTAACCTGTCGAGTGGGGACCTTAATTTCCTCCCCATTAATAGTTCAGCTGGGCTCTTATTCGTTGTGGTATTTGGGGTTATGTATTGGGTGAAGAGTAGTTTGTTTATTTTCTCCTGGATCTCCCCGTGGTCTATTTTCCGGATGGTTTTCTTAGTGAATTGCACCATCCGTTCCGCCCTACCGTTTGCCGCCGGGTGCGCCGGTGCTGTCAGCGCGTGGCGGATGCCCCTTTCCGCTAGGAATTTTTCGAATTCCAGTGAGGTGAATTGGGGCCCGTTGTCGGAAACGATGATGTCTGGGAGGCTGTGCGTTGCAAACAGTTTGCAGAGTTCCTTGATCACGGCCTCCGTGGTTGTTGTTTTCATGTTGCTTACCTCCAGCCAGTTGGAGTAAGCGTCTACTGTTATAAGGAAGGTGTGTCCTTTTGTGGGCCCGGCGAAGTCTATATGGATCCTAGACCAAGGTCCCCTTGGGGTTTCCCACTCTAGGACGGGTGCTGTGGGTGGGCTTGGCCTAGTTTCCTGGCATCGTTGGCACCTTGCTACCCAGGTCTCAATTTGTTTGTCCATCCCTGGCCACCAAGCGTAACTTCTGGCCAGGGCTTTAGTCCTAACGATGCCAGGGTGCCCCTCGTGTAGTAGTTCCAGAACCTTCCCTTGTAGTTTTTCTGGAATGACCACCCTATCCCTCCATAGTATGCACCCTTTTAATAACGAGAGTTCCGTTTGCCGGTTTCGGAATGTTTTGATGGACTCGTCGTTGTCTCTTTCCGGCCACCCTTTCTCTACCCAATGCAACACCCGCGCCAGATGTTTGTCTTTATTAGTCTCTCGGGCAATGTCTGACGTGGTTATGGGCAGGTTGGGTAGAGTCTCTATGCTGAGGGTGGTCGTCGTGGGTGCTGGGTCGGTGTCAGGTTCCGGTAGCGGCGAGCGGCGAGCGGCTTAAGGCATCTGCATGGGAGATCGTCTTACCCGGTCTGTGTATTAGTCCGTAGTTGTAGGCTGCCAGGAACTCGGACCACCTTGTCATTCAGGGAGACAGAATGTTAGGGGTGGCCCGGTTTCCTGCAAGGATTCCCAGCAGCGGCTTGTGGTCGGTTGTGATGGTGAATGTCCGGCCATAGAGGTACTCGTGGAATCTTTTTACGGCGGCAATGATAGCCAGAGCCTCTTTGTCCAGCTGGCTATAGTTCCGCTCCGGTTTGGTGAGGGTCCTTGAAAAGAACGCGATGGGCGCTTCTTTTCCGTCGGGGAGGGTATGGCTGAGGACAGCGCCGACGCCGAAGGGTGATGCGTCGCATGTGACGGCCAGAGGTAGGGTCTCGTTATACTGTATAAGGACGGCGTCCGAAGTGAGGAGGTCCTTTGTTCTTTGGAAGGCAGCTTGCTCGCGTTTCCCCCAAGTCCAAGTCGCCGCCTTGTCCAGGAGCCTATGCAAGGGCTCCGCCGCCGTCGCCTTTTGCGGCAGGAAAACATTGTAGAAGTTAAGTAGCCCCAGGAATGCCTGTAGTTCCGTCTTCGACTTGGGTGTGGGGGCTTCTTTGATGGCCTTGATTTTTTGGTTTGTGGGGTGAATGCCGTGGCGGTCCAGGAGGTATCCTAGGAATTCAACCCGTTCCATGTATAATTGGCATTTCTCCCTCTTTACTTTGAGCCTGGTCTCTTTGAATTTGGTTAGGACCTCCCTTAGGCGACCCTCTAGTTCGGCTTGTTTGATTGCCGACACTAGGACGTCGTCGAAGTAAGGTACCACCCCCTTGATGCCTTGCAATAGTCTTTCCATTAGGCTTTGGAATATTCCCGGTGCCACGCTGACTCCGAATTGGAGTCGGTTGCATTTAAATGCTCCCCGGTGGGTGACTATGGTTTGCGCTTCTGCCGTTTGCTCGTCGACTGGCAACTGTTGGTATGCCTGGGCAAGGTTGAGCTTGGCGAAAACCTTGCCCCCTCCCAGTGAGTGCAGTAGGTGTTGCACTACTGGGACGGGGTAGGCTTCAACTCATGCTCTTTTATTAAAGTAGGAACCGAACTGGCGCTTTGCAAAAGGTTCGCGGCTTTTATTCTTCTAGCCGCGGCGGCCGTGGCCAATGGCATCACTTTGAATCTCCCGCGATTCGAATTGACCAATCGCGGGAGATTCTTAGCGAGCCAATCGGTGCGGCTCGCCTGACCAATCAGAGTGCCCCGCGCTTTGGCCAATCAAAGCGTGGGGATCTCAAGAATGCTAATTAAGGACAGAACAATTCCAGTCCTGGGTAAGGGCAAATTCCTTATTCAATTCCAGAACTTTAGAGGCCGCTTGCCACTGGTGGTGCCCTTCCCAGCTTGCTATGACTAGATTGGTTCCCTGCCCTAGGCCTTAACATTACAGGGATTCACTCTGTGGTAAATTCTGAAGTAGATTCCCTCTTCAGGGA
Source organism: Hydrophis major (assembly GCA_033807585.1). NCBI lineage: Eukaryota > Metazoa > Chordata > Lepidosauria > Squamata > Elapidae > Hydrophis > Hydrophis major. The sequence goes on from CM066329.1 coordinate 261,377,668, forward strand.
CTACTCTGATGTTTTCAGTAGTGAACTAGGTTGCTATTCTGGCACCCCTATCTCTTTCGATGTGGGCTCACAAGCCACCCCAATTCGTTTAAAACCGTGAAGGGTACCTTTTGTCATTCGGCCTAAATTGGATGCTGAATTAGACTATCTTATTAAATGAGTGCTGGAGCAGGTAGATTTCGCAAAATGGGAAACGCCCATAGTCACCCCCTTAAAAAAAGATGGCAGCGTGAGAATCTGCGCTGACTATAAAACGTCCCTGAACCGTTTCCTCCAAATTAGTGCATACCCAGTACCTATAATTCAACACCTGCTACACTCCTTTGAGCCAGGTACAATTTTTCCAAAGTTAGACATGTCCCAAGCATATCAGCAATTTCCTGTGGACCAACACACCGCTGACTTGCAAACTATAGTTACACACAGGGGCGCCTTTAGATGTAAATGTTACAATTTGGAGTTAGTGTGGCCCCAAGCATTTTTCAGTCCCTCATGGAGAGAATCCTGCAGGAGCTCCCGGGGGTAGTTCCATACTTTGATGACATTTTAGTCTCTGCCACCAACAAAACACAATTATTACTCAGAGTCAGGTCAGTCCTTGACAGGTTTAGGCAAAACGGGCTTAAATTGAAAAAAGACAAATGCACCATTGCCACCAAGCAAGTGGACTTCCTTGGTTATCGAATTGACACCTCTGGAATTCACCCCATAGAAACTAAAGTTAGAGCCATCCACGAGGCACCCACACCCTCTAACAAAACTGAATTGCAGGCCTTTTTAGGGCTCCTGAATTTTTATGCAGCTTTCCTGCCTCACAAGGCCTCTGCAGCTGAACCCCTACATAGGCTCTTAGATAAAAAGGCCCCCTGGCACTGGGGACAAAGAGAAGCCAACGCTTTCCAAGCAGTTAAGTCTCTTTTAATTTCAAACGCTGTGTTAATTCAGTTCAACCAAAATCTGCCCCTGGTGTTAGCCTCAGATGCCTCAACCTTTGGCATAAGAGCAGTATTGAGCCATAGGCTCCCAAATGGATCTGAGGCACCCATTGCCTACTTTTCAAGAACATTCTCTGCAGCAGAGAGGAACTATAGTCAAATCGATAAGGAAGCCCTAGCAGCTGATGCTGTAAAAAAATTCCACAAGTTTCTCTTTGGCCATTGTTTTGAAGTTGTAATGGATCACAAGCCACTTTTGGGACTTTTAGCTGGAGATAAGCAAACCCCACAGGTACTATCCCCGCAAACGACCAGATGGACTCTGTTCCTGGCTGCCTATTCATATAAATTGGTACATCGCCCCGGGAAGAACCTGTCCCATGCAGATGCCCTCAGCAGATGCCCACTGCCAACACCAGTCAAAGACCCAGCTCCAGTCCACGCAATCTTCGACTGCAATGTACTTGACCTGCCAGTCTCAGCCGGGGATATTGCTGCCCACTCCAGAAGGGACCAAGTGATTTCCCAAGTCCTGGACTGGGTGGGGAGGGGGTGGCCTGATATTCAGTATGCCCCTGAATTCATGCCATTTAAGACCCGCAGGCAAGAGTTGTCTTCACTTCAGGGCTGTCTGTTATGGGGGACAAGGGTGATCATACCACCCACCTTGCAAGAACAAGTTTTAAAGGCACTGCACGAGGGTCACCCTGGAATCGTGAGGATGAAGGCCCTGGCCTGCAGCTACGTATGGTGGCCAGGATTGGATGCCCGGATTGCCAACTGGGTAAGCACATGCCAGCCCTGCCAGGCAACTAGAGCAGCCCCACCAACAGCTGCCCCAACCAGATGGGAAGTTGCTGGGTCCCCTTGGTCCAGGCTGTATATTGATCTGGCTGGCCCTTTGCAGGGGAAGACCTTTTTGATTGTAGTAGACTCGTTCTCTAAATGGACTGATGTGGCTTTGCTTCCCTCCACCACTACACTGGCTGTCACAAGGGCCCTGACCAGACTGTTTGATACACATGGACTCCCTGACACCTTGGTTTCAGATAATGGCCCCCAATTCAGTTCCAATAAGTTCGCAGTCTTCGCAGCCAACCAGGGCATCAGACACGCCCTCACAGCCCCCTTTTATCCTGCAAGCAATGGGATGGCTGAGAGGGCTGTTAGGTCTGTGAAGGAAGTTTTGGCCAGGCTTGGCCAAGCAGACTGGCACTCCAAACTGTCCACTTACTTGCTCACTCAACACGCTACTCCATGCCCCACTACCAACAAGACCCCAGCAGAACTTTTGATGGGCAGACGCCTCAGGACCACCCTGGACAGGTTGCACTCCCACTATGCTCCTAGCACACCACTCGCTTCTGACAGCCATGTCAGGGAATTCACCCTGCAAGACCTGGTTTATGCCAGGAACTATGCGGGGCATCCCTTATGGCTGCCAGGGCAAATAGTCTCTATTACAGGACCCAAGTCCTACAGGATCCTCTTGGAGGATGGTCGAGTTTGGCGAAGACACAGAGATCAGCTAAGGAGATGTTGGAAGAAGACAGCCGCCAAAATCCCGGTCTACCAGCCGCCCGACAACCCAGTCTACCAGCCATGACCTGATCATCGCCCGCCACAAACCGATCAAAAGGACTTACCCGGTCAGCAGCCGGACACCAGGATTCGGACATCCGACGACCATCTTCGAGCTCCAGACACCGCCCGAGGAGAGCAGGACTTGATGACAGCCGGCAAACCCCAAGAACTGTGAAGATCAGGCCACGAGCGAAAGCGGCCAGCCCAGCTGCAGGACTACGCATGCTCGTGGCCAGAGACTGGTCAGAGACTGTGTTCAGAGACTGACAGCAGTCTTCTCTCTGGTCTGCCGCCTATGCGGGAGCACCAATTGCTCCCATTGGTTGATGCAATTTGACAGCTGGCTATAAAAGCTGTCAAACGGCATCAGCTGTCGCCGCCAGCTGGCTGTCATTTAGCCCCGGCAGCCGTGGCGACCCTTTATTCAATAGAATAAAGTCTGTTAGCTTCAGCCTGGCTCCGTCTCGTTCTGTGACCGCTGCTCCACAACAGATAAAATGAAGACCCAGATTGTTGGGGGCAATAGGCTGACTCTGTAAACTGCTTAGAGAGGGCTGTAAACAGGGGTGGGATTCTACTGGTTTGGACTGATTCTATAGAACCGGTTGTTAAGATTCTGCAAAGTTCGGAGAACTGGCAAATCGTGCCTCTGACTGGTCCCGCCCCTCTCCACCCATCCCTCCCCTCCCAGTCAGTCCTTATCACACATGCATGATATTGTGCATGCCCAACAATGCTGACTGCATTCTTCCCCACCCATCAAGGTAAGGTATTTCTTTCCCTCCCCTCCTGACGATCAGCTGATCCGCTGATCAGCTATGCTGGGATTCCCTCTAGCTGTCTTACTGCTTCACCCAGAAGGCTTTCCTGCGGTCCAGGAGCCCCCAAAACGGAGCACACACCCTCCCTGCTCTCTGTTTTTTGCCTTCCTGGGCCTCAGGGAAGCCTTCTGGGAGCAAAAACAGCTGGGGGGGGGGAATGACAAAAAAAGCCACACCCACTCAGTCACATGGCCACGTCCACCTAGTCACGCCCACAGAACCAGGTGTTCAAAATTTTGAATCCCACCCCTGGCTGTAAAGCACTGTGAAGCAGTATAGAAGTCTAAGTGCTATTGCTATATAGTTAATGAATATAAATTACATAATAATGTTAAAAGTTTAAAATCTTGCTAACAGTCCAGGGCTGCATGTGGGTTGAACATACTTGGTTACGCCTTATTATTGATGTATTTAGAAAAGCTGCCAATCTCATAAAAACAGCATAACAAAGATTATCTGTGGGTCAATCTCCCAGAACAAAGCTGCCAAGTTATATCTGTTGAAAAGCTGCCAGAAGCTCATCATTTGGGTATACAGCTAGTCCTCAACTTACAACCATTCATTTAGTGACTGTTCAAAGTTACAATGGCACTGATAAAAGTGAGATGGCCGTTTTTCACAGTTATGATCTTTGTAACATCCCCATGATCATGTGATCAAATGTCAAATGCTTGGCAACTGGTTCATACTTATGACCGTTGCTGTGTCCCGAGGTCAAGTGATCACCTTTTGCAAACTTTTGACAAGCAAAGTCAATGTGGCATTCAGGTGCATTTAACAACCAGGTTGCTAATTTATTAATTGCAGTGATTCACTTAATAACTATGGCAAGAAAGGTCATGAAATGGGACAAAACTCACTTAACAAATGTATCACTTAACAACATAAATTTCGGGCTCGATTGTGGACGTAAGGCAAGGACTATATGTACAGAAAAACACTTCTTCTGTGTGACCCCTAAGTGACATTTAGAAATATGGTAAGAAACATCTTTTTTGCCAAGCTTTTAATTGTTAATTGTTTTAATGACTAGCTTTAATTTTAGTTCTGCTTTTATTTGATGTTTCACTTTGGGTATTTGCTACTATTGTAAGCAGCCTTGAGAATTAAGATAAACAGGAAGGGGAATTACATTTAGTAATAAATTAAAATATAACAAATTATTTGAGCAGTTTAAGAAGAGTCTAATTTTCTGCTATGAATACATATATTTATTGCAAATAGGATCCCTGCCCCATCAATAAGCACTTACAAGCACTTTTCCCTTGTGCTTGTAGTTCAGAGCTATTGCCCTTTTTTAAAAAAAAAAAGATGGCATTCAAATCCTTTACAGGCAAGAACTGTACTGGGAAATGTAGGCCTTGGTTGTTGTTGAATTTTTATAATCACCTTGAAAGTGACTTCATCTGTTTATTAACTGCAATTCTTTTATCCTAACATGCAAGCTATTGTCTCTGGCTAACAAAGAAATCATTTATATGAAGCTGCACTTTGGAAAATGACTAGAAATGGCTTGGGCCACTTGCCAAGAGCAAATATTGTATGCTTACACTGGAAGGGAATACCAATAGATTTCTTGCAGGATGTGAATGCCAATATGGTGGGTTTTTTTTTTTTTTTTTACAATGCAACAGTTGCATTAAAACTGGAACTCAAATGGAGGGATTAAATCTCCAGACTCTTTAATATCCCAAATTCATCCTGTATGTGTTAAGATCTGCGCATGGGTGCAAGGAACGGAGACGAGGCAGTGAACAGTGAACTTCAACTCTTTATTAAACATTCTGAACAGAGCAAAAACCTAAGGCAGCAGCAGCCCTTTTATAGGGCAGGCTGCTGATCTAGTAACCAATGAGAAACGTGGAGTGTTAACCCCTTGAACCAATGAGAGTGGCTTGTTAACAGCCAGTCAGATTCTCCTGAATGGACCAATCCGATATCGCTATTATCGGCCTATCAGAAGTACAGGATTAGAACCCTGCTTTTTCTAAGGTTTGATAAAACTTTGTTTAAGCGTTTTATTAGTTCATAACACCCCTTCCCCCCCGGGTTCCGTTTAAGGGGTGCAGTGACGTAATCCCTGAGGTATGAAGGTTGTTTTGACTGTCTATTAGATTTACGCTGTCCCACTGGTTCCTGTCTGTAATCTGTAATTTTGTAGTCTCAATTACAATTATGTTACATAACAACTCATATTGTCAATCCAAACTTATATATCCTAATATCACTAAAAAAAAGAAATTTTTGACTTTTCTTTTAATCATTCATGCTTTATGAGATAACAATACTTTAACCAGTTTATTCTGTAACAAATCATATAATCATACCAAATCAATCCTAAAAAACCCTTTATAAATATAATGTCAAATAACAAAGGCAAGTAAAACAAAATAAAGATATTCCTTAAGGTCTAGCATTCTAAATATTCTATTATCGTATTTTATTATCTAGCCATTGATACAAAAGATCCCAAATTTCATAAAATTGTTTCTCCTCTTGCTCTCTAATTTCAAATGTAAATCTACTCATCTCAGCACATTCCAATATTTTCTTAATAATTTCTTCCTGTAATGGTATTTTCTCATTCTTCCAATTTTTATCAAATACAATCCTAGCCGCTGTAAATACATTTACAATCAGGTACTTCAAATCTTTACTATATGTATCAGGTAAAATTCCCAGTAAGAAGATCTCTGGTTTCAAGTCTATGTGTTCCTTTGTCATTTTTTCCAACCACATGCGAATTTTAGTCCAATATTTTCTGGTGTCCTCACAAGTCCACCACATATGGTAATACGAGCCGGGTATCTGATGACATTTCCAGCATTTTTCAGATTTGTTCTTAAACATTCTTGCTATTCTTGTTGGGAGAGTGCCACCTGTAAAACATCTTATACAAGTTTTCTTTATATGCTGTTGACATTGTCATTTTATAATTTTGAAACCACAATTTTTGCCATTTCTCTAGATCAATCCCATATCCAAAATTCTTCCCCCAAACAATCATAGTTTCTTTAACTTGTTCTTCCTCTAATTTAATTCCCAGTAAATAACCATATAATTTTTTAATCACCTTCTCATCAGTACCCATCAAGATCTTATCTAAGTCAGTCTGTTTATCATAGAATCCCTCCGTTTTAGAATCTTCATCATACCTTGAATGTATTTGCGCATATGAAAACCAATTCATCCTTATACCTTGTTCCTCTAAGTTTTGGATCGATTTAAGTTCACCCTTTTCATCCAATAGTTCCCCATATCTAACTGTTTGTTCCTTCTTATAAATTATAGGATAGGAAAATGCTTCAATAGTCGATAACCAAACTGGAATTTTCAAATAACATTGTCTTTTTATCTTCTCCCAGTTTAACCACAAAGACTCCCGTATATAATGTCTTCTAAAATAACCCTGTGTTTTAGTTCCCTTATACCATAAAAAAGCATTCCAGCCCAACAGCAAATCATGCTCTTCTAATGTCAACAATCTATGCTTTTTTAATGTTATCCATTCTTTGACCCACATCAAACTTGCAGCTTGATAATACAATTCCCAATTAGGCAGGCCAAAACCTCCTCTAATTCTAGCATCTTGCAAAAGCTTTAGCTTTATTCTCGCTTTTTTACCTTGCCATATAAACTTCAACATGATTTTATTTAAATCTTCAAAATAGTCTTTTCCAAGCCTAATTGGTATTGTTTGGAACTGAAATAGAATTCTGGGTAAAATATTCATCTTGATTGTTGAAATTCTCCCTATTAATGACAATTGCAAGTTTTCCCACTTCTTCAAATCTGTAGCTTTCTGTTGTTTGAGTTTAATATAATTATTCTCTTTTAATGTGCTACATCTTGCTGTCAAATATATCCCCAGATACTTAACCTTATTTGTAACTTGGATTTTCAAAAGATCTGCCAGTTCTTCTCTCTGTCTCAATAGCATGTTCTTTGTCAAAATCTTTGTTTTATCTTTATTTATTTTCAAACCAGCCACCTCTCCATATGTCTCTATCTTTTCCAATAATCTTGGAGCTGTTTCTAACAGGTCTTCCAGAATAAAAGATAAATCATCAGCAAAAGCTTGTAGTTTAAATTCTTCCTTCTTAATTTTCATTCCTTTTATGCTTTTATCATCCCTAATATTTCTATTGAACACTTCCAAAGTCAACACAAATAGCAAAGGAGATAGGGGACACCCTTGTCTTGTGCCTTTTCTTATATTAATAAAATCTGTAAGTTCCCCCTCCATCATTACCTTTGCTGTCTGTTTATTGTATATGGCTTCTATTGCTTCAATAAATTTTTTGGCAAAACCCATCTGTTCCAATAGTAATAACATAAATCTCCAGTTCACGTTGTCAAATGCCTTTTGAGCATCTAGGAATATCAAAGCCATTTGCTTTTCAGGATGAGCCTCATAGTATTCCAAAGTATCCAGGATTACTCTCATATTGTCTCTGATTTGTCTCTTTGGCAGAAATCCATTTTGATCTGGGTGGATAAAATTATTTAAATATTTTTTAAGTCTTTCTGCTAAAATTGAAGCAAAGATTTTATAGTCTGCATTCAATAAGGAAATAGGTCTATAGTTCTTAATTTGCAGTGGGTCAGCCTCTTCTTTTGGAATAAGTGTGATATAAGCCTCTGACCTCACAGGGCTGGTTTTTGATGGCGACCTTCACTCGGATCTTCTTTGCATCTAGTGATGAGGCGTGACCAATTGTAATGGTTTGGTGTGCCTCTTCTCGTTTCTTTGAATTGGCCAGTGGTTTATTTCTGTTGGAGTTGTTGTTCCATTGGTGGTTCAAATGTTCCCGCCTCACAGGACGATTCCCTGTGGTTTGGCAGTAGTTGGTTCCCCTCTGAAGTGGGCTGGATCCTTGCTTGCTTCTACAGACCTTTCCAATGTGGTCTGTTTTCCTACAAAAGTTGCAGAGCGCGTCGAGGAATTTGCAGTCTGATCGCGAGTGGTTTGCCCCACAACCTGCGCATTGGTGCTGTAGTCTTTGATTCCGCTGGTGGCGTTGGTCACGTTCAGACTGGAGCCTGTTTACCTCCTCCTCATCACTTTCTGATGACGATTCGAGTTCCTCGTGGTGGGTTGCCATTGTGTATCTCTCTAGGCGAGGTGAGGTTTCGCTGGCGAGTTGGCGGAGCGGTGCGTTGGTGCGGCGCATTCGGGCAGCCGACTTCCTAATCGCTTCTGCTGCAGTAGCGTCAGCGATGGCATCTGCAAGGCTGATGTCGCCTTTCGCCATCAGCTTACTTTGCACATGTGGTGCATCTAATCCCAGAATTATTCGGTCTCTCAGAGCTTCTTCGAGGTTGGCAAACCCACAGAGCCCTCCAAGGTTCCAGAGATCCGTGATGAAATCTGCAACGCTCTCTTCTTTCCGCTGGTCTCTCTAGTAAAATTCATGTCTTCGGACAAGCGTTGGTACGGTAGATGCATAGTGGGCCCGTAGGAGGGGCTCGAGGACGTCCCAGTCCATGGATTTCACCTCAGCTGGTTTCACCAGTGCCTTGGCCATCTTAAACACGGCAAGTCCGCAGTGGGTCAGGAATACCGCTCGCTTTTTTCCCGTAGTGGCATCCTTCAAGTTGTTGGTCTCCAGAAACATCTGGAACCGGTCTATGTACGAGTCCCAGTCTTCTTGTGCCAGGTCAAATAGAGCGGGTGGTATGGCACCGCCGGACATGGTTTCCGCTGTCGATGTGCCTTCAGCCACGTGCTCTGTTTGGTGCTCTGTAGTGTTCAGTCAGCTCTGACGTCTCTGCATCCCATCCTCGTCGCCAGTGTTAAGTTCTGCGCCTGGGTGCAAGGAACGGAGATGAGACAGTGAACAGTGAACTTCAACTCTTTATTAAACATTCTGAACAGAGCAAAAACCTAAGGCAGCAGCAGCCCTTTTATAAGGCAGGCTGCTGATCTAGTAACCAATGAGAAACGTGGAGTGTTAACTCCTTGAACCAATGAGAGTGGCTCGTTAACAGCCAATCAGATTCTCCTGAATGGACCAATCCGATATCGCTATTATCGGCCAATCAGAAGTGCAGGATTAGACCCCTGCTTTTTCTAAGGTTTGATAAAACTTTATTTAAGCGTTTTATTAGTTCATAACAGTATGGTTATAACTAATTAGCAAAACTGAGTAAAACTCATCTCACTAACTTTCCACAGAGTGGGACACTTTATATTTATGCTTCCCACGTTTACATTTACTGAAAGACTTGGGAACTTGAGTCTGTGGTTCAGCACAAATGTAGAATGCTAAATTAGATAAATTCATTGCAAATACACAAGCCTACCTCTGCAAAAGTTGGAAAAGTAATTTCTACAGTGGAAGATTGTGTTTTAAAATTTATCATATTTAGAGGCAGCCAATCTGCCTCATAGGATGATTCTATGAACCGAACTTGACGAAAAGCAATGTCAATGGGAAAATGACACTTTAAAAAAAAAAAAAAATACTGGAATCTTGATATGGATGTTTCGTGTCTTTTTCCTATTTTTTATACACTGCATACAAAAATACATAGCCATAGCCACACTCACACTTGTTTTTGCATAGCCTTGTGGGAGGTGTTTGGGTGGCAATGATTAGCAATAAAACACTTCAGCACGCACTTATAACAATAAACAAAATAAAAAAGTAAGGTAACTTTTAATATATGCTAGTTTTCCTGAACACACAGGAGATGATCACTCTTAAGGTAGACTACAGTAGTCTCAGACTGTATAGAGCTTTAAATAAGGTTGAAAACATCATTATGGTTAAAAGTCAATAGGGTGCAGTGATGAAGGCATTTGACCAGGATGAGGAAGACCAATTGATGTTCGCCACTGAAATTTACCAGGTGACTTTGAGTGAATTCATCTTTTTTAGCCCCGTCTCATAATATTAAGAAACTAAGAAATTAAGAAACTTCAACTAAGAAAGAAAATAGGAAGAGGGGAAGGAAAACTGAGAATTTAAGATTTAATAAAACAACCAAGAAAGAGAAAAATAAGGTGAAAAAAAGGTACAATGTTAGAAAGCAACAGAAAAGAGAAATACAACAGAGAGGGGAAGTTAAAAAGACGGAGGTTGGGGGGGGGGGGGGGTAAAAAGGCCAGACAGGAGACGAAAGGGAGGGAAAAAGGGGGGAAAAGCCACAAAGACTTGAAACAAGATGCAAAACAACAGATTTTTTTCAGGGATAAAGGGTAAAGTATAATTAAAGAAAGATTCTGCAAGAGTACATAAGATAGTATTGTAGTATTTGCATTTGAAATAGTGTATTGGAATATTATAAGATTTAATAAAATATTAAAATGTTTAATAATGATAGATTTCAATATTCAATAAGATATTAAAGAGAATGTGTAAAATGAGTAATGTTTAATTATAGTTTAATTTGTTATTGTCTTAATGTTATTATAAATTTACTATTTCATTTTCTTATTTTAAAATAATGTATTAAGCAGAATTAGAATTAGAATGGAAATTATATATTTAACTATATTATAAATTTATTCTTTTATTTTAAAAGGCAACATGTAGAATGTACTAAGCAGAATCAGAATGGAAATTATGTATTATTTTAAGTGTCAATTTAGGGGAAAGATAGAAAGGCGTCACACTTTAAAAGTGACTACAGGGGAAATTTTTTGTTAAAGAGAAGAGATTAAGAGAGTGAAAAGAAGAGAGAAGTTATATAGAAAATATAGAATGGTAAATAAGATAAGAATGGTATATAAGGTGAGCGTGAATTTGATTTAGGTCTGTAAAAAAAGATGTAACCCGGGGCTAAGCCACTTTCCAAAAAGAAGCTTTATGTTTTATGTTTTGGTTAGCTATGTTTGATTGAGAATTAATAAAACCTTGGAGGAATAAAACTAAAGGGAGAAACAATGAGAAATTTGGAAAATATATGTACAAATGATAATTTGGAATTATGTTGTATAAAAGAATGTCTTATTTGTTTTGTCAAAATCTACAAGTAGCCTTCAGAAAGGAGGTTTTGTGTTTCTATGTCTTTTGTTTTGTTGGTCCTTTAAAAATTAATAAAATTTGTTTTTAAAAAAATATTATTGTGGTAAATATTGGTGGAAGAATACGCTGTCAAGGAGTTAAATCCAAATATCCTGCTTTGAAGCCTTGAGGAATGGTGAAATGTAAAACCAATCAAATAAATTTAATAAATAAAATTGGAGCCAGTTGCTTTACAGTTGCTGAGGTAACATACCTTGTTCCTGGAAAAACTGTTGCCTCTTCATTATAAGCTAATTTTAATTTCAGAATGTTCTCCAATTTGTGTTCATGTGTAATGCAACATATGCTTAACAGAAGAGACTACTTTTTTTAATAGATAATGATAACCTATTTCTGTAAATAGGAGATAAGCGGTGCATGCCACAGATATAATTTGTGCCTTGAAACACTAAGATAGATCTAACAGTAGATCTGATCCTTCATAGAAAAGAAGACCTCAACAGAATGAGCTGAATGACAGCTTTGGCATCAAATGATTTTCACTTCATGATTGTTTCAGATTACAACATTTGTTTTCCAACATTCATCATATTTTTGAATATTCATTGCAGCATCATGGTCCTACCCTTCACCACTATTGAATTAAGAGCACTCTGCACCTTTCCTTGCATCAGCAGAAAACTATATTAGCATGAAATTTGTTATCCCCATTATCAGTCCCAATTGCCAATTTCAATTACCACTCCAATTTATCTCCAAGATTAGTGACAAAGCCTAATACCGTGTTTTCCCCAAAATACGACCTATCCTGAAAAAAAGCTCTAGCCTGATTTTCACACCTGCACCTAACATAAACCCTAACCCAAAAATAAGCCCTATTTAAGTCCTGCCCACCCTCTGGTTGTACAAATTGGGGCAAGGCGCAGGTGTAAAAATCAAGCTAGGATAGGGTTGGAGGTGTGTGGAGCTGCCCCCTGCGCCCTGCATCCACTGACCTTAGGACCCTCACACCTGCTTACCTTAAGACATCTCCCACTCCCCACTCCCCAACACCTGTTACACTGCTGCCCAACTTCTACTGAAGCTACTTGTGGCCACTCACAGTCACACCAGTGCCACCACTCGCTGCAGGACTTTCTTAAAGATCCATCTCATCCTGGGCACTCTTTTTTTGAACTATTACCATCTGGCAGACGGTACAGAACAATAAATACAAGGACAAATAAGCTGAAAAACAGCTTCTATCCCAGGGCAGTAGCTCTTTTGAATTCTACTGTATAGTGCAGTGTTAGTGTGGTGTCGGGGTTTACAATTCAATGTATGGTGGGTGAAGGACATGTGTTTGTGTTTATTTTCATGGTCATGATGTGCACTGAAGATGGTGTTTGATATCATCGTACGAGGTGCAATGACAACAAAGTAAACTAAGAATTAAAAACTTAGGACGCTGCGTGGCTCGTTACACTGGTGCCGCTGCTCACGCACGCAACAGCACAACATGCCATGCAGCCTCCTGTCGCAAGCTTCTTGGATGAAAAGTGAAACACCTTCAAGGAAAAACAAAGGAAGTCCAGTTGCCTTTTGAAAAAGCACCTTTGGTACAACAATGACCTGGATGACAGAGAATCTCCATAGAGATATATCTGAAGTACTGCAACAAAGCCCAACATAAGTTTTAGTGCTTGATTTCCTGACAGTGTAATCAGGATTTCCAAATAACTGTGTACCTTAAATTGCTAAACTTATAATGGGGGTTTAGTTGATGCTGTTACTTATTTTCTGAACATATGTAAATGAATTTAGCCCTTTGGTTTTAGTTCATATTTCCACTCTTCTGGTGGAAGTGTTGGTAGAAATGTTAACATTTGGAATTGAAGATTCAAGGTAGAATTGTTCCTTTTTGAATTGTCTAACTCCTCCCTGCTCTGTTTATGTTTTTATTAGGGGAAAATATAACTCAACTGATTGTGAAAAAAACAATTTGGAATTGTTCTTATTGTGTTTGTTGGTTTACTTCTTTAGTTTATTTATTCATTTAGGTCATTACTTCCTTTGTTATATTCCATCAATTAACCATAGATTCTTCTCTGCTGCAATGATTCTTGGACCCCTACTAAGAAATCTACTTTTGTACTTCATTCATTAAATATAGCAACAAAAGCTTGAAAATGTTGTGTCCGGCGCGGCAAGGAGACCAGGACTCAGTGACTTGGTTCAGCTCTTTTATTGGTCCCGAGAACGGCTCGGGTTCCAGGGGAAAAACTGCGGCTTTTTTATTCCCAAGCCGCGGCAGCCACGGCCAATGGCACCGCTTTGAATCTCCCGCGATTAATTTCCACCAATTGCGGGAGATCTACAGCGGGCCAATCAGAGCGGCTCGCTCAACCAATCGGATCCCTGTGTGCTTTGACCAATCACAGCGCGGCATTTATAAGAATGTAAATGACCGTACAGAACACCCCTCCCCTCTTGGTTCGGTCCTACGTGACGTAGTCCCGTAAGTAGGCAGGACTCCGTACTTGCCTACTGGACCTGCGCAGGTTAGTTGTTGTTTGACTCCCGGCCAGTTCGGTCGGGTTCTCTGTTTCTCTTGGTCTCGTCGTTGGAACCGTCTGGAAGGCCCTGCCGGACCGCTTGTCGCAGCTCCCTCCCGGTCTACCCGGGCTGGTTGAGCTGCGGTTTCTGCCGCTCCTGCCTAGTCTTTCTGGGCTGGTTGAGCTGGCCTGGCTGCTTCTTCCTGGTGAGGCTTTGAGCTGGCTGTCAGTCGGTAAGTGTTGCTGGTTTCTTTCTATTGAGTTTTGGTTCCCGGGGTATTCCCTCCCCTCTTGGCTTGTATTAAGGGGGTTGTCTGTGTTTGGTTGCATGTCGGTTGTGTTTCCTGAAATTGTTCTCGATCTTAGTTGATCGATGTGGCGTTTCCAGGCTCGTCCGTCGGTTGTTTGCAGCCGGTACGAGTGGGGGCCTGTCAGTTGGGTTATGGTTGCTAGTACCCACAGTGAGTCTCCAGTTAGGTTCTTTGCGTAGATGGCGTCGCCTGGTGCAAAGGACCGGTGCTTGCTAGAGGAGTTTGGGGGTTTCTCCGGGTTGTATGTGGGGTGCAGCCTGTCGAGTGGGGACCTTATTTTCCTCCCCATTAGTAGCTCTGCCGGGCTTTTGTTCGTTGTTGTGTTCAGGGTTATATGTTGTATGAAGAGCATTTTATTTATTTTTTCTTGGATTTCCCTGTGTTCGATTTTTTGGATAGTTTTTTTCGTAAATTGAACCATCTGTTTCGCCCTTCCGTTCGCCGCCGGATGTGCCGGAGCTGTCAATGCATGTCGTATGCCCCGTTCCACTAGGAATTTTTCAAATTCTAGCGAGGTGAATTGGGGCCCGTTATCTGACATGATGACATCTGGGAGGCCGTGGGTTGCGAATAGCTTGCTAAGTTCCTTGGTCACGGCCTCCGTGGTGGTGGTTTTCATGTTGCTTACCTCCAACCAGTTGGAGTAAGCATCTACCGTTATAAGGAATGTATGTTCCTTAGTGGGCCCGGCAAAATCTATGTGGATCCTGGACCATGGTCCCCTGGGGGTTTCCCATTCCAGGATTGGTGCCGCAGGAGGGCTCGGTCTGGTTTCTTGGCAGTGTTCACATCTTGCCACCCAGGCCTCGATTTGCTTGTCCATCCCTGGCCACCAAGCATAACTTCTGGCCAGGGCTTTCATTCTAACTATGCCCGGGTGCCCCTCGTGTAACAACCCCAATACCTTCCTTTGTATTTTTTCCCGAATAACAACCCTATTCCCCCAAAGTACACACTCTTTTCGTAGCGAGAGTTCTGTTTGCCGGTTCCGGAATGTCTTGAATGCTTCGTCGTCGTCTTTTTCCGGCCACCCTTTTTCTACCCATGTAACACCCGCGCCAGACGTTTGTCTTTATTAGTTTCTCGGGCAATGTCTGACGCGGTTATGGGTAGATCGGGCAGAGTCTCTATGCTAAGGGTGCTCATCGTGGGTGCTGGGTCGGTGTCTAGGTCTGGTAACGGCGAGCGGCTCAAGGCGTCTGCGTGGGTGATAGTCTTACCGGGTCGGTGTGTGAGCCGGTAGCTGTAGGTGGCAAGGAATTCGGATCACCTTGTCATTCTGGGAGATAGGATGTTTGGGATGGCCCGGTTCCCTGCCAGGATGCCCAGCAGCGGCTTGTGGTCTGTGATAATGGTGAACGTGCAGCCGTAGAAGTACTCGTGGAACCTCTTCACTGCTGCGACAATGGCCAGGGCCTCCTTGTCCAGCTGGCTATAGTTCCTCTCTGGTTTGGTGAGTGTCCTCGAGAAGAAAGCGATGGGTGCTTCTCTTCCATCCAGGAGTGTGTGACTGAGGATGGCGCCGATGCCGAAGGGTGAGGCGTTGCATGTGACGGCAAGTGGTAGGGTCTCATTGTATTGGATGAGGATGGCATCCGAGGTGAGCAGGTCCTTGGTTTTCCTGAAGGCGACTTCCTCGCGTTTCCCCCAAGTCCAGGTGGCCGCCTTGTCCAAAAGCCTATGCAAAGGCTCCGCCATGGTTGCCTTTTGGGGCAGGAAAACATTGTAAAAATTAAGCAGTCCCAGAAATGCCTGCAGTTCCATTTTATTCCTGGGTGTGGGGGCCTCCTTAATGGCTCTGATTTTGTTTGCGGTTGGGTGGATGCCGTGCCAGTCTAGGAGGTATCCTAGGAACTCGACCCGTTCTGTGTAAAGCTGGCATTTCTCTCTCTTCACTTTTAGCCCGGTTTCCTTGAATTTCATAAGCACCTCCCTTAGACAACCGTCTAGTTCTAGCTGGTTGGTTGCCAACACCAGCACGTCATCAAAGTAGGGCATCACCCCCTTAATTCCTTGCAAAAGCCTCTCCATGAGGTTCTGGAAAATTCCAGGCGCCACGCTGACTCCAAACTGGAGTTGGTTACAGTGAAACGCTCCCCGGTGGGTGACTATGGTTTGCGCCTCAGCGGTTTCTGCGTCGACCGGCAGCTGTTGGTATGCTTGCGTCAGGTCGAGCTTTGCAAAAACCTTGCCTCCCCCCAGTGAGTGTAGAAGGTGCTGCACTACTGGGACGGGGTAGGCGCTTTGTTGTAAGGTGCAATTTAGGGTGGCCTTATAGTCCCCACAGATTCTTACCGACCCATCGGGCTTGACTGGGGTGACTATTGGGGTCTCCCACCGGGCGTGGTCGATTGGTTGTAGGACCCCTTGCTTGACGAGCTTGTCAATTTGCTCGTCTATTTTTGGCCTTAGTGCAAAGGGTACCCGCCTTGGTTTTAGGCGTATCAGGGGAATGTTGGGGTCTAGGCTGAAGGAGATGGGGGGCCCTCGGTACTTGCCTAGGGTGCCGTCGAACACTTCCTGGAAGTCCCGTGCCAGTTGCTGTTCCCAATTGGTCTCGGCAGTGTGGTTGATGCCCGTGACCTCGATGCCGAGCGGTGCGAACCATTGTAGTCCCAAAAGGCTAGGTCGGTCTCGGTCCACGATTGTCAGGGGAAGCCTTGCAGTGCAGCCCTTGAATGTTACCTTGAATTGTCCGGTTCCGACTACCGGGATGCGGTTTCCCTGGTAGTCCTTGATTATTAGTCTCTGGTTCTCCAGTCCCTTCTTGTGGATGGTAGGCACCAAGCGTTTGATTTCTTGCCAGGCGACCATGGAGTGGTAGGACCCAGAATCCACCTCCATTTTACATGGCTCGCCTTCGATGCCTACTTCCACGTAGACCTTTTGGGCATCGGTGGTTGATGCGTGGCCGATGATGACTGTCTGGTGGGTTTCCTCCTTCCGCCGGGTTTCGCCACCTCGCCGGTTCCGTCCGCTCCGGTCCCATCGGCTGTTGGCTTGGCGATCTGTGACTCTGGGGGGTGTGCTGTCACGTCTCCGTTCGCTGTGATCCCGCCCTCTGGGGCTGTAGGCCTTCCTCAATTGGCAGACTCAGGCGATGTGACCCTTTTTGTCACAGTGCCGGCAGACTGCATTGAAGAAACGGCACTCTGCTCGAAGGTGGTCACCTCCGCACCTGGCACATGCGGTCCCCGACTTATGACCCCGCCGATTTCGCTGGTCACATCCCATCTGGAGCCAGTGAATCTCCTCCTCCTCATTCGTGGTGTCGGAGGCGAAGTGGAATTCGCCATGATGGGTGGAGGTCTCGCGGTGACTTGCTTCCGGTTGGGCCTCGGTCGCCCGTCCTGGGTCGGCGGTCACAGTGCAGTCTCCGGTGTCTGGTCTCCGCATGCAGTTTGCCGATTTCCGGGTTGCCTCGGCTGTGATGGCTTCAGCGATGGCGTCGGCGAGGGCGATGTCTCCTTTGGCCATCAGTCGGCTCTGTAGGACTGGGTCTCAGAGTCAGAGTACGACGCGGTCCCGTAAGGCCTCATCCATGTCCGAGAATCCGCACATGCCCCCTAGGCTTCGTAGCTCAGCCACAAAATTGCTGATGCTCTCGCCCGCTCTCTGGTCCTGCCGGTAGAAATCGTGCCGCCTGATGAGGGTGGGCACGGCGGGGGCATAGTGGTTCCGGAGCAATGGTTCGAGGTCGGCCCAGTCCATCTCCTTGATGTCCGTGGGTTTCGCTAGAGCTTTTGCCATCTTGAACACTGCGGGCCCGCAGTGTGTCAGGAAGACGGCTCTTTTCTTCGGCCCAGCGGTGTCCTTCATGTTGCTACATTCGAGGAACATGAGGAATCTGTCTGTGTATGATTCCCAGTCCTCGGTAGCGGGATTAAAGGGCGCAGGTGGTGCGATGCTGGCCATCTCGTCGGTCTCGCTTCCTCCAGACACGTGTTGGTGGGGGATTAGCCTTGGAATCCCATCCTCGTTGCCAGTGTTGCATCCGGCGCGGCAAGGAGACCAGGACTCAGTGACTTGGTTCAGCTCTTTTATTGGTCCCGAGAACGGCTCGGGTTCCGGGGGAAAAACTGTGGCTTTTTTATTCCCAAGCCGCGGCGGCCGCAGCCAATGGCACCACTTTGAATCTCCCGCGATTAGTTTCTACCAATCATGGGAGATCCACAGCGGGCCAATCAGAGTGGCTCGCTCAACCAATCGGATCCCTGCGCGCTTTGACCAATCACAGCGTGGCATTTACAAGAATGTAAATGACCGTACAGAACAGAAAATCTGGTCACTGTCTCTGAAACTTGCACATCTTGAAGATAAGTCACCTGTGGAGTGTGGCTGTAGGTGGGTATATTAGTCTACTTTCCTACACACTATTTCAGGGCATTAAACAAGAAACACTTTTACTCCTTTAAAACATTAAAACTGGCAAACTACGAGATTGCAAATATATGCCTGAATCTCTACTTATTAAGATTTGTAAAACATGAAATTAAAGAGAACAACTCAGAGATTATCCAGAAACTTTATATTTGCTCTTTGATCAAAGCTTTTCAACACATTTCCTTCCGGAATAGCAACTTCCCAAGAATTATTTTTAAGTCAGATTGAAAAGGAACTTGAGATGCTTAAGGAAACAACGTTGGTCATGAACTTGGAATTCATTTCAAGACACATGCAAAGTACCTCTTTCCCTCAGTCCATTTTTTAATATGAACACTTGTGGCCTGGCAAGGACATTTCATTAAAAGGGACAGCTACAAAATTGAGAGTTGCTGTTTAATCATACGTCTTCCCTGTCCCAGATTAGTAATGTCTGATTCAATTTACTGAGTTCTTGATAGCATAAAGTTATTTCCAATTTTGAAATAATTGGCAAATTCTGAAATTGTGGGAAGGACGGAGAGAGACTCTCAAAGAGGCTAAGATTTTGATGTCAGAAAAGTATAAATTATCCAGTATTTTGCCGAAGGAAGATTGTGAGGAGAAATGTGCAGTGGAGCCATTGCCATGCGTTTAATATAATGTGCAAATTGTTACAGAGAAAATTAGGTGCATTATAAAACCTTGACAAACTTTCTGATGCTCTCCATATTGTAGAATATAAAGAAATTCCCTTGGACAGGCCCATTTGTAGTTCAAGAGATGCTTTTTGCTCTGGCCTTGCTCTTTGTGTACTGAGTGATCACTTCTGAAGAGTGATTTCTTTCCAGCTTGAAGGAACACAAAAGTTAATTCCAGCCTCATAATGTTGAATATTGCCACGGTTGTTTATGCTTGATTGCATCCCTGCCCTACTACTATAATGTGAAACTGTTCTTAAAAAGGATCTAGTAGTTGCAAGTGATACACAACACAACACAGTCACTGACAGAACAGAATATTTGTAGCTCAAAGTTGAACTGGTGCCCTCTGAGCGTGGTTATTTTACTGTCATGCTGATGTTGCCTAGTTTGGTAATGAAATATCTGCAAGAAAACAACCAAGTTCAGAGTGCACCAGGGACCCTACAGATACAGGTTGTAAATGGGAACCATATATTTTGACCATCTCATTCCTATTAAGATCCACTGACTACCATTTTGTTTCCATACCCAATTCAAGTTGCTGCTCCTATTAATTCTTAAAATACACGAAGGACTTTAAGATGGATCTTAAGATTCATCTCCCATGTATTCTTCCTACATGCTTCAGTTGTAATTAGCCTTAACACAGTATTGATTTAGGCGGTCTAAGAAGCCTGGCTCTTTCAGTGGATTGCTTGAACATTTGATGGAGCAGGGGTGGGATTCTCCAGGTTTAACAACCAATTTGGTAATTGCGTACTTTGCACACTCGAATCACACACCTGAGAAGTGGCAATCCGCTGTGCCGTGCTAATCAGCTGAGGCGATATAGGTAGGTAAAGTGCCGGGGCAGGTAGGCGGGTCCACATGACAGTTGCAGCGAACAGGTTTGCTGCAAGCTGATATTTGGAGCAAGGGGTTTGGCCAAACTGGTCCGAACCAATAGAATCCCACCCCTGGTCTTATGGCTTTTTAAAATGCTTACATGATGAAATATCCCTTTGTTCTTTCAGTTATTATTTTGTAATTAATTTAGGTTTTTAGCATGGTGGCATAATTATGGCACCAGTAATAATTAGAATTTTACATTTTAATACGAATAATATGAATTGGAAACTTTTAATTATTCCAGTGGAAGCATTTTCAGAGTCACAAATACACTACCTGGTTGAGGAGGTGGGTGGGTTTTTTGATTTGTTTGTTTGTGTCTGTATTTTACTTATAAAATAGTGCAGGCTTCGATCCACAAAACCTTTATTAGAAATGATAAATTCTTAGAAATGAGGGGCTTCCTCAAAGAAGTGGGGGGTCAACTTATTTTCCAAAGCACCAAAAGCAAGACAAGAAACAATGGATGGAAACTAATCAAGAAGAGAAGCAATCTGGAATTAAGGAAAAACTTCCTAACAATGAGAACAATTAACTCATGGAACACCTTGCCTTCAGACATTGTGGGCGCTCCATCAGTGGAGCTTTTAAGAAAAGACTGGATAGCCACTTGTCTGCAATGGCGTAGGGTCTCCTACTTGTGCAGGGGGGTGGACTAGAAGACCTCCGAGGTCCCTTCCTGCTCTATTCTGATTGAAATAATTTGAGGAGTGAAACTGAAAAAGATATGCATTGAATTTTTTATCTAAAGCTCACTGGGAGAAAACCAGCAAGCAGTGAAGACAAACATGACTTAAAACTGCACACATAACAAAGCTATGATTTCCTGTAAAAGGAATTGTTGAGGTTTTACAGCAGGCACCACTCGCGCTGTGAAGATCTGACCGATAGTAACCTCAAATACACAAAGAAATAGACTCAGCAAGAATTGAAAACATGCTCTGGCGCTGCCAACATTCAACACGATCAAGTGTGGGGGTTCTCTCAGCAGAAAGAATGCAAAATATAACCTTTTAGGAGAATGAAATGAGGGGGATGGTGAGAGAGTTTGAGATGACAAAAATAAGAACAAAAGAACAAACTTTTTTTAAAAAAACCCACATTGCCGTTTACCATCGTACAATCACACACACACACACACACACACACACACCAGTTTTATTTTTCTTGCAATGTGAATGGAAATAGTTAGAAGAGTAACTGAAACTTGATCTCATTTAGGAAAGAACGTTTCTGTTTCTTTTCATTTAAAAAAATCCAGGGCCTCAAAACCATGCATTTGATCTAGATTTTGAAATAGAATGCAATATTGAACATACTTTTTGAATCAGGATTTTATTAATCTGGAAGGGTCAAAATGCTTTTTTCTTTTTCTTTTTCTTGGCTTTGCTGCAACAGTCTCTCATGACAGTTCTATGCTCATTTACTCAGGAAATAACTCCCAAAACAGAATCAAACTAAATTTGCAGTAAACATATCTGTTATTGTTATATACCTCATTAATGGAAGTCTGCAAGTACACTGACTTGAAAGGAAATTACACTTAGATAAGAAAACATATGTAGAAAAAAAATTAGGGCAGAATTTTAATTTTAAAAATACATAAATATATGTTCATCCAACCTTATTTCCAGTTTAAAGGTATGTACAGATTATTTCTTATATTTAAATTTATTTACAACATGCCTGTGCAAAAGTAGGTCTAAACCACAATGACTGATCAAAAGAATTTTTGGAAGGAGACGCCCAGTTCAAAGGAGGATACTAGTATTCTTATTTCTTTAATAGTTAAATTTTATTTTTAATTAATTAATTTCCAACCATTGTAATCCTGATTTTAAGAAAGAACAGTAATGGGGAAACTTTTCCAATAAGGATTTTCTAAAAACGGAATCTGTAAAGAGTCCTGATTTTACACAACTAAGAAAGGTAAAGAACTTAATTTTATATCTGTTCATATAATATTTAATTTAAGGAGATAATAAAACATACTGAGAGATTAGAAACAATATGTTTTAAGGGTGCTTTTAATAATGTTACTTAAATAGTTAAAAAGGCTTAAAACATGTTTTATAAATCTTACTGTATTAATTTCTCTTTTATAATTAACTCCTAAGGCTATAGTTATTTATGAAGTTTCCTGTCACCCTTTAATACCTTGCCACATGTCATTCAGGTTATAACTCTAAAGCGGGGGTGCCTAAACTTGAAAACTTTTAAGACTTGTGGACTTTCAAATACCAGAATTCTGGGAGTTGAAGTCCACAAGTCTTAAAGTTGCCAAGTTTAGAGATCTCTGCCCTAAAGGCATTGAAACAAGCCCCACTGAATTCAGTGGTTCTTGCTTCTGAATGGAGATGAAGAAAAAATTGTACTAGTTTACTCATGCATCAAAAATTATTAAATTACCATTCTAAACATTTCAAAGTGGATGCAACAAAAGGTTTTGGATCCCTATTTAACTAGAGGGGATTTTTTAAAAAGAAAACCTGCCCCCTTTTCTATTTATTAGCAGTTTAAATAACAAAAATAAAACCAGTTGAGCATTACTTCCAGTTCTCTTCACTAATGGCTGCAGGGAAGCAAGGAGAAAGTTATACATGTTGGCATATCTCATACAAGCCCTCCTTGTATTTTCCTACTCAGAGAAAAATGTGATTAGGTTGGCCATGGAACCACTGCCTTTTCAATAGTGATTACTAAGGTTGGATAGTTTTTATTTTTATTTTTATTGAACACTTTCCAATTCATCTTTAGAAAAACACAGGCCCAGCTATTGCTTTTGGTGGTGGTTTCATTCTGCTAGATTGCCACTATTGCTTTCCATTTTTCTTTTCCTGAGTTTTGTTTCCTTGATGTTAACACCACAAATCACTGTGTGTTCTTTGCAGAAAGGCATGTCTTAACAGCAACAGCCTACAGAGAAGGTTGGTTGCTGATGTCCTTGACAATAAAGTCTTAGAAATTGCATCTACACTATTCCTTTGTGTCCATCTGAGACCAGGCCTGTGTCTGTATGTTTTTATGTTGTCCTCGGGTTGCTTTGACAGCTGAGTGATTAATTTCTGACTTGGCTACAACCCAGCAAGAACCACCCCAGCAACAATGATGAATTTGGAGTTGCCCTAACTTCTGCTCTTTCCTCTCACTACATCACCAGTTCACCAGGCTGTTTCAATGGAATCAGGTGGCCAAAGCAGCTTTATATCATAGCCATCCATCTTAAAAAATAAAATAAAATCCCCCAAACCAATACAGAGAGTCCTCGATTTACAATAGTTCATTTAGCGACCATTCAAAGTTATAACTCAGGGATGCGGTGGCTCAGTGGCTAAGACACTGAGCTTGTCGTTCAGAAAGGTTGGAAGTTCGGCAGTTCGAATCCCTAGCACTGCGTAACGGAGTGAGCTCCCATTACTTGTCCCAGCTTCTGCCAATCTAACAGTTCGAAGGCATGTAAAAATGCAAGTAGAAAAATAGGGACCACTTTGATGGGAAGGTAGCAGCAGTGAGAAAATGTTGTGGGTCAACATTAATCAGTTTCTGAGGGTTTAGAGCAGGGATATCCAACCTTGACAACTTTTAAGACTTGTGGACTTGAGCTCCCTGGCTGGCTGGGGGAATTCTGGGAGTTGGAAGTCCACATGTTTTAAAGTTGCCAAAGTTAGATGGCCCTGGTTTAGAAAAATCCCCCCCCCCCAAATTGAAAGGTGGCTAGGATGGGGGAGCATCTACTTGCCAATGAAGTCATCATCATTAGGGGTTATAGCAGAGGCAAACTCCTGTCCTCATGGTGTCATCACATGACATATTGAGACTTTTTCCACTTTGCTAAATCAGGTGTGGGTGTGGCCAGCACGTGACACATCCAGCCTGCAGGCTGTGAGTTTGACAGCCCTGGGTTATAGGGTTATATAGAAAAGTAAATGGAAAAAGAGGAGGCTGGAGAGGTGGCTCTCGTAGTCTTCAGATGTAAGGGAGGAAACAGTGGACCTTTTGATGCCGCTGAACTGCAATTCCCAGGATCCTTCATTTATTGATACTGCTGAGGATCCTGGGAGTTGAAGTTCAACCAAATGCAGGGGCATCAAGGTTTCCCTCCTCAATCTATATATATATGAAAGCGAAATACCACTCACGCATCATCACAAAATCTCCAGAACTGTAAAGCCTACAAACTTGAAATTTGGCACTTATGTTCCTCTTGGCTTCTAGGTGCTCACTAAGAAAGGATTTTTCAAAATGACCATCAGAGCATTAGTATTTCCTATATTATTAATAACACGCTCCGATGCTAACGAGTTCTACTTCCCCTCCCCACCTGAAATGAAATCTGTTTGAAACACAAGCAGAGGAGAGGAATTTCAGTTTCAGTTTCACAGAAGCAACAGTTGAGCTAAGCCACGCCCAGGCTCCTTGCTGTCTCCTTCCTGCTTACACAGCAAATACTGTTTCAGTTTCCAAACAGCCCTTAACTCTCTCGCACACTGACAGGATACTAGCAGAGGCAGATTTTCCCCCCCCCTTATTTTCCTCCCCCAAAACTAAGCCCGACCACATAGTTTCGTAGCGAAGCACGGTTATCGAGCTAGTAGGCTTATAACGCTGACCCCAAGTCAATGATTGTGACTGTATGTGTGTGTGTGTGTGTGTGTGTGTGTGTGTTGAATTACAGGCATTGTAAGCCAACTTATTTGGAAGGGACCAAAGTTGATTTGGGAGCAAGGAGTTACAGCTCAGTTTAAAGATATTTCTATTCTGGCCTTTTATACCCCAAAGCAGCCCATGAGAACAATAGCATGCTTTCATCCGTGTTTCCCAGAAAGGAGCCTGGAGAGAAACAAAGGCTGGGTTGTTACAATAGTCTAGACCAGGGGTCTCCAACTTTGACAACTTTAAGACTAGCGGACTTCAACTCCCAGAGTTCCTCAGCCAGCAAAGGTGGCTGAGGAACTCTGGGAGTTGAAGTCCGCTAGTCTTAAAGTTGCTAAGGTTAGAGATCCCTGTGCTAGACTGCCAAAAAATGGTCCTCCTGTTTACAACCGCCATATGTCGAGCGCCCCAGCTCACTTCGCCAGAGCTTCATGCCACGGTCGTGTCTAGCATAGCCAGACACTGACGGAGGCAAGTCGGTGGACCGTCCGCAGGGAAAAAAATCAAAAATAAAACGTGGCTTTGGCTGCAGGGGCAGGACAGACACCTCGAAGCCCTCGCGGTCGTTTTAATTAATTTAAACCATCGTTATTTTTTTGTCAGCGATCCAGATCTAAACGCCGCGCTGGTGGGATGAGGTTGCAAAGCACAGAACATGACGGGCATCCCTTGTGACTCCGCGTTGTTGCTTTTCCGACAATATGATTATTTAGCTGGGGAAGGGGGTGGGAGAAGAACGGAGACGGTTGCGGCGCAAGCGCAGTGCGTTTGAACGCGAGTTACCTCTCTTTGTCCATGCGAGCCGAGGCAAAAGTGGGTGAAAGTTAACCCGGTGTCATTGCTCTCCCCGGCGCCTGACGCATGCGCAGCGAGGTTCCCTGAGAAAGGCCCCGTGTGAGGCGCTGAAATGCTGACAGGTTTCGCTTTGGACAGAAGGTGGCAAGGAGCGGAGCACGGGGACGCGCGCACCCATGGGGAAGCCCGAATCCACGAATTCCTCGTGGCTTACCCACGATGAAACGGGCAGAGCGGGTAGGGAAGCGAAAAAACAGCAGCTCGACGCGTTGGAAGAGAGAGGAGGACTCTTCTGGGCTGTTGCCCTCGCATCTTGCAGCAGAAACAAGCTTTTAGAGTTTTACCTTCTGCATTTGAGGAGTATAGTAGTGGCTTTTTTTTTTAGAGGCGTTCCTTGACTTACAACGCTTCATTTGAGTGACCGTTCAAAGTTACAACGGCACTGTCTCACACACACACCCCCACACCCCCCAAAAAAGTGTCTCATGACCATTTTTCACACCACCATTGCAGCATCCCCGATGTGGTCGTGGGATTGAAATTTGGATGGTTGGCCAACTGGTTCATGTTTGTGAGGGTTGCATTGTTCCCCATGTGAACAGCTTTTGGGAGCTTCTGACAAGCAAAAATCAATGGGGGAAGCCAGATTCACTTAACAACTAGGTTACTAACTGAACAGCTGCAATGATTCCCTTGACAGCTGTGGCTGGAGAGATGGTATAAAAAGGGATAAAACTCACTTAACAAATGTCTCACTGAACAACATAAATTTTGGGGTCAATTATGGCCATAAGTGGAGGACTGCCTGTATTGTAAGATATTTTAAATTATTCCATTTATGGTTGACTGTCAGCCTCACACCTTCCATAGAGTTTGGGTATTGTAGTATAAGTTGTAGCAGGCAGAAGGGAACCTAGGTGAGCAGTTTAGCAGCAGTGTAATTTTAAAAAGAGAAGGAAGATACAGCTGCTCGGGTTTGTTTTTGCCAGTGTAACATTAAGGAGCCTGTGTTAATTGCACTGAGGCTGCAGGTC
The DNA here is from genome assembly GCA_033807585.1 of Hydrophis major. NCBI lineage: Eukaryota > Metazoa > Chordata > Lepidosauria > Squamata > Elapidae > Hydrophis > Hydrophis major. The sequence continues at coordinate 261,404,262 of CM066329.1, forward strand.
CCAACATTTTCATTAAGATCCACCTGTAAGATGAGCGTTAAAGCAGTTACTAGTAGCCACCAGATACCAAAACCAGATAGATAGTTCATCTCTTGCAAAATTTCTAAAACCATGTGATTGCATGCATCAAAAACTACTTTCAAAGATATAAGGGTTCCAGTTTTGTTTTCTTTTTTATTTGGGTTCCTTTTTAAGTCGTTACTTGGCCAACAAAAAAGAAGTAAAACCTCTGGAATAATAAGCAACACTGTATTTCCAAAGCTATTTTAGGTTTTTAAAGGTCAGCACAAGCACCTTAAACTTTATTTGGTAAGCAACTGTCAACTAGCAAAGATTACTTAGTTATTGGCATAATGTAATGTAAACTGTACATACCAGTTAGCAGCTGAGCTGTTTCCCACCAGCTGTAATTTCTGCATCCTTTTTAATGGTAGAACTGTGCAGAGTGCAGTGCACAGTGAAAATGAGATTAATCAATGCATGGATTACTATCAAGAAGGGATATGGATGGCACATTCCCAGACTGGAAGCCTGTTGGGGTGTGTGGGATGTGGGATTTGCCCGTCCCCAACATCAGTTTCCTATTACCATAGAAGCAACACCATCACCATGTACATACTTAATTTCAGCTTGTTCTCTTTCTTATCCAGCCTTCCAAACTACAGTATATAACAGTTGCTTCCATAAAATTAGATAATAAGGAATAATGAGAGGTGGTCAGGATGTTGATGGCACTCACTTTAACATTCTAAGTAATTTCTCCTAGCAGGTTCATTTATATATTGAACAGCATAAGAAACAAGATGGAAAAGTTTGGTTACCCTATCTCACTCGCATAGTTATTAAACCATGCTCCTCTATCGCCATTATCTGCATATAACCAGACAAGAGACTAGTTTAAAATAGTCCTTCCGAGATCTTGCCACACAATTCAGATGGATACCATATTGGTGATGACCATAAAGTCCAGGAGAACTAATAGAACCATATTCCCTCCATGAAGTATGACCTCATTATCCATTGAGATGACCCAAACTGTTTCAATATCATATCCCAACTGTAAATCTGAATGAAACTTATGTAAAGATCAAGACCACTGAAATGCATCTGGGAATTTGGGGCCATGACTTTTTTTGATTACATTTCTTAGTAATAGAATATTTGAGACTGGCCTATAATTATATGGATCTCCTGGGCTGAGAGTTGATTTCTTCTGTAAAGGTCATTATTCCTTTATGGCAGGAGTGTCAAACTCACAGCCTGAAGGCTGGATGTGTCATGTGCTGGCCATGCCTACCCCTGGTTTAGTAAAGGGGGAAAAAGTCACCATATGTCACATGATGATATGAGTTTGACACCCCTGCTTTAAGGAGTGGGGGGGATATTCCTCTCACAAGGAAATATTGGATACCAGATAGTGAGAATGGCAACATATAAATTTAATAAATATCTTTCTTTTAAACGGTAAGACTAGTCTTGCCTTACTGAATAAGTTAGGAAAGTCAACAGTTGGATAAACAAACAATGACCTCCATCTCTTCCCCACCTTTGTTCACATCTTCAAAGTCTACAAACTGAAAAAGAATCTAAAATAACAAGACAAGCCATGATCAAAGCTAATCTTTTATGATGGCCTTAATTCTGAGATCTGGACTGAGGCAAATCCAACAACAGCAATAGAAATCTCTTACAGTCAGTCACCCACTGTTTTGGCTTTGTGTCTCCAAAAACTTGGTGGAGAAAATACATCAGATACATTGGCATGACACACTATTATTACCCAATTAACAACCAATAATATTAATCACTATACTAATAGTTTAATAAATTATAGTCATCATGGTGGTAACTGTTGCCTCCTATTTCTAAGGCAAAGTAATCCAAGATCTTTGCATTGGACAGCAATTGTTTTTCAGATGTATTTGCTTTTGTAGGCATCTATGATAGCTCACTTGGTGAAGGGAAGGCTATTCTTTATTCAGTCTATTTGTCTTCATTCCAATAAATCCTCCTGTATCCACCCAAAAGCAGGAACAACAAAATGCAATCTTTCCAGTGCCCCACTTCATTTTCCTTGGCAACTAATAACTGCTTCTGGATGTTAGATCAGTATTTGGATAACATATCAAGCCATGATTAAGATGAGCTGACTACAATGCCATAATTAGTTAGTTGTGGCTACTAAGGATCTCTTCCTTAATTGCAATCAGGCTTATTGTCAGTTATTTGATAGAATTTTGCAAGAAGATAGCATTGCAAAATGAGCCTCATGGTCTCAGAAACATAACAACCTTTGCTGTTGTATTCATCTTAAGAATCTAGGGCAGGTCGATACATGCCTATCACTTGATTTCTTCTTAGCTGAATAACAAAGAATTGCCCTTTTCTCACATAATTTCTTTCATATTCCAGCACGTTATGAGCTATAATATTGGAAGTCAGGGCAGGTAAAACAACTTTTCCATGTCCATCCATTTTGCTTATTTAATTTGCTAAATTGAAGCTGATTAATACATATCTCTTAAAGTCTAAAAGACAGAGACAAGCCTAAGTATTTTTCAGTGTTAATCAAAAACAATGTGAACTAGAGGCCAAAAATATATCCCTTTATCATTTTCATTCTCTTCTACTGCTTTGTTTGGTACAAAAGGTGAATGACTCCTTACAACCCTAAATTATTTCAGCACAAAGCAATTTAGCCATGGATTGCACAAAGCAGAAGTCCAAAAGAAGAAGAAGAAAGGCTAGCATAATAAAACACAGTATATTTTAAAAACTACAACAACATATTCCTCAAAAGTAGTTCAAAACCAGCTGTCCTTTAAGGAAAGTAAAACCTGTACCTGTATTAAGAAATAATATTTGGGGGACAAAACCCAAATAATTGACATATTGCCAAAATTTGCACCCTGTATGCAGTGCACACCAATGTTGCTTGATGTCTCCAAGATGACACTCTTACTTCATGCAAGTGATTGTATACATGTGTACTAATACTGATGTTTACCTTATTCCATTGTTCAATTGTTAGCAATCCCCACCCAATTGCCAGGAAACAGCTGAGTTGGAAACAGCCGGATTTTGGGAGGGCAATTTTATATTGCACAGTTCAGGAGGGATGAAAAGGTATCTGTTGACCTCTCACATTCTGGACATAAACTCAACTTCTCTTGGAATAGCACTATAGGGCACTGTATGCCAAAACAACTAAACACTGCTGGACAATTAATTCTCTCAGTGCTATCTAATGTCTATTAATCCATGTAGTGTGGCTGTAGCATTATAATTTATCCTTATTATCTTTACTCCCCTTTTACTGCTATTTTTTATTCTCTTGCTTTGCATGTACACCGAGTGCTCTTGTACCAAAGACATTCTTTGTGTGTCTAATCACATTTAGCCAAATAAAGTATTCAGTTGTTCAATTATGTACATACTTTATAAACAGCAGTCATGTTTGTTACTTGTACCCCTTCCTATTGCTATCAGAATACAGATACAATGATCCACCACAGAAAAGCTAACCTATATTGTTAAAAGAAATTTCCAAGCACAACAGCAAATATTTGTTGCATGGACTAATTAATATTCAATTATTTCAATGTAAACCTATTTATTTAGTAATAATGGGTGAAGTACTCTGGTGAGTAGGCTAGCCAGGACTTGCTGTACCTCATATCCTCCTAAACCTTACATAATTTCAGGGAGTAGTAAGACATTTGTACTAGCTACTGATGATCCAAAGCCTATCTTAAAATTTCCACAAGGTTTTCTTCCCTGTGAAAGAGTTTCCTTTTTTCTCCCACATTGCTTTCTTTTATATACTCATTCTCAAGGTGTTTTCAAATTTCTGTTAATAAGGTTAACACCCTTCTGGTTAAAAAAAATACTGGCTGAAGTGTGTTTTTTTTTCCTTTTCCACGTGAATCTCATCTCTCCATACACTCTCTGCAGCTGGTTTATGTCGGAGTACGTTGTATGAAACAAAAGCTTGTAATTAAGTAATCTGGGCTTTGAGCACAAGCCATGAACTTTATAGAGTGCTAGGCCAAGATTTGTCAAGTCAAATATTTACTGTGTATTTTGGTTGGAACCAGCTTCGCCTTAAATTTCACTGTAAGGAGTTTATTTATAGATACCTCAAGACAAAATAAAGTAAACTCTTTCCTGGACCTTAAGAGCGTAGGCAGGGAATTGCAACTTAATGTTGTTTTTTTTAATATGGCAAAATTAATTCTTCCTACACTAGCATAGCAGGCTGGGCTGCATTCTTTCTTAGTGCAAAAGGTTTTGTTTTGTTTTTTAATACAAAGGAGCACTTGGTGACACTATTCCTCGTCTGTTCTTCTCTTCAAGGAATGTAGGCCAAAGCTTCTACTGTAGTTGCCTTCTTCACAGCCCTGGGAGTGAAGTCGTTGCCTAATTGTAGCAGTTATTGCAATGGAAGGGGGAAATGATTAAGTAATCCTGTTTAAGTTTAACTTTTTTCCCTCTTGACCTTGTCTACTTGTTGGGATCCAGCTTCCAGCATAGCAGTTGAAAGACTGTTTATAACTTTGGACCTAAAAAAGATTGCATACCATCCAGAGCGGAGAACATGCTGAATGAGAACTTCCATGAATTTATGTCCCTGGTGATTCTCAATCATCCAGATAATGTTTGTCCCAAAGGTGCTTTTCTGAAAGGCAACTGGGCTTCCTTGGTTTTTTTCCTCGAAAACATTTTGCTTCTCATCCAAGAAGCTGGGCTGAAGAAGCTTCTTGAATAAGAAATGAAATGTTTTCAAGGGAAAAAAAACTGAGAAAGTCCAGTTATGTTTTGGAAAGTCTCCCTCTGGACCTCCGTGAAGGAAGCAGTGCTGTACTGTATTATGGGACATTGTATTTACAAGGTCTTAATCAAGCCAGATAAGTAAGAGTCTTGAGACTAATCTGGTCTGCTGCAGGAACAATGCACAAGGGTCAACCACTTCTCCCATCTCAAAACAAGTAATTTACAATGCACAGAGAGGAGGCTGAGATTTAAGATTTTAATCTTTGTGCGGCTATAGATCGATGGCTTAAGTCTTAAAGTTTGATGCGTCCCTGAGTTGTCTGCCAATATTTTAATTTCAGTATCAGTCTGGAAAAGGCAGATACCGTAGTATTTTTAAAAATCAGACAGCTTAGGGATAACTCACTGGCTTTGCAGTCAGATATTTTTTAATGGGATTGATCTGAACATTTGCAATGTTTTTGCATTACCAGAAATTATTATTATTTGCTGTTATCATTTTTCTTTAAAGTATTTACTTTTTAAAGAAAAAAGATGAGATACTTGAATGCTCGGATGTGCAAGCAATTGAATTGCATTTGCTTGTAGAACCTGAAACAAATTGTTGCCTTCTGCTTTTGAAATGAAAGCCACGAATGATAATATTCAATCCTTTAATTTACATCTTAAATATTTCACTGACTCCAAGCTGCTGCTGCTGCCCTAGCCATCAGGAAAGTCTGTTTCTGAACAATGTTGGTGGCCAAAATAGCAAGATTATTACAGGAAAAAGAAAGGTTCTGGGTGGCAGATTTGAAATAACATTTCCTCAAAGCAAATTCAACAACAAAACACATCTACCCCCTGTAGGAGAGAGAGAGAAAAAAGAAAGATATGTACAATTGATAATGCTGGATTTAGAAGCTAAGCAGGATCAGATGTGATAGTGCTTGGATGGGAAGCTCTGGGAGTACCAAGCTGAAAGTCTAATTAAAAAGCTGAAAAACCTTCCAGAAAGAAGCAACAGCAGTCCACCTTTCTATTAAGTAGATTCCTGTGGGGGAAGATCTGGCCACAAGGGATTCAAAACACTTCACAATATCAATGCAAGCACATGCATACAGTGTCTATAAAAAAAAAAAATCCAACAAAGAGGCAGTGATAGTAGCAACGTCAGGAGCAAATACACAGAAAATACACATATCAACTAAATGCATAAAATATCAAAAAGATTAAACTTTATCACACATTGTCAATGAAGGGGAAGCATGAAATAGTATTCATCTTTCAAGAAAGGGAAAGTATAGTAAAACACACAGGGGCATGATCCTAGCTGGACAGCAGGTCTCTTCTAGCAGCCATCTCATCCGAGTCACAGCACCATCTGTCGTAGGAAAATTTCAATAAAGAGGAACACAGACGGACCACAAACAATAATTCTTTAAGATCAGAGGTTTATTTCATGAGCAATTTGGAACATGGCCATCATAACACAACTTACAGCAGTGGTGGCTAACCTTTTTGGGCTCCTATATCAAAAATTGCGCTTGTGTGCCAGCACCCAGAAGGCAATGCACATGCCCCCCCCATGCCCCCTGCACATGCATGCACTACCCCCACCTCACTGTCCCCCTTACCTGCACTGGGCATGCACGCACCTCCCAGATGATTTTTGGCTTGTTTGAGGCCTTTTTTGCCTCCCAGAGGCTCGAGGAAAGCCTCTGCAACCTTTGGAGGCCAAAACATGGGCCCATTTTGTCACTTCCGGTATTTCTGGAAATACAGGAAGTGATGAAACAAGCCTGCTTTTCAGCCTCCAAAGACTGCAGAGGCTTCCCTCGAGCCTCTGAGAGGCAGAAAAAGGCCTCAACAGGCTGAAAATCAACTGGGAGGCACACGTGTGCAGTGAGGTAATTTTGGCTGGGGCTCGTGTGCCATCACAGACTCTCTGCAGGATCGGCCCTCCCACCCACCCTGCGGTCCTCAGCTGGTATGGGGAAAGCTGCACATACGCTACTGAATGGAAGAACATAACTTTGCATAAGAAGTCAGTGAGGTGTTCAGTTCACTTCTAATATAGTTTCCTGAACTCAGAATTCTTCAAGACATATGGTTCCTGGCTCTGGCTGATGGATGTGGGAATGATTATTCAAGGCAAAGCCTGAGGTTTGCCTCAGATCTGAGATCACAATGCACCAAGAGGTTTCTCTGCAAAAGCCAGGCTGAAGTGATTCTCAGTGGATTTGTCTTCTGTTAATTAGCAGGGAAGCAGCTACTTCAGATACCAAGGTGTCACGCTCCCACTGATCGCCAATTAATTAAGATCATGCTTCCAACAGTTAATTATAAACAACTGCATGATGGCTTTTTCTGAGAATATGCCAGTGTTGCCAATCTTAGAGATGTTCCTTTCTGTGTTTTTATAAGAGCTGCGGCAAGCACCCTATCCTATAGGACAAATCCATTTGCAACATTCATCTGAATCAAACTTATGAAATACTGTCTTCATCTGCAACAAAACCAAAACAGTAGAACCAGTTTCGCTTAGTGGTTAAGGGACCAGGCGCTTTAACCACTAGAAAATGGGAGGCTGTGAGTTCTAGTCTGACTTTAGCCATGAAAGTCAGCTGGGTGACTTTGGACCAATCTCTCTCAGCCCAACTCATCTCACAAAGTTGATGTTGGGCGCAGGGGGGGTGGGGAATAGGAGGAGGAAGTGTGTTGGATATGTTTTCTAGCTTGAGTAAATGTGTAAAAATAAGAGTGGAGGATTATATCTCTCTATTTCTCAGTGAAACAAAGAGAGATCGTATGGAATCTTTTACTTGGTATGTACAGCAGAGTATCTCCTAGCTGGCTACACAGATGGAAACCATGGGAAAAACCACACACCCGATAACTTCAGATTTTTCAAGAAAGGAAAGCTATCTACTCAACATCTTATGAAATTCCGATCCATATTTTTATGATCCCTTAAAGCTTTTCACTTCCTGACATTCAGTCAGTCAGTGTCATAGTGTAGTAGCCAGCAACATTAATCAAAGCCTGACAGCATAGATGTCAGCTTTGAAATTCAGCTGCCACATAATTCAAGGGGGTGGAGGAGTATTCAAGGGGTATGTCGTACTAAGAAATTCCAGTTTTAGTTAATTGGTACTTGTGATTTATGAAGTGTAGAAGTGGGAGGAGAGATCTGTTCCTAAATAAATCAGTTGGAGAGAATATGTCTCGGAGTGATTGATATCATGGATACTTGCTGGATGCCTTACAATAGAGGCTTTTGGTGGCAGTGCCATTTAAATTTACTCCACCACACCCAGGATTGAATTAATAAACAGAAATGAGCCATCCCACTGATGATTTATCAGCTAGCCTCCAGCCAAGGCTCTCCCAATGCATACAAGTCTATGTCTTTATTAAATAATTCTTGACGTTTTTCTTTTTTGCCATTCCGCTCTGCCACAGATGACACTCAATGCATAGCAACAGCAATTAGACTTACATATCGCTTCATAGCCTTTACAGCGCTCTCCAAGCAGTTTACAGAATCAGCACATTGCCCCCAACAACCTGGGTCCTCGGAAAGATGGAAGGCTGAGTCAACTTTGAGTCAGTCAGGATCGAACTCCTGGCAGTGAGCAGAGTCAGTCTGCAATACTGCATTCTAACCACTGCTTGGCTCTTGCATCCACCTGACACACATACTCACCCTCCATCCCTAATTACTATACATATTAATATATTTTATCCAATAGCTAGTTTATTAGGCAAGAAAAAAATAAAGATGGCAACCTAGGGTTAATGAGCCAGAGACTGCATTTCTCCAAGTTGAAATTCAAATATCTGCAGTTTTTGACTTATCATCATTCCATTTCTTAAAACTTGGAAAACTCCCAGCTGAATGTTTGAACTGAGCCTCTTAAAACACAGATTCCTTTTTGCACTGATCGTTAGATAAAAGGATCTGTGATGGATATAAACTGTCCCTTGGGACTGCTTCAGTGTTAGGAACCATCACACCAGGTGGAAACAACTAATGGTGTTGTGTTCCTTGAGATATGATTTTATTGATCTGCAGGTTTCTGTTAATTTCTCATTATATCTTTTTTTCTGTCTCAATACAATAGTCCTTGACTTACAACCACAACTGAAATCAGAATTTCCATTGTTAAGCAAGGCAGTTGCTAAGTGAGTCATGCCCAAGTTTACAACCTTTATTTTGTCATGGTTGTTAAATCACTTACATCACTTAAAGTTGTTAAATTAATTGCACAATTTTTAACCAATTCTGGCTTTCCCCTTTGACTTTGCTGGGAAGCCAGCTGGGAAAGTTGCAAATGGTGTTCACATCATTGCATGACACTGCAGCTGTCTTAAATACATGCCATTTGCCAAACATCCATATTTTGATCACATGAATGTGGAGATGCAGCAGTGGTTACAAGTGCAAATAGCAGCTGTAAATCACTATTTCCAGTGCCATTGTAACTTTGAACAATCACTAAGCAAGTCACTAAATTGAGAACCACCTGTAATTGAATTTGGCCTCCCAAAAGATGCTGGTATTTTCCAATTTTATTTTCTTCTTTCTTTTCATCAGTCATTCATGAATATATTGATTCTAAACAGCCCCAAAGTGTTTTGATTGTTTTTAATATATAACTTGTTAATTTTGCAGGTTTCTGTTAATTCTTCATACCCTTTTTCTGTCTCAATAGTTAAATTTGGCCCAAAGAAAAATGCTAACATTGTTCTCATTTTCATCTTTCTTTTTTTGGTAGAATTTATCTCATTCTAAAATGCCAAATTGATTCTAAACAGAAATGTTATTATGAGTTCTAATGTATCACTTGCTGTATAGCTAATTTCAAAAAGATGAAAGAAAATTGGGAAAGAAACAAGGGAAATGACAGTATGCTTTTTGGAAAGAGTATGTATTCTGTTTCAAGTAATTCCAGCACACCATAATATTTCATCTGGTCAATAAACTTCTCCTTTAAGAAAACTTGCTCAATAATTATGAGGAGATAAAATTCTATTACTAGTGAAATATTGGAAGGGAGTGTGACATTGTTGGCATAACAATTTAGTTCTAATTCTGAACCAAATATTTCAAAACATAAGAGATCACAAAAATTTGTCATTAAACTACATTTGCTGTGCTTGATTTTAACATTATTGTTTGCTGGCCTAACTACATACTGTATTTTCTCTTGGTTCAGTAAAATGAGCAGCATTGTTTAGGAAGTGACACTAATTCTGATGTGACCATCAGAATTAGGCTAACATTGAAAAATGCCTACCAATCTGAAAGCATCTTTTTCAGAAAGAAGCTGAAGGATTTCAGGGAAGGATAATAGATAAGTGAAATTCTTGAAGAAAAGAAAAGTGCCTGTCTATCCCTTCTTCTCATTCTTCCCTTCTCCCGTGAGGTATCTTCAATAGGTACTTGATTACAATAGTAGGCATGTATTCAATAGGAAATGTTTCTTTTCCTTCTACAGTATTGATATAGGACTTTTCTAAAGAAGTTGCATCTGTAGAATATCTAGTAGATAGGCTTTCTAAAGGTGCAGAGATACACAATGTGTGTGTGTGTGTTTGTGTGTGTGTGTGAAGATAGTAAACCACCTATTAATAGATCTGAATGTTATTGTCCTTATGAAAACATAAATGGGAGCTAAATGTCACAGTGCTTTTTGACAGCTTGCATAGCAGGGTGAACAGCTTAAAATGAGTGCCTGTGTATAAAATTAACTAACATGGCTTAACCAATTTACCCAAACGTGCCAGATACTCCCAGAGACACACAGCTTAGCCAGAATTTTAGCATGTCACCTTGTAAATGAAAACATAATAACATATCTTCCCCTACAAAGCCTCTATTGTTGTAGTCTCAATGCACTAGAAGTTTTTTTTTTAAAAGTGTAGCTGCTGGGATTAATCTGCATATGTATTGACAAGTATAGATCAATCTTTTGCTCTTGCAAGAGGTGACTACTATTAATAGGTTTGAAAAATTCAAGTTGGCAATCTAACGGACTCTCCAGAACAATTGACATCAATTTTAATGAATGCAGAAAATAATGCTATAGATAGATAGCTTGATACCCATGCTTTGCTACGAAACTATGTGGTCAGGCTTAGTTTTGGGGGAGGAAAATAAGGGGAAAAAATTCTGCCTCTGCCTACCAGCATCCAACAGTATTCATCTGGCTAGCGTCCTGTCAGTGTGTGTGAGAGAGTTGAGGGCTGTTTGGAAACTGAAACAGTATTTGCTATGTGAGCAAGAAGGAGACAGCAAGGAGCCTGGATGTGGCTTAGCTCAACTGTTCTGTTCAGCTGCTTGGTGTTGTGAAACTAAAACTGAAACTCCTCTGCTTGTGTTTTGCATTTGGAACAGATTTCTTTTCAGGTGGTGAGAGGGAATAGAACTCCTTAGCATCAGAGCATGTTAATAATAATTTAGGAAATACTAATACTCTGATGGTCATTTCAAAAAATCCTTTCTTAGTGAGCACCTAGAAGCCAAGAAGGACATATGTGCCTAATTTCAAGTTTGTAGGATTTACAGTTCTGAAGATTTTGTGATGATGTGTGAGTGATATTTCGTTTGGATAGATAGATAGATAGATAGATAGATAGATAGATAGATAGATAGATAGATAGATAGATAGATAGATAGATGGATGGATGGATGGATGGATGGATGGATGGATGGATGGATGGATGGATGGATGGATGGATGGATGGATGGATGGATAGATAGATAGATAGATAGATAGATAGATAGACAGACGGATGGATAGATGATTTTCCAATGCTAAAATGGTGTAAAATGATTAATGCAAAATGAAGCAATCACTCAAATAATATCATCTGAGTCACTCAGAATTTAATGGTGGATAGATATATTGCAATTATTCCCTCCCAACTGAATCAGCTCCCACATACCAGTAACCTATTAGCACAACAAGAATGAAGAATCTAATATAGGCTAATCTTCTCCCTGATTTCTTTTAATTTTCAGGGATCTCTTCATAACACAGGGAACATTCAGATTTTGTTTTTTTATGCCTTGCAGCTACTTCCCACAAAACAATACAAAAACAATTCCTCTCCCCAAGATAGGAACAAGGTTTTCTTTAAAAGCTGCTGAAGGCTTGTTGTTATCCTTTTTGTGAAAACATGATTTATTTGTGTGTGTGTGTAAGGAGGAGATTCTGAAGGTCAGCCATCTCAAAAGCAATTTCTACTCCAGAGGTCTCCAAACTTGGCAACTTTAAGACTTGTGGACTTCAACTCCCAGAATTCTTCAGCCAGCTGATCAAACCCTAACCCTAACCCAGCTGGCTGGACAATTCTGGGAGTTGAAGTCCACAAGTCTTAAAGTTGCCAAGTTTGGGGACCCCTGTTTTACTCCATCAGATTCCCAAGTGCCACGAAAGTTCTGAACAATTCAACCATCTCTGTGTTATTCCTTGCATTTAATTAACATTGTTGTTAGGATCTGATGATGAAATGAGATTCCTTCAGATATTACCTGATTACTAATAACCAACCCTATGAAGATTGACAAACTTAAGTTGTTCAACCAGTTACAGGTTCAAATGTTGAACAATTTATTATTAATACTGTACAGATAGTCCTCAATGTACAATAGTTCATTTAGTGATTGTCCAAAGCTACAATGGCATTGAAAATGACTTATAACCATTTTTCCCACTTATGACCACTGCAGCATCCCTATGGTCACAGGATCAATATTCAGACACTTGGCAACTGACTCATATATATGATGGTTGCAGTGACCCAGGCTCGTGTGATCATCTTTTACAACTTTTTAAGCTAGATTCACTTAACCATGTTGCTAATTTAACTGCAGTGATTCACTTAACAACTACAGGTCATAAAATGGGGCAAAATTAACTAAACAGCTGTCATGCTTAGCAACTGAAATCTTGGTTCAATTATGGTTGCAAGTCAAGGACTGCCTGTATTAACAGACCAGCCTAGTCCTTTCCAGTTGTGATGGATTACGAAGCATACAATTCCCAGCTTATAAGGCAGGCATGCAAAGATAAGCATGTCTCTGTGTATGCATGTTTACTTTGATACACATAAAGAGAGACATTTTGACAATCCCACTTTTTTTTTTTTTTTTTTTTTGCTGTGCCTGAAAATAATAGGAAGACGTTACACATCTTTTCTAGAAAGTGATGTTGAAAACTGGACCCTGAACTATGTCAATTTTCCATTTTCCCGATTTCTCCTCCATATAGTTCATTGTAACCTGACTTCCTCAGCAGAAAGAGAAGGGAAATATGCTTTTCAGGAACACTGTTTGCATGCTGCCAATCCAGACTTTAGATCACAGATTCACCAATCTATATGCCCATACAGCAGGGGTGTCAAACTCATGCCCTGTGGGCCGGATGTGTCATATACTGGCTTCGCCCCCGCCCAGTTCAGCAAAGGGGAGCAAAGTCCCGATATGTTATGTGATGCTGCGAGTTTGATACCCCTGCCATATAGGAAGGATGGCCTTTGATCATATATAAACTAAGACTATCCCAATCTTTTCGTCTGGAGATAGAACATGCCTGATCGCTTTAAAACAAAGGAAGAACAGAACTGCAGAGAAGTTGATGGACAGTACTATAGTACTCAAAAACGTACAGTAGGTTACTGATTTTTCTTGGCTAGATTGTGCTATATTCCTGTGTAAGTGATGAAATTGGATATAAATTTAGTTTGTATTTATATTACAGGGATGTTCATGAAGATGCAGCTGTTCTTTTACTTGTAGAATCTTCTCGTGAGCTGTGATAATATTTCAAATTTCTCCATATCTTTATCCGGGTCTCTTTACAAACACTTTGAGCTGAGAACTTTCCTTTTGTAGCCAACTGTTGCCATCTTATGGTCTATTTGGAGAACTATGTTTTATTTTGGTTTTTCCTTTTTCCTTTTTCTTTTAAATTAAACTGGCACTTTGTTTCCCATGACCTGGAGAGACCTGCAGTTTGTGTAACACTGAATGTCTCTATTTAATATTTACACTTAAAGGGTATTTTTTCCATAAGAATTTTAAATTTTTGCCATTTTTTTTCTAATAAAGTTTGCTTTTGCTCATCTCCTGTGGGATTGGCTTATTTGCATAGGTGAACAGAAGGGATGAATCATCTAGACATGCCTTTCTATGTGACAAGGTCAAGGGATAGCAGCTCAGAAATTTTGTCTTTGATCTTTCAATTTCTAGAATTGTACAGAGTGTGAGATCCTGATCTTTCTCAGATACCAGAGTTGGGGATGGAATTGAGGCACTTTGTGGAAGATTGGTGGCAACAGGAACAACCTAGTGGTTACCCTAAAACAAGCATTAGAATCAGAATATGGTTTTCCGGTTTCGCGTGGCTTCAGGGCAGCAGGAATTCGCGACAGCTCGCGATTCCTGCTATGCTAGCCGTCGAGGTACCCCCGATCCAGATGGGTCAGGGGGATATGGCTGCCCTGTAGGGACAGCTGAAGAGAGAGGGGAGTTGGATAGGGAGGTGGGGGTGTCGCAGACCCCCCCCTTCTCCGGAAAAACCCCTTTTTCCCAAGGCGGTGGAGCGGCGGTCAGCAATGGCCGCCACGAAGAAGCCAGCAACCGGGTAAGATTGTGCTGGAGGAAGTGTGAAGAGTGAAAGTTTTGTCTGAGCCGGGTCAAGTAACATCTTTTAAATTGCCTGGAATTGAGCTGTTTGAATTGCTGGAGGATACATTGTATCCCTAAGAAGAGCGAAAAGCGGCGGAGAAGCTGTTAAAGGGAACTTTTTTTTTTTACTCTCCCACCCCATGGAAACAGCAGAAATATTTGGATATATTGGATATTGAAAGTGGATTGCTTTGAGAGTTGAAGCTAAGAGACAAAAGGATTTTTGGACATTGAAAAATTTAAGAAATTGGAAAACCCTTGTTGGAGGTATGGATTTCTGATTATTTAAAATTGACATTGCAAGTGGGAAGGGAGAAAAAAAAATTGGAGCAGAAGCTGAAAAAGGAGGAGATTGCCTAGAATCCCAAAGGAAGATATATGGTAATTGGACCTCTTTGATTAAAAATTAACCCCAGAAAGAGAAAGAGAAGAAGGAAGAAAAGTATTAACTTTTTGAACTTTTTTTTTTTAATTGCTTTTGATTGTCTTTGATTAAAAATACTTGTGGTTGTTTTGGAAAAAGTTTCCCTTTTCATAATGGCATCGTTTATGGATGAACTAGAGATTGAATATCAAAAATATAAAAAAGAAGATACTTTGGGCACTTTGTTTCAATTCTTAGAAATGGCGTTATGTACTTATGAAAAGTTGATTACGCAGCAGAAGGACTGGGACAAGGAAGAAGAGGAAGAAGAAGCCATCTTTGATGAACAATGGGTCCCTTCCGGAGAGGAGGAGAAAAAGGATAAGAAAAAGGGGATTTTAAGAATTATAAAAACAACCAAAAGAGAGAAAAATGAGCGAAAAGGTGGAGGCAAGGTTAGAAAGCAAAGGAAAAGGAGCAAGAAAAGCGAGGAGAAAAAGCAAAGGGGTAAAAAGGGCAAGGAGAAGAATAAGCAAGAGAGAAAGGGGGGGAGGAGAAGTCTTAATGGGGGGAAGCAAGACCTAAAGAAAAAAAGTTTATTTAGAGACAATGGGTGAATTTAATTTAGATTAAAAGAGGGATTCTGGAGGGTACATAGGTTTGTGTTTTTATATGTGTATTTAGAATATGAAATTCATTATGTAATCTTAGAATCTTTTAAACAGAATCCCAAGAAAAATTGCTATACGAAGTATTTTTAAGTTAGGGTAATGAGTTATAGATGTTACTCCAATTGGTGTACAGGAGAAGTATAGTAAAAGAAAAAAAAAAGATGAATGGATAATTGGAAATAGAACAGACAAAGAATGTTGTTGAAAATGGTAATAAGATATGGAAGGATATATATGCTTTTTTTTTGGATTTTGTATATTGATAAAAGGCAATAAAATTTTAATTAATAAGAAATAATTTGGATGGAAAGGAGAGGTAGGGATAAGATATGAAGTTAATACTATATGAAGTATTGATATTATAATTTGGAAATGTTATGCCTTATTGGTCTTTTATTATTATTTTTTCCTAGAAAAGAATTTATAAGCTGTTATGCCTTGACTCTTTGTGCATTGTTTTTTTTTTTTTGAAACAAATTTTGATTAATTTTAAAGATAAAACAACACATCATTAACCATTAAATACATAAACACATAAAACCTCTTAACATTGTAAATCCTTACAAGTCAAACAAAACATTATTTTTATACAGCGTAATTCCAATTTATCCCATCTCCATATGGACACACAAATATCTTTCAGCAAATTTCTCATTATTTCTCTTTACTCCTATTCAATTTCATTTCTCTTCCATATTTATCCATTTTATAGTCATCATATTCTTTTCTTTCTGGCTTGTTTAAATTATTCTCATCTAACATTCCTCCAAGGTTTTATTGATTCTTTTTTCCTTTTTTTTGTAAAAAACAAATTTTGTTAGTTTTACCAAAAACACAATACACAAACATACAAACACAAAACATAAGCAAAACTAAAAGATCTTTTCTGAAGGTTGTCTGTTCCCGGGTTAAAACTCTTCACACAGACACAAATTCAAACATCATATTCAACCCATATCTCCTTCCATATCTTATTATCATTTTCTTTTTTATATATATATATAAAAACCATTTTTATCAGTTTTATAAAAACAATACACAAAGAATCAAGGCATAGCAGCTTATAAATTCTTTTCTAAGAAAAAATAATAATAAAAGACCAATAAAGCATAACATTTCCAGATTATAATATCAATATTTCATATAATATTAACTTCATATCTTATCCCTACTTCTCCTTTCCATCCAAATTATTTATTAATTAAAATTTTATTGCCTTTTATCAATATACAAAATCCAAAAAAAAAAAAGCATATATATCCTTCCATATCTTATTACCATTTTCAACAATATTCTTTGTCTGTTCTATTTCCAATTATCCATTCATCTTTTTTTCTTTTACTATACTTCTCCTGTACACCAATTGGAGTAACATCTATAACTCATTACCCTAACTTAGAAATACTACATATAGCAATCTTTCTTGGGATTCTGTTTAAAAGATTCTAAAATTACATAATAAATTTTATATTCTAAATATACATATAAAAACACACTCTTATATACCCTCCAGAATCCCTCTTTTAATCTAAATTAAATTCACCCATTGTCTCTAAATAAACTTTTTCTTTTTAGGTCTTGCTTCCCCCCATTAAGGCTTCTCCTCCCCCCTTTCTCTCTTGCTTATTCTTCTCCTTGCCCTTTCTACCCCTTTGCTTTTTCTCTTCGCTTTTCTTGCTCCTTTTCCTTTGCTTTCTAACCTTGCCTCCATCTTTTCGCTCATTTTTCTCTCTTTTGGTTGTTTTTATAATTCTTAAAATCCCCTTTTTCTTATCCTTTTTCTCCTCCTCTCCGGAAGGGACCCATTGTTCATCAAAGATGGCTTCTTCTTCCTCTTCTTCCTTGTCCCAGTCCTTCTGCTGCGTAATCAACTTTTCAACAGAACATAACGCCATTTCTAAGAATTGAAACAAAGCGCCCAAAGTATCTTCTTTTTTATATTTTTGATATTCAATCTCTAGTTCATCCACAAACGATGCCATTATGAAAAGGGAAACTTTTTCCAAAACAACCACAAGTATTTTTAATCAAAGACAATCAAAAGCAATTAAAAAAAAAGTTCCAAAAGTTAATACTTTTCTTCCTTCTTCTCTTTCTCTTTCTGGATTAATTTTTAATCAAAGAGGTCCAATTACCATATATCTTCCTTTGGGATCCACAAAGACGTTCTAGACAATCTCCTCCTTTTTCAGCTTCTGCTCCAATTTTTTTTCTCCCTTCCCACTTGTAATGACAATTTTAAATAATCAAAAATCCATACTTCCAGCAAAGATTTTCCAATTTCTTAAATTTTTCAATGTCCAAAAATCCCTTTGTCTCTTAGCTTCAACTTTCAAAGCAATCCACTTTCAATGTCTAATATATCCAAATATTTCTGCTATTTCCGTGGGGTGGGAGAGTAAACAAAAAAAAAAAAAAAGTTCCCTTTAACAGCTTCTCCGCCGCTTTTCGCTCTTCTTAGGGATACAATGTATCCTCCAGCAATTCAAGCAGCTCAATTCCAGGCAATTTAAAAGATGTTACTTGACCCGGCTCAGACAGAACTTTCACTCTTCACACTTCCTCCAGCACAGTTCTTACCCGGTTGCTGGCTTCTTCGTGGCGGCCATTGCTGACCGCTGCTCCACCGCCTTGGGAAAAAGGGGTTTTCCCGGAGAAGGGGGGGTCTGCGACACCCCCACCTCCCTATCCGACTCCCCTCTCTCTTCAGCTGTCCCTACAGGGCAGCCATATCCCCCTGACTCATCTGGATCGGGGGTACCTCGACGGCTAGCACAGCAGGAATCGCGAGCTGTCTCGAATTCCTGCTGCCCCGAAGCCACGCGAAACCGGAAGTCACCGTGCATTGTTTTTATAAAACTGATAAAAATGGTTTTTATATATATATATATAAAAGAAAATGATAATAAGATATGGAAGGATATATGGGATGAATATGATGTTTGAATTTGTGTCTGTGTGAAGAGTTTTAACCCGGGAACAGACAACCTTCAGAAAAGATCTTTTAGTTTTGTTTATGTTTTGTGTTTTGTATGTTTGTGTATTGTGTTTTTTGTAAAACTAACAAAATTTGTTTTTTATATATATATAAAAAAAAGAATCAATAAAACCTTGGAGGAATGTTAGATGAGAATAATTTAAACAAGCCAGAAAGAAATGAATATGATGACTATAAAATGGATAAATATAGAAAAGAAATGAAATTGAATAAGAGTAAAGAGAAATAATGAGAAATTTGCTGAAAGATATTTATGTGTCCATATGGAAATGGGATAAATTAGAATTATGTTGTATAAAAATAATGTTTTATTCGACTTGTAAAAATTTATAATGTTAAGAGGTTTTATGTATTTATGTATTTAATGGTTAATGATGTGTTGTTTTATCTTTAAAATTAATAAAATTTGTTTCAAAAAAAAAAAAAAAGAATCAGAATATGATCCAAAAAACTTCTGGGAGGGAAAGTTTAGTTCCTCCAGCCTCCTAACCTATGTGTTTCAGCTATCTGCTGCAGGCCTATCTAAAACTCACTTTTTGGAAATGGTTGAAACAATCCTTCAACAAATCCATAGCTATACTACCCACGGTAAGGAGCACTCCATTTGAAAGGGCTAGATCAGGGGTAAGGAACGTTGGCTCTTTTATCACTTATGGACTTCAACTCCCAGAATTCCTGAGTGAGCCATAAAAGGTTCTCCATCCCTGGCCTACTGGTTTTTTCAGTTGTGAGGGAAATCAATTTTTGACTTGAATGGGACTGTTTAATATACAAATATAGGACATATTTTTATATATATTCTTTGTATGTCCTACATTTGTATATTAAACAGTCCCATTCAAGTCAAAAATTGATTTCCCTCACAACTGAAAAAACCAGTAGGCCAGGGATGGAGAACCTTTTATGGCTCACTCAGGAATTCTGGGAGTTGAAGTCCATAAGTGATAAAAGAGCCAACGTTCCTTACCCCTGGGCTAGATGATAATTGTGGACTAGGTAATATATTCCCTTTGTTCCTAACTGAGATCAGCAGGAAGCCACAACTTGTGTGTCTAAGCATGCTGTTGCCAGCAGGACGGCATTTAAATTCCAATATCACGGCATTTAAATTCCATGTTTTTGTGAATACTTGTAGCGAGTGGAGAATAAAGTAGATGACCCTGATGGAGATAAGCCAGATCCATTCCCAGAATCAGGAGATGAGAGGTATAATTCAAACCCAACTTTTTGTTAACTGCATTACTTGAAAAAAGTTGTTGATGGGCAATTGATGGTCTGGTTAAATATATCAGAGGAATACCTGGATCAACAGGTGATTAAGAAAAGCAGCTTATCATTTTTCAGGACTTTGTGTAAAAAAAAAAATGGGCACAGCTACTTTTTAACAGTCACATTAACTTTAAAAAGCTGACTCTTGAAAGCAACCACAACTTTTTTTCAGGTTTACATAAAAGCCTGAACAATAATGAGTTGTCTGGTGCTTTTGTGAGGTTTGCAACTCATGAAATAGTGAACATGATACATGGGTATATTGCACATAACTAAAACTACCCACTTTGCTGCATTCTAGAACAGCTTATGGTTCTGGACATTCCTTCAGGGCAGCCCCATATAAAGGCTCGTTTGGGATTTATTTACACAATAGATCAAGGAGGTCTCCAACCTTCTCCCACCAGTGGGCTCAGCTATTCACAAGCTTTACGAGGAGTGAGGGAGGATATAAACATTCAGACAAACATACCATCTTTTACATTTCTTTGGGCCATTTGCCTCCAGCTCCTCTTTCTTCAGTTCAAATTGGGTCACATCAAAAAGCAAGCAAGCAAGCAAGCGAACAAAAATCAATGGAAATAAACAGTTAAGAATAAAGTTAGGAAGTTAATTCTGGAACTACAGCCCCTCAGCTACAGATCAGTGATGTTTGTGTTAGCACACTGAACTTGCTAACCATATTTCAGTCTAGTATGTATAATCTCAGTCGAATTCTGGGCCTGATCAATTGATTGTCCATGTATTGGAGAAGCCCAGAAATATGACTTGAATAAATCATGTTTCAGATTAACTATAGATAGGGCTATCATTGAAGCATAGTCTTAAGCAACACTGTAGCAAGACCAGTGGTGGTATTCAGCTGGTTCGTACCGGTTCAGCCGAAACGGTAGCAAGGATTTGGCATGGGTTACCGAACCAGTAGTAACTTCTGGCTGGCCATGCCCCCAACCAGTCGCCCGTCGCTCACTTGCCCCGCCCACCCAATGCTCACTCACCCCACCTGCCTGATACTAGCCCGTCCAGTCACTCCTTAAGATCTTTCTTTTTTTTCCCACTCCCAACAATCAGCTGTTCCTATGATCAGCTGTGCCGGGATTCCTCTCACTTACTTACTGCTTTGGCCAGGAGGCTTCCCTGGGGCCCAGGAAGGCAAACAAAAAACAAAAAAACCTCCGCCCCCGCCCCTCCATTTTTTGCCTTCCTGGGCCCCAGGGAGGCCCCAAAACGAAGCGTGGGACGGTGCTGCATTCTGCCTTTCTGAGCCCTAGAGAAGCCTTCTGGGAGCAAAAACACCACCCAGGAGGCTTGCCTGAGGTCCAGAAAGCCCAAAAAATTGGGGGGGGGGGTGTTTGCTGCAAAAAGCCAAAAAAAAAAAAAAAGCCACGTCCACAAGTCACATGGCCACACTCCCCAAGCCACGCCCACAGAACCAGTAGTAAATTTTTTTGAATCCCACTACTGAGCAAGACATTATATAAATCTGAGGCACAGAGAAATCATAGAGGGATGTTACAGAGTATTTCATTATATTTAAAATTCCTTCAATAAATGCTTCTTTAAAACGCTGCCATACTAAGACGGGTTCCCAACAGGAGGTGCTCCCACCTCCTGAGAGTGTGAGACGATATTCCAGGGGGTGAAAAAACTTGGGTTCAGAAGTTTCAAAATTGCAGTGTATATGCATATAATTACGTATTTATTTTTTTAAGTGCAAAAATATTTCAGAAGCATTCTAGGGGTGCGGGCTATAGAAAAGGTTGGGATCCTTTGGAGTAAGAGATGAATAGGATTTCCAGCTGCTTTTTCCTCAAAATGCTTGTCCTGTTCCATTTTTAAAAAATCTACTTTGCAGTCCTAACATATCATTCAAAGTCTAAAGGGAGTCTTCAATCTGGAGAAAATTATACATCCCCTGGGCTAAAAACCATAGCTAAAGGGACCAATTGAAAAGTTGGCAACTCAACTCATTTTCCAGAAGTCTTTTTCACAAGATGCATTTCTTGCATATGCATATTACCTCATTAATGGGATTTGGGGGATGATCACAAAGAAGTCATGATTTATTAGTAATCAGCTCACATCTCTGCCCGTCCTTAGTTGCAGAAGGAAAAAGGGAAACAGAAAAACAATTTTTCAAGAAGTTTGAAAAAAATAACACACAGTCATGGAAAATTAGGCACTATAATATGTTGCTGAAGGGTGCAATTTATTAGAAATACACTCTATTGTCACTTCACTCCAGAGGAAATTTTTTTGTTGTTGTTGTTCTACAAAGAGATTTTTTTTAACCATCCTTCCAAGATCGTCTCTGCAAAACAGACAAAGACATGCTTGAGTATGTTTTGAAGTTTGGCTACCAGGCCTTAATAGTGTATACTTTTTACTGTTTGTTTATTTATGCACAGACACACACACAGCCCTATTAAAAGCAGCCAAGCCAGGCCAAACTTCCATACATCTTAATCAATTTCAATGTTTGCTTTATTTTTTCCCCACTTTGAAAACAATCAAAGGACCCATTATGTGTGTGGGTGGGAAGGGGGAGAACTAAGGCGATAAGGAAAATCTATCATTTATTTTACAGCTGCTGAATGGCACTAGAAAAATCAAGCAGCAGTTTGAAATTTACCAGACAAAATGTGGTTGGCTCAGAATTTCTAGCCCCATCATTACCAGCTTAATTGGAGGTTTGACGGCAATCTAGTTTTATTATGCCTATGTATAACGCATTTAGGTGTACAGTAAATGTAGTACATATGTAGATATATAACTTTGAATGAGGGCAACTAGAATAGTGCTTAGCAGCACTGCTTTGAAATGAAGAATAGGTTCCCCTCGCACATACGTACTAGTCGTTTCCGGCTCTAGGGGGCAGTGCTCATCTCCATTACAAAGCCGAAGAGCCAGCACTGTCGGAAGACATCTCTGTGGTCATGTGGCCAGCATGACTAAACACCGAAGGCACACGGACCGCTGTTGCTTTCCCACCAAAGTGGTCCCTATTTTTCTACTTGCATTTTTACATGCTTTCAAACTGCTAGGTTGGCAGAAGCTGGGACAAGTAACGGGAGCTCACTCCATTACGTGGTGCTAGGGATTCGAATCACCAAACTGCCAACCTTTCTGATCCACAAGCTCAGTGTCTTAGCCACTGAGCCACCACATCCCTTCAAAATGAAGAATAGCAGTCTTTAAATAAATTTGTATTAAAAAAAATTAAACAAGGGGATTTGTTCTCTAATATAAAGAGGAAAAGAAAAAGATATCAAAGAAAAAGCAATAAGGCCAAGAAAATAAGAAAAGTAAAAAATATATTTAAAAAGGAAAGGGTGACTTCCAGTATTCTTCATAGCAAATATACTGTAGTTTAACTTCTCTCTCTAAAGTTACATAATATTACTCTCCTATCTATATCCTGTCTAGCCATCAAAACCATATATTTTAATTTTTATGTAAAAAGGTCCAAAACAGGATTTCAGTTACCAATAAAGTAGAAGCATAATAGTCTTGAAATATTGGGAGAGAAGATGAGCTGATTACTAGTTTACCGGTTGGATGAATGGAGCAAAGGTATATTCAATCCTGAAGTGTTTACACTGCTTAAACGGTGGATTAACAGTAGGAATTGTTTTGTTAGCTTAAAGCAGAGGTCACCAACTGGTGTTCCACGGACCACTGGTGTTCCAGTGAAAATTTTGGTGGTCCACAGCGAACCTGTATCTGCAACAGGGGTGATACAGGGCCACTTTGCTCCTGCACTAAGGCTCCGGTGATCAGGGCGGGGCCAGCCAGGAGTGGGGTTTGAGGGCTTGCTGAGCCCTGCAGAATCTTAGCTAGGGGATCGCCCGAGTCCCTGTGAGCCCCCAGCAGCCCACCCCTGCTCCCATCCCACATGAAAATACTTTAGAAATGCCCGTTTCCTCTTAAACCAGGGGTCTCCAACCTTGGCTCCTGGAAGCCTGGCGGACTTCAACTCCCAGAATTCCACAGCTTTGCTGGCTGTGGAACTCTGGGAGTTGAAGTCCGCCAGGCTTCCAGGAGCCAAGGTTGGAGACCCCTGTCTTAAACCATCAATGGTCGTAGGTGTGACCTGGTCAAAATCCAAATGCATGGCAACTGGCCTGTATTTCAGACAATTGCAGTGTCCTGTGACCATTTTCTGCAATCTTCTAACAAGCAAAGTCAATAGGTAGCCAGATTCACTTTGCAACTGTTTTACTAACTTAACAACTGCAGTGATTCATTTAACAACTGTGGCAAGAAAGGCCATAAAATGGAGCAAAACTTATTTAATAATTGTCTCACTTAGCAATGGAAACTTTGGGCTCAGTTGTAGTTGTAAGTTGGAGACTACCTGTATATTCATCAGCACTCCTCCAACTTTTCCCTACAATCCTGTGAAATTAGTTGGATCAATAGGAAGGACCAGTGGTGGGCTGCAACTGGTTTAACAAGTGGTTTGGTGAGCGCACGTGTGCAATGTTCAAAAACCACCCATTTGAAGCTTAAAAACTTACCTTTTATGTGTAAAACAGCTGAGGCGTGGCAATTAGCTGTGCCACACAAACCAGCTGAGCTAAAAAACAGGAAAGGGCTGGAACGGATGTGCAGGGCCAACTGCTCACCAGAACTACCGGTTCATTAGAACCCGTCCGAACTGGTAGCTGCCCACCACTGGCAAGGACTGGCTCAATGTCATCCAGGCCTTAACCATGATTCTGATGATGGACTTCAGCCTGGATCACTCCACTTTCAGTCCTGTCTCTTCAGTATTATACTATCCTGGCTTTCAACATAGACAATTTTATTTGATGAGGCTTTTTATATGGAGGGATGGAGAGGCTTGAAAAGCAAAAATATATATACTTTTTGAATTCTTTTTGGTGCTGCCTTCTAAAATTGTTTTGAAACTTTCTGCAATATACTGTATTTTTTCACACTATAAGATGCACCTGACCATAAGACACCCCTAGGTTTAGAGGAGGAAAACAGGCAATGACAAAGACAGAAGAGGCGGAGTTCAGCACTGTAAAAGGACCCCGCCACCGTGTCCTGTATTTTGCACTCCATAAGACACACAGACATTTCTACCCACTTTTGGAGAGAAAGAAGTGCATCTTATGGAGCGAAAAATGCAGAAAGTGCCTTTTTTCATGTCCATTTATTGACTTATTTTATATGGGTTGGTGTTTTTATTTAAGGCCTGATCTGATCCGAATTGGTCTGAATGTTGACAAGAAGCAAATATTAACATACTATGATATTGAAGTATTTTTAATCTGTCTCCCATGTAACCTGTATTTATATCACTAACCTGTCTTCTCCTCCCTTTATTGGTTCTGCTGTTATTGTTCAGTCATTCAATTGTGACTGACGTTTCATGACCTGCTGAATATCAATTTCCCAGGCCTATTTGCCAGCGAGTACTAAAAATACAGCAGCTCAACAAATTTATGCAGCTAAATTAAGATTGCTAAGGGGAAAAAAAGCATGCATACAGCTTTCTCTCTTTTATCTTTTCTTGCCTAGGCCACCATCCATCAACCATTCTCCATCTGGTGCCTCCCGGATATATTGGGTGACAATCGTCACATCCCCAGATAATTTCACCAAAGGCACAATGTTGCTAGAAGATGCCAGCTGGATACCATATTTGCATACTTGCACTATGATTGCTGCTGTTTTTATTGGGATTTTTAAAAAAGTTCTTCAAAACACACTTTGACAAACAATCCAGTGTTAGAGACCACATGCTCTTCTTCCCATCATCATTTATAATCATCTTTATAAATGATTTCAAGCTTAATTCTCACCTTAGCAACCCATTTGAGAGACATGACCCAGAGGTTTTTCACACAGGAAGTCCTTTTCTGTATGTGAACCATTTTTAATTTCATGGAAATGAACCTGCCAGAAGGATAACAGCATTTTTCACTCCTCCAGCGTTCCTCTTTCCCCAAACTTCTTTTTTTAAAAATCCCACTGAGTAACTTCAATCTACTCAGCTCTAAAGTTGGCATAAATTTACTATTTGGGGTGTCATGGCCTTGAATTTCAGTAGTATCTTCACACTTCTCCTTCCCCCTTCCCTGCTGCCAGTGCCAAGCATTGGAGCTTAGTCACTGTGCTTCACTGAATTGCAGTCCAAGTTACTAAAAGACAAAGTATGTCAATCCAAGACTGCAACATACTAACTTGAAGCTGATTGATTCAGAATTCCTTGAATTAACTCAATGGACCTGGATCCGCATGACTCAGTAGACATAAATTCATCACATGCACTAGGTTCACCAGTCATATTTGACTAAAATGTGATTGGGAATATGGGAAGTAAGCTAGTTAGACAAACACAAGTCTGCAATTACAACGTTTTATTGATAAGTGTATTAATACTGTGTTTAAGAACCATTGAGTTAAATGAAAATACATGGCTATTCATGACTATATTATTACTTATTACTTAGGATGGATCACATAGTCAGCCAGGTGTTCAGACTGGGTTTGACATTTTTGTCCAAATATTGTCCTTCCCAAGCACCTGGAATAGGCAAATGTTCTTTGATGGTGTTAAAGGTATCACAGGATGCAAGCTGCTTATTTTTATATAAACACGTATGTTTATATAGGTTTATATGTTCAAAGTTTTCTTTTGCAATTGACTGATGGTGAATGTATCAATGCCGATGATGTTCAAGTAGTGCTCCAGGTGTTTTTGAATTGCACCTTGGGCTCCTATTACTATTGGTATTGTTTTTGTTTTCCTTTACCACAGTCATTCTGTTTGTAGGTCTTTTTCATTTTGTGGTTTTCTCCAGTTATTTTTCTTCCATTCTGCCATCTCCAGAAATTGCAATGTCCACTTCCCAGATTTTTTTTTGTCTTATCGGCCATTTTTAAATCTTGAGCGTTATTTGGCATAACATAATATGTTAGAATTCTGTTCTGTTTGAACTCTAAAGTCCCAGCCCACTTTATCTTCTTTCTGCTACTTTATGATCTTATCTAACCTTGCTTAGAGGCAAATGGTATTTCTTGCAGATATTCCAATGCGCCTTTGTTACTACTTTGTCATGCTGTTGTTTTGTAGTCAGTTTAGTTGCTATTATTATTTCTTATCATCTGTTCACAACAATGTGAAATCACAATTGCCAGTTCTTTAGTTGATGTTGGCCTTCATATGCATTGAGTTTTTCCCAAGAACCTATGAAACCTTAATGCAGGAGTGTCAAACTTGCATCATCACGTGATGTAGCACGACTTTTTCCCCTTCGCTAAACTGGGCGTGGGAATGGCCAGCTGTAATGCATCTGGCCCGTGGGCTGCAAGTTTGACAGCCCTGCCTTAATGTATCAGTACAATATATGTTGGATCTAACAAGTGTGGCCTTTTCTATTATTATTGCTAGTATTATTTTCACACAGTCTAATAGTTCTCACTAGATTTGCTTCTGTTGGTTCAGTACTTTTGATTGGTTAGTTATCCTCTTCCTCCCCATCTTCATCATCATGATTCAAAGGCCATCCAACACCATAAATTTTATGCTTACAACATAAAAAAAATAAAACAAACTTTTTCCCATATATATTTGGAGAAAAAACATTGTCAATTAAATAGAATTCTACTAAGCTCCAGCTTTTACCAAGGCCAGGAGAACAGCTGGCTTTTCAGATTCCATCATCATCAGAGTAGAAGCCATGCTTAATATCTGCAGAGTTGCTGTTCCAGAAGGCAGAGATGGCACACTTCCAGGGACCTGATAGATGACATTATTGAATCAAAGGAACCCAAAGCATACTCACCCAGATCATGCATGATGGTGCTGTAATGATACAACATATTTTTATATCAAACGTAAGCATCTTAAATGGCCTATCTTTCTGTTGTCTGTCTGTCTGTCTAGGTATCAGTGCCTTCAATTCAGTGTTGACTCCTGATGACTGCCAGGACCAGGGCCTCTGGTTTTCTTAACAAGGTTTTTCAGAAGTGCTTTTCCATTGCCTTCCTCCTAGGGCTGAGAGAGAGGGATGGGCCCAAGGTGGGTGTGGGTTTCAAAAATGTTAGCAAAGGGTTCTCTGCTCGGTTGCTGGGTGGGCGTGGCCATGGTGGGCGTGGCCTAGTTGGAGTCTGCACCACAGCGGGGAGGGGCATTTTTGCTCTCCCCAGGCTCCGGAGGCTTTCCTTGAGCCTGTCAGTCTGTGTTCCCTTCAAATCTCAAGAAAGAAATACTCAGACTCCATGGGTAGAGCAAAGTATCATTTTACTGGAAAATAAAGTGAAAGCTACAGATTTAATTCCGAATCTGAGAAATTGGCGGGCAATTCACATATACAAAGGAATGGAAATGCTCCCACTCCCCAAAGTCCAAAATACTCTTCCAACTAAAAGTTCTGAATATGATTATGTGGCCATCTCTAGGTGATGATGAGGCTTCTGTCACAGTTGCGCAAACAGGGACAGAAGCTAGCCATGGAAATGGAAAGTTAAAGAAAGGAATCCCCCTCCCCTTGCTAACCCCGCAAAGGAATGCAAAACACCTCCAGTTTTCTTCCCCTCCAAGTTCCCCCCTCCCTCCGTTGCTAATGACAGCCGAAAGAAATAGATTGGCATAGCAGCAGAGAAGCAATAGTTAGGGTGCAGAATATAATATTATGGAAGATATCTTGAGGCTGACATAACTTCTGGGAGGGCCAAAATGGCCTCCCCAGGCTCCGGAGGCTATCTGGAATCCAGAAACGGGCCCATTTCTGGCCTTCCCGAACTTCTGAGAGGCCCGTTTTCACCCTCCGTGCAAGCCCTGGACTTATCTGAAAAACAGACTGCGTGGGGACTCCTGGGAGGAGTGAGGTGGCGTGGGCAGGCCCAGCCAGGAGTGGGATTTCGGTGTTCTCTGAACTGCACAGAATCTTAGCTAGGGGCTCTCCCGAAACCCTGTGAACCCCCAGCAGCCCAGCCCTGGCGCAAGGTCATCCAGCTGGCTTTGTGCCTAAGGCTGGAGTAGAATTCATAGTCTTCCTGTTTCTACCCTGGTGCCTTAACTGCTGCCCCAAAGTGCATCTCCTAAACAATATCTCTACTTTCCTATATACATATATATATTAAATCAAATACTTTTGGCTGTGAAATTCAATGTGTCTCCAAATATTTCTTTGGATAAAAAGTTGGGTCTCTATTATTTACAAAGAAGCTGTTTAACGAAGAAGCTGGATTGGAATGATGTGTAGACTGCTGGTAAGTCCACTAGAGGTCAGACATCATACAATCAATATGAAAAAGACTTAGGTAAGCGATTGATAGAGATTCATATAAATATACACCTATGATCCAGGGCAGAAGTGACTTTTTATTCTAACTATTTATTATTTTCATCAAACTATGCAAAAATGTTTCATTCTTGAGCTATCTATTCCCAAATTCTATTGCTGTAACACTTTTTACTGTGTTCTAGTGCTGTAACATTTTTCTTCTTCAAATACACATACACAGACCCATAAAATTCAATATTGTATCCTCTGATGTTATGATTGGTGTGGTCCCTACAGCCCTCAAACATCCCCCTCCTTATCATATAACCCCATCTATAAATAATGTTGCCTTATTCTACAGCGGAAAAAGAGATGAGGCTGTATAGCTTTACATGTATAGAGATGCATGCCTTCTACTCTTTACTCTCCCAGCATTCTCACTGCCCATACCATCAGCCAGAAGATCAAGTATAATTAGGACCAAGTCATGTTAGATGGTGCCAAGTTGTTCATAAATAAAATAAATAAATAAATAAAAAGCACCCCTGCTGAGCACAGCTCTGCTTTCAAAGACTGAGCCAGTATAGCTGAACTGCGGGATGAGAAAATTTAATTTTGCTTCAGAAAAAGGAACTTAGCTAGAGACATGATTTCTTGTACAATGCTTTATTCTTTGTCCAAGTCTTTTGGCCCAAATGGTAGAAGAATGGCTTTTTGGTGGTCCACCATGACTTGATCATTGCTCATCTTATTTTGCTTCCTCCATGTTGCCAACCTCTTCCCACCAATAAACATCTCCACTGAATGCTCAAATGCTGGAATTCATTTTATTTACTTTACATTGGCTGCTGATTTAGTGGCTTTGTTATCAGTCACATTCATTTGTCTTGCTTTTTACCACCTGTCTCTTCTGCTCAGTCTTAGTGTCAGTCTTTATCTCTGAAATCGCAGGAGAAAAAAGAAAAGAGAGGAGATCAGACAAAGAGAAATAGCTTTGTCAAGGCTAGGGTTCCCCCCTCCCCAGTCCTATAGTTATCTATTTGCTCTTAGTGAATGCTTTTTTTAATGAAATATCAACACTCAGTAACCTCAAACTTCTGTTTTCTTAAGACACATGGCTTTTTCTCTGACACCTTGTATAAGTTAACAAATATAAAGAATCTCAGATACAGATTAAAAGAGTTGGAAAGAATCTTGGAGGTCATCTAGTCCAACCCCCCCACCCAAACAGGAGACCCTACACAATTTCTGATAGATGGCAGTCCAATCTCTTATTGAAAGCTTCCAGTGATGAAGCTCCGAAAACTTCTGGAGGCAAGCTGTTCCATTACTTGATTGTTCTCACCAGTGGTGGGATTCAATTTTTTTTACTACTGGTTCTATCGGCGTGGTTTGGTCGGTGTGGCAGGGGAAGGATACTGTGAAATCCCCAGTCAGAGGTGGTGTTTGCCGGTTCTCTGAACTACTCAAAATGTCTGCTACCGGTTCTCCAGAACTGGTCAGAACCTGCTGAAGACCCACCTCTGGTTCTCACTGTCAGAAAATTTCTCCTTATTTCCAGATTTCTCCATATTGCAGATCTGTGGTCCACCATGGCAGGGGAAGGATACTGTGAAATCCCCAGTCAGAGGTAGTGTTTGCCAGTTCTCTGAACTACTCAAAATGTCTGCTACTACTGTCTGTTCTACTCTATTGGCTTCCACAGGCCAAAAGCCACCCTTAAACCTTCAAAAGTAGGTGAGAGCCAAAGGAAAGCAATCAATTTATTTTAAAGTATCGATGAATTACATATTTACTGTTGAATTACGTTAAAAATTGATCAGCAGGGTGCAAATTTTGGGTGGTTTCCGAAGGCCTCAAGGTATCTTGGAGCTTCTAGTTGTTTACCATAGGAATAGGACATTATATAGACAGCCTGATGATCAAAAATTCAGTCATGACACTAGTAAGGATGAGTTAAAGCTAAGGACTACATTAGTTGGGAATAATCTGTCACATTCTATCTCTCTCCTCCTTTCTTCTCCCTGGTGGGTTGCTAGGAAAAGGACATGTTGTCCTTCTCCCAGGTCTGCATTTACTGCTGTGCCAAAAAGGTTTCTTCTGCATTGTTAAAGCCTCTTCATATAGTTTGATGGAAAAGAAGTTCTTGGGTGTTAAGTCTGGAGCATGGGTGCGAATAATGGAGACAAGCCGGTAGAAACAGTGAACTTCAAACTCTTTATTTACATGATGTGACAGCTCAAACTGGAGGGATGCTATAGCCTTCCTTATATAGGCAACTTGTTAACTATTCAACTAGTAGCAATCCGGGAGCGCTAGCTCCGTTAACCAATGAGAATGGCCTGTTGATGGCCAATCAGATTCTCCTGAACGGACCAATCCGATCTTGCCATTAACAGCCAATCAGAAGTGCAGGGCCAGAACCCTGCACTTGACTTCAAGCTCAAGATAACTTTATTTAACATTTATTCATTCACAACATTGGGTTTTGTTTTTTAAGAGAAGAAAACTGCAATAGAATTCTTATAGTTGGAGGAGAACAACCTGGTTCAATGTTCCGTATGTAGTCGTGGAATGTCCTAGCTAAATTCAATCCCAGCACTGCCTGTACATTGTACAGTATACAATCATTGTAGGGTGTACAATTGTGTTCCCAGTGCTCTGCAACCTTCCTGGCTTTGCTTTCTTCAATTAAATTCTGCAGGCTAATCTTATCAGGAAAGGCCTCTCTATAAAGCTTTTTCCTATTAAGAAGAGCAACCGAGGAGGCTGGAAATACGCAACAAAGAAAACAATGCAGGTATTGTATTGTATTGTATTGTTACACAACAACTGTGCCCCACACTTCTGTGGCTAAGAGAAACATTTGTTAAGTTAGTTTTGCCCCATTTTACGACCTTTCCTGCCACCACTCTTAAGTCAATCACTGCAGTCATTAAGTTAGTAAGAACGTTGTTAAGTGAATCTGGCTTCCCCCTTCTCAGGAGGTCGTAAAAGGGGATCTCTTGACTCCGGGACAGTGCAACCATCATAAGTATAAGTCAGTTACCAAGCGCCTGAATTTTGATCACGTGGCAATGGAGATGCCACAGTGGTCAAAAGATGGTCATAAGTCACTTTTTTTCCAGTGCCATTGTAACTTCAAATAGTCAGTAAAGGAACTGTTGTTGTAAGTCGAGGATTACCTGTATCTGAATCCTCAGCTACCTTGCAAAAACAGGAAATTCAAAAAAGCCACCAAATGACACTGCACTTCCCGTGAGAATGAATTGGGTTTGATTGGTTGAGAGACCAGGCAAGCCGATGACCCTTCCATAGGGAACTGAAGGCTAAAACCAGTGGTGGGATTCAAAAATTTTTACTACTGGTTTTGTGGGCATGGCTTGGTTGGGATGGCAGGGGAAGGATCCTATAAAATCCCCATTCCCTCCCAACCCCACTAACCTGCTTTCCAGCTCTGTTCTCCTGTGCAGGGCAACAAAAGAAGACCCAGCCAATCAGCTGGGACTTTGGAGGCAGAGAATAGATGGGGCGGGGCCAGTCAGAGGTGGTTCTCTGAACTACTCAAAATTTCTGCTACTGTATGTATAGAAAATGGAAGATGGCTTTATGTTTTTATGTATTGTTTGTATATGTTTGTCTAAAAAAATAAAAACTTTTTTTAAAAAAAAATTCTGCTACTGGTTCTCCAGAATTGGTCAGAACCTGCTGAATACCGCCTCTGGCTAAAACATACAAAGAAGTCCCTTCCGTAAAATATACAAGTAAAACCCTTCAAAATGCAGACCTCAAGAGTTACAGCTGTTAAAGCTGCAGTTCCTATAAAGGTAACCATTCTGGCAGAAGCAGCATTCATTTTTTCTCCTCTCCTCTCCTCTCCTCTCCTCTCCTCTCCTCTCCTCTCCTCTCCTCTCCTCTCTTTCTTTTAAAAGAAAAACCCTAAAGGATGTTGTCACACTTGCATAAATTCATGCTGGCAGTAGATAATGATCCCCTACAAAAAGCTTATTCAGAGTGATTGAACAACCACCCAGTTGTTATGGGAGTTCCTCTGAGAGAAAAATCCAAAAAACAGATTTAGCAGCAAAGCAATTCCAAGCATGAAAATTAAGGAAGATAGAAAATGTCACTTGCCAAATTGTTCTGTTAAAGATGCGGAAGCCGGGGTGGTTTCAAAGGTGGCACTTTTTTCTTGCATGCAATGTCACAAGTGCTTCTAGATGTCTGTGGACTTTGGGATGAACACACTTCGAACAATGCGGGAGAGAATGATTTCCAGAAAAAAAATTGTAGACCACAGGAACCATTTGTGCCTCCGTTTGAGATGCAGGCAACACTCATCCCCAACAGCCTGTGCCTGTCTTCAACAGTGAAGGGATATAGGGCAGAAAACATTCTGGAGCCAAGAAGGCTCCACATCCATTTGCACTATTCAGGGTGACCTTGAGGACACAAGATAAACCTCCAAGTGGCCTTAACAACTCTCTAAAAGGATGCAAATTGTACAATATTAGCATACTCCGAAACCCTCGCAACCGATTGGTCCGGACAGGCAAAGACCTGATTGGTCGGAGACTCGGCCGTGGTTGGAGCACTAGGAATCTGCCGCGATTGGCTGTGCCGATCGCGGGAGATTCAAAGTGCTGCCATTGGCTGCCGAGCCACGAGCCAGCCCTATATGAAGGGCTGCCGCGGCTCGCATTTTCAGACTATTCCTCATCCTTAATAAAGAGCTGAAATCACTTGAATGGTCTCGCGTCTCTGTTGAACCGATCCACCGCAAATCTAACACTGGTGACGAGGGTGGGATCGTGAGACAAGGAGACCATCCAGCACGTGGCGAGGCGGCACGCAGCAGCAAGCAGAATGGCCGGAATCAACTCACCACCCGCTCCCTTCAACCCTGCTACTGAGGACTGGGAATCCTATACCGATAGGTTCCAGATGTTCCTCGAGAGTAGCAACCTTAAAGATGCCAACGGCCACAAGAAACGATCTGTGTTTCTCACACACTGCGGGCCCGCAGTGTTTAAAATGGCCAAAGCCCTGGCCAAACCAGAGGACGTCAAGACGATGGAGTGGGGCGATCTCGAGCCCCTGCTGTAGAACCACTACGCCCCCGTTGTGCCCATCCTTATCC
Source organism: Hydrophis major (assembly GCA_033807585.1). Classification (NCBI taxonomy): domain Eukaryota; kingdom Metazoa; phylum Chordata; class Lepidosauria; order Squamata; family Elapidae; genus Hydrophis; species Hydrophis major. Next base: position 261,438,401 of record CM066329.1, read on the forward strand.
GGCGGCACGAGTTCTACAGGCGGGATCAACATGAGGGCGAGGGGCTTGGTGACTTCATAGTGGCACTACGAGACCTGGGCAGTCTGTGTGAGTCCGCTAACCTGGATGAGGCACTGCGAGATCGCGTCGTCCTAGGACTCTGAGACCCCGTCCTCCAGAGCCGCATCATGGCAAAGGGAAACATCTCCCTCGCCTATGCCCTCACCGAGGCTGCAGCAGCTGAGGCGGCCAAGAAATCAGCGGCTCGGATGTGGCAATCGAGCATCATGCCACGACCAACGGCCGGAGAAACAACATCAAACCCCTAGAAGTGACCAGAAACCGACCATCGAGACACAACCGCTCACCAAGGCGACATCGACTCTTTCTCAGAAACTGAAGATGAGGAGGAGGAAGTCCATCGCCTCCAATCAGCGCGGGAGCCACGGGGGCCATGAGGTCGTAAGTCGAGGTTCCAGTGTGCCGGCTGTGGCGGCAATCACCCCCGGGCGGACTGCCATTTTCTTGATGCCATTTACTGGCATTGCGAGAAACGGAGGCACATCGCCAAGGTATGCCGGAACAAAAGACACTACAGCCCGCGACGATGAGAAGGCAGCCTGCAATGACGAGAAGGCAGCCCTCGACGGAGAGAGAGCACCCCCACCAGAAACCGCGATCGATGGAGCCAAGAAGGTCGGAACAGGCGACTCCAGGGGATAAGACAAAGGGAGGAGACACACCAAACCGTCGTCATCGGCCACTCCTCCATGAGCGACGCCAGGAAGGTATATGTGACAATGGGAATAGAAGGCCAGCAATGCGACATGGAAGTGGACTCCGGGTCCTACCTCTCAATGGTCTTCTGGCACACACTCAAGTGTCTGGTTCCCGCCATCCGCCGCCATGAACTGGAGGACCAAACTCTAACCCTCAAAGACTATCAAGGGAACCGAATCCCTGTAGTCGGCAGAGGCCACTTTAAAGTCACCTTCAAGGACCACACAGAAGTGCTGCCCCTGACAATTGTCGACCGAGACCGACCGAGCCTATTGGGACTACAGTGGTTCGCACCCCTGGGCATTGAAGTAACTGGCATACACCACATCGGAGAGGCGGACTGGGAAGCGGCGCTCGTGAGGGACTTCCGGGAAGTTTTCGATGACAGCCTAGGCAAGTACCGGGGGTCCCCTATCTCATTCAATATAGACCCAAGCATCGCGCCAATCCACCTTAAGCCCAGGCAAGTGCCATTTGCACTCAAGCCCAAAATCGATGAACAGCTTGATAAGCTCATCGCGCAAGGGGTGCTGGAACCGATTGATCATGCCCAGTGGGAGACCCCAATTGTCACCCCCATCAAGCCAGATGGGTCAGTGAGAATTTGTGGTGACTACAAGGCCACCCTAAACCATGCGCTCCAACAAAGCGCATACCCCGTCCCAGTAGTCCAGCATCTTCTGCACTCACTGGGGGGGAGGCTGGATCTTCGCAAAGCTTGACCTGGCACAAGCCTATCAGCAACTGCTGGTCGAGACCACAACAACAGAAGCCCAAACCATCATAATGCACCGAGGGGCTTTCCGTTGCAACCGGCTCCAATATGGAGTCAGCATGGCACCCGGGGTCTTCCAAAGCCTTATGGAAAGACTCCTCCAGGGAATAGAAGGGGTTGTGCCCTACTTTGATGATGTCTTGGTGGCCGCGAAAAATGAGAAACAACTAGAAGCCAGGTTGAGGGAGGTACTGCAGAAATTTAGAGATTCGGGACTTAAAGTCAAGAAAGGGAAGTGCCAGCTACGGGCCGAAAGGGTCAAATTTCTAGGGTACCTCCTAGACAAACAAGGGATCCACCCCACAGAAAAAAAACTGAGAGCCATAAGGGAAGTACCGCGACCAAAAAACAAAACGGAATTATAGGCTTTCTTGGGACTGTTAAACTTTTACAATGTCTTCCTACCTCAAAAGGCGACCGTGGCGGAACCGCTACATAGGCTGTTAGATAAAACAGCTACCTGGACCTGGGGAGCATGGGAGGAGAGCGCCTTCAACAACACAAAAAACCTGCTAACATCCGATGCGGTACTAATCCAGTACAGCGAGACCCTGCCATTGACGGTAACTTGCGACGCATCACCATTTGGGATCGGCGCCATCCTCAGCCACCAGCTACCAGACGGGAGGGAAGCACCCATCGCTTTCTCGTCAAGGACACTTTCAAAGCCAGAGCGGAACTACAGCCAGCTCGACAAAGAGGCCTTAGCAGTCGTCGCCGGCGTCAAGAAATTTCACAAGTACCTTTATGGTAGGACTTTTACAATCATCAAGGACTACAAGCCGCTGCTAGGGATCCTGGCGGGTAACAGGGCCACACCGAACATTCTATCGCCAAGAATGACAAGGTGGTCCGAATTCCTAGCAGCATACAATTACCAGCTGATACACCGACCCGGCAAGGACCTCGCCCACGCAGACGCCCTGAGCCACTCACCCCTACCTGACCAGGAAGACGACCCAGCACCCACAACAGAGGTACTCCAAATAGAGACAATATACAACCCACTCGTGACCGTGCCAGACATTGCCAGAGAAACAAATAAAGACAAGCGGCTGGCGCGAGTCTTGAGCTGGGTTGGAAAAGGGTGGCCGGAAGGGGACAGGGACGAACTATTCAGACCCTTCCAGAACAGACAAACTAAACTCTTTACTGAGCTCTTTACTGAGGGCTGTATACTTTGGGGGGGGGGGGGGGGACAGAGTGGTAATTCCGGAAACATTACAGGAAAGGGTATTGGGGATGTTGCATGAGGGGCACCCAGGGATGGTCAAAATGAAAAGCCTGGCCAGAAGCTATGCCTGGTGGCCAGGAATAGACAAACAGATCGAAACCTGGGTGGCCAAATGCAAGCAATGCCAAGAACCCAGATCTAGCCCTCCCGCAGCCCCAACCCAAGAATGGGAAACACCCAGAGGCCCGTGGTCTAGGATTCACATAGACTTCACAGGGCCAACCAAGGGACACATGTACCTTATTGCAGTAGATGCTTATTCCAACTGGCTGGAGGTAAGCACCATGAAATCTACCACAACAGAGGCAGTCATCAGAAAACTGAGCAAACTGTTTGCCACGCACGGCCTGCCAGATGTAATAGTATCGGATAACGGGCCCCAATTTACTGACCTAGCATTCGAGCGATTTCTGGCAGGCCAAGGAATACGCCATGTACTAACCACACCAGCAAATCCAGCGGCGAACGGACAAGCAGAACGCATGGTCCAATACACAAAGAAGGCCATCCAAAAAATAGAAGCAGCCAACATACAGGACAAAATTAATAAAATGCTGCTCATACAACATATCACACCTAGCGCAACCACAAATAGAAGCCCTGCAGAACTGATGATGGGTAGGAAACTACGGTCAACCCTAGATAGAATGCATCCAACATACAACCCGGACATACCCCCGGGGTCCTCAAGCAAACACAGAACATTTAAAATAGGGGACACGGTATACACGAAAAACCTGTCAGGAGAACCACTCTGGGTACCAGCAACAATCACCCAGATAACCGGCCCCATATCATACCGACTGGAAACAAGCGACGGGAAAAACTGGAAATGGCACATAAACCAACTTAGGTCAAGAATAGCCATCACCACCAGCCAGACACCCAAACAAGAAACTAGAAGTGGGGGGGAATCGGCAAGCGATAGAGAAAGAACCAAAGGGAACCAACTAACGCAAGCAGAACACCCCCCCACCTAGAATAGATAAACCAATAAACCGATGCTACTCACCTGAAGATGCAGGTCCAATGGAACATGAAACCCCGGAATCTTCACCTGAAAGGAGCAGCCAAACCAGCGCACCCCGCCCAGAAAAACCTGGTGGGAGCAGAAGCGGCAGCTCAACCAGCCCAGGTAGACCTGGAGGGAGCTACCAAGAAAGGCCCAGCTCAACGTTCCAGGTGGTTCCATCCCAAGGAACTGGAGCGACAGAGAAGGCATCCAAACCGGTCAATGACCATACCAGAACTGAACCGCGCAGGTCAAGTAGGCAGGTACGAAGCTCCGCCTACCTACGTGACTACATCACGATGCACTGACGGACGAAACCAAGAAGGGAGGGGTGTACAATATTAGCATACTCCGAAACCCTCGCAACTGATTGGTCCAGACAGGCGAAGACCTGATTGGTCGGAGACTCGGCTGTGATTGGAGCACTAGGAATCTGCCGCGATTGGCTGTGCCGATCGCGGGAGATTCAAAGTGCTGCCATTGACCTCTGAGCCACGAGCCAGCCCTATATGAAGGGCTGCCGCGGCTCGCATTTTCAGACTATTCCTCATCCTTAATAAAGAGCTGAAATCACTTGAATGGTCTCGCATCTCTGTCGAACCGATCCACCAAAGATCTAACACAAATGACCAGCTATCTGCAAGGAAGATAAATCCATCCATTTCCCACCATCCAGTCAGAGCTGAAGAAGCTTCTTGGATGAGAAGCGAAACGTCTTCAAAGAAAAACAAAGTCCAGTTGCTTCCTGGAAAAAGCACCTTTTTGGAGAAACGCTTCTAGAGTTAGTCTGAAATTCACGAGTAGATTAATCCTGAGGTTTCTGGGATCAGTTGCTTAAAGATTAATCTCAGGGAAATTGAAAAAAAAAAAAGATTACAGTGGAAACAATACACACACATATATTTTTGACATGATTACAGGTGTTTGCCTCGCAAGACGAACAAAGCAAGCTTGCCTGATAGAATTTTCAGCAGACCTTGTAAAAATTTATGAGCGACTTGAATGCAAGTTTTTCAATAAGTGTTTTGAAGGCAAAAGAGGTTATAAATATTGCAACTGCAGCTGGCTACTGATTTACGACAGAGCACAGCTACCTTTGCCAGAACTATTTGATGTCAGCTTAGATTTTGCAGAGCAGGCGTTCTGCCAATTTTGAGAGCCTAAAATCCAGGGGGCAAAAAAGCAGAAGGCTGATTGTGTGGCGCTCCAATCAATAGACCAGAGCCTTAGAGTCAGAAGACTGCTATGAAAATGAGAGGGAAAATGTGGGAGGAAAAGACTAAGCTATTATTACTGCAACAGTAGGCAAGCCACAAAGTGATTTGCGTCAGGTAAGAAATTGGAGGTGGGCTGGCACAATCATCAAATTGTTTACTTTTGGGGAGCACTACGGGTAGCACTACGGGTAGAATTGTCTGGGTTTTCAGGGTTTGGCCCTTGAAACAAAAAGGCAGGATTCACATTGAGCCAAGACATTTAAAAAAGAAAAAAAGGATTGCTAAGCCCTAATGGGATTCGTTCATGTAAATCAGGGGTGTCAAACTGGCAGCCCCGTGGACTGGATGCGTCATACACAGGCCACGCCCACCTCAGCTCCGCGAAGGGGAAAAATGTCATGAAACGTCATGTGAAGGAATGTGATGCAGCGAGTTTGACACCCATGAAATAACTAATGTATTACCCCAGTGTTTCTTAACCGTGGCAATGTTCAAATGTGTGGACTTCAACTCCCAGAATTCCCCAGCCAGCATACATAGCTAGGGAATTCTGGGAGTTGAAGATCACACATCCTGAAGTTGCCAAAATTGAGAAACGTTGTACTAAGCCACCAAGTGTCATTTCCAAGCCCCAGTGGTACCAATCACATAACATACTCAGCTACAGTCAAACCAACATCATTATAGCCTGGCATGTGACATGAAACAGATTTTTAATTTATACAAATCTTAAAATAGTGTGCCTTAGGAAAATCCCTTCCACCAGATCTCCCTCTGATCAGTAAAGTTGAACTCGGAGCGAGTCTCGAAGAAGTGTTTATGTATCCAATAATTTATTTTAATCTGTTCTGATGCTTCCAACAACCACCACAAAGGTAACCTAAATTTTCAGATTGGGTATACCTGAGTTTCAGTCTTCTTCCCTCTGTCTCGTGTGACCCCAGTGTGATAGTGCTTGTGATCAATTTAAAAATTATAATGATGATTGTTTTCTAAATTGCTTATGTTGCTAGCTGATTAGGAATGTATAGGATGGGTGCTACAGCAAGAGGACATGAAGGGCTGAAACAAAGAACATCATGTTCATTTAAATTGTGCCATTAATTACTTACAGCCTGAGAAGGTTGGCACCTTCATTTGTCATAATGAGCCTGAGTAGTGAGGAAGGAACTCTGGAATTTGGGCTTCAGAATTTTATTTACCTCAAACAAGAACAACCACAAAGGCTGCTTTTGTTGGGCAGATTTTCGAACCCTTAAAACTCTCTAAACCCCTCCATTCCCAGTGTTGTGAATTAATAAAAGTGCTTAAATAAAGATTATTAAAACCTTTAGAAAAGTGCAGGGTTCTGGCCCTACACTTCTGATTGGCTGATAATAGCGACATCTGATTGGTCCGTTCAGGAGAATCTGATTGGCTATTAGCGGGCCTCTTTCATTGGTTAAGGGAACTAACGCTTCCCGTTTCTTATTGGTTATTGATCAGCAGCTTGCCTATAAAAAGGGCTATTGCTGCCGTAGTTTTTGCTCTGTTCCACAATGTTAAATAAAGAGTTGAAGTTCACTGTTCATCGTCTCGTCTCCAATTCTTGCGCCCATGCGCAGAACTTAACACCCAGGATCAGTAATAAGTAAGGGACGATTAGATATTAATGAGGATTAAGAGTCTGCCAGAAACTGGGCACTGCGACAAAAGAGGGAAATAATAAGACCTGATTGGGGTTAAAGCTGAAACTTTATTATCTCATAGCTTCCTGGTAAGAGTAAATAGGAAGTGCTAGCTTGTTGAAGCAGCCTCTCTTTCAGGTGTTAATTGAAAAATGCAGGTCAGTCACAGGACAGTTATGATTAACACTGAGCATGCAGAGAAGTGACTTCACTCTTGAAGAGGATATTGGAAAATCACTTTTCCATCTAAGCAGATGTTAACATTTTATTACAAAGAGAAAAGCCACTGGACTGGACTGTAATGCAATGTGTTCTATATTAACATACTTGTAATACTGCATTCTGATTGGTCCACTGATACAGCTTACTGATTAGTCCGTTTACCCTATTCTGATTGGACCGTATTGCTACTTGGGGATTGGTCTGTCTGGATGGCAGGAGATTCAAGGAGCCGTCATATAAAAGAGGCTGTCGCGGCTCCGCAGTTAATACAGATTCTAAGTACTAAATAAAGAGTTGAAAGTCACACTGGTCTCCAGTCTCTTTTTCCCACGACTTAACACAATGGAATGGAACAGAATGGGATGGACTAGAAAGGAAAGGAATGGAATGGAATACAAACTCTTAAACTCTGATCAGTCTACCAGTAGTTATCGACTTATAACCATTCATTTAGTGACCATTCAAAGTTACAATGTCACTGAAAAAAAGTGATTTAGAATCAATTCTTGCATTTTACAATTGTAGCAACAAGCCCACAGTCATGTGATCAAAATTCAGATGCTTGGCTGCTGAAGAGAAAAAAAGGACTTTGGAAGAGAATATCCGAAGAACAGTCAGGAAGATGCACTGAAGTTACTTATCATGAAGACTTATTAAAAATGAAAGAGATCAAACTAGCCTATAAGAAAGACCAAATAAAGTATAGAAAATAAACAAGGCAAGGCAAAATATTATATTAAAAAAATAAGCAAGCAGGCAAAGCAGATAACAAGATCTGGTAATGAGCAACAGGGAAGCTGAAGACACAGACAGAGGGGCTAATTCTGTTTGCACAAGACCAAATGTATACAAAGCCAGAATTTAGACCACAGCAACAAATAACAAATGCTGTCCCCCCAAAGAACCTGAAGCAATAATGGGCCATCTAGCTAGCTGCTTGCAAGAAGATCACACAGACTGATTACAAACAAGAGCATGACAGTAGCAAAAAAATAAAAAATAAAAATAACATGGTGCATTGGGATAGCTGCAAGAAATTGTACTTGCCTGCAAGCAAGAATTGGTGGGAACATAAAGTAATAAATGAAGAATTAAAGTACTTTGGGATTTTAGACTTCAATCAGACAAGCATCTACTATAGTATGATTAAACAACAACACCTGCCTGTCCCAGGATCCTTGGAAAGACTCAGTAAGTGGACAAAAATGCAAGATCAAATATAAACATCTGGCTGACTGTGCAACCAACAATAATTTATTAAATTTACATGCCACCCAACTTCCAGCAACTCTACCTAGTTTCCAGGTCTGCAAAACACTAAGCCATCCCAGTGGTTTGCACAGTACAGTAGGCTAAATATGATAAACCTAGCTGTCGTTTAACTATTCATTATATATCTTAAGAAAAACATTTATTTTTTTCCAGTACTCTTTAACAAGAATACCTTGTTAAAAGGTACATGATTTGTCACATTTCATAGCCTGCACTGGGCACATCAATGTCCTGCTGAGATTGACTAATCCTTTTCCAATAATTTATTTTGGCCCAAACCTAGAACCAAAATTGTAAAAAAGATAAGATGTAAAATAATTACTAAAACAATCACAGCAAGCACACCAGAAACAAAATAAAGGCTAAGGACCCTAGAGGTCCAAAACAGCATGAATGCCAAAATACAAAATATCCACGTTTGTTGGCAAACAAACCCTAATTTGTCACTGTATGGGTGTTACTGCTTGCTGACTGGTTGCTTGGATCAAAGATCCAATGTTCTTTTACATCGAAATAGAAAATGATATTACACTTTTAGAGCCCTCCCACCTAACACAGCAGAAGGCAATTCTTGGCACCTTAACAAAATAAGAGCTTTTCTCAACACAAATGTGAACAAATTGGTAAATTGTTTTCCTGGCTGTGATGAAACTATCATTATTTATCAGGGTTCTGAATTAATATTTGTCACTAACATAAATCATGCCACACAAAATATGTCTGAGTCTATTTTTAAAATTTCTACTTTAGCATCTGACATTTTTAGCTGGAGAAAAAAACAATTTGAGGAAAAGTCATCCCAAAGAACTGAGATTTCTGGAACCAAATGGTGAATCTGGGGGAATCGATTATAGTAGTTTTTGTTGACAAATTCTCAAGAGTTTGCCTTTTAGCACATGGTTTAAAGCCACTGGTTAAATACATTTTTTAAAAATTTCTACTGGTAACATTCTTATATTACTTTAAGTGAATCTGAGGGTATTTGAGGGCAGGGGACTTATACCACTGCAGACTTAATGCTTGCTCCCCGCTACAAAACAAAACAAAACAATGGCAAGAAATCTACTGTCCCTTCTACTACAGGGAGTCCCTGACTTACGATTGCAAATGAGCCCAAAATTTCTGTTGCTAAGCTATACACTTGTTCAGTGAAGTTGCCCCATTTTATGACACTTCTTGCCACAGTAGTTATCACTGTGAATCACTGTATTTGTTAAATGAGTAACATGGTTGTTAAGTGAATCAGGCTTCACCCTTGACTTGCTCATCGGGTTGCAAAAGGTGATCACATGACCCCAGGACACTGCAAGCCTCATAAATGTCATAAATGACAACTGTCATAAATGACAGTTCCCAAATGTCAGGACATATCTTCTTTGAGACGGACAATAAAAGTGTTGCTTCACTTCCTGATTTATGTGCCTTCCTAGTGTTCATGATACCCATCTATTAGGTTCCCCTAAGGCAGGCAAGAACCTGGCTAATGCTTCCCAGAGACTCAATGCAACATTCCTAGAACTAAATCTTTATTATAGCTCAAGAACAGTAGCCATTACAAACATTTTATATGTCTTGGCCATTAAGAGTGATCCCCAAAAATATATCGCCGGGTACCGGTCCAATGGCCTCCCACCTTTTCTAGTATTTCATTGGTCACAATCCCTTGTAAGTGGCAGGTATCTGTTTACATTCCCTAAACTCCTGTTCTGACCATCTCTAGACCCTAACAAACTACCAACAAACATATCTCCAAATGGAATAATTCACTTGGTTGAACAATGGTTGAACAATGCTTTTGGCTCATTAGGGCCAAGTGCACTTCTGGTATGAGGAATTGAAGGCCACAGATAGACAAATGATTTCCAATTTCTTCTGAGTTGGGAAGGTGAGTGATCTGGGTTGCTTTTTTGTTTTTGTTTAAAGAAAACAATGTTATACTAGTTTGGCGGCATACACTACATATTTTGATTGCGTCTTACAAAAATGATGTGAAAACAATTGAATTATGTCAAGTGTCCATCCACATATAGCACAGTCATAGAGTTCTCCAGAAGGGGTTCAGAATTAATTTTCAGTTGGGCTATAGATTGCCTAGCCATGATGTATGCAGATAAAACCAGAAAACAGAGTTAAAATTTCAGAAATGGGGGGACCACAGAAGGAACCTAGCTCTCTTCGCTATGCATTTGAAAGTGTATGAAAGGATGATTTTTAGAGAAATCAGGAAATGGAGGTTTATCTTTTTACCTGTATAAAACCAATTCTACCTTAAACCTCAACGTTTCAAATCATTTCTTAGTCAGGAACTGTTACATTGTTCTACTTTGCACCCTTCCAGCAATAGTCTCCCTCCAAAGTAGTTACTTTACATCTTTCCTCATCAATCATCATTAGTGCCATGCTGCTGTATATTAGATCTCTTTTTAGAGCATTTACGCTCTCTTATTAGTGTTAACTATTCTGCAAGCAGCAGCAGGATTTTTGCTATCTGATTTAGGACAGCAAAAAATGTTGATTATGTGGGTTGCTTCATCTATGGTGGAAGAGGTGGGAAAAAAGAATATGCAGTGACACCCAAAGTGACAGTAAGGTCAGATGTGGGCTTGATGTTGTCACATTTAGATACTTGTTTCGTCCCCCCCCTTTTTTTTTTTGAATCCACCCAAAGATCTCTGGCTCATAAATCTTAAGTAGAATGCTAGACGTGTCTCACATTATTTTTGTTCCCCTGGATTCGTATCATAAACGAACGAATGAAAAGAGTGAGAGTGATAGTGTGATGCTTTGCCCTTTGACGTTTCTCAAGAACAAACTCCTGGCCCATGGGCCAGATGCATCATGTGCTGGCCATGCCCTTGCCTGGTTTAGTGAAAGGGGAAAAACTCCCGATACCTCATGTGACACCATGACAACATGAGTTTGACACCTTTGTTCAAGAACAAATAATGCAGTGTGGTGAAGACCTCAGAACATCTGATCCGATATCTGGAGGATCCATCAGGAGATATTCTGGTGGATATAAAGCAAACAGAATTATAATTTCCAACTCTCCCCTTCATGTTCTTAGTCAGCAGAACTTCAGCTTATGAATCCGGGGTGGGATTAACAACCGGTTCTGTGGGTGTGGCCTAATTTGTGGGTGTGGTTTGGTAATCATGTGACTGGCTGGGCATGGCTTGCATGTATTGTAAATATTATAGATATTTATGTAAATATTGAATTTTTTATTTAAAAAAGAGCAACTTTTACCCAAAATCAGGCAAAGCAGGCAGGTAGATTGAGTTGCTGACAGAATCACAGATTCATTCAGAGATCTATCTTTCTGCCATTGGCTACCTGAGTCTGTCACATAAAATTTGCTTGCAAGCAATATGAATGTGGATTTTAAACAAATAATACAGCATTTCTGATAACATGATTATCTATATCACCAAATGTTCAGCTTGGTATGCTTTTGAATATCCATTTGGTGAGGAGAGGTCTGTAATTAGTCATGTTTAGATCCTCACTATGAAAAGTTTTGCCTGATTTCTGCACATCATACTATCATTAAACCTACTGAAGAAAGATAGCTTATTCAGCAGCTGTGATCTTCACTGCTCAGTTGATTCTGCTCAGTCTTTATAAATTATAGAAGATAATAATTTGGAAGAAGCTCTATTATTGTAGATGATTCAGATACTCTTTTCAGCTTCTGAATCGGGGCTTCTCTTACCATTATTGCCGACATTTTTTTCCTCTTTTACTGGGATTTCTTTGCTAGAAGCAGCAAATAAAAATGTAGCTAGCAAAGCTTTTTTTATTACTAAGATAAGTAGAAAGGAAAACTTTGTCTCAGTCTCAAGTTTATGTTGTTGGCAGCTCTTACACATATAGGAGAACATTCAGATTCAGTCATTAAAGACCTTGGATCAGAATGAAGACAAATGAGCGCCATCTTCACCAAATTAAAAAGCAGATTAAATCAGCACAGGATCAAACTCTTTACTAAATTACTATACATTCAGTTTGTAATTGCTGAATGTCAGCTGCATTTCCAAGATATGCCTAGAGTTAATTGAACGGTTAACTCATTTAATTTAATGTATACATTTGGCATGATATCCTCAACTATACATGACCTGCCCTGGCCAGATTCAGACAATATGTTAATTAATGCATGATTGGCTGTGTTCTTCCATGTATTACATGAACACAGTTGTTGGGTATTTAGTCCAAATGGGGCGGGGGGAGAACCGCAAAGATTATCAAAGTAGACATTATCTACTTCTCGGTGAATAGAATGAGCCTAGGAATTTAGAATAGATTCCCTTTGTCTGAAATGCTGTAGGGTTTCCTGCCTAAGCAGGAACTAGAAAGACCTCCAAGGTTCCTTCCAACTCTGTTGTTCTATTCCTTGTTAAGCTTCTATAGGACTCTTACAACCAACACTATTTTATCTTCCAGATTAGCTTCTGAAGAAGCATTCATCAATCTGATGGATATGTGGCCATGTGATATTAAGGTGGCTTGACTCCATATTTGCTGACATGTTTGCATCACATAATCAAATTGCAATAGCAAGTTCTAATAGATCAAGTGTAGATGCCTCAATCCTACAGTGCCAGGTGCTTTGCAAGGACTTACTGATGGGTGTTTATTTCCCAACCTTTCTCATTTCTTTTCTTGGACTATGTATTATTTTGCTCGGGTTGCTTTTGTTGATGTTTTGATAGATTGAGCAACTGTATGTATCTTGGCTTCTGTCTTTCAGGCTTATGCGCATCATCAATGCCATCCCACTATTCATGGCCCTCTCCACATGGCTTTATAACAGCTTTGGAAGTCCAATCAATTTACCCATGCTGTGTGGCTGTAGTATTATTATGCTTATCTTCTTATTGGCATGATGATGAAGATGATGATTGCTCTGTTGCTTTATATGTACATTGAGAACTTCTGCACCAGAGACAAATTCTTTGTGTGTCTAATCACACTTGGCCAAATAAAGTATTCTATCTCATTACTTCTCCAAGCAGTTGAAGCTTGACAAAGTGTTGAGAATTTTATTTTTGGATGGTGTATCATTTGCATTCTGATAACTTTAAGCAATATTGTTTGTTATATACACTAAATGCAGGAATAATTTGCTTGACAAAGCTTCGTAGAATTACCTGACCCCATCATGCGCCTCTCCTTATGACTTATCTAAATCTAATCATATTGCATAACCTTGGGTGAAACTGCTGACATTAGTTTGTGATTGTGTCCTGTTAGGGATAACATTGTTTACCCTAACTGGTTTAGGTAAAATAATAAATATGTCATCATAGTTTGTAAGTTAAAGTGTCTGCAACTTTAAATATAGGAATGTAATTAAGGGAGTGGTTGTGAAAGCACTTTAAAAGAAGCAAAGCAATGGCAGCTTGCTCTCTCTCTGGCTTTGATGATCCCTAATTACTGCATGGACTCAAGACTGCATTACTCGAACGGGAGAGATAAACAAAGGACTGATTTGTAAGTGAACTGACATTGGATATTCTACACGGACTTTGCTAACTGAATATCCTTGAATGGACTGACTAAATGATACATGACTAATGGACTGTTATTTTGACTATGCTATAAATGGAATAAACTATATTTTTGATAGCACAAGCATATCTGTTATTTTTACTGTATGTTAACAAACATACAAGCTTATCTCACTCATTTATCTGTGTGCCTATCTGACTAACGCTGCACATTCTGTTTAGCTTGTCTCCTTAACCCTGGTTGGGGAACACAGGCTTAACATGTCCTCTCTAAATTATGAAAGCAGAAAGGAACTAGTAATGGTCGCCTCCATGGATCTGTATGACATATATAGGTGTCTGAAGGAGGGCAGGGGATAAAGGAAATAAACCAGCACCTATGTCATGTAAATACAGCCCCGTGGCAAGAAAACTGTTATTTCTTGAACTCCTCTCAGTGGAATGGTGTTGGTGGTAACCAAAACTGGCTATCGTTATTCAAACCATGTGATTGCTTTATGATCATATTTGGCAGGTATCTACAAGCTGTCTTTGTAAGGAACATCTATAGTCAGAAGAAGGGTTTCATGCACGGCTTCTCAATGGATCTGGAATTGTATACCAAATATATGGATGTACAATATCTATGTATACCATAGCATCACTTGCAATCTGGAGACCCTAGGAGCTATGATGGCAGTGATTAGAATGCAGTATTGCAGGCTAACTCTGCCCACAGTCTGGATTTTGATCCTGACTGGCTCAAGGTTGACTCAGCCTTCCATCCCTCCAAGATCAGTAAAATGAGGGCCCAGATTGTTGGGGATAATATGCTGACTCTATAAACCGCTTAGAGAGGGCTGTAAAGCACTATGGAGCAATCTATAAATCTAAGTGCTATTGCTGCTTGTTAGTTGCAGGGATTTTTAATGAGTAATGAGCAATCCTATGGAGAAATGAACAAAAGGCTAGGACATCCATGTTCTCCAGTTCAGAAGGATGTCCTGAAAAACAATTTGCCAGAAGGAGCATCTTGTTCGTGGAAGTTTCTCTCGTTTGCTCAACTGATCTGGCAATTTGTTAAAGTGCCAATGAAGTCATCCAACCCACACATTAGATGAAAGATGCATCATCTGCAGCTGATGGGAAATTATGTTTGCTCTTTTTTTTTTTTTTTACTCTAGTTGTGAGGCAAATACAGTTCTTATTGTCTTATGCTGGGATTTTCTAAAACTCCTCGGGGAGAGCAAGCAAATTGGTAAAGAGGGCACAGCTGTGCCCACTTTACAAGGACATGGAGAACATTGTAACATTTGGGGGATCTTTCTGGAAACCAGAGTACCTAGGTTAAAATGATTTGTTTCTGCAATTACAACCCTGGCTGCTTTCCAGACAGTGGCTAGGGCACAAATAGGTTTTTTCCATTCAGCTGGGAGTTCCTTGAACTGCTATTCTGCAATATACCAGACCCCTTTTTAAAACAACAATCAAGAGGACTGTGCAACTATCCCCATCTGTACCAAATATAAGATGATCCATTCCTTTAAAAATGAAAGAGGTACAATCCAGGCAGTCATCTACAGGTAGTCCTTGACTTCCATCTGTTTGCTTAGTGACGTTCAAAATTATAACGGCACCGAAAAGGTGTCTTATGACCACTTTTCACACTGGTACGCTTATGTACGCCCCTACAGACCTCTGAGGAAAGGGGTGAGGTCAATAGTAGACAGTCTAAGGTTATAGTTTTTGAGATTTGGGTAAGAAACCACAGAGTCAGGTAGAGTATTCTAGACATTGACCACTCTGTTGCTGAAGTCGTATTTCCCGCAATCAAGTTTTGTGCGATTAACCTGGAGTTTGTATCTATTGTTTGCTCTTGTATTGGACACATGAAGTCTGAACCGAATAAACCACACATTGGCTTTATGGAAAGGTTCTCAAAACTTTATGGTACCATAATATGATAAATGACTTTAATGGATAGAATTGATTTAATTGGTGTTTAAATTGGATATCCCACTTTTAATTATAGCTTAATCTATATATCATTTACATTTGGGTGCCAGGGAACCCAGAATGAATTTTTACTACAGGAGGATATGTAGTAAAGGAGATACATACGCACACACACACAATTTGTTTTCGTAGATTTTCATAGGTACAGGTATGCAGGTCTTGGCGTGTTTGGGTCTTTTCCCGTGTAAGATTGAGAGTATCTTGGTGACGTTTCGAGGAGGTCCCACTCACCATCTTCAGGCTGGTGCTTCCGGCTTCGTGCTTGTGCATTATCATATAATGATAATGAGATTAATATCTAATGCTTGTGACTCAACTAGTTTTTAATGTATTTTCCCCTGTACTTTTCATAGTGAAGAGTTTTGGATAAAGAGGAAATAAGGAAAGAGAGCGCTTTCATTTTCTTTTGTGGCACTGTGCCTAGCCCGTGATATAGATATTGTATGATGGGAGACATGGATGGTTTTCCAAAGGATCAACATGGCTTCAAAAGAAAAGACAAAAGAAAGAAAAGGTGAAGAAGACCGTATGAAGGAAGGAATTAAAGAGCTAGAAGAAAACTGAGTGGGTGAAGAGACCAGCTGTTTCATCTTCATTTATCAGTGAATGAAAAAGCAATTTTCTCATTGCAACTTGGCAGACCTACAAGTAGCAACAGCAGCTTGTTAAAAGTAGAGGGAACAGTATGTACAAATATTTCACAAAGGACAAATTCAAGCAGTAATTACAAATCCTTTATTTCACCAGTTGTGGAAAAATTATATTATAAAATGAGATGTTGCAATAAATTAAGCTCTAATTATTAGGGTTGCATATGCTTGACTACTTATGGGCCAGACTTGTAGCATAGGATTTATTTTTAAGAGTGATGAAAGTACTTGTATTACAAGTCCTTGACAGCATCTTGCAGATGGTCAAAATAGTATGTATTGGGGAAAACCTATGAAAATGGGGGTGAGAAAAGAAAGAAACTACCTCAAATTAATAATTATTTTTTTAAAAAATTCAAAGTTAAATCAGGAAAAATGATGGTGCCATCTTTCTTGATAAAGTCATCATGTAATAAACATTTCATTTCTTAAATGCAGCTACTTTGAGTTAGAGAACTCTTTAATGATTTTGCTGCTACAGTACATGTAAAAGAGCGTGTTGTCATTATTTGTGAAATAGAAATTTACAGTGAGTACTCATTAATGTACTTTAAGAAATCTGCTAGGATTGAATTTCTGACATTGAAGGAGTCTCTCCAATTTAAATTGGTAAGCCACTCAGAGTCACTTGATTGAGTTGGGTGGCTATAGAAATTGAATAAATAAATAAGTACATAAATAAAATTCACTACCACACCCAGGTTGTCTATAGTATTAACTTTATTGAGATGAGTACTAGTTTATTGCTGGGCCTCAAAATCTAAAGATGGTAAACCAGGAAATGTTGATTGTGTCTTCATTAAGTGGGTGAGTTATGATAGCAACCAACAAATTTCCCATAAGAAAGATCATGAACGAAGGATGATCATTGGATCACTCAAAGGGAAATTACTGTCAAGTTTAGCATTTCATGGGAATGTGAGTTATATTATTGATGTTATTTAACATTGCAGTTAAAATTGGGCACAATTTAGTCCTCACATGCTGTTTAAGGGTTGAAATTTGTCTGTAATTCTTGTCATGTGGTGAGGAATTTATTCACAGTAGTGTGATAGGTAATGAAACATGGACTCGATATTGTGATGGAAAATGAAGGATCATTCCATGAAATATTATCACAAAGCTTAACATGACTGGGGAGAGGGAGTAAAATGGTAGAAAAATTCCAGGCTATGGTAGAAGAATTCCATGTTTATGGTTTCTTGGGACATAGATGGTGTTATGCATATGAATTTCCTTGAAGTTTGCACTGCTTGCAACTCAGAAAACTACAATGCAACATTTGAAGCCTTGAGACCCTTCAGATTAAGTGGTGTTTGGAAACACAAGCAGGAAATGTTGCCATGTGACATTGTTAGGCTTCACACAAGTTACCCAAGGAGCAACTACAAAGTTGGATCACATGACTTTCTTTATTCTCCATTTAGTCCAGACTTGGATGCCATGCAAAATTCCCCCTTTTTCCAAAATTGAAGGAATAGTTTCAGAGGCATCCATTTGTCTCTGTGGGAGAAGTTGAAATTGACTGGTTATGCTTGGTATGACCAGACACTGACTGATTCTCCAAACAATGAGGAATATGAAGAGCAACCCTAAAACAAGATGATGTCCTCTTAGGCTCAGTGGTGAGGTTTTTCTGTTTGTTTATTGTGAAAAATGTTAGCTGAAAGATGTTGATGTTCATGCTTGTTGAGATAGTTTGTTAGCTGCTCTAGGCAAAGCAAGAAGAAAAATATGGATGGATTAGCAGCCCTGGAAGATGATGGAGACTGAGTATATCCCCATGCAAAGATCAAGCAAGCAAGTACAGTTCCTTCCATCTGTTTCTCTTATATTTAAGCAAAAGACAGAACCGGAAATAAATAAATAAACAAATCAGGATTTATTTTTTGTAAAGGAGAAAATACTGTTTCAAACCATTTGGAAGAATTGATATGGCATCCTAGTAGCAAGCTCAGATGACAGACTTGAGATGTCAAATGGTTTAATGTCAATTCTTTTAGAGAAGCACAGAGGAGAAATTACTTTTTTAAAATTATATTTATTAAGGATTTTTTTCCCATAGAATAAAAGACAAATTGAAAAGAAAAGAAACAGGAAAATTCAAGAAACAAAAAAATTGGAAGAAATATACAAATGACTTCCAAATTTGTTTTCAACAAGTAATTACAATTTTAGTGTCCCTCCACCCTCTTAGATGCTATACAAGACCCTTCAGATCAATCATTATATTTCTTCTTTGAGCAAAAAGTCCATCTAAGGCAGGGGTGTCCAACCGTGGCAACTTTAAGCCTGGAGGACTTCAACTCCCAGAATTCCCCAGCCAGGAAAGCTGGGAGTTGAAGTCATCCAGGCTTAAAGTTGCCAAGGTTGGACACCCCTGATCTAAGGTTTCCAATCTTTCAATTAAGTTGTTTTTTCTCTGACCAAACAGGTCAGTTGTGCCATTTCTGCAAATTTTGACATATTCACAATCTATCCCTTATTATTCTTCCATCATTGTGCATACAATAGTCTTGATGCAGTTACCATATTTTAAAAAATCAATCTACCATGAATATTTTCTTATTCATTGTCCGTAAGTCTCAATAAAAAGGCTGCACAGAGGAAAAATTACAGGCACATTTGTTTAAAATGTTTGAAACATTCTCTGACTTCCTTCCTAAAGTAATTTGTTTCTACCTGTTTATTACCTGGTAGGGCTTCCTTTGCCAGATTAATGAACCATGATGTAAAATGTTTTATATTTCAGGGTCTTTAATTAAATATTTGGGCAACAGCAATTTTCTTCTGCCTCTCTAGCAAGAAACGGGATTGGGTGATGGTGCTATAAACCAAGTCCTGCAATTAAGCCATTAATAGAATGGCTTGTAGTACCACTGTGGCAGCTACTTTGAAATTTAATCCTAAATACAGTTAAATAAGGGACATTTCCATCATAAAAATAATTTTGGGAAAAGGAAGTTCAATCTTTTTTTTCTAGATAAATCACAATTATCCCTACTTCACAGTTGTTCTGATTAGTGACAGGAGTAGAAAGAACAACCGCTCCCATGGTTTTATCAACTAATCAATTTTATTATCATATAATATTTCATGAATTCTATCAGCTTAGTAACATGAATTATATCAATTCTTATAGGAGAGATTTTCTACTTCCATACTGTTTGTGATAGAAAGGAAAGGAAAGGGAGAATAATCAGGGTTGCTTTTAAAAATGGGAGCTATAAAAATTATTTAGATACTGCTCATAAATTAAATTATACTCTAATATATAATCTTGCTTGCCCTATGCAGTAAACCCAACAACAAATCTTCTAGCCTCTCAAAGAACAGTAATTCCCTTATTGCATGAGATTTATAGCTCCAAGGTTTGTTTCTGAAATGTTACAGTTTGGAAGAACAAAAAAAGAAAGAAAGAAAGAAAGAAATAGGAAGGGGGAATGTTAAAATTAGAAATAAAATACAGGTTTGCTTTGGAGTTGATGGCTAAATAAATAGAAACCACTGAAGTGGAAAGAGTTGAACCAATAGAATAGAAGGCTGAAGATCTCAAACATTCCCTCCCATTGGTAGATGATCAGGTTGAGCCTGAGGGAGAGGTCAAACACATCATCAGTCATGAGTCTCTGAGAACCCACTTTGAATTTCCTCCTATTCTTAATTCCTGCTAATTTCCTTTGACCTTTAGTAGTTCAGATTCTTGTATCAGTTTACAATAAATCTTTGTAACACATTTGAACTGCCTGGATTTCCCAATTTCCCTGGTGCTTGATACTATCAGTCCTGTAGGCTTTCACATTCTTTTTTTTTTTTGTAAATTTTTTATTAATTTTCAATAAACAAACATACACAAACAAAACACAAAACATAAAAATATAAAACTTTTTAGAAAGCGGCTTAATCCCAGGTTACATCTTTTTGTACAGACATAAATTCAAATTCATGCTCACTTTATATACCATTTCATATCCTATTTACCATTCTACATTTTCTATATAGCTTCTCCTCTCTTTTCACTCTCTTAATTCTGTTTTATTTATTTCATCTCAATTTAAATCATTATGCTTATATCTTTTGTCTGTTCTGTTTCAATTATCTATTATCTTTTCTCATTAACACAAAGTTTCTCCTGTAATCACTGACTGAAATATGACGCCTTTATATCTTTCCCCTAAATTTAACACTTAAAATAATATATAATTTTCATTCGGATTCTGCTTAGTACATTCTAAAGCTACGTACTATATTTTAAAATAAGAAGAAATAACAAGTTTATAATATAATTAAAACAATAATCCATAGCAAATTAAACTCTATCGTTAAGTCTTAAACATTTTACACATTCCTTTTAATATTTTATCCCATTTTATAATCATATAATGTTCCAGTTTTCTAACATTATTTCAAATACAAATACATTACAATCTTATGTACTTTTGCAGAATCTCTTTTTTAATTATATTTTTACCCATTATCTCTGAATAAATCCTGTTTCGTTACATCTTGTTTCAAACTTTTGTAACTTCTCTTCACCTTTTCCCTTCCTTTCTTCTCCAATCTAGCCTCTTTACCCCCTTGCCTCTTAATCTCCACCCTCTTCATCTCCACCCTCTTCTGTATTCCTCTTTTCTGTTGCTTTCTGACATTGTATCTATTTTTCACCTTATTTTTCCCTTTTTTGGTTGTTTTTTTAGTCTTAAATTCTCCATTCTCTTTCCCCTCTTTCTCTTTTCTTCCGTTGCTTGTTTGTTAAAGATGGCTTCTTCTTCATCCCAGTCTTCTTGTTCTTGTACTTTCAGATAGGTAAAAATGGCCATTTCTAAGAAATGAAAAACAGAGCCAGAAGAGCCCTTCTAGTTCCTCTTCTTTTAACTTTTTGAATTCCATTTTCAGTTCATCAACAAGTAATGCCATTGTAAAAAAAATTTAAACCACTCAAATTAGCCTTTCAAATAATAATTTCCAAAAGACCCAAAGTCACCAAGCAATCCAAATACACACAGACTGTTTCATTTAAAACTTTCTTCTTTTTACACTTTATTTTCCTGGGGTTACAGTTCAGTTGCAAAGTTCCAATTAAATTGTATCTTTTAGAAATCTTGTTACAATTTAGCTCTAGTCTTATAAATTCCAAGCAGCCTCCTTCAGCAAACTCTTAATATTAATTCTTTTCCTCTCCCTTCCCATTTATAGCAGAAAAAAAATTTTTTTTTCCAATGTTCAGAAATATTTATTGTCCCCTTGGCTTTAAGTTTCCAGTTTAATTACCTGCTGATGCCCAAATGGGTTTTTCCAATTTCTCTTTCATCTGCTGTCACCGTAAGGAAGGAGAGTGAGAAAAAACAAACTTTCCCTTTTTACTTTCATTCACCGCTTTTTCCAAGTCTTCTTTGGGAGCAATATCTTTAATGAATATTAAATTCCAGGGTATTTAAATGCTACTTGTTATCCCAGTCAGCCAACACTTTCACTCTCAGCTTCCTCCTGCACATTCTTATCTGGATGAGAGCTTCTTTGTGGCAGCCATTGCTGACCGCCACTCTACCGCTTTCGGAAAAGGGAGTTAAGCCAGCTGAGGAGGGGGGTTGCAATTCCCCTGGACCCCTGCCGGATCTCCCCTATCTTCAGTTACCTCTACGGGGTAACTATAGCCCCAAAAGCAGCTGGATCAGGGCACTCCAGCGGCGAGCACAGCAGAAACCGCGCACAATCATGGATTCCTGCTGCCGCTGAAGCCCAGCAAACCAGAAGTCCCAGGCTTTCACATTCTTGTCCTGGTTTTTGAGTTGTGATAACTTGGCATGACCCATTGTCACTACTTACGTGAGTCATTTGGCATTTACCCCCTATATTGGGGCATGAAAGAGATTGGATTTTCACAACCCCACCATCTTTCTGGCAATAAAAAGATAAAAAATACAACATTTAAATAATTTGGTATTATTTAACACTGGATCAGCATTTAGATGTGTGCCTTAGAGAATTAATCTTTTCCTCCCCATCACCTGTGGGAGATAAAAAAAAAATTCTCAGAGGAAATAAACAAAATCAAATATGTTAAAAAGTGCAGTAGATAAAATAATAAAATAGGTAAGTTCTGAAAAATATGAAATAAAATATAGTATTCCAAGCAGACCAGAAATGATGTGGGTCCCCTCAAAAGAATACAGTCCAATATACAGATTGCTGAAAGATTATAATAAAATCAATATGTTCATTCTGAGCCTGAAGAAAGGGAAAAAAATGAAATTCACTAGCTAGGAACCCTGGTGGCTCAGTGGTTAGAATGCAAACTCTGCCCAGTGTGGAGTTCAATCCTGACAGGGCTCAAAGTTGACTCAGCCTCCCATCTTTCCAAGTTGGTAAAATGAAACCCAGATAGTTGGGGACAATATGCTGATATTGTAAACTGCCTAGAGAGTGCTGTAAAGTACAGTGGGGAGGTGTACATATACTCCTTAACTTAATGATCACAACTGAGCCCAATATTTCTGTTAGTAAGTGAGATAGTTGTTAAGTAAGTTTTGCCTCATTTCATGGCCTTTCTTGCCATAGTTGTAAATCACTGCAGTTATTAAATAAGCAACACAACTGTTCAGTGAAGCTGGCTTTCCTAATGATTTTGCTTGTCAGAAGGTTGCAGAAGGGAATCACATGACCCCTGGACACTGCAACTCTCATAAATATGAACCAGTTGCCAAGCATGTGGATTTTGATCACATGACCGCGGGGATGCTGCAAAGGTCATAAGTATAAAAAACAGTCATAAGTCACACTTTTCAGTGCTGTTGTAATTTTGAATGGTCACTAAATGAACTGTTGTAAGTCAAGAACTATCTATATAAATCTAAAACGAAGTCTGTCTAAATGCTATTATGCAGAGAAACAATAATTTTAAAAAAATCAGATGGTTTAGCATTACACAGAATAAAGAAGGAAGCCATCTAACACAAACACTGGCTAGAATTTACACCACTTTTTCTACAGCAAAATCCCCTTGCTTTCTTTTATCCAATCTTCCCCTTTTCCTGGAAATTTCAACTTTAATCTGAGATTCCAACTCTTTTCAGCCTTGATCAACAGCAATTTCTTTATTTTTAGAGGAACAAAAACATTTCTGTGTTCCAAGAAAGGAAGTAAGTTGGAGTACTTTGTCTCTATACCCATGTGACAAAGAATGGGTTTCTCTTAGGAAGGTTTGCTGTGGAGGTCTGTGAAAGTTTGAGCCTTGAAAGTTGAGGGGGTCGTTACAACAGCCATAGCTTTTGACAGGGATGAAACTATGTGGTATACTGAGAAGCCTTAAATTATATATAGTCAAAGAAAAATGTAATGAGTTTACAGGTCCTGTATTTCAGGTATTTGGGGAGCTAACCAGTTTTCTACATCTTTTCTCATGTAATACTTATGGTAGGAAGTGGAAAGTCTAGAGATATGTATAAAACTTTCAGTCTCCAAAGATGTTTAGTTCTCCCTTCCTACCACACCAATTTGGTCATTCTCTAGAGACAGCATTTTCTGTAAATGTATATTTCTACATCTTTCTGATTTCTGGCTATTATCATTTCTAATGTTATTAGTATCTGTAATTTTGTGTTTACAGATTGGTTTGCCTAACAAATGACATTACAACAGATGATGTATATAGGAAGGTGATTCACTTAACAACTGTGGCAAGAAAAGTCATAAAATGGGACACAATTAAGTTAAAAACTGTCTTCCTTAGCATCAGAAATTTTGGGCTCAATTGTGGTTGTAAATAGAAGACTACCTTTACAAATAAGGTTGAGTAGTTTAGCTGGGAAAGATCACGGCTTCACTTATTGGAGAGTTGCTCCTCATCAGAATAAATTATGTTCAGTGAGGCAACCTTGAGATTGAGGCAACCTTGAGAAATACAATTACACATGAAGTAGCTAAAATATTATCCATTCTCTTTCCACCATGGAACATCTGATTGGCTTCCTGTAAATATCATTTGAAAACCTTTTTTAATTCATCAAACAAAACCCACAAATTTTGCTAGCTTATTTGAGACAAAAATCTTGGCTCTTGTCTGATAAATGTATTTAAAAAGGCCTATGGAGTAGAGGATTATTATATCTTGAGAATTAATTCTTTTAAAAGGAGCATCTATGTGAAGCTCTCCATATAAATCACTTGAACTTTCAGTGCAACAAATAAACAGAGAAATGACCTCAAGAGAAGGCACTTATTTCACAAAACTAAAGAAGGCTAAATATTGTTTTTCCTCAATGTTGTCCTCTGTTGAGATTGTTGGATTTGGTGTGATAAATGTTACTTTCTATGATGTTAAGAACATCAAGTGGTACATGGTGTCCCTTCACAACTGCTTGTTCCCTAAGAAAACAAATGACAGTTCCCTTTAGTGTCATCCCTTTTTAAAAAGACTTTGTCTCTGAGATTTATTGCAAGAGCTTAGTAAGAGATTTGTAGCAAGCTGCACTCAGCCTTTAGGCTTGCATACCCATTCAGTGCCACAGCCATAATTCTCCTAGAGTGGAATGACAGAAGATCACAGTGGCTAATAATGTATTATGATGATACTGTTTGGGCAAGAAGGATTGCACTCCATTTGCAGCATCTCATTTAGATTGCAATAAACTTTTCTTGTGGAGCAAAAACAAATGTATTTTTCCAGTTGCAAACATTGATACTGAGTAAATTAAGCAAAAGCAAGGAAATATTAATAATCCCCCAATCAGGGGCTGCCTTGATGTGGTGGGGGGCAAATAACTGCCATAACCAGGGGTGGGATTCTACTGGTTCTATCCGGTTCTATAGAACCCCTTGTTAACTTTCTAAGCAGTTCAGAGAACCAGTAGTTAGAAGCAATCTCCTTTTGTTTTTTTCCACCCTTAATTACATTCTTGGCAGACAGCCTAGACTTCCTGTCTCCGGAGCTTTGGGGGCTTGGCTTTCTTAAAGGGGAAAAGTTGCTTTAAGATTTTTACACTGCTGTTGGGAGGAAATACTTCCCTGGACAATCAGTACTTTGAAGAAATAATTGAATAATGAAGCAAAGCTTTTAGTGACAGGGAACCAAGATGAGTGACATTCAGGAAGGCTTCTTGGCTAGCTAGAAAGATTGGCATTCAAACATGAGTTTACATACTCTGAGTTTTGGTCTAAAACTGGTTTTTGGTGAAGGTTAATTATGTGCTTGGTGATGTTTAATCCTGTGTTTATTGATGGGATAATTTTCCCTATTCAGCTTCAACAAGCAACAGCTACTGTAGTGATTTAATTATTTGTATTGTGTTTGAATTTTTTCTTGCCTCATGGTTTCTTTTTCTATCTGGGGAGGGGGTCTTCCTCACTGCTTTAGTACTATCTGGCACTGTCCTTTTGGGGTATACTTCCAAGAGACAGGATGCAAGCTTGGCACTGATATTTTTGACTACCTTTCTGGGGGATATATGACCTTTCCTTCAGTCTGGATGATTTCCTTAGGATATCTTGTCAGGTGAGTGAGACCAGCTGGTATTTTTAAGTGGTGCAAATGGATCTAAGGATTGCTTTTCCTGGGTATGGTTTTTTCTGGAGAGCTTAAATGACTTCTCTGCTAAAGGGTTTCACTTTATGAGCAAGAGTTGGCTGCTTTTTAACTATTTTCATTCCTCAAAGTGCTCTGGCACCCTGCCTGATTTTTAACTCCAGCTTGCAGGTATTTTGCAGGTATTTAATCTAATGATTGGTATTTAAGGGCAGCTTTTTGCAAGCAAAGAAGATTTTTGTATTTTTGTACAGGTAATCCTTGACTTACAACAGTTCACTTAGTGACCATTTGAAGTTACAATGCCACTGAAAAAAGTGACTTATGACCATTTTTCACACTTATGATGGTTGCAGCATCCCCACTGTCATGAGAAGCTAGGTGAGGAGAAGTGCCCCTTGACATGAGTGATGTTGAGTTGCCCACACCCACCCAGTCACATGACCATCAAGCCACACCCATCAACTAAGCCACACCCACAGAACCGGTTGTTAAAAAAACTGAATCCCACCCCTGGCCATAACCAAGAAAAATCAGAAGATCCAAGGCTCAAATTGCAAATTATAGGCAGAATCTCTTGAATTTCAATCCAATCAAGAATGCTTCGACTAATCCATCAATGAAGAGTCTACTGTCAATCAATCAACACCTGACAAAGAAGGAATACTGCTGCTTTGGACATAGATATGGGACAAACAAACAAAAAATACAATCAGAACGCAGCTTAGCTAAAGGAGGTGAAAATGAATAAAAATGAAGCTGAAATAACTAGTAATAACAGCAGAAACAGCAGAAGAGCAAGATTCATATAAGTATATATGTATACGGGTAATCCTCAATTTACAACAATTGAGCCCAAAATTTCTGTTGCAAAGTGAAACATTTCTTAAGTGAATTTTGCCCTATTTTATGACTTTCTTGCCACAGTTATTAAGTGAACCACTCCAGTTGTTAAGTTACTATTACAATTGTTAAGCAAATCTGGCTTCCCCGTTGACTTTGCTTGTCAGAAGGTCACAAAAGTTGATCACATGACCCCAAGACACTAACCCATTATAAATATGAGTAAGTTGCCAAGTACCTGAGTTTTGATCACATGACCCTGAGGATGCTACAAATGTTATGTGAAAAATTGTCATGAGTTACTTTTTTCAATGATGTTGTAAGTTTGAACAGTCACTAAATGAACTATCTTAAGTTGAGGACTACCTGTGTAAGTATATGTAATATGTGGTGTATGTATGTGCATGTGTGTGTATCTATCAAATACAAGCATGAATTGTTGATATGACACATCTAAGACTTTACCTGGAACATTGGCTTTGTTTTACTATGCACATATATACCATGTTTTTCACACTATAAGACACACTCCCCCCCCCCCAAAAAAAAGTCAATGGAAATTTCTGTGCATCTTATAGAGCAAATGTTGCCAAAGCCCCGCCTACCCGCCAGTCCCCATCTTTCGGCCACTGCCTCCCAGCAATTTGCCTCCTTGCAGCAAACAGCCTGGTCAGCTTCAGCACAGCCTGATTTAGCATGAGCAGCTGATTGGCAGTTGGATCGGCCTCCCAGAATACTGCCAATTCCAAGCTGTTCCAGGCTGTGGGGATCGCTGCTGCCTATCGCCGCCTCCGTGTCCATTTTCGGCCTCCGCATGCCATATTTTCAGCCCATTCTAGGTGGCAGGGATAGCTGCTGCTCCCTGCCACCAGGAACAGGCCGAAAACGGGACACACACACAGGCTGAAAATGAGGCATGTGGAAGCCAAAAATGGGACGCAAGGAGGCAGAGATGGGCAACGGCAATCCCCGTAGCCTGGAACAGCTGATCAGCGATATTCTGGGAAGCCGATCCAACCACCAATCAGCCTGATGCTCATGCTAAATCAGGCTGTGCTAAAGCTGACCAGGCTGTTTGCTGTTTGCTGCAAGGAGGCAAATTGCTGGGACACAAGAGGCAGATTTTTTTTCTTGTTTTCCTCCCCAAAAGCTAGGTGCATCTTATGGTCTAGTGCCAAAAATATGGTACTTTTTATATCCATTAGATCTATCTACATGGGTAGAATGTGGCTGGCTGGTTTTTAGCATCAAAGAATTCTTGCTTATAACCAGCAGGCAAACAGTGAAAGATCTTCCTGGGACACAGCTAGCATAAAGGTTGTCTTAGTCTTACTTCATTTTGCTAGGTACTTTAGTTAAAAGAACCTGGCAAACAACACTGTAATACTTGGGATACGTGAGTCCACTGTGTTTCACACAGCAGTGATGTATTAGATATCAGGTGTCGCCTTTTCATGCTCTCAGGAAAAAAAAAAATGCTCTCATTATAGCTTTAACTGAGCTAATTGTTACATATAGATCATGTACACCTTTCAGATCATTTACAGTAAGTCTGTGGGATGAGCAATGAATAAAGGTTGCCTGGGAATAATTGTTGTGCTCTGTGCTCAGATCACACCTTCTTATTTGGCCATACTTCCATAGCTATCAAAGTCTCTAAGCATCTAATCTGCTGAGACCCAATCCCAAATTGAAGGAAAGCAGAAAATACTTTGTTGGTTATGCCTACTGCAAGTTGATTTCAAATTAAAATCAAGACATATGAATATTGTCATAGGATTTTATTTCTCTTTTCTTCTTTGTCCCATTATACAGAGTTCTTAAAGGCTTTAACAAACCTCCTTTGTATATCCAGTAGGAAAAAAAAAAATCCAGGTCACTCTCTTGGCTTGTCGTTTATATTTCCTTTTTAAATTTTAAAACCTCAGCCATTCTTTGGGATGGGGGGTAGATCCAGTGAAACATTATTTTCTATAATTCTCTTGGTCTGTCAGATATAAATACCATATCTATCTTATCAGATAAATTTTTTTCTACATCCAACATTTCTTCAGTAACATCTTTTGGATCTAGTTCATCCATAGTGGCAGACACCATTACTGGCATTGTTGACAAAGTTTCCATTATTTTCCGATTCCATTCTTCAAAAATCTCCTTTAGTATTTTTATTGTCTTAACCTTCTTGCAGGCCTGTATATCTTTCTTCCACCTAAAATCATTAGTCCCCCCCTTACTATCCACTTTTTTAAATCATGAATTTATTTATTTATGCTGTGTCTTGTAAAAACCAAAGCAGGAACGATTTTCTATTTACTCTTTGTAATTAATTCCAAAATCTTATTGTAATAGTTTCAATATTCTAATTTTATCTGAACCTAACCCAACCATAAGTTTCTAAGATCAAAATCTTGTTTAGCTTTTTGCTACTTATTTCAGGTTGTTTAACTTCTTCACAATTGCACTTAAGACTTATATACCGGTTCATAGTGCTTTACTGTTCTAAGCAGTTTACAGAGTCAGCATATGCCCCCAACAATTTGGTCTTCATTTTACCAACCTTGGAAGGATGGAAAGCTGAGTCAACCTTGAGCCAGTCGGGATCAAACTCCTAGCAGTTGGCAAAGTTAATCTGTAATATTGAATTGTAAGCACTGTGCCACCACGGCTCTTAAATGTATAATTAAAAGTTTTATTTTGTTCAGAGGCAGACTCTCCTGAGGTTTTCAAATTTGTCATTCTTAAAGCTTCTAATAGCTTAGAAACAGTTAATGAGCAATTTCCTAGAGTGATTAGAAAGTGAGTTTTGCAAACTTAAATGTCCTTTAAAAGTCTCCATTGCAGTTGTGAACAAAATGGTTAACCCCATTATCTCCTAGCACTCAAACCCATAGAAAAGCACTGTTCTATGATCTCATGGGGAATAGTCATTTGGAGCACAAGTGGGCAATCTCCCTTCCTCTTCTTATCTGGAGAGATCCCAAGGGACTAGTCTTCTCACTGGTGTGTTGGTTTTTTGCTATGGTCGTTGGCTTTCTTTCATAGAACCATCTTCAGTTCACCATAATGTCCCTCAAAACCATACACTGATAATATTCTGGATGTATAAGCCTTTATAACATTACCACCCTCATAGTTTGCTCGAAGAAATATTAGTTCATTCTGTATTTTTGTGCATGGTCCAGTAGGAACTTAGCACCCACCCCTCTTCTAGAAAAATGAAATCCTGGGAAATATTAAAAAGGCAGAATATTTCCTCTAAAAAAAGAGTAGAAACTCAGAAGCAGAAACTCACCTCAGAAGTAGAATCTTACCCCCACCTTTGTTAATGGGTGGGCCATTAAGACCTGGGCCAGAATACTTTACATAACAAAGATCTCCAGGTAAAGCTATAGCAATTGCCAAAAGCCCTTTTCAGTGCATCATCATCCAACCAAGCCTGGAACTCAGGATAGCTTACAGAGTTGCCCCTGCATGACCTCATGGGAGTCTGACAACCAATCAGAATACAAGCTCCAATTCAAATCCCAACAGAGGGTATAAAACCCAGGCACTCTCAGCACCTCACACTCTTTCTTGATCTCTTCCTTCACCTTGAAGCATGTTATCATCCTTCCTTTTCACTCTGGAGCTCCAGGCCATGTGGTCCTGTCCACCATTAAACCTTTTAAACAGCCTTCATGTTTCCAGTGTCTTTTTCCCCACTTGGAACTGAACCCAGAAGGATAATTCTTCCAACAGTCCTTTCCTATAATAAAAAGCACTTTTTATATAATTTTTCTGAAGCTCTCACAAGGGATTTATAACTTGTTGCTTTATTGATCCCATTTTCCCATTCATAATAGAGACTACAGGCAGTCCGAATTTACAATAGTTCATTTAGTGACTGTTGAGAGTTACAACGGCACTGAGAAAATTGACTTACGATGGTTTTTCACAGTTACAACCTTTGCAGCATCCACATGATCATGGGATCAAGCTCAGATGCTTGGCAACTGATTCATGTTTTTGATCATTGCTGTGTCCCAAGGTCATGTGATCATGTTGCGACCTTCTGACAAGCAAAGTCAATGGGGAAGCCAGATTCACTTAGCAACCGTGTTACTTATCAACTGCAGTCATTCACTTAACAACTGAGGCAAGATTGTAAAATGGGGCAAAATTCACTAAACAAATGTCTCACTCAATAACAGAAATTTTGGCCTCAATTGTGGTCATAAGTACTAGCTGTAACCACATACGAACCACTGTGTCACCCACTTTTTGGACACTCTCCTGCAGTTTTGGTAAAAATCTGCAATTTGTGCAACCTTTGGTAATAAAGATGCCCTGTATCCCTCCTCATATTTTTGACTGTCGGAATGGAAGAACATAGGAACAACATATTCTTTCAAAATAACACAATGTATTAACCAGTGCAAATATTTAGAAAGCCAAGCATGGAGAAATGCTCTTGGACCAATATTGCCATGCCTGAAGTCATAATGTTCTGAAACAATCCAGCTTTGTTTACATTTTGACATATTCCATTGGTAGAAGGTCTTGGCTTGATAAGTTGAGGTCAAATCCTCTGCTGAAAAGCCTTGAGCCATCCGGATTTATTAAGTATCCTTGATTGTAAAATTGACTTTTGAGGTTGAGCCCTAGGTGAATTATTAGATTAAGAAGAATTGATTCTAATTATATCGTAAAACTGAGTTACACCATTTCTTTCTTGCCATTTAGATTTAAACCTTGAGCTGCTTAACCAACTCTTAACATGATTACCTATCTGAACACTAAACCATTTTTCGTTGTTTGAAAAGCAAGGCACTCCTTTTTTAAAAAAAAAATTATAAATGAGAGATTTAGGGAGAATTATTCATTTAAAATGAGTCAGTTTGTGTTATTTACTTATGTAACAAATCTGATGGCCTTCTTCAGATTCTCATTTAGGATATAGCAGCAAATATGTGAGAAAGGTTTTTCCTCTTGGCTTTCCACCCACAGTTTTCCATTTGTCTTCTTCCTTCTAGATTAAAAATAGCTGGGCAGTGGTTGAAGACACAGGAGGGAGATATTTTCTCCCTCCTACTCTGCACAACACTGATCAAACTTAAAGCATGGAAGGCTACCATCCTTCTAAGTGTTGGTTTCAATGGTTTCTTAATATATCACACCAAATAATTTATCTGAATTGTTTTTGTTAGGGAAAAAAACCTCCATAAACAAATGAATTTAGGTTGATAGGATTAGGGAAAACAAAAATAAGGAGGCAATATTTTCAAGCATGTTAATATATGCTTGAATGTACATTTCATAAAGGGAACATTAGAACTGCCTTTTCTTGTCTCCGATACAGAAGGCAAGGCACTTTGCATACCTTAAATTTACGATGTTATTTGCAATGCAAGCAGGTATGTTTTTTTAAAAAAGTCAAAACTTGTTTTTCTAGCAATTTTGCAACAAGGCGCTAGAGCTAATTCTGGGGAGGTAACACTGTTTGTTGTTAGCACCAAAGGCTTTTTTCTCTCCGTGATTCATCCATCACATGCAAATCTGTTCTATTTAAGATGACTGTGAACTGAACCAATCATCGTATCATCTGACAGTCCTATACAGTACTTCCAACTAGCCCCTTATTTATAGAATGGTTATAATAATAACCGAACAGGTTCTGAATACTGTATGCCCATTGCTGATAGTTTTGGTTGTGCTGACTTAAAACCAAGATGCACTGACTTGTATTCTAGACCGGCTGGACTTTCATAGGCCATTAAACACATTCTGAGTCATCCAAGTAACAGACAGGAAGGATCTAGCTCTGCAGAAGCTGGAGGCGATCCAAGAGAAAAGGGAGTGTTGTTTTGCCTACTATTGTGAATCCTACGGATGTCTTGAAAAATAGGGCTGGGTTGATTTAGTGTTCAAAGCTCATCCTTTCGGCCAGAAGTAAAGCAGTATCCTGGTTTAGATGCAGGCTTCCAGGCATTAGCAGCTGCTCTGCAAATGCTCTTTCTTTCACCTTAGCTGGGAATTTACAGGAGCCTTGAAGGTGATAGAACTACAGATTTGACTTCATTATTTTATGAATATGAAACCCCAGCATGGGAACAAAGTAAGATTTAAAGCTGCAGTCATAAATATATTTACTAAGGAAAAAGCCCCGGGAAATACAGGGGAACTCATTTCTGAGAAAATATGCACAGTCGTAAGTCTTCTGCCTGTCATAAATGCTCTTCATCCCAGCACTCTTTAAAGTAGCTTCCCTGAAGCCAAACTGAAAGAATACAGCAATCTTCTAATGATGTGTGGTTTGACAGCCCCTGAATTAATGTTGATTGATTTATTTGTTTGCAAATTTTACATGGCAGCCTATATTATATAAAACTACCCTAGGCAGCTTACAAATACACCATAAAAATACAGAATTAAGCCTCATAACACCACCAGTGTTACTATGTTACCCTCAAGAAAAACACCAAACAATGCTAGGCTCCTGTCTGGTATCTGAGGAAAAAGCCAGGTCTCAACAACCTTCTGACCTTAACCACCAGAAAGGTAGGTATCCTTTATTTTGAGAATGTAATATAATTGCCCTCAAAATGCAGATGAGGGGGATCTTCTAAGTAGAACAAATGGCTGTTATAGGAGTTCAAATTTGTATGCAGCAACCATTGGCATACAGTATATAAATTGACCACTGGAAGCAAGAAATATAGAAACAGAGCTTAATAGGCTGTTTACTTTGTGTGAAGACAACTGAAAGGAGGTCATGAATCATTCTGAACACACCCCTGGCCTGCTCCAAGGTTAACCTCCAACTTCACATCAAAAATGTTTGCAACTTCTACTGACATAAGAGAAGCTTTGAGGTCATTTCCAGCACTTTATTTCATTCTGGTAACGCCTACACTCCACCAGTCACTGGCCATTTATCTTCATGGCCATTTTGTCTTGGACTGTTGCCTCCCTCCCCCAGGAAAGAAACTGCTCACATAAAGACTGAGTGCACTTTGTTTTACGAAGCATGTCTCAGGCCTTCTGTCAGCTTGTGTATATGAAAATGCCGATGTTTTGGAATAAAATACACAATGGTTCCTATTCAGGTGAGGCTAGCACTGGTCTGCTAGCACTGAATAGTTCAAGAGTTTCAGCTGCTATGCACAGGTAATATAGTGGCTCCTTTCACTTACACGCCCATGTAAAGTCATACAGAGAACCATCCCAGGTAAGTGCAAAGTAGTAGTGCAACAGTGCCATATTTTCTGCTTTAACGCCATATTTGGACAGAGGTTTACCAGTCTTACAGAAAAGTGATGGATTGTTAAAAAGGTTTGCTATATTTCATGTCATTTGGGCTTTCTTATCAATAGGCCTATGTTCAAAAATCATGACATGTTACTGGTATGTAGCACCTCTGCATAGCTTATTTGTTGCTTGGATATCATGAAAGGTATAGCTTGTTTATTTAATTTATTGGCTGCCCATCTTGCCTCAGAGTTACTGTTATGCCCCATAGACCCACCTATACTAACTCAATTCCACCACAACAAGGACTTCTACTGCTGCCAGTAATGCCATCAAAGGAGGCATTCCACACTCAACCTTTGTCCTCCTCCTGTATAGCTAAATCTTCTACTCTGCTTTGTTGCCAAAGCAGAGTTGAAAATGTGATCAGCACTTCTTTAAGATATTATAATGTAAACTGACTCCTGCACTGGATAATAACATTTTAGTGCTATCTAGAAGGACTCGGCTTTCCTTGTCTAAAAGATTTGCTTTATTTGCTTTTTTGGAATGATATTCCAAAATGATATTCGTTTTTTTGACTGATATTCTCATGGTTTTCATTACTTCTTTCTTTTCCTTTCATTTTGACCCTGTACAGTTCAGGTTATTTATCTAACTCATTTTCCCTCCATATAGGAAAATAGTTTTTAAGCTCTTAACTAGAAATAAATAATGTTTTTCTTATCAAGTTTTTCCTATTTCTCCTGTTATTTTTTTTTTAAATCTTTAAGAATCTTCATCTTTATTACATTTTTGTGAGGGCCACAGTCTCAAGAATATTTTCTTAGAAAGTTTAGTCCAAAAGTTAGTATTTCTCATCCATGCATTTTTTCCACTGTATTGAAATTAGTTTTTGCTATCCATCAGCAAGAAAGTTGCCTCCAGGGGTGGGATTCTACTAGTTCACACCTATTTGCTAGAACCAGTTAACATTCTAAGCAGTTCGGGGAACCGGTTGTTAGAAGAAATTACTGGCCTAATCCTGTAAGGAAGGCAGGAAGGATACATTCTGGTGTTGCTTACAGAAACTGACTCTTCGTTAACCCTTATTATATTCTTGGCAGGACTAGACTTGCTTGTGTGGAGTGACCATTCAAAGTTGCAATGGCACTGAAAAAAGTGACTTGTGATCATTTTTCACACTAATGATTGTTGCAGCATCCCCACAGTCTTGAGAGGCCAGACGAGGAGATGCGTGCTTCGATGTGAGTGATATTAGAGTTGGCCACATCCAGCAATAACATGATCACCGAGCCACGCCCAGCACCTAAGCCACGTCCACAGATACCTGCCTCATATTACCATATGTGGTGGACTTGCGAGGATGCTAGAAAATATTGGACTAAAATCCGCATGTGTTGGAAAAAATGATAAAGAAACGTATAGATTTGAAACCGGAGTTTTTCTTATTGGGAATCCTACCAGATACATACAGTAAAGACTTGAAATATCTGATTGTAAATGTATTAACAGCGGTAGGATTGTATTTGCTAAAAACTGGAAAAATGAGAAAATACCATCACAGGAGGAAATAATTAAGAAAATATTGGAATGTGCTAAAATGAGTAGATTGACATTTGAAATTAGAGAATTAGATGATAAATTAGAGAACAAGATGATAAACAATTTTATAAAATTTGGGATCTATTCTATCAATGGTTAGACAATAAAATATAGTAATGAAATATGTAGACTTTTAGAAAATAATAAATATATAAAGATGTGTTCTTTTCTTATCATATCTACAAAATGATTCTAGGATAGATCTGGGATGATAATATGAATTGTCATAAAACAAATTAAGTAAAATGTTTTGTAAAGCATGAATGAATAAAAGTATAGTCAAATGATTAATAATATTAATGTATTTAATATTTGATTGAAAATACGAGATTATATACAATGTAATTATAATTGAAGACTATGAAATGGAAGCACAAAACAATTTGTAAACCAACCGGCACACTGTTTGTACATATATGGAAGATGACTTGGTGTTTTTATGTTTTGTTTGTTTATGTTTGTTTTAAAAACCAATAAAAATTAAAAAAAGAAAAAGAAAAAAGAACGGGTTGTTAAAAAATGGGAATCTCACCCCTGACTGCCTCCATATTGGAGAAAATATTGGGGTGAACAAATGCAGCATGTGTCTTAGCCCAACCACAAATCTTTTGAAGCTGAATTTTGCAAACTATGTAATATTGACTTGAAGGAACTGGTTGGAATAACATGTAGCACTCTCACAGAAATGGCATAACCTGTGAGTAAAAGGGAAAGTGGAATGAAAGTTTAGGAGCGTACTGAGCAGTATTTCTCCTCTCAATCCTTATCCTTTGTGGCCACTGACAAAGAAATGAAGGATTTATAGTCCAAATATCTGGGTAATAACAGATTGCCTTCTTAAATACCTATGCCATAGTACTAAAAGACCAGATTTTGGTGCTGAAAACTATTATTTAAAATTTTTGTGTTTACTTGTGTGACCTTTAGACCTTTCTATTCATTTCTGAACTAGTTCATTCAGTATGGAATAGCGACTTTGTAATCCCTCACTAGCAGGCTATTTTGAAACTTTATTAGTTGCTATATGACTAGTTCTGAGGAAATTTGATTATATGAAAAAGCAGAAAAAGGAAATGAAAAGGAGAAACATAATTCTATTGTTACACATTTATCATACAGCAGTATATTTGTAAAAGTGTCAAATGCCTACATATTTGAGAAGTCTGAGAAATGTTAATTCAGAGGTGAAAACTCACTTCTGAATGTTGCTGAGCTACAACTCCCATTATACCCTTCTATTATAGAACAACTAGAAGACTATAGGTTCCACAGCACTGTTCTAGCTGCTCATCTATGGTAATATAGACCAATGTATTCAGAAAAAAAACACCCCTACTTTATTCAAATTGGGTTATTCCTAACCTCTATGGATCTAACTACATACCTGATTGTAGCAATCATGTTCTTTCCTTTTTTGAATCCTGTCATTCCAGAACTGTTGGTTTTCCAGGCAATCTTTACACAATTCTCTTACTGCAACTGCCTTGTGCATGCAAATGAAGTGCATACATGTTCTTCCTATTTATGCTTCATTTCTATCTCACGCTATTGGTCTCTCAGTCACATACTAGACATATTCTCCATAGGAGAGGCTCTATTATCTTGCTATACCTTCAATTCTTTTCTTGGCAATAATCTTTTATTTAATAATATTAATAATAGCTTATCTTTATTTTATTGTAAGTTCGTTGTTGTGAGTCATGCAATCATCTAGTCAGGCATGCAAGTTTAATCCTCATAGTCATCCTCTTCTTAACCAGACCATTCTTTGCAAAGTGAAAAGAAACATGGTATATAATACATGTAAAATAGCTACTGTTTTAATTTACCAGAAACAGTAACTCTCTCTCCTTTCCAAACTTGGTCACTGAACAAATTGCCATGTTTTGCTATATACTCGTATACGTGCAGCTATTCTTGCTTGTTCGGTTATTCTGCAGCTTTTCCGAGGAGCAACAAAGGGTGATATAAAGGTCATCATATGATCAAAACATACAGATCTTTATGAAGGACAGGAAAAGGCAAGCGCCCAAGGTCACTCGGGGATTCAGAAATAAATCCTATTGATTTGCCTGTGATTAACTCGTTGATAAACGGAGATACCGTTGCAGTTTAAGTAAAATTTCTAAGTTTATGCCCTAATTACTTCGCCCTAACCTTCTCCATGGCGGAGAGGTAAGAAAGGGAAACACAAAAGAAGGTACTACTAATGAAATACAAACCGGAAGCGAGTCGGCCTCTTTTAAAGGGGGGGGGACAGCATCAGGGAAGATTTCCCTGACGGAGGTACCAACGAGCCCTTCGCCTGAACCACAATAATTTCAGCGGGCAGGTTGGCGTCGGTCCTGGAGCTCCTCCTAATTCAGCTCGACCGTCTCCCGCGACGCCAGCAGCGTCGTTCCTGGTTTGTTTCTAGGTCGCGCGGCAGCCTGGTTGGTGGAGCCCGAGCGAAGCGCAATCTCAGCTAGCCGGCTGCCTGCTGGGGGGAGGGGGGAGGAGGGCTGCTGCTGCGACTGCTCCTCCTCTCCTTCCCCCGCCCCATCCCTAGCCCCGCCCTCGGAGGCGCCGCGCGGCGCTGTCGTTGGGATGCGGGTGGAGGGGTGAGGGATGAGGAGGTGTCGCTGTTGCCGTCGCCTCAGAGAAAGGGGATTGAGGCGCCGCTGCGGATCCGGAGCGGCGGTTTGAGCTCACGAGCGGCCCCTCCGGCGGTGCAAGCAGCCTTTCCTCCTTCCCTTCCCTCCCCTTCCTTCCTTCCCCCCGTCGCCTCGCTGCCGCCGTTGCCCTGGGGCCGGGCGGGCGACCGGGAGACCTCGGCGCTTGGATGCCTGGAGCTCGCGACAGAGACCTAGCCCCGAGCCCGCCATGGGCTGCTGTGGGAGCGCCGCCTCGCAGGTAAGCACGGGAGAGTGGCTCTCTTGACAGACAAATCCCCCCCCCCATCACAGCCTTGGCATCCTTTCCCCCCCCTCAGTGAGGGGGTTTCTCCCCCCCCCCGGCGTTGCTGTCTTCTTGGGGGTGATACTTCGTTTACCTCCCGGCCGAGTCTGCCCAGCCCCCACCTCCTTGGCTGGTTTTGTTTGTCCGGGTTTCTTTCTCTTCTTCCCTGCCTTCCTTCCGACAGGCAGCCAGTAACTTATTGCGACCTAAAACTAAATTGTTTTGGGAAAAAAGTGCCCTGGACTTCCTGAATCGCCATCCCCCTTCCTTATCTGCTCTCCTTTCATGTTTGCTTCTCTCCTCTGAGCCGCTTCCCAGGGTTGCAAATCCGGAATAGAGCACAAGATATGAGTCGGATTGCTACCATCGCGGCTACTACCTTCGTTTTATTTGATAAAGGTAGGCTCTGCTTGAAAACGGTGTGACCAAATATATAAACAAATAAATAAATATGCCACATATAAATATAAATCTCTCTCTCTCTCTCTCTATTTCTCTCTCTCTCTCTCTCTCTCTATATATATATATGCCACATATTAAAGAAAACACCAGGAAGGCGTTTGTCTGGCAGAGCCTTTGGGGTTCTTTTTTAAAAAAAAACAAAACAAAATCTAATAATTAGTAAGAGGAAGATGACAGCTGTCTGATTTCTTCTGCATCCTTGCCATCTTCTGGTGTTGGATTTTGGCATCCTTGTCTCTTTGTCCTTCATTGAACCAGAACCTGAACTTTTATTGGCCTGTTGCTAGCTTCTTCCACATTTGGTTTTCCTCTGGGTGTAGAATCTTAGAATATCTTTTGCTCTGTGGAAAGTCTCTGGTTTGAAATGCCTTATTTTGCATATGCATATGCATATCTTTTGTTTTCCTCCTTCCCACTCTTCTGCTTCTAGTTTGCTTTTTATATTATTGTTTAGTAATGACCTAATCTTTGATTAGGTATCATTTCTTCAAGTCATACAAATCAATTCATAACTATCTTTTCTCTAATTTGGGCAAATCTACTTCCAAATCTGTCTCTCATCAATATCCTACAATTCCTTTAAATTCAACATGTCTGGTGTGATATGACCATTTTATCTTTGCAAAGTGTCTGATCAGTAGGTGACAGCTGTAATTCAGTGAGGATTACCTACATCCAGGTTAAATATTGCAGTTCCTGTATCATATTGCTTTCTTCCAATATCCAGTTGTCTTATCTTTTATATGCATTTAAGAACTCAGGAATGGCTATCCTAATAATCTCTTGTGTGTATGATTTTTGTAATAATTATCCACACAGAATAAAGATGGAAGTCATGACACATTGATTTGATTCATTTGTGTGTGGTTGGGGGAGGGGTCATTCATAGTTTTATTTTGATTCATTATGAGGATGGAATTTTTTGAAGTTGAACACTTGAAGCCCTCAATCATTAATGTTTTCTTGCTAGAAGTAGAATTGTTCCAACTTCAAAATACTGAAAACTGTCCATTTTGTGTTCAA
The DNA here is from genome assembly GCA_033807585.1 of Hydrophis major. Lineage (NCBI taxonomy): Eukaryota > Metazoa > Chordata > Lepidosauria > Squamata > Elapidae > Hydrophis > Hydrophis major. The sequence continues at coordinate 261,478,334 of CM066329.1, forward strand.
AATACTTTCTCACTCATCAGGATGATTATAAAATGTAACATTTGAAAAAGTTCAAAACAAATATTTTATACACACCTATTTTTAATTTGGATTAGAATTCATGGGCACAGGTTGTTAGAAAGGCATTAAAAACTTTCCAGGAGGAGTAATCTCAAGTGAAATAATTATCTTTGCAGTTACATTCTCTTGAGTCTTCCAGGTATTTTTGTACTGTTACACAATGTTTTACTGAGCTATGGGGAATTTTCTTTCTCAAATGATAGGCATAGTTAATTCGTTTCAGACTACTTTCTCTGTTTTTCTGTGCCTGTGTAAATAAAAAGCAGTTTGTCCGTGTTCTATCTCTCCCACTATCATTTTTCATTTATTCTTTCTTCAAAGGCTATAGAGCGAAACTTCAATCCAAACACAGAACTGATAGTTTATTCATGTATTTGGGTGTGGTTGAAAACTACATGTAGTAGATATTCCACATTCCAAATTTTGGGATATTAGTTGTAAACCAGCATTGTGATTACTACCTTGTCTTCTGATCTATGTATTGATTCTTATTTGAATGGAAGTATGTGAGGGGGAGAAATCAGATCATCTCTGAAGATGAAGTCAAGCCATTGTGTTGATCATAGAGTACTCTATCCTTGCTAATTTAAACCTCTTTGTTTAAAACAAGAACAAATGAGAACTAGTCAGTAATTTTAAAGCTTAGTATCAAATGTCTTTTATTTCTTCTTTGACAAAATGCCCGTTGAAGTATTTTGGCCTTTCTTTTGCTATCATTTGTTTGATTTTTCTGAAACAAACTGCTTGCTTTAGTGTCCATTACATAATGTTCATGTACTTCAATAATGAGATTGTGCATTTTGTGGTTTTGGATTTTGCAGTTCTGTAAATAGTCATGCCATGTGGCAGCAGTAGATAATGAGCCATTAGATGGGATTTTGGTTCAATTCACCTCCATAACTCTGTTCTGAGATAACTGAAAAACAGCAATGGCTTAGTTAGTAAGCTTTAACAAATTCTAGATGAGTGCTGACTTAAAGCATAGCATCAATTGTTCAGACTGTATTATCTTTTCTACTCCCCTCCCCTCATTCTTTACCTCCTTATCAATACATTGAATTTTCTTTTCTTGTGGAGCTTTCACTTCAGGTTGAATTGGTTCTCTGTTCTTTGACCTATTTGCCAGTGTCACTTCTGTCAAATTGTTAGATTTTTCTTACTTAGACCGTCACTATTGTAAAAAAAAACAGTGATCTATTCTGTGCATTCACTAATAACAACAGCATCCACTTCAATCTTTGTGCTTATTGCAAAGCTTTCTGCAGGTAGCACATACTACATCAATTCTTCTTGAACCTTTTGTTCATATGTTCTGTCTCCAAATGATTTTTTTCTTTTTCTTTATGCTTCACTACTTTAGTGTTCCATATATATTGCATGTTTCTTGAATACAAAGAGCATAAAGGACTTTTCAAAATATCCTTATCCTGATTTATATTTAAATATTTAAACTATTATCTACATCTGAATTTAATGGGAAATTATTGGAAAAATTGCCCCTGCATTTAGAACAGTATTCATATAGATTTCTAATCGGTGTCTATTCATGTAAAGCATTTTAATAATTATCTCGACATACTGTTTTTATCTCTTTTTTCCTAACATTTTAAACTTCCTCCTAAAATGAAAGGGAAGGTTCAAGCCTGTGTGAAAGCAACAATCTTCATACTCACAGTATGTTTAATTGTTAGGTGGAAAACTCAATGTATAAATTAATTAATTTAGTCACTGAAGCATGCTTGAAATCCTTAAAGGAGTAAGGTATAGCCATAAATCTTATTCTTATTCCCTGACGAACAGGTATTTGATTGTTGGCTTTTGGAGAATGGGACAAAATTATATGAAACAGAAAAGTCCCTAACTTTCTGGGCCTCATGAGAGCATTTGTATGTGGAGTGCATGACACTTTCTCAAAATTGCATTTCAAGTGTCACCAATCACACACAACATCAACATATCAAAAGACAAACAATCCACTGAGCAACACTTATTCTTCAGTTTATTTGTTAAGAATACTGTGCTTCTGGGACCCAGAGGCATTGATGGCATTATAGTACAGGCCATGCTTGAAGCTGCCATGTTTTGCAACATGGAAGCTTGCCACTTATTGCAGTTGTTCTGGTTGTTCTGGTTTAATTGATTAAAAAATCAGAAAGAATGGAGTGTTTAATTGTGCAAAGGAACATGTCTATAAATATATTGTCATTCCCCCAATATAACATTGGACGCTCAGATAATAATTTATTATCATTGGCTAATAATTGGGATACTGTTTGACTTAAATTAATTAATTTAAGAAAGCCAGTTTGGTGTAGTGGTTACATCCCTAGGCTAGAAACTGGGAGAGCATGAGTTCTATTCCTGCCTTAGGCACAAAGCCAGCTGAGTGACTTTGGGCAAGTCACTTTCTCTTAGGCCTAGGAAGGTAACCATGGTAAACCATTTCTAAAGTTACCTTGCTGAAGAAATTGTGGGGACTTGCCTAGGCAGTCTCTAGGAATCAGATATGATTGATTGGAAGCACAAAAAAAAACAAACCTAACTGAAGTCATGTAGAGCTTAAATTTATTTTTTCTATAAATCCCAACTATTTGTGTGTTTTAAATTTAAAAGTGGGGTGCATATCTAATATAACTTTAATAGTTGCACACTTTTCTAAAACTGACATCTTTGCAGCATAGGGTTATTAGGAGCAGTGGAGAAATTAATTTATATTATTTTAATATCTAAAGCTATTTCCTGCAGACAAAGACAGTATAAAGTTCTAGTGTAGTTTACAAATTGAAGATGTTTTTTCCCATTCTAATACCCTGGAAACTTCCTTTACTGGAGGAATTAAATCCACACGTGTGTGAGCCATATATACAGTATGTATGTTCTGCTATTTGGTTCTTATTGTATTCTTTGCTATTAATCAATATTATTTAGTTTACTCTGCCAGCTATTTATTTGACTTCTGCCACTTCTCATTTAGGACTAAAGATGGTGGAAACTGTGCAGTATATGTAGGTCTAAGGATGCCAATGAATTAGTTGAAAGTGATGCAGAAATTGCCTCATGGTATGTTTGACTTAGGTTATTTTTCAAGCAGGTAAAAAAAAATATTGTTGTCTTACCCGGGAATGACAATATACAGGATGTAGAATCTGTTGAACATTTGGGAAAGCATCTAACAAAGATTTGCTACATGACCTTAGTCAGGGGTGGGATTCAAATTTTTTAACAACTGGTTCTGTGGGTGTGGCTTAGTTGGTGGGTGTGGCTTGGTGGTCATGTGACTGGGTGGACATGGCATGGTGGTCATGTTACTGGCTGGGTGTGGCCAACTCAACATTACCCACATCGAGGCACGCATCTCCTCGCCTGGCCTCTCATGACTGTGGGGATTCGGCAACAGTCGTAAGTGTGAAAAACGGTCATAAGTCACTTTTTTCAATGGTCACTCCACACAAGCAAAGTACCAGCAAAGGAGGGGGAAAAAAACTCCAGATAAGTTCCAGAGACAGGAAGTGTAGTCCTGCCAAGAATGTAATAAGGGTTAACGGAAAGGCAGTTTCTGTAAGCAACACCAGAATGTTTCCTTCCTGCCTTCCTTACAGGATTAGGCCAGTAATTTCTTCTAACAACCAGTTCTCCAAACTGCTTCAAATGTTAACAACCGGTTCTAGCGAATAGGTGCGAACTAGTAGAATCCCACATTACATTTACTCAAAAGAATTTTTCCATACATAAATAACAAACCTATATGAACCATAGTTATCCAGGCTACATGGCTAGCAATAAGATAATTGAATTTGTTATTTTCAGAAGTAAAATTTTCACGGAAAGCTTACTTTCCAATAGAAAGTATGCATATTTGTTGGTTTACTTATTCTTTTTCCATTTTTGTTAGGAAGTTACAGGGTCCATTTTTTGATTCCGAACTTGGAAATAAAACTGAACATGAAGAATTAATATTATAATAACCATTTATCAGTGCTTCTTTTGTAAGCTGTTATCAGCAAGTATATCAGCTATATAATACAACATATGTCTGGCTATTTTGCAAATCAGTAAGGATTTCTGATGCCTAATTATTTAATAATGACTGTAGAGATTGTTGAGGTAATTCCCCGTTAGGAGAATGAGCGCATACAGGGAGACGTATTTGAGAGAAGTGTTTGAATAATACACACACAGTACACAGATACACTGTACAGTAAACATAGGTTTTTACTTCCAGAAAGGTTTAAGCAAAGTCCAAAATAAGCAATCCAAAGTCATTCACAAGTAAATCAGTCAGTTTTCAATCCAGGGATAATCCAAATATCAAAGTCCAGTGTCAAAAAACAGTTCAGTAACAGACTTACATTAAATCCAGTAATATCAGTCAATTAGAAGAAATAGAGGAACGGCAATACTTTCCCACAGAAGGAAACAGAGATACACTCATACTCTCTTCTGAGACTCAGACTAAGACAAACCAGGTTTCTGGCTCCATCTTATGGCCTTTGAGAAACCACACCTAATTACAGTTTTGCATTTTCTTAAAGTTACAGTTTTAAAATGTTTATCCTGGTTTATATATTTCTAACCCAAATAGCTATTAGGTGAGTCATATTCTCCCCTTTTGGGTAAGATAATATATACAACCTTACATTCTAAGTCCATAATCTTCACAGCACGCCTTATGCTTTATAGAGCCTTGGGGCTTTGTATTGTTTTTTGTATTTGTTTTTTGACATACAATATTCCAGCTTAATCATTTTACTTTGCACACATTGTCTCACATTCAAATATCTTAAATCTGTGTATTTTGTTCTTGTTTTAACAGCAATATTTGAAGCCATCTGTATTGCTCATTGGTTATCTTCATAAATAACAATAGGATCTGTTACATTAATTCCCATATCAATTAATAATTGCTTATACAAAACTAAATCTGTACATAATAAAGACAAACATGAGAATTCAGCCTCCATTGTTGACAAACTTAGATGTTTCTGTTAATAGATCTCCATCCAATCAATGCTTTTCCCAATAATACAGCAGTACCCGATGTAGATTTTCGTGTATTTATGTCTGTAGCAAAACTTGCATCAGCATATGCAGTTAAATTCAGTTCATATTTTGGCTCCAAATACAATGCATAATGCATTGTTTGTTTTAGATATCTTTACACACATTTAGCAGCTTGCCAGTGCCTTTCAATTGGCTCAGTGTTAAATCTCGCTAATTGATTAACACTGTATGCAATATCTGGCCTTGACCAATTACTGAGATAAGATAAACTACCAATCAAGGACTGATAAATGTTCTTATCAAAAACAGGACTTTGTAAATCAGTATGGCTAAACTCCTGGCTCATTGGTGTCTTAGCCGGTTTACAAAGTTCCATTTTAAAACTTTTTAGTAATTGGTTAATTTTATCTGCTTGTGAGATCTTGTATCCTCCTCTGGTTCTATCTATCTTTAAACCAAGATATTGTTTGATTTCTCCTAATTGTTTTATCTTAAATTTCTTTTCCAATAGTGAAATTATCTCAGTAGCTTCTTGTTCAGTTTTGGTGATTAATGCTATGTCATCAGTAAATAATAACAATAATGACACTATACCGTTAGTTTCCTTTTTAAACAAACATGGATCAGCCATGCCAGCTACAAAACCTATCTTAATTAATTCTTTAACTATACATTGGTTCCACTCATATCCTGTGTTAAGCCTGAGTTCCCCAACCAGGGTTAAGGAGACAAGCTAAACAGAATGTATAGCGTTAGTCAGATAGGCACACAGATAAATGAGTGAGATAAGCTTGTATGTTTATTAACATACAGTAAAAATAACAGATACACTTGTGCTATCAAAAATATAGTTTATTCCATTTAGAGTTTATAGCATAGTCAAAATAACAGTCCATTAGTCATGTATCATTAAGTCAGTCCATTCAAGGATATTCAGTTAGCAAAGTCCGTGTAGAATATCCAATGTCAGTTCACTTACAAATCAGTCCTTTGTTTATCTCTCCCGTTCGAGTAATGCAGTGTTGAGTCCATGCAGTAATTAGGGATCATCAAAGCCAGAGAGAGCAAGCTGACGTTCCTTGCTTCTTTTATGGTGCTTTTTACAACCACTTCCTTCATTACATTCCTATATTTAAAGTTGCAGACACTTTAACTTATAAACTATGATAACATATTTATTATTTTACCTAAACCAGTTAGGGTAAACAATGTTATCCCTAACATCCTGATTGCTTCAAACCATAAAGACTTTTTCAATTTCCAGCAATCAGTTGTTTTATCAGTATTATCATTTTTGAGACCTAAAGGTTTCTTTAAATATACAGTACAACGACACCATTAAAATGGATAACAAACTATCAATAATACATTTCAATAGTAGGAGTTTATATGTAAACTTTAATAACATTAAGGAATATTTAAATCAGTTTATAAAACCATTCAAAATTATTGTAATATCAGAAACATGGATCAATACAGCTAAAGGAATGGATTTTGAACTGGATCAATATGAACTTCACTGTGCAAACCGAAGGAATAAGAGTGGAGGAGGTGTCGCTGTGTATGTGAACAAAAACTTGAATTACAAAGTAGTAGAAAATATGACAATTGTGATTGATAACTTGTTAGAATGTATAACAATTGAAATGTATAATGAAAAAAGTAAAAATGTAATAATCAGTTGCATATACAGAGCACCAGGCTCTAGTGTTGAGGTATTTAAGGAATGGATTGGAGAATTTTTTTCGAAGACTAACCAAAAGGTTGTTTTCATCTGTGGGGATTTTAACATTGACTTGTTAAATCCAAATAAGCACCAAATAACCGATGATTTCATTAACACAATGTACAGCATGAGTTTACATCCAATAATCACTAGACCTAGCAGAATTACCACCCACTGTGCTACTCTAATTGATAACATATTCACCAATGACATTGAAAATAATACAGTAAGCGGACTACTAATCAACGATATCAGTGACCACCTACCAGTTTTTACAATTTATAATAATAGTCAGCTGAGAGATCACCCAGAGAAGAAACTAAAATACAGGCGAGTGAGGTCAGAGGAAACTATGAATATGTTAAAGAATGACTTATTGGCACAAAATTGGGAGAATGTATATAATAAAAAAGACATTGATAGTGCATATGAAACTTTTATAAAAATGTTTACATCATTATATAATATAAATTGTCCAATAAAACAATATGACAGAAATCAAAAGTACAAAGATCGACCATGGTTCACAAAGGGATTACAAAATGCCTGTAAAAAGAAAAATACACTATATAGAGAGTTCATTAAAAAACGAACGAAAGAAGCAGAAAATAAATACAAAAAATATAAAAATAAGTTAATTAATATTATAAGGGTGTGTCGAAAGGAATATTACAGTAAAATATTATCTAATAACAAAAATAACATTAAAGGAATGTGGGACATATTAAACAGTATTATTAAAAATGGTACCAAGCAACAGAGCTACCCTCAATATTTTGTTGAAAATAATATGAAAATTGATAATATGGATGATGTTGTCAACAGTTTTAATAGTTTTTTTGTAAATGTTGGACCAAAGCTGGCAGATGAAATCCCAGATGCATGTTTAGCTAAGAAGTGGAGTGACAACCTTATAGAAAGGAATCCCAGTTCAATGTTCCTTACAGCAGTGGAAGGAAAGGAAATAATAGATATTGTAAATAAATGCAAAGGTAAAACATCTACGGATTTAAATGAAATTGATATGAAAGTTTTAAAAAAGGTCATTATGGGGATTTCAGAACCACTAACGTACATCTGCAACTTATCATTCCAGACTGGTAAATTTCCTAATAGTATGAAAATAGCTAAAGTTGTACCGCTGTATAAAACTGGGGATAGACACCACTTCACAAACTACAGACCTGTTTCCTTGCTTCCACAATTCTCCAAAATCCTAGAAAAACTGTTCAATAACAGACTAGATAAATTCATAAATAAACACAAATTACTCTCCGATAGTCAATATGGGTTTAGATCAAACAGTTCAACATCACTAGCATTAACAGAATCAATAGAAGAGATCACCAATGCCATCGATCATAAATTACACTCAGTTGGAATATTTATAGATCTGAAAAAAGCATTTGATACAATAAATCATGACATTTTAATTAATAAACTTGAGAGGTATGGGATCAGGGGGTTAGTACTGCACTGGGTGAAAAGTTATCTGAGCAACAGGAAACAATTTGTGAAGGTGGGTGAATATTCTTCGTCATGCTTGGACATTGCTTGTGGCGTCCCCCAGGGGTCAGTGTTGGGGCCTAAATTGTTTATTCTTTATATAAATGATATATGCAAAGTTTCTAAAGTATTAAAACTAATATTATTTGCAGATGACACAAGCATTTTTTGTTCTGGGGAGGAATTGCACAAACTACTGGGGAGAGTCATTGAGGAAATACGCAAATTAAAAACATGGTTTGACAGGAACAAATTATCATTAAATTTAAGTAAAACCAAATACATGATATTTAGCAACTGCAATAAAAACATTCACACACATATACAGGTAGATGGGGTAGATATTGATAGGGTGTACGAAAATAAGTTTCTAGGGGTAATAATAGATGATAGGATTAACTGGAAAGCTCATATAAAACATATCCAAAGCAAATTATCAAGAAGCATCTCAGTTCTCAGCAAAGCAAAGCACATTCTGGATCACAAATCACTCCACATACTTTACTGTTCACTCATTTCACCATATTTACATTACTGTGCAGAGGTCTGGGGTAACACATATAAATGTACAATAAATTCATTATCCATATTACAGAAAAGAGCCATAAGAATAATTCATAATGCCGGTTACAGAGATCATACAAATCCACTATTCGTAAAATCCAGAACATTAAAACTCACCGACATTATTCATTTTCAAACAGCTCAATTCATGTTCAAAGTGATACGTAAGGCACTTCCTGGCAATTTACAAAAAATGTTTTTCAACAGAGAAGGGAATTATAATTTGAGGGGGGAGCACAATTTAAAACAACAGAGGGCACGTACAACACTGAAAAGCTTTTGTGTTTCTGTTTGTGGAGTGAGGTTGTGGAACAAGTTAGGTGTGGAGCTCAAGCAATGTCCAAGCATGATCCAGTTTAAAAAGCGATACAGGTACATGGTTTTCACTGGGTACAGGGAAGAGGAAGGGGTCGAACATTCTGGATTTCTTTATTAATTATATTTGTTACTTACTTTCTATTTGCTTATTTGTTTTTGTTTTTTTGTATATATGTATATGTTTAGTACTTCAATTATTTATTATTATTATTATTATTATTATTATTATTATTATTATCATCATTTTTGTACTATGCATTCTATTGATATAAGTTGAATTCATGGGGAAGTGAAGAAGGGGTAGGATTAAATAAGCTTATGCTTCATCCTACTCCTTTTCGGACATGTTATTGTGTATTATTATTATCATTATTATGATTATTATTATTATTACTGTTGTTGTATTGATTATTATTGTCATTCTGCACATGTTCGAAATAAATTACACAATAAAAAAAAAAAAAATAGTGTGTTGCAACGGTGCATGCAGTTATGCTGTCTCTACATCCAAATGATTTACAATGTATTTCTCCTTGGCTGCCCACACTAATGCTGCCCTTAATGTAGTCGCCTTCAGACTGGGTGCAAACACCTCATCATAGTTATTTGCTGTCTGATTGAACCCTTGTGCTACTAACCTGGCTTTATGGGTAACAGTCCCATCTACACCTGTCTTTAGCTTATATATCCATTTACATCCCATGGCATGTTTACCTGTTGGTAACTTAACATTTTCGTATACCTCCAGTCTTTTTAATGATGCCAGTTCCTTATCCATTGCTTTCTGCCAAGCAGCCTAATCCTTAGCAGGAAACAGTTTTAATTCACTGTGATTACTTGGAACTGTATTCACTTGGCATACAACACTAGCCTGATATCTATCAGGTGGTCGTGTCACTTGGGTTGAACGTCTTGGTAATACAGGGCTTACTGGTGGACTTTCCTGTGCCACCTGCTCCTGTTCTTCTATTTCTTCCTGTGCCTGTCCTTCTACTTCCTCCTGTTCTTCCTCTTTAATGGCTTTTTGGGGTTTACTGATTTTATCTTTAGGGACTATTTGGGTGTCAATAATAATATCATTGCTGGATTCCTGCTTCAGTTTATCCCACCCAACATGCTCAAGAAATTTTGCACTAGCACTACAATAAACATGAGCTGTGCCTTGATCCCAGAATCTAAACAATCTATGGTTGGCCTCGTAACCCACAAAAAATAACTTCTTAGCTCTATGTTGCCCTTTCAGTCTTACTTGTGAGGGAATATGCACCCATGCTGGAGCTCCAAATGTGTGTAGGTAACTTAAATTTGGTTTTCTGCCATGCCAACGAGTGAATGGCAATTCACCAGTTGTATTGACTACATTGTTTTAAACATGGTTACTACACATTATGGCTTCACCCCACAGTGTTTCAGGTAAACCTGAATCAGATAACATAGTGCGCGCCATGGCTTGTAATGTTTGTCCTCTTTGTTCTACAAACGAGTTACGTTGTGGTCTGTAAGGTGCAGAATGTTTATGCTCAATACCAGCTAATTTTAACATAGTTTGGAATCTTTTGTTAACAAATTCAGTCCCATTATCAGTAACGAAAGTAATTACTTTACTTTTCATTTTTCTCTCAGCAAACCTGAGTTAACGAAATGTTGGAATGTTTCTGTTTTGTTTTTCATAAGATAGTAGAAACCATATTGTGAGTAATGGTCCATAATACTCAAAATATAACAGGCACCTCCTAAACTTGGTTTTTTAGGACCAGTTATGTCAGCAAACACAACCTCTAAAGGTTCTTTGGTCTTAAACCCATTAAGTCTGTTTGCTGGAGTAACCTTACTCGTTTCTTGGCTACAAGCATGACAGTTTAAACACTTGCTACAGGGTTTTAATTTTACTCCTCTGACAATTCAACAGTTTGTTTGAGCATTTTGAAATTAATGTGCCCTAGACGTCTATGTAATAAATGTATACATTCATCATATGGCTTAACATTGTTATAAACTGAGTTCGCCATCTTCTGCTGATCATCATGTATTACATATAATCATTTTTTAAAGTAGCAGTAACACTTTTACCCTCTTTCTCTATTATACAGATATCTCCCCTAAAGGTTACTACATAACCAAGATTAACTAAAGCCCTTACTGATAGCAAATTAAATTTCAGTTTAGGTATATATAACATAGTAAATGTTTGCTTATACAAGAGCAATATGCAGTACCTTGACCTGATGCGTTCATCTTCCATCCAGTGATATATGTTGTTTACTTGTGGACAACTTTACAAACCTTTTTCTATCTTTAGTAATGCATTGTGATGCTCCACTATCAACAACCCACAAATCATGGTTTACAGTTGAATTGCTAGACATAGCTAAACTAACATTCTTCTTGGTCTTCTGGTGTTTGCCAGTATTCTGTTGTTTTCCCTTCTTACAGAATTTAGCTGTATGTCCTCTAGCCCCACAAGAAAAACATTTCCTAACAGTATCGGCAGTTGAAGACAAATTCTCTTCTTGTGATTGTTCCTTCCTCAGTTGGTCCCTATCCAGTCGTCTTCTTGCTTCCTCTAACAATCTTCCAGTAATGTCAGTCAATGTCAGTTTATCTCTGGGCAGGACTTCCAATGAAGATACATAATCATCATAACTTTCATCCAATGAGGAAAGAATGATATAAGCTTGATGCAGCTCTGAAAATATCAGTTCTTTTTCGTGTAGCTCTTGAAAAGTTCTTTTCATGAAGTTTAAATGAGCTAACATATCTCCACCTTTCAGAAGACGTGCTGTAAACAGTTTACGTGTAAGATGTACGTGTGCATCTACACTGTCACGAACGTAAATCCTCTTCAAATTCTCCCAACACCTAGCAGCAAACTCTGGTCACTCAGTGTTAGTCCAATTATACAAAGAGCTCGTTCGTTGTTCTGTTTAAAGTCAGCAAGCTTCTTGGCATCATTCTCATTAGCTGGATCCCAAGCATTTACATCCGGTGGGTCTTGAACTACATTCCATAAACCTTTTCTATGCAGAAGTAGACTGCATTTCATAGACCAGGAAACATAGTTTGTTCCATCCAACCGGGTTATCAGTGATAGACTTGTTGAAGTTTCTTGTGCCATCTTTATCAGGATAGTAAGCCACAATTAAACAGTAAACAGCTCCACCCATCTATCATATTAAAACTGAAAAAGTCTTGAGGTAAGCAAAATGTAGTTGCTTTTTTGTGATAAATGAATTTTGATCAGAAAATTAATGCTGCATTTCAGAATTCTTAAACGGAAAATGTATAGAATCAGTGGATAATTCTTGATATTTTAAAGTAAAACACAGATCCCATGTAGAGTAAAACAAAAGATTTTCTTGAATGCTGATCAAGCTTTTTGAAGAAAAGGTTGGATATTAATCTAATAAATAGTGTTTCTAAGGTCTACCCATAATTAATCTAGACAATGAATATGTACAAAGGGTATTCAAAATTATAGAAATTTAATGTATTTGTACTGAAAGTGTTGTACAGTTTCAAAAGCTGATAGGATTTAATACAGTTTTCTCACACCATTTTTCTGAGAGACCTAGTTTTATATTATGTATATTTATATTTACAATACATTTTTTTTCAGATAAACAGTTCAACTTTGGATCTCTTATTGTAAAGCTTTCACCCATTGATACTTGTCTTATCTTCCAGTGTTCTGGAAAATAAATCTACCCCTCTGCTCTATTTGTGTATTGGAAGACTTCTATAATGTCACTCCTCAGCCTTAACTTCCTTAGGCTAAGCATACCTAAATCCTACAAACTGTTTTTTTCTGGGATTTAGCCTCCAAGACCTTTACCATATTTGTTGCTCTTCTCTTCTCTCTTTCCCATTCCTCAGTGTCCTTTTTTGAATTAAGGAGATAAGAACTGTATTCAACGTGTGGTCTGAACCAGTATTTAAGGTGTGGTGTGAACCAGTGCAGCCACAGAATGGTTTTATCATTTTCTAATATCTTGACATTATAAGTCACAAGGAGTTGCTTGGCTCTTACCTGATTCATTTTTTAATTTTTTAAAAATTATTTATATCCCATCATTGTTGTTATTTATTAAATATGAAACTTGGTCAATTGAACATTTAAAAATGTATCACAAATATAATTGACTACACTGATAGTTTATGTAGGTTGCTGCTAGCATCCTAGGTATTGACCAAGTATTTTCTTTAAATGTATGATGTTCTGAATAGCGCTGTTTTTTTTAGTTCTGCTGATGTTATTAAAGGAAGCTGTAATTTTTGATGTATTTTGTAAAATTATTATTACATTAAATTTAATCATTTTTATATTTAATTATTTAATTATTACATTAAATTATAATTAAATAATAAATTATTATTATTATTACTTTACAAATAACTCAAGGATATGAATATATTCAATATAACTTCCTCCTTATATTTTCCCCTCAACAACGGCCCTATGAATTGGGTTAGGCTGAGAGAGAGTGACTGGCCCCAAGCTGGCTTTCATGGTAAAGGCAGGATTTGAACTCATGATCTCTTACTTTCTAGCCCATGCCTTAACCACTGGACCAAACACAATTAGGACTTTCACAGATACGACTGGTAATCAAAATCTAAAATTGTATTTAAAAAGGTATCTAAAATTGCCCCAACTACAAATGGAACTAGAAAATATTTCTTGAGGATAAAATAAAAGTCTACACTGTGTTAAACTATCTTACAACATTCACAGCAGGAATATAATAAATTAAGAATGTGTGTTGTAAATTCAAGTATAAATTTTCATATTAATATGCAGTTGTTAAATATGTGATTTCCTCCCTTATATGTATATAAATAAGATTTAAAGCCACATAAAACGGGAGTCATCAGAGCCAATAAAGTTTCCTTTCTGGATCCTTGTTATCCAAATACAAAGATAAATCTAATTCTGATAACTGTGAGACTGGACTTTAATGCACTGCAACAGAGCAAAACACAAGCATTTGCTTTATTTTCCATTTATTTAGAATGGCTCTTTCCTTCTTATGTGAAAGGAGAGATATGAGTGGCTTTGGTTTTAATTTCTAATAGCCATGTCATAAAATAGTAGAAGATATTAATAGAAATCATAGTCCATTGGAGTGGACGGCTATCTTAAAGCTAAATAATAATTTTAAAATATGTAAAATACTTAACCCAATCAGAGCACTTTTTCTAAAACACTACTAAGCAACTCATTATAGGTTCAGATTGCTGTCTTTTTTCACAGTATTATTTACAACCTCCTAGCCATAAATAGTAGTTCTTATCCATTGTTAAACATTTTGATGGACTGTATATGTTTTTCCATAGGAAACCTACCCCAGATTTATATTTCCTTTACGTATTAGTCACTTCTATAGTGTGATCCATGTTTCTAAATTAGAAAGATGGATTCCGTTTGTAAATTAATCCAGTAAGTCTGTGGAACTATTTAGGATGATATTTAATCCTTAGTTTTTAGAGAAAATTATTTGTGTTGCAGATACAGAACCTGTAGAAAACAACATTTTTTTATAAATTTTAACTGGCTGCTAAAATTGTTCTTGAAATAATCCAGAAACATTAAAATGCACTGTAAATAAAACACATAAACTGATATATTTTAATTGTATAGAAACTTATGTCTCCCTCCTCATTACTTCATTCATACATTGTCCTGGTCATAATTTTCTTTGAGGTCAGTGAGACTTATTTCTGAACAATCAGTTTTAAGAGATATGTGACATACAATGAATCACACATACCTGGACATTCATTTGCTCTTTCATTACTCACCTGAAAAAAACCAAAAAATAATAATAAATGCTGAATAATAAATAAACATGGATGGGTTTGTGAGTTGTAGAAACTGATTTTATATATGCTGACCTAGAACATTTTAAATGTTGAAGATATATTTTCTATTAATTACAAATTTTAGCAATCTCCAGTAAAGATTTTAGCAATCTCCAATAAAGAGATAATCAAGAGAGAGACAGTTTGATCCAGTGCAGGGATCTGCAACCTTAAACACTCAAAGAGCCATTTGGACCTGTTTAGAAAAAAACCACTGGGAGCCACAAAACCTGGGTGGGCGTGGCCAGTGATGCCACTCATTCCCACCCAGTCACATGACCTCTAACCATGCCTACTCAGCCACAAAACCCTTCTCTCGCGCTCTGTGTCTCTGTATCTCTCTGCCTCTCCCCCTTTCTGTATCTGTCTCTCCCCCCCTCTGTATCTCTCTCTTTGTATCTCCCTTCTCTCTTTTCCTATCTTCCCCACTCTCTGTATCTCCCCCCTCTTTCTGTATCTCTCTCCTCCCTCTCCCCCTTTCTGTAGCTCTCTATCTCTGCCCCTCTCCCTCTCTCTGTGTGTCTGTTTCCCTGGCCTCTGTATCTCTCTCTTTGTATCTTTCTCCACCCTCCCCCTTTCACTATTTCCCCCCATTCTATCTCTTCCCCCCCATCTCTCCCCTCTCTCTGTGTCTCTCTCTCTCTCTGCTGGGCCAAGCCAGCAAGCTCTCTTGGGACTCTTGGCTATTCCTTTTATTTCTTCTTCGGGCGGCCCTCCTCCCCCCTCCTCCTGCGATCCCCTTGGCTTTCCAAGAGAGAGAGAGAGAGAGAGAGACAGATACATACACAGAGAGTGAGAGACATAGAGAGAGGGGAGGAAACCGGCTGACAGGCAAGAATCTTTGGCTAGCTTTCTCTGAGCTTCACCCAATATTGGGTGGGTGTGCAAGGTTTGGCAGAGCCAGCCCCCTTTTCCTGCTGTCCTGAGCTTCTTAAAGCCACAGTGGGTGCTGCGGGCCCATTGCCCTTTCCATCATCCCCTCTTCCCAGATCTCATCCCCACCCCACCAGCCTTCATGTTAGTGAGGCTGGCGCCTGTTGCAAGACACTTCCAGCACCAACAAGCAACAAGAATGAGGTGCCAGAGAATCAGCCCCGGCTGCTTCTCCATCCCCTGCTGTCACCCTTACCTTCTCAGACCAGAAGGAGGGCGAGGGGCAGGGCCAGCCAGTGATGGGACAAGGAGCTGCAGCACACGCTCAAAGAGCTGCATGCAGCTCCAGAGCTGTGGGTTGCCGACACCCAATCTAGTGGTTAAGGTATCAGGTTAGAAAGCAAGACATTGTGAGTTCAAGTCCCACCTTAGTCACAAAAGCCAACTTGGGCCAGTAACTCTTGCTCAGCCCAACCCACTTCACAGGGTTGTTGTATGGAAAATAGGAGGAAGATGGGTTGGACATATACTGCCTTGAGTTAGGCAGGATATCAAACAAACAAAAATAAGCACTTTTCATGTATTTATATAACCAAATGGTAGACAAATACTGACTTCTGGAGTTCCCAGAATTCTTTCTAGTGTAACAATGAAAAGATTGTTGTTGCCATTTCTTCAGTAACTATAGAAAATTACACATAGGAAACAAACTTTTCTTCCTATTTGTGACTTGAGTTGGTCACATAGAGCTGTCCATGCAGGGAAAGTTGTTGATTGCCCCTTCAACTGCTTTGGTATTATTTCTACTGTGTCTGTTTGTATTATAGACATGATACTCAGCTGCCAAACTTGTTGTTTAAGTAAAATTTCTTGTTGCCAGTGACGACCAGAAAACTATTAAAGTAAGGGATTGAATTAATCTGATTTTGTTACCAAAATTAACAAAGTACTTGACATATTGGAAATATTCCAGTAAAGAAGTAACAGAGCGACAAAGAGAAAAAGAAGACATTTGAGATCTAAAAAAATTGGACATGTCGAAGTCTAGAAAAGATAATGGGCTAGCATTTTTCAAAATGTGGAAAAAATATTAAAAAAGAGAAAGAATGTTCACCTTAACCAGTGATAACCACAAAAAGAGTTCTTTGGAGCAGCTTTGTTCTGTCTGCCTTAAATTAAAACCTTATAGTCTTGTCAGGAACAACACTATTTAGTTGTTTTGTAGAGAACATGTTTAACGTTAAATATTAATATTCTGCAGTACATTTCATCTCAACCTCTACTTCAACTATATACTGTTTCTTCCCAATATTCCAATATACATTATCCTCCCAATATTCCAAAAGCAGCATAAAATTTATTGGGTTTATTCACTGCACTAAGTTATAATGAGTTCATTAGTTTTTTATTTAGTATATTGTATTATCCTAGCCAATTTGATTGAGTAGTTTGCACAGAAATGTGCAAAATGGAGCAGTTTGGAATCGTCTTCCTTCCCAATCTTAGCATTACTGGATGGTTCATTCATTTCCATGTATAAATGTTTCTGAAGAGGAAATGTTTCATGTTTTGGACATTATTAGGTCCAATAGTTGCTCTGTTTTGCATATTTTATTCATGAAGCTCTGTACAGTTTGTTTTTCTTTTAATGACCCTGCAATCCCTTCTTCGGGGTGGGATTGGAGCTTAATATTTACTGGCCAGATGCCCTTCTGGATGCCTATGCAGAATTTGCAGCAGACAGTTATAAATAGTAAATGTTGCATGGCGCAATGGTAAAGACATCAAGCTAGAAACTGGGAGACCATGGGAGATCATTCCAGTTCCGCACAAAGCCTGCTGGGTGATCTTGAGCCAATCATTCTCCTGGGAAAGAGGGCTCTTCTGAAGAATCTTGCTTAAAAATCATTGCCAGACAGTCCCAAGAATCAGACACAATTGAACTGAAGTTTTTTTTAAAAAAACCCGTCTTTGGGGAATTGAAGTTCAACTAGCTGAAATGCTCTGTGGACACTTTATAGGGATGTGCATGAAAAAGGGAGGGGATGGGAAAGTATTTTGTTTCAAACCCAAATAAATACATTTGAGAGTTTTGGCAATGGGTTGTGGTTTGGTAGAACTGATACTGGAACATGTAGGTTGTTCTTGGGGAAATCAAGATTCCATGGGTTCTTGTGGGGCAATCAGAGTCTCACCCCTTCTTTTCTCCTCTTCTTTCTCTGCTGATCTTTGCAGCGCCTTAATTTTCCTTTCTTCCTGAGCTACTGTCCATGTCTTCAAGCAAGCATAACCAGCTTGCCTTCCCCACATCATCCCACTGCCTGTCTTTGCTTACCCCAAGGATACCAGTGGCAACAGCTAATAGCTGTAAGGAAAGGAAAGCACTGGGAGGATTACAGATGGGTAGGCTGATTGGATATGCTGCACTTGAAGCCAAAGACAGTGTCATTATCATCAGCAGCAACAGGAACAGCAGTAATTAATTTGGCTTTAAGTGCGGCATATCCAATTTATCCTTTCCTGTCTGTCCATCCCCCCAAATACTTTCCTTTTCCTACCTCTTTGCTGCTGCCTTCAGTGTCCATAGTTCAGGCGTGGCATATCCAGGTAGCCCTTCTGCCCAGCACCTTCCTTTTATTTTACACCCCCCCCCCGATGTCTTTAGTTTTACACTTTCTTTTTCACAAAAATCTTCTGCTTGACATGGAAACATGGAAGTTTTACATATCCCCTGCTTCTATTAATAGGTAACTAGCTAAATGGGAAAACTTCAGATTAGCTATTAAGGTGATATGGTATTACTTTATCAATCTCTTATTACTATAATTTCAAATTTTTAAATTAACTCGTGGAGCATGCTCCGCAATAGAATATGGTTTTCTGTAAAGTTTAATTGGGTTAGATAAAATTTATGTTGGGTGATGATAAAGGATTTGTCACAACTAATTATCATGGTGTGAACATATTGACTATATATGATACTTTGTAATCTACGGAGTACATAGTAAATATTAGGGCTGTGCAATGTTTGGAATTGGATTCTCTGTAGTTGTTTTACTTCTTCAAAGGAACACCGTGTTTTCTCTTACATAAAACTACAGATTGCCCATTTATACTGTATAGTACTGTCCCAATATAACAAATATGGACTGATTGCACTTAGGTTTTCTGTAGCTTTTCATTTAGACAGAAATAAGTTTCCATTTAAGCTGTCTAATCATTTGTGTAGAATCTTTAAATGAAAAAACGATAATATAGTGCTTGTCTTTTTTGTGTTTCCGTTCTAGCCACTTGCTTGCATTATTTGTAGCTAAGTATCTCTGTCTTCCACATTGCTTTTATTTCCTGACTATAAACTGCTTAGAGAGGGCTGTAAGGCACTATAAAGCGGTATATAAGTCTAAGTGCTATTGCTATAAAGCTATCTCTTATTCAAAATACAATTATAGGGTAAAAACTTCCACTTCCTTTGGATAAATATAATACTGTTATTCTTTGATGGGATCATGTTTTGCTTTGACAGTGTAATAAAATGTTGTATGAATTTGTTTTGCCAACAATATTTCCCACAGAATAGCACAGCAGAATCTAAAGGTTTTTATCAAAGGAAAATAATTAAAAATAAAAGTAAAAATATGGTGCCATTCTCTGTACTATATTGCAATATGCAACACTGTCATAACAGTAGGCATCTGAACTGAAAAGAGAAATAAAACTTTTAATTTTGAATATAGGAATCCATCCTAATTTATTGAAAATTACTAAAAAAATAAAATTGTTGTAAATCCAGTGGCAGAATCTACAGTAATTCCTATTGAACATTTATAACTGAAGAAAAGATAAGTAAAAATGTGTTTGGAATAAAGAAAACTATCAGGTTTGAAAAATCTTGCAAATAACAAGTTTTAGACAGAAATAAATGGGCGAGTACAAAGAAAATTCTAAAAGAAAAATAACAAAGATAGGCATGGTTTTTGTCATACCTGTAATTTTGTCACTTGTCATCTGAGCCAGCAGGGTTTCCAGCAGAAGTCAAAAAATTCAAGACAGAGGTTGTGGTTGAATGATCAAAGCCTCGCCACTTTTGCACATTCATCAACTTTGCTACAAAAATGCAACTTGGTACAAAAGGGCAGAGCTTCAGTCCTGCTGTTGCCACCATCTTGATTTTTATCACCAGCACCTTGTGGATGCTACTAATATGAGCATTCTTCTAGCAATGAAAGGTGAACTGTGTAGTAGATACATCGTTTCAATTGTCATATGTTGAAGGTGGATAAAAGGAAAATCTAATGGCTCATAGTATATCAGCAAGGGTTTCTGGCTTTCTTTTTAACTTGCTTTCTCCCAACAATATGACAGGATTAGCAACTTTTAAAAATTCTTAGATTACTACAGTTCTAAATTGCATTTCTGAAGGTATGGATTTGGGTGAAACAGTAGATGCTCATGTAAAAAACCCCTGAATTCTTAATTATTTCTGTCTCAAAGATATTCTCAGGTTCTGAAATTATTAATACTTTTCATGTCAGGTGCCAGTTTTTTTTGTCATTAATTATTTTGTTAACTTGATTAGATTCTCCTACATATTTTGGAAATTAAGGCTAAAGTAATCCCAATTCACTCTGTTTCTTCCATAGAAGTAGGGAGTGGCAGGGAGTATGAAGAAAAAGATAATAACAAAGGAGCACGAATGAGAGAGAGAACAATTGTCCTGGCTCCCACTGACACTTTATCTCCACAAATTTATGTACAGATGAATGTGGTCCTTGGGATGAAAGAGTAATCAAACAGAAAACATCAAAGAAGCTGCAAGTATAAACATGTACAGCAGTTACTGAGTATATTTGTATCAAATTTAAATTTTTTTTGGATCCCACATTTTTAGTGGATAGGACTACATCAATGTGCATATTTTAATAATAGTGCTAACAGAAAATAGTTACACTATGGCAACTAGTTGGGGAAACTATCATGCTTATTCATGTTTTTATACAGAGTGGGAAAGCGGAAATTCATTTAGGCTGCAGGCCAGGGTTGTCAGCTGCCGTTTTTATGGTGTTCTGTAGTAATGGGGCAAAATGAGCTACTGCCAGACTGCAGAGCAAGTAATAATAACATTTAGATTAAAACTATGTGATGCTCATAAATGAAATGTTAAAGGTACTTAGGTTTGCATAATTGCAAGAGTAAAAATCTTTACATGCTTATCGCACAGGTGATATCATTTAAGCTCCTTAATGTCTTAAAGAAAAAGTTGTTAAATAAATTGGAAGAGCAATATTATCTATAGGTTTAATCATAAAGATGGCTATGAATATAAAGTGATTTACAACACTGAAATTCTAGATGAAGATAGTACAATTTGTTTTCATCTGACTTTTTAATTGTTTTCCTTTTTTGAAGATGACACTGTCTATTACCTAATCATAATAAAGCTGCTACAGTGATTGGACTTATCACTTTGCCTCTTGGATTCTTGTCCATTTTTTCAACTATTTTTTTTTAAAAACCCATCATGATAGTATTTACAGTGGAATGCACTACAAAAAAGAAAAGTCTACATGTTTATATCAAGAGAGCCAGCTTGGTGCAATGTACCAGGCTAAAACCTGGGTGACTTTTGAGTTCTAGTCCCTCCTTAGGCACAAAGTCAATTGGGTGACCTTGGGCCAGTGTCACACAGATTCATCCCAGGAAGGAGGTAAGGGCAAACCACTTGGGGGGGGGGGGACTTTGCCAAGAAAACTGCAGGGACTTGTTTAGGCAATAGCCAGGTGTTGAAAATATCCAAACCCTGTTTTTTGTTCTCCCTGTTTAAGACTTAACAATATTAAGATCTTGACATTGAACAGAACCACAGAGTCTACAGAAAAATAATAATAAAAGACAAATAAAGAATGCTAACATATTACAGTCTTAGATGATCTGCTTCTACAACAGAAATTTGAATGGGAACTATTTCTTTTCCCATGCCAGTATTCAGCCTCATATTGTGAGCTATTTTGTAGCTCATTCTTGTTCTACAAATTTGGTCTTCTTATGCATGAGTAGGGTCATTTTGCCTAAATAAACAGAACATTGGAAATGGTAGGAACGGTTGCAATTAGAATCATTACCCTTTGTTAGATTTCAAAATGCTAAGACCAAGAATTCTGTGGCAAAGTGGATACTCTTTATTGTCCATACCAGTGGATTATGATGGATATGAAATTTAAACTAATAATGTACATTGGTAGCTACAATCTTTGGTTTATATCATACAGGTAGTCCTCATAATGGAGCACAGGTAGTACAACCAGAATGGAGCTCAACATTTCTATTATAAGCAAGAAAATTGTTAAGTGAGTTGTCCCCCATTTTAATTTTTTCCAACTTATTAAGTGAATCACTGCAGTTGTAATCTTGTGGAATAAATCGATCACCTCTGTGATTGAAGAAGAAACTTGTTTTTTCTTTCGTTTTTATACAAAACTTGGAAAGGTTAAATAAGTAAAAAAATTTTATTGTAGAAAAGTCTTGACAATATATTCAGTATTTTTATGACATTTGATGATTAGGAAGCTGTGTTCAGTTTATGTGTTTCTTTGATATCTTACATAGAGTTCAATATATATGTATACATGAATAATGGAACACAGATGATCATGGAAATGAAAGTGTCTTAAAAATACTTCCACATGTTTATAACTTCGGGCAGAAAGATAAAGAAGTCTGGAGTGGTTGAAATGAATATTTATTCTAGTTCAGCTATTGATTGGTTGACAGAATTTAATGAATTTTCAGGGATTATCTAGGGTGGTACAAATGGGATGGTTTTATTTTTGAGACTTGAACCATTTGCATTCATTATTGTATTATATATATAATAAACAAAAATATAGTAGCTACTTTTAATTAATGAAACCTAGCAGAGCTAGAGTCAAACAGTGGGAAGTCTTCAGTAGTCTATAGTAATCATTTGTATTCCCAGGGGCCAAAGTATTATATTCATGTTTTGTTCATAACCATTTTCTTCATGTTCCTTTTTCTTCCCCTGTCTCAATTCCAAACTTACAGAGTTCCAAACGAGAGTGGAAGCCTCTGGAGGATCACAGCTGCACAGATATCCCATGGCTTTTGCTGTTCATTCTATTTTGCATTGGCATGGTATGTAACAAAAGACATATCTAAAGAAACATTACTTTCCCCCCCCCCCAGGAACTGGATTATGATTTCACAACTTGTCAGAAGATTCATTTATTTTTATATATGTGCTGTATTAAGCAGCCACGTTAAAATACTTAAATTGACACTTTCAGCACATTGGTGAGATTAATATATCTTATCTATACGTTGGTATTCAAGTTAAGATTTACTTTCTGTAGACCATGTGTCTCTAATCATATCTGTCCATCCCACGAGGACCAACAGAGGAGACAGCTTCAGTTCGCTTTGGTGAAGTGTTATCTTATGCAGGGAATAGCATCCTTTTGTTACTATAGCTGATTTGTGGCACGGCATCTCTTCTGAGATCAGATAGGTCTGGGCCACTTTTATCATATATACACTTCATATTAAAACAAAAGCAAAATCACCAACAAAACACTCTGTGTTTTAGTTTTTGTTGCTGATTTTGCCATTGTTTCAGCACAATATGTTCATCACCCAGAATCACATAACTAGCAGGCAGTCTTGCAAAATGAATAACTAAATCAATTAGGAATAAATTGGTAGTGCCAATCTAAGTTACTGTGGCATGAGCTAACAGCCCTATTTCTTTCAGATATATTCAGCTTTGGTTTTTTATTTGAAAGATCTTGAATAAATTCTATTATAGCATAGAATTCCTTAGAGTATAGATAGTAACGGCCAGATCCTTATCAACAATAAACTTTTGCATCATGTGATTAATCAAATGCATTTCTAGTCAGTGTTGCCATCTGAGCTTCTGCATAATACTTTGATTCAAAAAACATATTTAAATTTCAAGACCATAAATAAAGAAGTGATAACTTGGACTTATAAATCCATTGTAGCTATGGTTCCAGTGCATGGTTCCAGTGCATGATTTCTCTTGGATGCTAATTTTACAGCATGCATCTCATACGTTTCATGATGTATCATGTTGTACACACCTGATTTTCTAATTTTCTCTTGGACTATCATGCTTTTTACCTTTAAAATAATTATTGTATTTCAAAGGAAAGAGAATGAAACTGGAATAGCAAAAGGGAATGAAGTTTTATTGGCAATCTAACAGGAAGACATAGTTTTGGAAATAGCATTTCTCTTACAGCATGGCACTGAAAGCTTTCTCAATTTATTTCTTCCAGGGTTTTATTTGTGGCTTTTCAATAGCTACTGGAGCAGCTGCAAGATTGGTTTCAGGATATGATAGTTACGGAAATATCTGTGGACAGAAGAATGTAAAAATAGAGGGAATAGAGAACAGTGGCCAAGATCTTACAGAAAAGAAGTAAGTATATAATCCTAAGGAGTACTATTTCAAATTTTTTCTTGATTCTTTCTTGGAGATTGCCTGGGTAAGTGCTGCAGTTTTTTGGGCAAGATTTTTCAGAACCGGTGTGCCATAGCTGCCTTCCTTGAGCTGAGGAAGTGATTAGACCAAGGTCACCCAACTGACTTTGTGCCTAAGATGGGACTAAAAATTATGGTCTTCCACTTTCTAGCCTGTTATTTTGGTTCACAAGATTAAATAAACAATAAGTAAAACAATAACATTTTATTATAAGTTTAGACCCTGCTGTTTTAGTCAAGGAATCTCTTTCCCAGACATTTTCTACATTTGGAGTCTTGTGCATACTTTTGTGCAAATAACATCCATTCTGATGAATCATTTGAAATTTAGAATCTCTTTGCTGCTTTCACACAAATTATTTTTTATCAAATATACTTGAGTGCTTTCTTTGTTTGATCTGCTCACAAGATGATGCACTTTTGTTTGCAGACAGATATGTTTTATTAAAACTATGGCATTATAAATGTTACACTACCCAAAAGAATCATGGAAATTATTTTTGAAAATATTGAAAATTCACTGTTTCTCACATCTTTACATAAGCTGTCATGGCATTAGATGCCCTAAGAAATTTTCCAGGCATATCTGATGCAATTTCAGACTATTTGTGTTCAAAGAAATTTTGAAAAGTGTAAGTGGACCTCTAGAGAACAATATTTAATTATGACTAAGGGATATTTCCACTGTAAATATGAGGGACAACTAATTGAAAATTAAGCCCAAAGAAAGATTGGTGATTGAAATCAAAATATTCCCAAAATATTTGGGAATAGACCAAAATCAAAATAGACCCAAAATATTCTATTTCTAATATTTTAAAAATTAGAACTTAGCAGCAACCTATACAGATACTCTGTGCCTTGGATTTAGCATAATGAATGAATGACATCCTGACTTATCAAGAGTGATAATAATGACAAAAGATACAAGGGAGGATAGTTAAAGAGTCAGGCACTTTAAAAAAAATGGCACTGAGGTGATATGTGTGCTTGCACAAATGATTAGTTTTGCATCATGTTAATAAAAGTTTGTGAAAGTGATGGTACAGGAGAGGAAGGTCTGACGTCGGAGCTGAGTTATCACTGAGTTGGGCTAATATTTCATCACTTTGTGGCTATAAGAATTGATGAAACATGGATCTTCTGGAGTAGTCTCTGAGTTGATTAGAAATATAAAGCTGCTAGGATCATCAAAGGAGCAGTGGCTTTGGTGAACAGGAACAACAATCAGGTATTTGGCACTGGTTAAATTATTATCTTGGTATTGTTGCTCAGCTGATGAGGATTTGGCAGCAAGGAGATGTCAGTGGAACTGCATAATGTTCTTTGTGATTGTGGGAAAGATAATGGCAGTGAAATATTCCTGGATTGGCCTTTTGATACTGTAGTTGGTTTGGACTTGTTTTTGATGAGTGTTGATTATTTTGTGGTCACCCATTCCCCCTTGGGTGAAAAGGGGAGAAAAGTGCATGCCAGCTTATGTTACTCCATGAAGATTGTTATTTTGTTATTTTGTTCACCTCTGATGACTCGGGTTAGTGTGGCACAGCTAGGAGGAGTGGTATCATCTGATTTTTGATAAGGTATGGATATGGTTGTGGCACAGAGTATAGGTTGCTGATTAAAATGAAGGATATGGAGTCCTGGAAAAAAGTACCCTTGACATCTGACCATTAAGTTAATTGAATGGTTGCTGTGTTATGGACCCTCAGAGAAAGGTGAGTGAAGGTTGCTGAGTGAAGGCTGGTGATTTGGGGAACGGGGCAGGAAAATGGCAGGTGATAATATTATGGTAGTGATAGACAAAGTGAGATATGGTATGCTATTAAACCCCACAATGGTAAAAGACAAATGCAAAAAAAAAAAAAAAAAAAGACAGTGTTACTCATTTACAATAGTTTGTGTATCCTTAAAAAGTCTACAAGGCAAGTTAGTATTCTGAATGCTTATGCATTTGTGTGCACGCCTCAAAGCAAAATGAGGAATGAAAATTCTCCACAATTCCCCAGTGTTAGCCACTATGCATTCATGGTACAAAACTGCATGTTCATTTAAATAGATACTTATGATGACAATGTTTGAATAGAAGATATTTTATTTATCTTCAAGAAGGAAAAGAGGCTTGTTGTATTTTAAAGTACAGTAAGTCTTTATCATTCTATTCATTCACTTGTTATATAGACCAAATTGTTCTAAATCCCTCTAGCGCTCTCTGCAGGATATACTTCTGTTTCTTGAAAAACAAATCTTAGTTTTGCTTTTTTCCTAATATGGCTGTAAAAGATTCTTTAAAAAAACCTAAAGATTTGTAATAAACATTTAGGGGAAAAAGGAAGGGGGTATGAAATAATTATATGTACAATTCGTAAACCTGTGCTAAAACCATCTGCTATCTTGGCTTCTGAACAGATGGAGAAATTTTTGTGGCAATCTCAGGGAAATGAAAAAAAAGTGGAATGTAATAATAGTTACACTACATTGCAGCAATACTATTCATGAGCCAAGATAGAATTCTAACTTTCTATACTTCAAAATGTGACAGATGCATTGTAGGATGTAAGAAACAAAGCTCTGAACAACCAGTTATAATATTCTGTATTATATAATGGTATATTTTGTAGTTATCCCCAAAGAGATATTGTTACAAGGAGAGTATTCAGTTCATATGGAACAGAAATCCAAACTCATGAATTAATTCCTATATTTTATTCTCTTAAAATTTCCATTTTCTTGAAATGCTTAATTAACAAATTAGTAGTGTGTGTTTATGGAAGGGTGACTTGGTCAAATGATATATTGATAACCTTAATTAATCAACAGGAGCCAAATCACTTAGTTTAGGCTGAGATTTTATCTGCCTTGTCTTTTCTGCATCTTCAAGGCCTGCTGAAAATCAAAATTGTGAACATTATATTTACACCTGTGAGCTGAAAGACACATGGTGTCCTTTATCATTTGAATCCAGTAATAGTTTCATTGAGTGCAGAAGCAATGTCCATTAGTGAAGGACTGGATAATAGAAGAAAACTGGTTTCCACTATAATGGGGTAGTTTATTCATATCAAAGTAAAAAAGCTCATCTATGGAAAGTTCAAAAGTATGTTCAAAATATTTTTAGCCCAAAATTTTCTTTATATTTTCAACTTTGGCATCTCAATTTCTAAATACAGAGAGATATCTCTCCTTCATAACAACCCCATAGATGTTCCCATAGGCCTTTCCCCCAAAAGACCTGCTTACCCCAAAACAGCTCTTTGTCAACCAGCTCTCTATTGATGCAATGAGAGCCCCCCCCCCAAAAAAGCTTATATTTTGCTTCCCTTATTGCCATAAGGTAATCCTTAGAAAGGCTCTTACCTCTGTTTAGACAGGTTTACTCTGCATACATAATACATACAATGTTGGCTCGCTCATCCACAATTAAATCGTGGATAAGGAGAGTGTTATTATAGTTCCATGACGGCGTGCCAGTGGTGGCACCCAGAGCTCTTTCAGTGGGCACGCACATCATCACCAGCTGGTTTTCTGGTTTCTGGTGTGCCAGCAAGCTGGTCTTCACAGGCAACGGAATGCTAGAAAACAGACCAAACAATGCCCTCAAAACAGGCTGTTTGGAGGCCTTTTCCAGGCCATTTTCAGGCTTTTTTTGGCCAAAAATAAACAACCTGAAGATGGCCCCAAAACACCCTGAAAATGACCCCCCAAACAGCCTGAAAATGGCCCCCCAAACAGCCTGAAAATGGCCCAGAAAACACCCCCCAAAATGGCCTGAATATGGCCAAAACCAGCCTGATTTCAGGCCATTTTTGGTGTGAAAAACAGCCTGAAAATGCCCCCAAAACAGCCTGAAAATGGCCAGAAAAATGGCCAAAAACCAGGCATGCGCATATCAGCCAGCTGGTCTTCAGTTTTCCAGCGCTCCAGCATGTGCACATGCATGTGCGTTCCGGTTTGGGAACACGGTGCTGAAAAGGTTCGCCATCACTGATTGTACTTTAAAATAGTAAGGGCAGGAAACCAGATCACTAGAGCACTTGTGCTCAAGAATTGGGGCAGAACAACATAGGGCTGTTTCCAATGCCAAATACAGAGGCCGCCTTCTCAGTATTTTGTTACTATTAAGATCATTTGCTTAGCTCATTCTGGCCATTTGTTTCCCTGAAAACATCTCTAGAGTTTGTACTCTTTTCTGACCTGACTCTTTTTACTTTTCCTGGATGTGTCTTTTTTCTTTTTTGATCTTCACTAAACTTCACTAATGCCATATTGACTTTTTGTGCCGTCATACTGACTTTTTGAGCTGTCCTCCCCCCCCCCATGGGAATTGTTTGCAATTGTACTTTTAATGACTTCATTGGGCTAGTTTTCCTTTCCAATGGATCCTACTGTTCTTATTAAAACCTACGCTTTAGAAGTCCATGTTACAGTATGTTTGACTTGGCTCAACTTTTATGAAAAAAATGAAGAAAGTCAGTGTTATGTCATTTTCCGCAGCATTCTTGCTGCTTCTACTTCCTTAAATATCTTGCTTTTTTCTATATGTTGTACAAGAAATAGACAAAAGTTATGACTGTGACTTTTATTTGCTGTTTTTGAGTATTCTTTGAAAATACATATCCTAATCTTTATGGTCCTTTGTAAAGTAGGTCAAAAGAAAATGCAAAAAGATTGGTTGACAGATGAAAGGATATTATTTCAGGCATTAATGGCAATAGTAATACAAATAATGGGTAGGTAAAGTAACTAACATACCCTCCTGTGATTATTTCATGTTCTTTCTGTGTAATGCTACATATATAGCATAAATCAATATAACATACTACATTCTGAAATAGCTAGAAAAATGCAGGTGTGATATCACTGATCCTAAGAGCCCTCATTTCTGCATTGAGATCACTTGGTTTTTTTTGGTTTCCAGATGTGTTGAGGATAGCAAAATTGCCAGTGGAAAAGTTTCTAAGGTGAGCAGTTTGGGAACTCTTATTTCATCTTAGAGGACTACTTCATGGTGCTGATCACAGCTAAATAATTAATTTTCTGCAACTGTTACATTACCCCAAATCATTAATCACAATGACTTCCCAAAAAATATTATTGGCTTTCAAGACTTTTGTCAGGAATGCTTCTCAGAGTTCCCCTTTCAGACAAAAACAAGAAAGAAGTCTTTTGAATTGTGTGTCAAGCATGTCTGCAAGCCCCAAAACCTCACCCTATAAATAGATTGTGGACAATACAGGTAGTCCTCAACTTACAACTATTAGTTTAACGACTGTTCAAAATTAAAATAACACTGAAAGAAGTTATTTATGACCAGTCTTGCAGCATCCCCATGGTCAACATTTGGAAACTGGCATTTATTTACAATAGTTATGGCATCCTGGGATCATGTGTTCACCATTTGCAATCTTCCCAGCCAGCTTCTGACAAACAAAGGCTATAGGGGGAGTTGGATTTGGTTAATGGCCACTTGGTTCACTTAACAACTGCAAAGATTTGCTTAACAAAGGATATGAAAGGAGCACCCATTGGTGGGTGTCCCTGGGCAATGGTGATGTCACCAGCTAATTCTTTCAACCCACAAGCGTCTCAGAGCTTCCAACATGAGTGCAATGTGAATGATAATTGGAGTACTATATATATTATGAAGTTAAAGATCACATTCAGAATATAGTAGGCTCTTAGCTTCTCAAAACCTATGAATAAAGATAAGCAATATTTTTGTTGTGAAGGCTACATTTAAAAAAGAATGTTGCTCCTTAACTCAAAGTGCATGATAGTGATCCAACTTGATAGTACAGAACTTTTGTTAAAATTGGTAAATCTGGTGGGATGGTAATATATAGTATGATTATTCTTCAACCTTTGATGTGAAAATTGCATTATGTTCAAAAGTGAATATTGTGAAGCTTCCAGAAGTTAACATTTTGAGACCATTCTCTAACTGTGGATATATTGCTATATTTCTGAATGAGATAAAATAAATACATACGTTAACAGACTTTCTTTCAGTGGTTCTTTACTTGTTCCCTGAATTTAGCTCTTATTGAATTCAGGAAAATACAAAGTATTTAGCAAGAATATAGCCAACTTAAGATTGTACTTGGGCAACCAACCTTTGTAGTTCATTACCTAGAAATGCATTTTAGGAATGGTATTAGTCAGATGTAACTAGAACAAATGCTGGCTATTCTGTCTGGGTAGATGTCACTTGAAATGCTAATGGTTTTCTTTGTGGTGATTCCATAATACTAAATATAGATATTTAACATCCATCATCATTATAGAGAGGCACCACTGTAATCTTAAATGGAAGTGTATAATTAAATAAATGCTATATATAGTGCATTTACTTCTATAGAGATAGTTTATTTACTAGTAGATTTACTTTTTATTGATTGAAAATTCCGTTTTAGATTCTTTATCTAAATCAACATGTATGTGCATTTTTTCCTTAAGGTTTGTGTTTTTTCTGGAGCCATGCAATGTAGATTTAGTACATCGGAAGATCAAGTCCATTGCTCTTTGTGTATCAGCATGCCCACGTAGTGAGTTGAAAACTCTGGCTGATGTTCAGAAATTTGCAGACATTAATGGTAAGATGAATACAATTTTATTTCTCATTTTACTAAAGTATTATTTGGAAACAATAACATATCAAAAAGCAACCATCATGCATTGTGTTTAAACAGATTGTAAAATGGGAAAGAACTCACTTAACAACAGTCTCACTTAGCAACAGAATTTTTTAGAATAGAATAGAATAGAATTTGCCTTGGTGCAAATGCTCTCAGTATACATAAAAGAAAAGATAAATTCGTTAAGAGTCAAGAATCATAAGGTACAACACTTAATAATAATAATCATAGGGTACAATAATCAATCAAATCATACTAGGAAACAGTCAATATAAATTGTAAGGATTCAAACAACAAAGTTACAGTTATATAGTCACAAGTGGGAGGGGATGGGTGATAAGGAGTGATGAGAAGATTAATAGGAATCGTAGTGCAGACTTTGTAAATAATTGGACAGTGTTGAGGGAATTATTTGTTTAGCAGAATGATGGCTTTCGGGAACAACTGTCCTTGTGTCTAGATGTTCTGGTGTGCAGTGCTCTATAGTGTCGTTTTGAGGGAAGGAGTTGAAACAGTTTATGTCCAGGATGTGAGGGGTCTGTAAATATTTTCACAGCCCTCTTTTTGACTAGTGCAGTATACAGGTCCTCGACCGAAGGCAGGTGGGTAATAATTGTTTTTTCTGCAGTCTGATTATCCTCTGAAGTCTGTGTCTGTCCTGTTGTGTTGCAGAACCAAACAGTTACAGAGGTGCAGATGATAGCCTCAAGAATTCCTCCGTAGAACAGTATCAGCAGCTCCTTGGGCAGTTTGAGCTTTCTCCTCAATGCTGCTGTGAGAGCAGGATGGGTTAGACTCCTCCTGATGACATCATCAAGCTGAGTCTGTCTTGTATAAAAGGAGCAGCCTGTGGGAGTCTCCCCTGCTTTGACTCAGCTCCTTTCGATGACAATTGAGCTGGTGTCTCTGAAAGCAGTTTAGTCAGCAGCAAAGTCAGAATAGTGATCTCAGATCATTGGCACAGCTCCCGGGGACCTGAGGTCCTGAAGGCAGCTGTGCCTTCAGGAGAGTGGGGCTCCACTCTCATGCAACGCCGAGGACTCGACGTTCCAATCCAAGGGGAGGATGTAAGTAAGGGAGAAGTCCTCGGCCCTCCCCTACAGCTCTCCCTTTGCGAATTCGGCCGCCATGATTATAAAAATCAGATCGGTGATAACCGCGCCTCTCAGCTGATCGCAAAACTGCGGTTTTTCCCTTTCTTGCCGATTTCGCCACTCGGGACTGTTTCCAGCCTAGGGAGCGAAAACCAGCCATTGTAGCCTGCAATTTGTGCAAGGGGCCATTTTAAAAGCTGCTTCTTCAAATGCATGTGGCGGCCAGCCATTTTAGGTGGCCTCATTTACCAACGGCCTGCTCCTGCCCCCAAAAGGGTCCTAATTAAGGCTATTACATAGGCAGCACATAGCGAGGGTCGCTTCCAGCACCTCTTGTGCATGCTTATGCCAACTATGGATCAAGACAAGATCCACACAGAGCTTTCGAGTCTGGACATCCAGGGCCTCCAGACTGCCAAAAGAAAAAGGAATCAACGCTCTCAATCTGTACAAAAGGAGGTAGTGGCCAAGATCAGGGCCAAAGCCTTGGGCCCCAAGAAAACATCCCAGGCATTTAAAAGCATCTAAAAGCAGAGAAACGAAGATATGCGGCCTTAGAGAGACAGTTCAATAAGACTATTGAGCAAATGAGGGGACAACTGCAATAGGCTTCCCAGCCAGCCAATCCTCTGGTGGTTTAGGCAGGTACTTCCAGGGGGGTGAGGGAAACTCCAGCCCCCCTTGGCCACTTTCAATCCTAATTTGGGCCTCAAGACTTGAGCAGATCAGGCCCCAACTTTAAACAGCCCCTTGGGACCTCTCTTCTTCTCTGCTATCTGTAGCCCAAAGTAGTTCTCACCCTAGACCAGAGGCTACTTTTACTTCAAAAGTTGCAGGCCTTTGCCCCAGATCCTCTATCGAGTGGCAGACCCACTGACATTCAGGATGTAGTCTCCATAGCCACCAGACAGGACCTAGCAGAAGGGCTTCAACACATCTTTAGGCCCTCAGACATGTTCCACCCCATTTTGCCGGCCTACTCTCAGGCTGAGACCCCAAAAAAGGACTGCCTCACCTTATGGAGCACAGGGCCCCTTCTACCAACTTAGAATGGAGTGATTTCAAGCAGGGAGACTACACAGAACCATCTGAGCGTAGCCACTCTCCTGCATCTGAATGGGAAGAGGGAGAAATCTGGGACCCAACCTCTCAGAGGAAGAGGAGGATCTGAGGCGCGATCAACCTCCCTCAGCCACAGTCTTCAAACCTGCTTTATTTAAACCCCTTCTCCACAAGGCACTGGTCACAGCCCAGTTGTCCCCAGAGGAAGCTGCCCCCGAACCTCAAGTGGTGCAGTTGGGGCATGGGGATTCCCTCTTCTCCAAACCCGTAGTTCACTCGGAGGTCCTTCTATCACCCATCATTTTTCTGGACTTAGTCAAGGAGCAATTTGTCGCAGGCCCCTGCCCATCATCCCATGATAGGCAGTTTTACAATATGGGCCCTTCCCTAGGTACTGCTCTTGCAGATCCCTTGGTAGACAACCCAGTCGTGGCTTCCTTCTCCTTGGGCACTCCAACTGAGCCCGAGGACGTACTAAAGGCATAAGACAAGCTCTCTGAACAAACATTAAAGTGTAACCATCAAGTCTCTGCTTGGGCCGTCCGGGCCTTGACGGCTACATCGTTTTTCATGAGGTCTTCTATTCTCTGGCTGCACCAACTACAAGACCACATACTCCCATCAGACTTTAGATCGCATCAAGAACTCAATAAGATTATATCAGCAGCAGAATTCACGGCAGACGGTGCCCTTAACGCTGCCAGGTTTTCCTCCAGGGCCATGGCCTCATCTGTGGCAGTGAGGACACTTTTATGGTTACAAAATTGGCAAGCGGAGCCTTGGTGCAATTGGAAATTGACTTCGGCCCCCTGCACAAACAAGAAGCTGTTCGGAGATGCACTAGACCCAGTCGTCATCGAAACAAGGGACAAAAGAAAAGTTCTTTCCTCGATGAGGAAGAGGGCAGACTACCATCCTGCCCCATATTGGCCACCTCCATTTAGGGCCAAAACTATTTCTTATTTCTCCAGGTCACAGAAGACATATTCCCAGAGCCAAGAGCAATGCCCTGATGCACCCGGCAGACAATAACAGACTCCGGGTAATGGTCCTTTTGTGGGGGAGGGGGTTGCTCATTCCGTTGCTCTAAGTAATCCCTCGTTCTCCCCACCCATCGGAGGTTGTTTGGCTTTCTTCGCCTCCAGATGGGAGGAGTCAACAGCGGACGCCTGGGTACTCAACACAATTAAGTCGGGGTTATAACTAGAATTTCTATCGTCACCCCCAGAAAATTTTGTGTCCTGCCCTGTTTCGTGGGACAGTTGAAGAAAGGCCCTTATGGAATCAGCCATTCAACACCAGGTTGACATAAGGGCCATTCAACCAGTCCCTGAATTCCCAACGGGGATGTGGCTTTTATTTTTGGCTTTTTGTGGTCCCTAAGGCTTTGGGGTGGTAGTAGTGGTGAGCTATTTCTGAATGAATTTATCCCGTACAGGTGCTTTAAAATGCAGACTCTGCATTCTATTCTAGAGAGAGTTTGGGAGGGTGATCTCCTCTCTTCCACGGATCTTACGGAGGCCTGCCTCCACATTCCCATCCGGCCTCATCATTGCCAGTTTCTCTGTTTCTGTTACCAGAATTCTTACTACCAATATCAAGCCCTTCCCTTCGGGCTTTTGTCGGCTCCAAGGGTCTTCACAAAGATACTAGCGGCATTAGTGGCTTCATTCCAGTCTGTTCCTGTGAGGATCCAATATTACTTGAATGACATTTTGATACTGTTGTCCTACATCCACTCCTCCCATCGAGATCTACAAATCACTCTCTGTTGTCTTCAAGTACCACGGCTTTTCCATCAATTCCAGGAAGAGCCATCTCTTCCCCACAACCAGATTGCTCCACCTGGGAACTGTCATCAATGCAACTCTGTTTCCAGATCCAGGGAAGAGCCTTACCGAGATCATTCAACATGTTCAACATCAGCGCACTGTCTCCCTGTCGCTGTTGTCCAAACTATTAGGGAAAATGATCTCATGCATCGGCATCGTTCTGTGGGCATGGCTATATTCCCAAGCTCTACAATGGTTCCTGCTCCCCTTTCAATGAGCAGGAACCAGCCACACATCTGCCAGGGTCCAGCTCTGCAGACCTGTCGCTCCTTCAAGGTCTTCTCTGCAGACCTGTGGCTCTCCCCGGCCCTTTGGAAGGGACTCCAGTTCAAGGAACCGGACAGACTGCTCATCACCACCAATGCAAGTCTCCTGGGTTTGGGGGCCCACATGGACGGGTTTATAGCTCAAGGGATTTGGTCCTGGATGGACAGGACTGGCCCTATAAACTGGATAGAACTCAGAGCCATATATCTAGCACTGAAACATTTCAGGGACAAGACAGCTGGATCCCATGTACTAGTGTTGACAGACAATATGGCTGCAAAGGTGCACGTCAACAGGCAAGGGAGAACAAGATCCAGGGCCCTTATGAGGGAAGCCGAATGGTTGGGGCAGTGGGCAGAGAGACATCTGCTGTCTATTACAGCAGGTCACATCTCGGGAGTCGACAACTCTCCAGCCGATTGGCTGAGCAGGAGCCTAGTCGACCACACAGAATGGTCCCTTCACCAGTCCATGTTCACGGATCTCTCCCTCAGGTTCGGGGCCCTGAATGTAGACCTCTTCACCTCTCCCCAAAACGCTCAAGTAAGCAGGTTCTTCACCAGGTTTCCTTGTCAGGGAGCGGAGGGAACCAATGCACTTCGAAGCAGATGGCCCACTTGTCTCCTCTACACCTTTTCCTCTCTTCCCATCATTCCAGCGGTCATTCGGAAGATGTTGAAGGAATGGGTGGAGCTGATTCTCCTGGCCTCCCATTGGCCCAGGAGACCCTGGTTTGCAGACCTGGTGAACCTGTCAATAGCCACTCCCTGGAGCCTCCCAGACCACAAGATCTCCCTTCATCAGGGAGCCCTGCTCCACCTGTATCCCCAATGGTTCAAACTGACCATATGACAATTGAGCGGCAACTGGTAAGTGAGGCTAATCTCCCAGAGAGGGTCATCCTTACTATCCAGGCATCTTGTAAGCCATCTACGACGCGCATCTATGATGCCACCTGTAAGGTTTTTTTGTCATTGGTATCACTCCAGCATTGGCTGAGGTAGCAGAGGTCCTCCGTTTCCTTCAAGACAGCCTAGAGAAGGGTCTTGCACCTAACACCTTACATCGTCAGGTAGCGACTTTTTCCTCAGTCCTCTCCTGGGACTCATTTCCTTCCTTGTCTCACCATCCTTCGGTCTGGAGATTTCTAAAAGGGGCTTCCAACCTCCGCCCTCCTCTTGTACACAGGTTTCCTTCTTGGGACCTTCACCAGGTGCTCCAGGCTCGAACAGAACCTCCCTTCAAACCCCTCATAAAGGTGTCCCTTCAGTTCTTAACCCTGAAGATGGCTTTCCTGGTAGCTATCACATCAGCTAGAAGGGTGTCAGAATTGGCTGCTCTCTCAATTAGGCAGGATCTCTGCACCTTTCATGACAACAGAGTTCTCTGTTTAGACCCTACCTTTGTACCTAAGATTAATACCCTGTTCTACAGATCCCAGGATATAGCGTTACCTGATTTCTGCCCCCTTCCGCACCATGACCTAGAGCACAAGTGGCATATCCTAGACGTTGAAGGGCACTTAGAATTTACCTCAAACTCATCTTGACATTTAGAAAGATGGAGGCCATGTTTGTGTCCTTTTCCCCTTCCTACCTTAAGTAGGTGAATCAGGGCATGTATCGCACAGGCCTACAAAGCCAGAGCCCTTCCGGTTCCCCAGGGCCTAACAGAACACACAAGTGCCGCAACTTCAGCTGCCTGTGCAACCCAGGCACCCCTAGAAGAGATTTGCAGAGTGGCAATATGGACATCCCTGTCTCCGTTCATCAGACACTACCATCTATGCCTCAATGAGTGCGGCCTTCGGTGGACGGGTGCTTCAGCAAGTGGTTCCAACTTCGGAGTGATTGACTGGACAAGGAGCCTCCCGTGGACATGCAGGCTTTGATATATCCCATCCTTGGCTCTTGCATCATCATTGAGGAGAATGGGCATTGGTAAGTTTACCTGAGAATGCCCTTTCTATCTATGCTGCTAGAGAGCCCAGTGCCTCCCTTGTTTTGTCCAGACTATGGTAAAATATGTTATTGTTCAAGATTCTATTTGGCTTTCAGAGACACTCCCTAAAGTCTGTCAAGTACCTTCGCCAAAGCTGGGGAGACTCCCACAGGCTGCTCCTTTTATACAAGACAGACTCAGCTTGATGATGTCATCAGGAGGAGTCTAACCCATCCTGCTCTTACAGCAGCATAGATAGAAAGGGTGTTCTCAGGTAAATTTACCAAAACCCATTCTGAGTTGGCGCAGAAAGAACATTCTTTGTTGTGCTTTTTTGATGACGTTTTTAATGTTAGGTGTCCATTTTAGGTCATGTGATATAATAGAACCTAGAAATTTGAAGGTCTCTACTGTTGATACTGTGTTTTCTAGTATTGTAAGAGGTGGTCACCATTTCTACAGTTTTGAATGTGTTCAGTTCCAGATTGTTCCGATTACAGCACGAGGCAAGTTGTACGCCTGTCTATGCAGATTTGTCGTTGTCTCGAATGAGACCAATCACTGTTATGTCATCTGAAAACTTCAGTATTTTAACAGATGGATCATTTGAGATGCAGTCATTGGTATATAGGGAGAAGAGAAGTGGAGAAAGCACACGGCCTTGGGGGGGCCCTGTGCCGATTGTACAGGTATCGAATGTGATTCTGCCTAGCTTCACCTCCTGCTTCCCGTCTGTTAGGAAGCTTATGATCAACTTACAAGTGTGTTCAGGAACTGCTAATTGGTTTAATTTAGTTAGAAGAATGTCTGCAATGATGGTGTTGAATGCTAAAATGAAGTCTACAAAGAGGACCCTTGCGTAGGTATTTAGAGATTCAAGGTGTTGTAGGATGTAATGCAGAGGTATATTAACAGCATCATCTGTTGATCTATTTGGTTGGTATGCAAATTGCATGAGATCAATTGTGATTGTAAATTGAGAACAATCTATAAATAACATTTTCCTTCCCTCTCCTTTCTCTTTCCATCTTTTCTGAAATAGATTGAATTACTTTCTTTTTACATAACTAGATGCCAGAAGTATATGTTATGCCTAAATACTGATAATTCTGATATATTCTGATATATACGTATGATATATTCTGATATATATAGAGTGCCTGATGCTAAGAAGAATTCTAGTCAGATTTATTTTCCAGAATGCTGGTTTTCAGTCTAAGAAGGTTTTTAGAAGTTATCAATAAAACATTGTGATGCATTAAAACCTACATTTTAATAGATGTGAGTCAATATGGTTTGATGTTTATGCCAGTTTGACAAAAATGTGCCCTAAAAGATATCAAGTGAGAGGAAGATGACACTATAGCATTATATGCAAACACCATAGTGTTATATGCAAACTGGTATATTTTGTTATATTTTTGATAAAATATAAATCCGGCAAAATGTTACCTTTAATGTTGCTTATAGAAATGGAAACAGTTTGGCCTCTTCAGGTAAACTTCAGGAGATTAAACAAGCTTTGTTTTTAACCCTATTCCAGTAAGAATATTCACTGAATTTAAAATAATACTAAAGCTAGAGTTTGATAGTTTATATTTGTTATAGTTTTAAAAGTTATTTTGTATATCTCTGAAGTTTAATTCTGTTGCACCATCCCATTAAATCTTTTAAATTAGCATCATCTTCTTAATCCAGAGCATTAGATTTTATCCGAAAAGACAGTTCTAATCTCTTTTCACTTTATGCAACCTAGAGGACAGCTGCTTGTCCTCAAAGTAAGCATATTAGATACTAAACAGAAGAACAAAATGGTAGTAGTAAGAAAAAAGAAAGATATTATTATTATGAGAAAAGATTCCTTAGTTGAATTTTTATTACACATTTTAATGAATAAATAAGGAATTAAAATATCATAAATGATAATTTTCTAGCATAATTATGAATAATTGAATGTATATCAAGATTAAAAATTGTTGGTAAACTCTAAGCTAAACATGAATATCAAAAACCATGATCAATACAGTATATAATTCAAGATTATGTGCTACAGTAAATTCAATCCATGTTGCTAAGAATCTGCTCTAATTATCTTGTAAATTTAATTATCTGGTAAAAGTTATATATGGATTCTGTTCATTGAAAATTCCAAATTTTGATGGGTATTGATTGATTGATTGGATTTATAGGGCTTTCCAACTCAACTAGTGTAGATGATGTACAGTAAGAAATACCAATAAATCAAAATAATCACATAATATTAAAAACATATGCAAGATATAAAATGAATGTGACCAAACATGCAAATGGAACAATCAGAAGGAGACTTCTGATAGCCATATCTGGCCCCAGGTTCTGCCTCAGTTTATCTTCCCAATAAGCAACTGAATTAGAAGGCCATTTAAAAGCAATTTATTAGGGTACCCTGGTAAAGTGGGATCTCCCTATGAAAAGGGGAGAGCCTTGAGACCCATCTTACATTCCTTTTTATCGTTAACACAACAAAAAAAATGCAAGAAGTTGATTGGATGGGATAAAAGTAACCTCCTCTTTGTGTAGGAAATCAATTACATGTTAAATATTTGCATCCCATAATATCACACATATTCATTAAAATGTGGTCTGATGTCAAAAAGGTTGTTTGGAGTTCACGAAGAGACACATCAGACTCCCGTTCACACTAACAAACTTTTTTTTTTAAATCAGGAGATAGTCTCTAGCCAGTTTATCTTTCCAGTTTAGGAATGTTAAAAACTATCGATCAATCCATGCAGCAATAAGATAAAACATTTTCCTACATTCCAGTCTCTAATGAGGCATAGCAATACTTTAAAAGAGAGAAAAATAGGTTAAATTAAAAGACAAAGTAACTATCTTAGATAACAAATTATAAAATCCATGTCATGTGTCCCTCATTTCTCTCAACTGGACCCAAGCACCTGAGAAAAAGTCAGGTTGTGATGCATGGATTTTGCACAACTCATACAATGTAATTGAAGAATGGTTTCCAATTTGAATTGAATTCTATATCAGGTTTATTTTTAAGATTCTAAATACTGAAGCATACTCCCTCAACTTAGCTGTTCTTCCAATATGAGGATCAAGCAACCTTTCTAATAAGAAGCATGATTGTAATATCTGTGCAGCAATTTGCAAACAAGCCTAATTCAGCATGAAGGAATTCAGTTTGAAGGACTATATAATGTTGTAAAATACAGCAAGAATATTACAAGTTGAAATAGCAACTTAACTCAAAAACAAAAGTCTTGCCTTGCTGGGTAAAATTCTGTATGTCAGCGAGCCAATTCCTATTTGAATTTAGTTAGATTTTTGGTGTGTGTGTGTACATGTACATGTATATTCCAATTTCGGTCTCTTTGTACATTTTCTCTTTTCCAGTATTATGGTGAATTGATTCTTGCCATTGTCAGCATATATTTTTATTGGTTAAGATATTTTTCATGTATACTTTTTGGAATCATTCTTAGTAAATATATTTGCAGTTTTAATTCAAATATTTTCAAAATTCACAACATGTCTGTAGTATAGCCTAAGATTAGGGAAAGCTGATTTGCTTTCTTTTGAGATTTGTAAAATTATCTTTGAATCTTACTCTTACCATAGTTTCCTCAATAGTTAATTAAATTAAATCAATTGTTCTTTACCAGTCCTGCAAATTTCTGCTATACTGCCCCAGGTTGTTAAAGGTCTTTTTGTGCTTCTAAAATTATTACTGCTATATTCTGTTTCTTATTATTCTCCATTATCTTACATATTTTCAAAGAATATAGTTCCTTGAAAAATTATGCAACTGCTATTATTTCAGATTATTTATTTCCCACGATTATTATTTTTATAAATAATTCAAGGTGGCAACCATGCACAATACTCTTTCCTCCATTATTTGGGCTGACATAGAGTGACTGGCCTCAAAACATGTAAAAAGTATGTATGTAACTGTGTATTCCCTTTCTCTTGCTGTTATCGTCTTTCTCTCTTTTTTCTGAGTCACTATACCAAAGGTTTTCTTAGTTTGTTTGCCTTTCCCAAATGATTTTGACATTTACTTTCTTTTGAAATTTTTTCACATTTGATAAATTTAAATATTATAATTTTATTTAACTTTGTTTAACTTGGTGCATGTCTTCTTGGATTGGTTTTGTGGATCTGTCCTGATTCTTTTAGTTTTCTTTCAGTTGTGATTTCCATTTTCATATAAAGAAGCTTCTGTTAGTAGTCCTAGCAGTTATTTCTTTTGTTCCCAACAGTCTTCCAGTTGTCCATGTATTTTTAATGTTTAGTTCTTAGGATTTAGTTCTTAGGTCTTTTGCAAGAAATATGAATTGTCTCCTTTTAAAAAAAAACATTCTAGGAAAATTTTTTTTCAAATATTTGCATTTGCTTCCCATCTACAGTTGAGTGTGTCTCAATCTGCTGTTTTAGAATAGCATCTCTCCTTCACTTGTGCAAAAGCTTTAGGAGGATATCCCAAGAGACTTCTTCTTTGTGCAAATATAAAATCTATTCTGAAAAATTATTTAATATGTAGAAAGTCTTTGTTTTGCTGAATTTTTAATATTTCTACTGTTGTTTTTCTCTGTTTTTGCCCCCTCCACTCATGGGCCTCAACTCTTGTCCCATGTCTTGACGTTTCTTTTCTCTTTCTTTGCAGGTAGTAAAAATATTTTCCATAGACAATGTTTTCTTCTTCTACTGTTGTAACCAACCATTGCTTCTTTCTAATTATTCC
Source organism: Hydrophis major (assembly GCA_033807585.1). Classification (NCBI taxonomy): domain Eukaryota; kingdom Metazoa; phylum Chordata; class Lepidosauria; order Squamata; family Elapidae; genus Hydrophis; species Hydrophis major. The sequence goes on from CM066329.1 coordinate 261,520,342, forward strand.
ATTTTATAATAAAATCATGAATCTTTGCCTTTTGTAATACTCCTCCTGTTGTTACCTTTTTGTCACATTCTTAACTTACTTTTTAGCTTTCTGTCTGTGTACCATTCCATCAATTTCTGCAAGTTTTTCTAAAACTCTATCTTGTGTGTAAATTCTGTTGGATTAGGGTTTGGTTAATCCTTAAATCCACTTAATCTTTAATTGGAATGTGTCAATTTAATACATGTTATTTGGAGCCATCTAGTGAAATTTCTTCTTATATTTTGCAATAGAAAAAATGAGCTGACAAGTGACTCCAGGTCAGCCTCCAGTCAAACAGTTTCCCCCACTGCTGTAATTCGGTATGAACCACAAGTATATACAGTAGTTTTTAGTTAAACCCCACAACTTGTTCCATTAAAATGTTAGTAATGCAAGTATAGATCTTAACTCAGATCTATCTGCTGTATAAGGTCAACAGAATCTGTTGTTTTATTATTGAATCACATCCTTTCTCCCTTTCTTCTCTTCTACCTCAGCTTAGGAATCATTTGGAATGTGGTCAAAATTATAATTATAAAATCCAGTATAAGAAAGTAGTTGTAATTGTATGACCCAGAAGAGTGAAACAGTGCAGAGAAAAAATAATTTAATGGTTGGATCTTTGATAGTTTTGCCAAATGTTTCTGTCAAGAGAAAAAAACTAAGGGAAGTTAGCCATGGTTAACTTTGAACTGTATCTGTGTGGCTACTAGATGGTAAAAATGTGGCCTTGATGAAGGTATTCCAAGTATCCCCAACCTTGTTTTCTTAAATTAACTTGTGGCTTAAATACTTAAATAATAATCCTCAAGCTGAATCTGAGAGGACCCGAACCTTGAAATTCCATAATCTATTTTATAGCGAAAGGAAGAATGAATGACCAAGGTTAAGCCTTGAAATATAAAAAATACATTAGGAAATGTAATTTATACAGTAAGAATCATAAAGAATGGTCTTGTGAAAGAATATGATTTATAACTTCATACATTTATATTAAATAATGTAAAGGAATAAAAATATGAAAGTATTAAAAATAAGTGAAATTCAATATGTCAGGTATATTTTGTTCCAAATATATGAAGGCATTATGAATAGTCAATTTAGATCATGTTTATTCATGATCACAATTGGAGTTAAATTTGTATTTATTAGTTGAGAATGCTTTCTAAGACTGATATCAAATGAAAAATGTTATTTCCCTTCAGATTCTGTAGCAATCTCTTGCTTCAGAAATCTGTTGAACATCTATATCTTCCTACAGGCCCTCTCTAGGTAAAAATTGAATGAATATATTTTTGTTTCTCCCAATTTTTATTAAAACATCTGCCTTCGTTTTTAGTATGTATGTTGATTGAATTGTTTTTAGTGTGTATTTTTCATTGTACCCTTTTTAAACCAATTCAGATTGCTTTTATAGGAAGCAGTAGAATCTCATATATCTTATTTATCCATCCATCCATCCATCTGACTTGTTTGCCATCCATCTCACTTTGAGGTTACTAAATAATAATAAAACAGAATACCTTCTAAAATTGCAATAACGATAGCATTCAAGTAACATCAAGTATGATTTATCCTAATTTATTCAGCAACCAGAGAAGATATCAAATTCTTGTATAAGAAAATAAGATGAGAGAAATATTTATGATATATGTATAAAACATAAGATCATATACATACAATATCATATAATAGATCTATCTATTAATTTCTTTAATCTTTTCATTTTTTCTGATAATATGAGCAAAAGGTTCTAAGACCAAATCAAAAGGAAAAGAGAGGGTATATTTCAGTATTCAGTATGATTGCAAAAAGTTACTGTTTGGAGATTCATTTAAAAATTATTCTATAGCAATGTGAGTTTTTAAAACTCCTTAGGGCTCATTTGAAGTTACTAACATAATACCCGTCTTCTTATGACATACAGAGTTCCATAGATAATGTGTCGTGTGTGTGTGTAATGTTATATTATATTATATTATATTATATTATATTATATTATATTATATTATATTATATTATATTATATTATATTATATTATATTATATTATATTATATTATATATAACAAATTTTATTCAGTTTTTCACATAAAAACAAAATTCTCTTTTTAGTGGACAACATATTTTCGGGTCATCACATTTACATACAAATATGACAGCAATTATACATTCATATATGCATACTTAATTCTATTATTACCTTTTCCATTCCAAATTTTCAGTAAGGAGAGGAACAAACACATTAATTCTAGCCTCTTTCATTAATCTCAGTCAAAACATCTTTTTGTTTCAATTATTTCAAATATAATCCTTTAATATTTATTTTAAAAATAAAGATAAATAATATGTGTTTGCCTAATAATAATAATAGGTTGCCAATGTCTCTCCTTGCTTTTAATAGTCTATATTGACTTATTAATTTAGTTGGTTCTTTAGTCTGTCATATTCCCTTTCCATTACACAATCTTTTTATACATTCTAAATTAATATAAGTTTTAACACTTGTTAAGCCTGGGTTCCCCAACCAGGGTTAAGGAGACAAGCTAAACAGAATGTGCAGCATTAGTCAGATAGGCATACAGATAAATGAGTGAGCTAAGCTTGTATGTTTATTAACATACAGTAAAAATAACAGATACGCTTGTGCTATCAAAAATATAGTTTATTCATAGCATAGTCAAAATAACAGTCCAATAGTCATGTATCATTTAGTCCATTCAAGGATATTCAGTTAGCAAAGTCCGTGCAGAATATCCTTATGTCAGTTCACTTACAAATCAGTCCTTTGTTTCTCTCCCGTTCGAGTAACGCAGTGTTGAGTCCATGCAGTAATTAGGGATCATCAAAGCCAGAGAGAGCAAGCTGTCATCTTGCTTCTTTTAAAGTGCTTTCACAACCACTCCCTTAATTACATTCCTATATTTAAAGTTGCAGACACTTTAACTTATAAACTATGATTACATATTTATTATTTTACCTAAACCAGTTAGGGTAAACAATGTTATCCCTAACAACACTAAAGAAAAAAAGAAGTATAGGTTTCTCCCCTTTTACTGCTTTGAGTGTGACACCTCAGTGGTTAAAATATACCTTTATTCCCTCATCTTGATTCCCAATAAACCATTATTTTTAAGAAGTTACAGTAATAATCATTACATCTTTTCATTTGGATTCCGCAGCGTATTTCCCGCCCTTAATTTTTAATAAGAGTTATCAATATCTATATTACCCTATTTTCTAAATATTTTTAATTGCAGAAATATTCTTATTACCCCTTGTCACCCTGCAGAATCCCCCTTTTAATTCATCAACCATTATCTCTGAAAAAACAATTTTTTTCAACATTTTACTATTTCTGTATTTCTTTATTTCATGTGCCTGTTTCTTACTGCTTCTCCTCCCCCTCTTTTCCCCATATCTTTTCTCATTCCAGCTTACATCCCTCTCTTTCTTAATATCTTCTTTGCCCCTTTTCTGCTGGGTCTTTCTGTCTTTCCCAATACCTGTCTTTCACAGGTATTCCCCCTTTTGATTGCCTTCTTAAGTCTCAACTTTTTAACCTTCCTTCTTTCCCCACTTCTTTGTAGTGTTCTTTGTGTTAATTGTTTATTTAAGATGTCTTCTCCTTGAGTCAACTCCTCCTCCTCTGAAGCTCTTTCTTCTTGTTCTTCAATCGCCATTTCCATTTTTTTTAACACAGAACAAAGTGATTTGCCTCTTTCCTGTAGTAATTCTCTCATATTTTTAATTCCCAAAGAGATAGCATCATTGCACACACTTGCATTTTATGATCATTAAAGTCCACAAAAAACCACTTTTACTTTCCTTCTTTCTTCTTTCAATTTTCTAAAGTTCTCAATTATTCCAGCCCAGGGTCTATACCAAAAACATCAATCAATCCCACAGTCAGTCTTTCCTTGCTTTTTTCTTTATTCTAGTTCTGCTTTCACTTTCTAAGATTCTTACTTTGTTTCAATATTTCTTTAATATTATATCCACACAAGTTCATTCAGAAACAGGATGCTTTCCCTTGTTTGAGCTCAAGTTTTTGTCAAAAGGTGGCACTCTCATTATGCAAAGTCTTCACCTTTTTCCCTTATTTTTTTATTTAGGGTTTTTCGAACCTCAATATTCCAACACAGTCCAGTCTCCATTATTTTTTGACAATCTTAAGTCCAACTTTATTTTATGCCTGTTTATTGCCAAAATATTTTAGTCCAATTTAGTTAAATCTTTAGTTCCGGCTTCTTCCTTTCCCAGTTCGAAGCCCTGCTTAGCTGTCAGAAATATTTTCTTATTCTTTTTCCTGTCCCTTTGTAATTTTGCCGCTCACTTTTCTTTTCTTAAAAATTCCATGTTACCTTAATCTCGGGATATTTCGTTTAGTTGTATCGCCCAGTTGTCCCGGTTCAGATGTTATCCACCTCTTTTTTCCCTCCTGCACAAATCTTAATCCAGCTGAGTCCTCTTCTTCGGGGTGGCCATTTTAAACCACCGCTGCAGTCGTCTTCAGGGGGGGAAAAAGACCAAGCCCAGGAGGGGAGATGCAGCTCCCCTCGGCCTGTCTTGCAGCTTCTCCTTACTCTGCTGCCCCTCCAAGGCAGTTTCAGCCCCTAATCGTAATGATCGGGTCTCTCCAATGAAAGAGCACGGACCATAGCCGCAAAGAGATGCAATCTACGGTCTGTCAGCAAGGAGATCCACCTTCTTCCCTATTGTATATTCAATATACATTGTATATTGTATATTCTTCAACAAACTTGTAAATCTTTTTTTTTTTTTTGTAAAGAATGCAATGGTTCAAAAAAAGAAAAAGAAAAAAGGATGGAAACTTTGGGCTTGATTGTTCTTGCTGGTTGGAAACATAAACTATTGGGGTGGGTGAAGTACTGATAGGTTTGTTAGAGAAAAGAAATTTCAATTGTCTCTAAATATGGGGAAAAAAGTGTACCAATCTGAGCTGAGGATGAATGATTTAGTTTTGTGTTTCCAAGAATTAGAATTGTCTTAAAATTAGCAGTTTCCTTAAACCTACAAGAATGACAGAAGGAAAGCTATTAAGATGTGCAGTGCTAACAAAAGTTCTGATAGGATATGAGTTCTCTGACAAATTAAATATTGTTCTTCTAACAATCTTCCTCACAAAATAAAACAAAATAAAAGGCATCAGCTTGGGAAAGTGTACTGCATCCATTGAATTTTTGAATTTAGTATGATTTTACATGGATAATAAATGGTGCCAAGAAAAAGAGGTTCATGAAATGAGAAACAGATGTATGTGTACATTTTCAATAATCAAGCTAAAAGTTAAAAGCTATATAAATAAGTTACTTAGTTTAGTTTAGACTGGATGATAATATTCAGGAGAAAAATGTTGGTTTACTTCCAAAAGTTGTAGCAGAAGGGACAGGTAGAAAAAGGCAATATTCCAGAATCACAGAATTTCTCATTGGTTTGATATGTTAAAATAGGACAGGCCTTGATTATTGAAAATGTACATGTACATCTGTTTCTCATTTCATGAACCTCTTTTTCTTGGCACAATTTATTACCCATGTAGAATCATACTAAATTTGAAAATAATTTTTCCACCTACCCATTCACTTGTCACATTCATATTATATTAATCATAGGAGGGCTGCTTGTAAGGCTTTCCAAAAGGTGCCTGTTCCTTATGGTAGTTGTAAAATGAGTGATGAATAATCTTTTCTGCATGAAGATCTCCCATTTTTTTGGATGATATAGTTGATCGTTGCAAGGAACTAAATTAGACTGCTGCAAAGAGCTGTCCTCATGGCGATCCTGTTCTAGATAGTTCTTAAAGTTTTTGTTGTTATTATTTGAATATAAATTAAATACAGATTTGAATATGTAATTATTTGAGACCAGTCTAATTATTTCTAAAAACATTGCATTTCCTTATTTACCTAAGTACAACATCGCTGTCAGAAAATCTATATTGTACATGGCATTTTCTATTGCAGCATGGGATACTATAATCAATGTTGTATTTCTTGTATTAATGTGATGTGTTATATCACTATTCATCAAGTAATGTTCTGTTTTGTTTTTTATGCTTTAAACAGGTTCTGCTTTATGTAGTTACGAGTTAAAGCCATCTGAATACACTTCTCATTTAAACACTGCTAAGCTTTGTCCCAAGCTTCCAGTTCCAGAGAGGTAAACAAACTGCTCAATGTGTTACTTTGTGACAAAACTCTATGTATTAGTGTGTGTGTATTATTGTGAAATTTAATCATCAGATAATTTCTACAGACCATTCAGGATGGCACTCTATGTTAGTTGTAAAGAATTCCCTCCAACTAGTACATAATGCAAAATATTCCATTCTGTGTTTCATATACTTCAAATTTGGTATTGAAAAAGTATTGGAAAAAAATGTTGGTTTCCCTGTTATCATTTAGCTAGGACCTCAAGGGAGTTTGGAGATACTAGATTAAATGCTCTGACATTTAATTGGGCTGTGATTCACCCCTTTTTGATGACAAAATGCAAAACCAGCAAACATTTTAATCAGCCATCTCCATAGAAACGGGCTGTGTTTTTCCCCCCCAAAGAGAGATTTTCAACATTCAACCAACGATTTAAAGAAACATTTTCTAATTCTACCTCAATACCTATATCAATGATTAGATAATCAATTTCTAAAAATAATAAATTTATCAATTGTTCAATTGATTTATTGTTTTAATTGCTCAGTGTGATTAGAGTGTTTAATGAAAATAGTGTGATTACTGATTAATATAAAAAATCAGGCTTAATGTAATTTATTGATTAGTAAAATTAGTGATTCGTTGAATTTAATTGAACTGTGTATTTAACAATTAGTGTAATTTAATTAGGCTGATTGTTGCTTAGCATAATTACTTGGCTAGAGAGATTATTGTAATTGATTAATTGGTGTGATATTGGCTGTATTGATTACCCAAAATTGTTTTATTAAGCAATTTAATCAACGTACTATCTCAGAAAACCCACCATGCCAGTAAAAAAAATCCAATATCAAACCACAACCTAAAGAAAAAAAAATCACCAATAAACCCCAAGACTCCTGCACATGCTTTATATGCTTTGTAACTCTAAAGGTTAATGAAAATTCCATCAAATGTTCTCTATGTGAAAAATACGCTCATTATGACTGCCTGGAATTACCCAAGCAAATGACTCAATTCCTAGAAACATCCAATTATGCATTTCCATTTTTCTGCCCACCATGCAAACTCAAACTGGACAAACATATAGTCCTGTTTGAAAGAGTTGACTCCATAGAAAAGCGAATATCATCCCTTGACACCATAGTAGCATTCCTGGACCCTTTAAATGAAAGATTAACTAATCTTGAAAAAAAAAAGACACAACACAAAAACCTGAACATCCAATAGCTACAAACCAACAACTGCAACCTAATCCACAAAAAAACATAAATCCAACAAATAATGATATCACAATCCTTGTCAGAGAAGCTATCGAGCACGAACGAAACTGCCCTAACATCATCTTATTTGGTCTAGAGGACATCAATAACGATATCACAATTGTCCACAACATCATCAGTGACTATCAAGCATCAATTATCTCTCCTGATGAAATACTTGACATTTCCTGCATTGGCCGAGAGCTCAAAAACAGAGACGGCTCTGTGGCCCCACGCTTCTGCAGAGTCATTTGCAAAAATGAATTAAGCAAATGTAAATTAATTTATACTATAAACTCACTCGCCAAAATCAACACCAACCATAAAAACCTCCAATCTTGTCCTGACCTAACCTTACAGCAATGTGCCCGTTCCCGTATATTAAGCATAGAACTCAAAAATCATCTAGACAATGGAGAGAAGGACCTGTACATTGATTACCATGTAGACTGTATCAAAAGAAAGTCACACAACCCACAACTCAGCATCCAACCCTACTTCAACCTATCCACCATCACCCAAGACTAAGCACGTACACGCCCAACTACCTCAATTCAAACTACGTGGCCTTAAATGCAAGCTACGCAATGCAAGAAGCCTTGTAAATAAAATAACTGAATTTATTCTCCTCCTAAATACGGCTAAATTCGACATCATATTTGTCTGTGAAACATGGCTCAACACATCTCTCCCTGACTCTATTACCTCAGTAAGAAACTATCATGTTTACTGATCCGATCGGGAAATCCGTAGAGGAGGTGGTGTTGCTATCTTCTATAATAAGCCCTTACATCTAAAAAACATCCAAGTTACCCAAGAGCTTGCTCTTCCTGAGACCATTATCTGTGAACTGACCTTAAATATTACATTTTGGTTCTTGCTATGTTACAGAGCCCCTGATTATGACATTGAACATGTAAACAAGCTAAATTCACTTCTAACATGGGCAGTATCCTCCCCACACACTTTTATCTTTCTTGGTGACTTCAATCTACCTCATATGAACTGGACCCTAAACGAAGGTACAACTGAACCCATACATGCAACCTTCTACAATGCTGTAACAAATCTGGGACTGGAACAACTAGTAACCAACAATACTAGGCTTAACAACTGCCCTGATCACATCTTCTGCAAAAGTTTGATTTCAATTAACAGAATACAAATTAAAGAACCCTTTTCCAACAGTGACCACAACATGATTGACTTTTGTCTGAACATATGTCCACACAAAAATAATCACAACGACAAAATCCCCAATTATAACTTCAAAAAAGGCAACTATGATCTTATAATCAACAATCTTTCTTCCCTTAATTGGCAATTTCTATTCTCTGGATGCAATACTGTTGAAGACCACTACAACATATTATTACTAGAAATCAAAAGAGCCATCAAGCTATACGTACCAATAACAACTCCCAAAACCAGGAAAAACAGATTACCCATAACAATAAGGAAGCTTCAATCCCAAAAAAGATCACATTGGCAAAAAAACAAATCTGGTCACGTTGCCAACTTCAAAAGCCGATATAAAAATCTATGCCACCAGATAAAAACTGAATGCGCTAATTATCACATTAAACAAGAGGAAAACCTATGCACAAATTCCACCCGTGCTTTTTACAATTTTGTAAACAACAAACTAAAAAACTCAAGGTGCATCCCACCCTTTGAAAAGACCTAATGGCAGAGACTGCAACGACGTCACCATCAAAGCAAACCTCTTTAACATATTCTTTGGCTCAGTATTTGTAAACAGCAATGGATCAAGCCCAGTACTACTTAGTCAAACCACAGACAACTACAATGATCTAATACATATCGATTGTACAGAAGATAATGTTGAAAAAGCACTGTGCAATCTAAAACCGTCCCTATCTATTGGACCAGACAGAATATGTGCCTACTTCTTAAAAATGCTATCCACTGCCATAGCCGAACCTCTAAGCATAATCTTTGAAAAATCTTTCAGGACCAGCTCCTTGCCAAAACTATGGTCACAAGCCACAGTCATCTCCATCTTCAAAAAGGGAGACTCCAGCTTAGCTGAAAATTACAGACCAATCTTCTTATGCTACGTCACCTGTAAAGTCATGGAATCAATTATTAATCAATCCATTATCCTCCACTTAGAGACAAACAACTTACTCTCTGATAAACAATTTGGTTTCAGAAAAAAACTATCCTGTAATCCGCAACTTTTACACTGCAAAAACATATGGGCTACACAACTCGATCAGGGCAAAGCAATAGACGCAATCTACATAGACTTCTGTAAAGCCTTTGATTCAGTGGTACACGACAAACTACTCCTAAAACTAAAATCTTATGGTATCTCTGGACACCTACATAACTGGATAGAAGCATTCCTGTCAAACAGACAACAAATGGTCAAAATTGGGAACATCCTATCAAATTCTGTACCTGTCAACAGTGGTGTCCCCGAAGGCAGTGTTCTAGGACCAACTCTTTTCATACTCTACATAAATGATCTCTGTGATCATATCAAGAGCAACTGCGTTCTCTTTGCTGATGATGTAAAGCTATTCAACACCACAGACAATACTGTTGCCCTTCAAAAAGACCTTGATTATATCAGAATGGTCAATCAAATGGCAATTTCAAATCTCAACAAATATATGCTCTGTCTTACATATTATCAAGAAAAATCAGAAAATAAAATACAAGCTAAATAATCAAGACCTTGTTGAGGATCCAAGCTCTGTAAAGGACTTTGGAATACTCATCTCTAATGATCTAAGTGCTATATCCCACTGTAACTACATAGCCAAAAAGGCATTAAGAATTGTTAATCTAATCCTACGTAGCTTCTTCTCTGGTAAAATCACACTACTAACTAGAGCATACAAAACTTTTGCTAGACCTATACTTGAATACAGCTCATCAGTCTGGAACCCATATCATGTATCTGATAGAAACACAATTGAAAAAGTCCAGAAATATTTCACAAGAAGAGTTCTCTACTCATTGCAGAATACCTTATGCCACCAGACTTGAAACTCTAGACTTAGAAAACTTAGAACTACGCCGCCTTCGGTCCGATCTAAATATAGTATATAAAATAATACATTGCAATGTCCACCTGCAAATGAATACTTCAGCTTCAATCATAACAATACAAGAGCACACAATAGATACAAACTCAAGGTTAACCAAACCAAACTTGACTGAACAAAATACGACTTCAGCAACAGAGTGGTGAATGTTTGGAATACTCTACTTGACTCTGTGATTTCTTCCCCAAACCCCCAAAACTTTCACCTTAGACAGTGTACTATTGACTTCATCCCCTTCCTAAGAGGCCTGTAGGGAGTGTGCATAAGCTCACCAATTGTGCCTACTGTCCCTGTCCTATTATTTCCTTTTATTTTTCTTATAAGTATCTATCTCATGTATTCAAAACTATGTTTATTCTTATACCTGTATCTTGTAAGCGATTGACAAATCAAATAAATACATGTGCATGAGATTCCCCCTCCCCCCCTTTTTTTAGTCAGTTGTGGTTATATTTCATTCAGTGGCACTTGATTACTTACTTGGAAACTCTTCCTCCTCAGTATGTCAGTGAAGACTCAATTATTCAAGCCAAAGATATCTAAAGTTGAATTATGACAACTGGAGCAAAATTTGTTAAACTGAGATGTTTCGCTTCCCATCCAGGAAGCATCATTGGTCAAAAAGAAAAAGAAAAAAGGTTAGGCAGAGAGTCAGAGACCTTTGCCATGTATTGGGGTAGAGTATGTGTAGATGCAAGTAGCGTGATACTTGTAATTGACAGGTAGAAATTTTGTCATTGCACAGATTTTCTAGGTGCCATCTAAGATTTTTTGGTATGGTGCCAAGTATGCTGATAACCACTGGGCCACTATGGCTGATTTATGCCATAATCTTTCAACTTTCAGATCTTGGTACTTTGTGATTTTATCCAATTTTTTTCTATTTTGCTAGTTCTATTATCCATATTTTTTTCTTTTCAGCCACAGTTAAATTTGGTGCCTTATGAGCCAAGATTTTTATCAGTTTGTTTTTGGAAATTTCACAATATTTTAACTTCCTTTATGTTTAATCTTTCTGATTTAATCCCTGGTAGGAAATATCATTTTAAATTCAGAGTTATCTTCCTAACCTGCAGAAATTTCCCCCACACCATATTCCATATATTGTAACTCTTAAAACAGAATTTCCATTTTAAAGTTGGAATTATTTGAGAGGAAAAGAGTTTCCCTTTTTTAAAGGGAACATGTATATGGATATTTTCTTAGTAAGGATCTCTGCTTGGCAAAGCCAATATAACTTTTTGACTGAGTTTCTTCACATTCTGACTGAAATGCGAAGTGGAAACAGAAAAAATTCTGTCATTTGTCAATTTTTCATTTAACTAGACTTTAAAAAATGAGATTTATGTTTTTTCTTTCCATGCCAGGACTGTATTCTGTCTTTTTTTGAAATTTATGTTTAATATTGATAATGGTTTCTCTCTGGTTGAAGAGCTGTCCCCTCATTACACATTTTGGTATTGTTCTTTCCTTTCCTTGGTTATAATCATTATTTATTATAATATCAAATGATATAATCAGTAATCCTTAATAAAATAACAGAATGATTCTGAATACATTTATTATTCTATTTAATATTAAAGGAAAGATCTGTGCTTTTTACACCTATCAGAGTGAAAACTGCTGTAATATAAATTGATCTTTTGTACTACATTCTCTGGGGTCTCATTTATTCTAAGATATCATGTCACTGACCTAATTTTTTAATTCATTATAGAATTTGTCTTCCATGTATAAAACTAGATAATTTCAGAAGTGCTAGATAATCACACTGTCTAGCAAAAGACATTTCAGGGCAATACTTAATTGTGTATAAATGAAGGAAAGGGATTTGTAAATGTATTAAGTTTTTTCCAGGTTATAAAAGATGTATCTTTGTGGAGAGAAATGATTGTTTTGATAAAAATCTAAGCAACCATAAAGGTAGTCCAGAACCAGTCTTTTTTCTGTTTAAATAATGATCAAACCTCTCAGCAATGCAGAGCTGATAAAGGAAAGTAGAACTTATCATGAAGCATCTGTTAGCTGTTTTGAAAAAAAAAAAACGACATCCAAAATTCCATGAGTATAGTGCCAGTCTAGTGATTTTGATTTCTTATCAACTATTATTCTGATACAAACATACATGTTGATTTGAAAATTATTCCCTAAAGCTGGTACATTTACAAAAGAAAAGTGTTGGGCCTTGACTTTGGAGCAGTCATACTGTTTGTTTAATTCTCAGTATAAGATTACAAATCGTTATTTATGTGTGTTTAATCCAATATCTTCAGGTTAATGATAAAATTTTAAAAGACCAATATTTGAGACTTTATTCACATTCTTTAAGTATGTGAGATTATAAAATAGTTCTTAACAAATTGTAATACTTTGCTTTCTACTATAGTGCTTCTATATGGAAGAAGTATTACAAATTTGCTCTCAATAGTATTTCCATTTAATTGGATTAAAGAAGAATCCTAAAGCAGTTCCAGTGCCTAATATTTGAGTCAGTTTGAAGCCATAATTTCATTAGAAATACATTTATTTATTCATTTTTCCTTTTGTATTACCAGGTTATTAATTTATACTTTGTTTATTATTTGTATTCACCAAAAGCCTAACATTTTAGATGTGGTGCCAAGAGTTATAAAAAAATACTTTTTGATCATGGGCCTTAATTTAATTTATACATTTATTATTGTTCTTTATAACATTGTAATTGGATATTTCATTTGTTTGATTTTGTGATATAAACCATATTCTCATATTTCTGCATATTAGTTGGTTGATTTTGTTTGATTATCAGTGCAAAGGAGATGAAGAGGGAAATTCTGGCCCTCATTTCTGAAAGCTGTGCTGTAATATCATTTTTACACCAGTTTACTTCTTCCTCAGTAAGAGTCACGGGGAATTGTAGCCAAATGGTGGTGGAGGCAGAGAAGCCAAAAAGAACCTAATTGATTGATTCAGTGGAGCAGACACAATGTCCCCATTTCATTCTCAGATGCAGCCACTCCACTTGGCTACCAATAAATAGAAGTTAGTATCCTCAGCTTTTCTCCAAAACTATGTAAAACCTGGTTTATTCAAGTTGAAGTTAGGATATTGACTCCTTAAATCAGCATTTTCTTCTCGCCCTTACATCTTGAAAGGATAATTGAAGAACTGGCAAAACTGCTAAAAAGGGGATCCCAAATGGTGAAGGGATGGCAGCAATTTCACTATAAGGGAAAGTCACATTGTTTGAGATTATTTGAGAAATTAAATATTTTAATAGCCAAGGAATAGTGATAGAAGCTTATGAAATCATATGCAGTATGAAAAATGTGAATAGGAAGACACCTTCTTTCACAATGTTAGGAATGTAGGGAATTCGGGACAATGGGAAAAGCTTCTTTATGTGCATAAATAAATGGGAGAGACACTTGTCAGGAGATGTGGAGGTGGCCATCGACTTCTACTGTATAACATTAAACAGAAATTAGATAGATAGGGGCATGGTTATATCCTGGATTTCTCACAGGAATTTAGTTGTGACACCATGAGTCAGAATGCTGGGCTAGGCCTTTGCTTTGACTGGCCATAGTTCTATTAACCAATGGAGTTCTTTACCCCATAATAAATTCAAAATGCTTGCTCAGGTTTTCCTGAGTATTGCTCAGTTGAGGAATAGCGAGCAAGGCTTCAACTTTTATATTCAGCTTAACTCTCTGCAAATCACTTGATTTAGAACCTTCCCCTCTCAAGCCTGCAGCAAATACGGAAGTATTTGTACACCAAGATTGCCTGCTGACGATAATCATGCTGTAATCAGGAAGATTTTTCTCTTCAGTTGAAGTCATCAATAGGACTAGGAACTGAGATTACCATCAATAGGACTAGGAACTGAGACCATGTGCTGAACTGACCATGTTAAATGGTAAAATCTGAACAGGGTTATTATTAGAATACTATTTAAAATTAGTTGTTGCAAATTAAGTGGCTTCATGTTTTTTAAAAAATAATCACTCCATAAGAGACATATTGTTGCTGTGTTGACAACCAGGGTTGAGTCAGAATTCTCAAGCTTAGCCATGAAACAAGCGTCATGCAGGCATATCCTGGCATTTCTGCTTGATCCTTCCTGCCAGCAGATGTAGCTAAAAAAAAACAACCTTACACCAAAAACCTCAATCACTTGTTTTAGAGGTTCCATTTTCAAAACAGCAGGAACGTATGTTGCTGGGGTTTGGCAATGGCTGTCAGTGGGATTTCCAGGGGTTGGAAAAAAACATTTGGAATCAGATTCATCCTAGTTTGTTAACCTTGTTAATTGGCAAACATACACTCCTATATTGTGTAAAATCAATGAGATGTTTCTTAGACTTTTTCTGTGTTCCTCAAGGGAAGGTTGAATTCTATAACTAAGAAGATTTAAAGAGCATTTACAAATTCAATTATTGCAGACAAGATAATAAAGTTGCTTCTGGACTGGAATGTTTTACTGTATATGAAGAAGAGCTTTTACCAAGAAACAGAGCAATGTATCTCACTTTTTCTCAATTGAACAGAAAACAAACCGTTCCACCTGCAGCATTTTGTCATGAATGTTCCAAAGTAGCTGTATTCCAGTGGGATAAAAATTGAATCATTTCTATTGTTTCAGCCATGGGAATTTTTTAAAGAGGGATTTGTTCTTTTGTTTGCACTTTAGATGAGATGGCAGCCCATATACCGTATATACTCGAGTATAAGCAGAGTTTTTCAGCACATTTTTTGTGCTGGAAAAAAACCCCTTGGCTTATACTCGAGTCAGATTCCCCTCTGAAAAAAAAATGGTGTGGAGCTCCGAAGCTGGGCAGCCGCTTCCCTGCTTCCATGTTTCCTTTGCAACTTTTAAGCATGGGGGTAATCGGAAGCAGAAAAGTTCTTGCTTGAGGATATATTGTTTTTTCTTTTTTTTAACTGTTTTTAGGGGGGGGGGAAGACCCACCGACATGTGAGAATGCTCAGACACGAAATCTATCCGACCGAAAATAAGTGTGTGTGTGTGGGGGGGATTTTAACAGAGGGAAGATGTAGGGAGAAGGCAAAAGCGACGGAAGATCCTTCAGGGGAAACTGAGGGGGAGACTCACCCTTGGTCCAGATGAGCCCCCTTCCCCTTTCTCTAGGCTGAGAAAACAACGCGAGCCGAGGTTGCTTCAGCTCCACTCAGCTTCGTTTCCTCAGCTCCAGCTGCTTTCAGTCCACTCGGGAGGAGGGGGAGGAGGAGGTGGTGGTGGCAGCTCGCGTTGTTTTCTGATAGTGAGATCATTTCCCAAATTAATTGATTCACTAACCCAAAAGAAGAAGATGTTGATGACAGTGGGAGGCAGGAGTCACTCTCTCCCTTGCAAGAAAAAAGCAAGAGCCGTTCTTATGATTTCTCCCTCTCTCTCTCTCCCCGTAATACAGTCAAGCCCTTTCCAGCACGCGGGATCCGCCCCCGCCGCTTTGCACCTTGCAAATGCAAAAACCCCAGGATTTTGCATTTGCAAGGTGCAAAGTGGCGAAGGCAGATTGTGCGTGCTGGAAAGGGCTTGACTGTATTACGGGGAGAGAGAGAGAGAGGGAGAGATCATAAGAACGGCTCTTGCTTTTTTCTTGCAAGGGAGAGAGTGACTCCTGCCTCCCACTGTCATCATCATCATCTTTTGGGTTAGTGAATCAATTAAACCTTTCATGATAGTGAGATTGTTTCCCAAATTTCCCTTAAATCAGGGAAGAAATCAGAAACTAACCTTTGGACTGAGAATAAGCCTGTTCCTATGATGCCATTTTTGTTCACTGCAGTGTGAAAAGTGTGAAAAAACACACTTCTTTTTCTTCATCTTCTTGTTCCCTATTTACTGGTCTCTTTCAAAGAGGAAATTGTGAACATCAAACTTATTCTCAACTGTCCTAGTGAAAGTTTTTATTGGTATCTATTTTTATTTTTGAAATTTACCAATAGCTGCTGCATTTCCCACCCTCGGCTTATACTCGAGTCAATAAGTTTTCCCAGTTTTTTTGTGGTTAAATTAGGTGTCTCGGCTTATATTTGGGTCGACTTATACTCGAGTATATACGGTATATTGGAACTGCAGCAATGTACAGAAAATTGGCTCAAGGAATTGTAAAACATTAAACACGCTAAAAATGCCTATAAATAGTAGTCAATTAACAAAAAAACTTCTAGAATCTATGCCCTTGTATCAAAAAGTTCAATGATTAGTATTTAAATCTACATTTTAAAATACTGTTATATTTATATTTGCAGATATAATAAACAATATATTGTTCCAGCCATAGAACTAAACCTTGTTAATTTCAAGTTTGGAATACTTATGGCAGCAGTACTGAGGTCAACTGTTCAACTTGAGATATTTTACACATCTCTAATTGAAAATGGCCTCCTGGAAAACTGGTTACTTGCTTATTTATTCATTTGATGTTCATTTAAATAACAAAAAAATCAATATATATTGTTGCTCATCAATCATGCAACTCTACATAACTAATACTTTAAAAACAGTAGGAAAAATATCAACAAAAGTTCAAAGCTAAAGACAATCAACAAAACTTCTCAATGAGTTATCAAATTTTGGATAAGCCAGGAATGGAAAGTAAGATAAATCAATGACAAGCTGAAAGTATGAAAAATTAAATCACCTTGCACAACTCAGTAAAAGTTACAGGATGCCATTGCAATAAAAAGTGTATACTGTTAATTCATTGAAAATAATGTGTAAGATTAAATATTAACAAGGCCTCTCAAACCAATCAGTGTCAGAGGCATTATTAATCAAATTTATTTTAGCCCTTTAAAAAATTGACTGGGAGAACACCCTTTATTTGCAACTAAACAGGGTATAAGTACAAATCTTGGGTCTATGAAATTTTTCTTATAAAATGAGGAATGTGAAAGTTAAAGATTAAAAGTCATAACAAATAACTTATAATTGTGTAAATTGTTAAGACCCATTAATATTAAGTCTATCTCCAAACTTTTAATAAAATAAAATTTAGAATATAAATAATCTCTCTATCCTTAATGTATCATAAATTATTTGAATATATCACAGCCTTCTATTCTGTCCCCAATAGTGTAATTCTTTTAATGTTTCAATTATACAAGACAGATGTTAAGTCATGGTAAAAGGAAGTGATATTTCACATACATACAGTATCATATTAATGAGGATATGGGTAAGATGCAAATGTAATAATATATTAACTTTTTCCTCTGAGAAATTAATTTTAGCCAGTAGTTGCTTTAAAAATGTAAATAATTCAGCTTTAGTTGAATGTTTTAGCAATATCCCATATAAAAGACACTATTGACAAATGAAGCAGTGAGTTTTATAGGAGTAAAGCCTTAACTTTTAATAGCATCTATATTATATAATTTAAGTTTAGATTTTAAGGAATGAAATAATAGGGGATCCAACCATATATATTTAAGACTGCTGTGCTTGCTCCTCAGGAGGAAAACTATAGCAAACCTTGTTATTTTCACCTTTTAGTCGTGTCCGACTCTGGTAACTTTATAGGCAAGTGCTCTCTATGCTACCTTGTCAAGCACAACTTCTTTCAATTTTTGGAAGCCAAAAGGAGAAGGGGATGGCAGAAGATGAACTGCTTAGATAGTGTCATCAAAGCAAAGAACATGAATTTGGCAGGACAGTGGAAGGCAGAGGGTCCTGGTATACTGGGCTCCATGGGGTTGCGAAGAGTCAGATACAACGTAGTGATTGAAGAACAACAAACTGATAAAATCAAATAATATTTATTAAAAGGTGATATTTTAAAGCTTTATATTTATATTAATAACTTCTATCAATTTAGAAAATGGAATTAAAGTTACAGCATGCCTCACATTGTTTATAGGTGTCTTGACAATTGTTTATCCTATAGCTTTAAGCCTAGTCTGAAATTTGTTTATATTTATATTTTAAAGTGATTTTTTTAGTTATGTGGGAAATAGAGATTCTAAAAAAATTCTTTCGATATATAGTAGACAATTTTCTTTCAGCTTGGAGCTAAAAACACAATTACTGTTTAACATTTGTCTCTGCAAATAAAATGTAATATATAGAAAAAGGAGGTTGAGTATTTTCTTGTTTCCTTGATATGAAGGCTTTTTCTTTTTGAAAGCTATCCAGCTGAGAAGTAAAAAGGCGTATCATACTCCACTTGTCACATTTTGCTGAACTTGGCAAGTAAGGCACTAGGAAATGAATCAGAGAAGGGGGTTGAATAAAATTCCACTTAAATATAGACATTATTTCTATTATTAGAATCTCTAATGAATAAAATTGCAAAAATTTCTGTGTCCCAAAGAAAATTAAAAATAGGTAAGTTTGACAGTTTCCCATAAATTTTGGCAGCAGTCTATTAAGCCAGAATGAAGAAGAATATTTAACATGGTAGGAACTTGTCATTTAATTAGCGGAACTTGGAACACCATATAATGTGTTGAATGATATGGCTATCAAGTATTTTTACCCAGGGTAGAGAGTAGAGAAGCTTATATTGTTATTGTGAAAGCCATAACACAACTGCTGAACAACAAAAGGAATCTATTATTATATAAAAAAATAATCAGATTGCTATTATTTCCTTATCTCTTTGTGGTTACACTGCTGTAACGCATTTTATATAGGACCGTTTCCAAGGATGAGGCAGAAACTTCCATTTGGTCTGGAGTAGGGTGTCCATTTAGCACTGATGCTATAATTACGAATTATTCTGCACAACAACTAAGCAGTAAGGATGACATGGCTGCCTTTAGAAAATTATTTTAGGTTTTTTTCCATTTGGTATTTTAATGTCATTATTTTGAATTACTGTACACCACCTGAATCCAAGGAAGCAGTTATGTATCCTATGGTGTACAAATATATAATTTTCTAGAACTGGTGATTCAACCATCAAATTGTAATATCCGATAACTAGAGTAAATTTTGAGATAAGATATGCTTGTAGTATCTCCATAAAATGCATCTGTCTGTCTTTCTCCCCCCTCCTTCCTTGCTTCCCTGCCTCCCCCTCCCCCCCCCCTGTGTGTGTGTGTTCTAGCACAGATGTTGGATACTTTCTTCTGCTACAAAATATTTACTTTTCTGAAGGGAGTTGAGGTGGTAATAGATGAGAATTCTAAAAATCTGAACATTTCTCTCTTACATTAAATGATAGAATATCATTTTTAAGACTCCATAGTAGTGGACTTTTATTATTATTTTAGATTGATTGATTTTGTGTGTGTGTGTTAAGATGATGTTTTGGGAATATCAGTATGTGCACTCCACCCTCTTCGTAGTTTTTTTAAAATTACTTCATGACCCATTACAGTCATTTTCATTTACAGCAGCACTTTTATTTTATCTCACAGCTTGTGGTTTACAGTATTTATGAGGGTGGAGTGTACTGCATCAATTCACCCTCCATTTGTGTGTTGATGTGGCATTTATATTACATAGGAGTAATTTTTTTTCTGATTTTTTTTCTTGTATCACCAGTGCACCTATTCCATTCTTCCATCGCTGTGCTCCTGTGAACATTTCCTGCTATACCAAGTTTGCAGAAGCCCTGATCACCTTTGTCAGTGACAGTAGTATCTTGCACAGGCTGATTAGTGGAGTAATGACCTGCAAAGAGATTATATTGGGACTTTGCTTATTATCACTAGGTAATTTTTTCCTCATTCTTAGCTATTTCTATAGTATTGAACAACTTCTATCCTATCCCCACAATATGAAAATGACGCATGCTCATTATTAATTCTTACAGAATAGGAAACTATTCCAAAAAATGTTTCTTATCCAGCTTCTGACTTAAATGCTTTTTAAAACGTGTGTATTGATTCTCCTTATATTTAAGTAGTGTGGGGATTTTATCTGATGAAAGCTGAATTATTTGAAGGCACAATGTTGCATTTTTATTGTAGCTAAAGTAATCTGGCTATATAAATATATATAGCTATATACAGCTATATAGCTACATAACTTTGCTTAGTGATAAAGAACCATAGATAAACTGCTGTAAGCTCATCAGATAAATAGCAGCTGTAGGTATATTAAAACAAATTAAAAGATTAATCCTTTACCCTAAAATAAATTTCAGGATTGCCACTACTTTAATGCAAATGCCCAAATACTATTGTGTGCAATAAAGGGAACTTTACTTTTTTCTTTTTTCTTTTCTTTTTTTACTAAGAAGTACCATTCATTATTAGAAAAGAAACACTGGCTTTTATATAGCATAACTCAACTAACTGCATAGTAAATAAGTAGGCAGGCATGTTTTTGTTTTTCCAATTGAAGTATCCTTTCACTTAAAATGAATTTAATTTATGAATTTAGAGAAGAATGAATAGGTGGAAGGAAGCAACATATCCATAGACATTTTTCACATGTCCCACATTGGCCTCTTTGCAGGAACAAACAAAGGATCCAAACAAAGTTGTTGCAATGAAACAAACTGAAAGAATTAACCAAATGCAGATAAGAATACATAATAGACAGCATCCAAGCCTGAATATCATCTGTCTGCTCATTGTGGCATGATTATAGTTCAATAAGGACTCCATAATGAAAGTACAAGTTTATTTGTCTATATTGACATCATTTTGTTTCTTATATGGGCATACAGTGAATAGAAAGAATTCGCACAACTATAAAATATTACATCTCTCTAAAGTTCATATTTTATTTCAAATGTTCAAGGGCAAATATTTTGTATAGTTTTAATTAGAATTAATGTACTTAGTATTGTTGAACTAATTAGCTGATCTTTCAATGACATAAGTTTAAAGAGTGCAGTCCTAATTAAAAATTCTTAACTCTATATAGACAATTGTTAAAATAAATATGATGATAATAAGAGAGAACCGTCCTTGGTATGGTCTTACATTGAGCCAGTAGTTCTGAATGAAAAATATTCATTAAATATTCTTTATAATACACACTGTACGCACACATACCTGATGATAATAAGATTTAGGGTTATTTGCAATGACTGAGAATTCATGACTTACTAAAGCCGTTCATTTTGAGATGATGATAAGACATGTAGCAGTGTGATAATTACATTTGTTTCATCAGCATACTGGATTGAAAAAAACATTTTAATTACTTGAAAGCCTTTACCTCTCTGCATATTTATGTCATAGTCCATGGGAAATGAATATCCTCAAACTTGATGAATATTGATAATCTCAGCTAAAGTTAGCAAATGAGCAAAAGTGCATAACTTTATCTTCTCCACAATATCAGTGCTTGCTTAAATTAAGTACATTAAGGATCACATTTCGCAAACGGTTCATCCATGCATTCCTCAGTTTGCTGATACTTGCTAAATATTACATATTCATTATGCTGCAATTTATGTTTATGTATTTATGTGCACTTGGATGCACATTCATACATAATTTAATATAATTCATTACTTTTGTTAATTACATTAAAAGTAGCATCCCTACCAAATGATACATGCAGTCCAAAAGGAGTTGCAACTTCTCATGCTTTTCTAAGCCACCCTATCTGTTGTTGGCATTTTAGATATGTTTCAATATGAAACAAAATATCACAAACATTACAGTGAAAAGGCAAGATTTTCACATTCCAAACAAAGCATTAGATACGTAAGAGTTAGCTAAATGAATCACACTGATCAAATTGAAGCATAAAGTACTACATGGTTCTTCTCACAGTTTTTACATCCTTATTCATCGTTGACATGATGTTAAGCATGTGTGTCTGCATTGAACATTTTGGTTTTTGCTCACCATGAGTTGTATGATGCTTTTGCAACTCATGATAATAAATGTGCTGTTCTATCATGTCATTTAATCTTTTGTTGTATGTGCCTGCATCTCTTTGTATATTATAGGTGTGGGTATATAAAAATTGATATTAATCTGCATATAGGCTTGTTTTATTTAATTTACAACTGGGAAGCAGAATAGAATAGCTTAATCTGCACATTGTTGTACAGAAGAGTTGAAGGTTAAATGCATTTTTTTCACTAATTTTAAATTATATTATGACAGCCATTATTTTTGGCTATTTGTAGTTGGAGTAATTAATCTATTCCATTTTGTTTCTCTGCAGTGCTTTCCATGATTTTGATGGTGATAATCAGATATATTTCAAGAGTACTTGTCTGGATCTTAACAATTGTTGTTGTTTTGGGTTCACTTGGTAAGTAAATGAAGGTATTTGGTCTCCTCAGACTACATATGTGAACCTTTCCTTATGTGTTTAAACCTTTTTTTGCTGCAGATCTGTTGTGTATGTACCATAGTTAATAAAGTATGAGCTTGAGGTTAAGTGCAGGGTTCTGGCCCTGCACTTCTGATTGGCTGTTAGGCGGCCAGATCGGATTGGTTAGTTCTGAGGAATCCGATTGTCCCTTAACAGAGGATTCTTAGTGGTTAAAAGAGCTAGCGTTCATAGCTCGTTATTGGACAATTCTTACAAGGGTTGCCTATATAAGGCAGAGTTCACTGTTGTTGTTTTTGAGAAGTCACTATGCTAATAAAGAGCTGAAAGTCACTATTCAGAGGCTGTCTCCATTTACTCCGACCCATGTCCAAGTACTTAACACTGGCGACGAGGATGGGATTTGGAGACGTCTGAACCGAAGAAGCCAGGAAGCAATACCGAGCACGTAATAGACGATGCAACAACGGAACCATGTCTGGCGGTATTGTACCACCCGCTCCGTTCGATCCAAACCAAGAGGATTGGGAATCCTACATGGATCGCTTCCAAATGTTTCTCGAGACGAATAACTTGAAGGACGCTACACCAGCAAAGAAGCGGGCACTGTTCCTGACGCATTGCGGCCCAGCTGTTTTTAAGATGGCTAAAGCACTCGCCAAACCTCGAGAAGTGAAAGCCATGAGCTGGGACAACCTCGAACCCATCCTGAGAGACCATTATGCGCCAACCGTGCCTACACTCGTGAGACGCCATGAGTTTTATCAGAGAAACCAACGAAAAGGGGAGAGCGTGGCCGATTTCGTGGCGTACCTCCGAAATTTAGGGGGTCTCTGCAGGTTCGCCGATTTAGAAGAGGCATTAAGAGATCGAGTAATTCTGGGATTAGATGCGCTAGGCGTGCAAAGCAAGCTGATGGCGAAAGGCGACATCAGCCTTGCTGACGCCATCGCTGAAGCCACGGCTGCGGAGGCAACCAAAAAGTCGGCTGCACAATTACGGCGAAGCCGCACTCCAGTAACACCACCGACCAGCGAAATCTTACCCAACTCAGAAGGGCAGCTATCAACAATGCACCACGAGGACCTCTCTTCGTCGTCAGACAGCGACGAAGAAGGGGTCCATCGACTGTGGTCCGACCGGGACCTTCGCCCGAAGCCCTTATGCCCTTGCACTGGCTATGGAGCCAACCATGCCAGGGCCAAATGCAAATTCCGCGACGCACTCTGCCATGAGTGCGGGAAACGAGGCCACATCGGCCGGGTCTGCCGCAGCCTACCAGGACCCAGCCAGGCCTCAAAAGGGGCTAACTATTGCCAATCGACAGGAAACCATCCTGTAAGGCGAGAGCCAGTAAACCACTCCTACAGAAATCGAGCTTTGCAAAAAGAAGAGGCTCACCATACTATCACTATCAGTCACGCCTCAGTTTTGGACACTAAGAAAATCCGAGTCACGATAGCCATCGAGAACCAGCCTTGCCACATGGAGGTCAACTCGGGATCGTCCCTCTCGATGGTGTCTTGGAAGACACTCAAGCAACTCACCCCCACAATTCAAAGCCAAGACCTCCAATTTCAACGACTCATCCTCAAGGACTACCAAGGAAATCGAATTCCCGTTGTCGGGTCCTGCTGAGTCTGAGTCTCCTTCAAGAAGCATACAGCGTACTTACCTCTAACGATCATCGATAGAGATAGGCCTAGTCTATTGGGCCTCCAATGGTTTGCGCCACTCGGCATTGAAGTGGCCGGCGTGAACCGAGTCGGTGGTTGTGAGTGGGAGGAAGACCTTATCTCTGAGTTCAGCGACGTCTTCGCAGACAGCTTAGGCGAATATAAGGGGACCCCAATCTCATTTAGTCTAGATCCAAAAGTAGCCCCAATTCGCTTGAAGCCCCGCCGAGTTCCGTTCGCTCTTAAAGCAAAGATCGACGAACAACTCGACAAGTTAATTGCTCAAGGGGTGTTGAAGCCCATCGATCACTCTCCATGGGAAACCCCTATTGTAACACCCATTAAGCCAGATGGGTCAATCCGAATTTGTGGAGACTACCGGGCCACTTTAAACCGCGCGCTACAGCAGAATGCGTATCCAGTTCCGGTGGTGCAGCACCTCCTCCATTCCTTGGGGGGTGGAAAGGTTTTCGCTAAATTAGATTTAGCTCAAGCTTATCAACAATTACCAGTAGATGAAAAAACGGCCCAAGCCCAAACAATTGTAACGCACAGAGGTGCCTTTAAATGTACCCGATTGCAATTCGGAGTTAGTGTAGCCCTGGGGATCTTCCAGAGCCTCATGGAAAGGTTATTACAGGGAATCAAGGGCGTGGTTCCTTATTTTGATGACGTATTAATTGCAGCCCCTACAAAAAAAAATCTTGCAGGATCGTTTGAAATGCGTTCTTAAAAAATTCCAAGAGGCTGGACTTAAGGTGAAAAAAAATAAAAGTCAATTATATACTGACAATGTTGAGTTTCTAGGGTACCGAATTGATAGCCAGGGCATTTATCCTGCCGAGAGTAAATTAAAAGTGATCAAAAACACTCCCAGACCACGCAACAAGGCCGATCTCCAGGCGTTCTTAGGCCTCATTAATTTCTATAATGTATTTTTACCGCACAAGGCAACTGTCGCTGAACCGTTACACCGATTATTAGATAAGAAAGCATTGTGGGTATGGGGTTACCGGGAAGAGCAAGCGTTCTGGAATGTTAAAAAACTGCTCACATCTGACTCTGTACTTATGCAGTATAACGAGACTTTGCCGTTAGTCATAACCTGCAATGCATCGCCTTTCGGGGTGGGCGCCATTTTGAGCCATGTACTGCCTAATGGAAATGAAGCCCCTGTTGCATACTTTTCGAAGACTCTTTCACAAGCAGAGCGGAACTATGGACAAATTGATAAAGAAGCCCTCGCAATCGTTTCAGCTGTAAAGAAATTTCATGAATATGTGTATGGAAGGACATTTACCATTATAACTGACCACAAACCGTTGCTAGGGATAATAGCCGGGGAAAAGCCAACCCCCTACATATTATCCCCTAGAATGACCCGATGGTCAGAATTCCTAGCTGCTTATAATTATCGCCTGCAATATCGCCCGGGGAAAGCCATTCCCCACGCTGACGCATTAAGCCGAGTACCGCTTCCAGAGACTCTCGATCCGGCACCAACGGCAACCACGTTGCAGATCGAAACACTCAACTCGCCGCCTATGACCGCCCGAGACATCGCAAGAGAAACCAAACGAGACCACACCCTAGCTCGAGTCCTAGGCTGGGTAGAACGTGGATGGCCATTGGACCAAGTACCAGATGACTTCGCACCATTTAAATCTTGACAGACTGAACTTTTTCCCCAAAAAGGCTGTATCATCTGGGGCGATAGAGTCGTTGTCCCAGAACGACTCCGGAAGGCGCTGCTACGAATTCTGCACAAGGGCCACCCCGGCATCGTGCGGATGAAAGCACTTGCACGAAGTTACGCATGATGGCCGGGCATGGACCGGCAAATCGAGCAGTGGGTCAAAGCGTGTGCCAATTGCCAACAAGTCAGCAATGCCCCACCAAAAGCCATGCCTACTGAATGGGAGACGCCACGGGGACCCTGGTCCAGAATCCACCTGGATTTCGCGGGGCCAACCAAGGGCTATACCTTCCTTCTGACAGTCGACGCGTACTCCAATTGGTTAGAAATTCATCGTATGACGGCTACAACGTCCGAGGCGGTAATCAAGATCCTAAACAGACTCTTTGCAACCCACAGATTGCCTGACGTCCTGGTGTCCGATAACGGGCCACAGTTTACTGCACTAATGTTCGAGCAGTACCTCGCTGACCGCGGCATCCGCCATGCGCTCACCTCGCCTGCGCACCCTTCGACCAATGGCCGAGCGGAACGCATGGTCCAATTTGTTAAAAAGACTTTGCAAAAAGTGGACTATGACAATATTGATGACAAGGTCAACCAAATTCTCTTTTTGCAACACATAACTCCACATAGCGTCACCGGCAGAACTCCCGCCGAACTACTGATGGGACGAAGACTCCGCTCCCACCTCGACCGGTTGCACCCTGCTTACGAACCAGAAAAGCCAATAGGATCCAGCAGCCGCTGTCGCACCTTCCAGGTAGGAGACCTCGTTTATGCACGAAACTTATCAGGCGATCCGTTATGGATAGAGGCGACAGTAGTACAAGTGACCAGCCCCAAATCCTACATAGTGAAATGCTGTGACAATAGACTGTGGAAACGGCATATCGACCAATTACGGTCACGACTCACAACGGCCAGTCAACAACTCCCCCATGACCAAACCGAGGGGGGGGGAGGTACGGAAGAAGATGAAGTTCCAGGGAACCTACTCGAAGGGAGCGACGAACTAAATGATACTCAGGAAATGGAGCAGGAAGGAGAATCGTTTGCACCGCAAGAAATTGCACCTGAGCAAGAAGCAGAACCACTGCCAAACAACAATCCACCTCAACAGGATTGCAACCAACCAATCTAACGAAAATCTGAAAGACTTAAAAGACAACCGTCCTATCTAAAGGACTATATAACTACACCATAATTAAGAAGCCAGGGGGAAGGGGTGTTTTGTATGTACCATAGTTAATAAAGTATGAGCTTGAGGTAAAGTGCAGGGTTCTGGCCCTGCACTTCTGATTGGCTGTTAGGCGGCCAGATCGGATTGGTTAGTTCTGAGGAATTCGATTGGCCCTTAACAGAGGATTCTTAGTGGTTAAAAGAGCTAGCATTCATAGCTCGTTATTGGACAATTCTTACAAGGGTTGCCTATATAAGGCAGAGTTCACTGTTGTTGTTTTTGAGAAGTCACTATGCTAATAAAGAGCTGAAAGTCACTATTCAGAGGCTGTCTCCATTTACTCCGACCCATGTCCAAGTACTTAGCAAGAACTATTTTGCTATTGTTTCAACAGTTTTCTCAAAACCATTCTCTCTGCTTTATGATAATTGAAATAATCAGAAAAAGCCTCTACTCCCATGCTTCCTTTATTTTGTGATCCTGGCAATAAAGTAATGAAAGGGATAATTGTTCAAATAGGCCATATGTAATGGCCAGTACAATGAAGAATATAATTGGTGTTGTTTTATTGGAAAGTAACCCTAAAACTACCATCTGAAAAACAGAGCAGCCTTTTTTATTAGTTTAGAATAGAGGATATTTCCAGATAGCATTAAGAACAAGTTTAGGTATTACATTTGCTAAAGGAACATATCATCA
This sequence comes from Hydrophis major, assembly GCA_033807585.1. Lineage (NCBI taxonomy): Eukaryota > Metazoa > Chordata > Lepidosauria > Squamata > Elapidae > Hydrophis > Hydrophis major. The sequence continues at coordinate 261,548,339 of CM066329.1, forward strand.
AAACAAGTTTACCTTTTCCACTGTAAACCTTAGGAGTTAAAATAATAATTTCATGAGTTTCACTACAGTCTACATCAGTGTTATTTATTGACAAGAATGGAGCAACTTGTAAAACAGTGACTTGGGCCCTGGGATGAGAAATGTCTCAAGTAGTTTCTTCAACCCTATCCATTTACACTACATTGGAAGAAAGGGAAAAACATTCAAAACAATAAAATATACATGTATAAAAATATACATTTTTACCTTCTTCACATTCCACCACCATATCACTGCCTGTCTCCCAAGTCATTTTTATATGCTAGAAGATTTGGGGGTAGAAAATACTTGGCAGCAGTTACAAGTCAAACCAGATTTTGTGAGGGTGACTCAGTATACATGGTGAGTTGTATATATGGGATAGATATTTCAGTCCTGTTTCTGATGTAATGTTCTAATCCAAGGATCTTCAAATTTGGCAAGTTTAAGACTTGTGAACTTCAACTCCCAGAATTCCTGAGCTAACATGACTGGAGGAGGAATTCTGGGAGTTGGTCCACAAGTCTTAAAGCTGTTAAGTTTGAAGACCCCTGTTCTTCTCTCTTAGACTTTAAAACTAAAATGTCATTTTGAAGACTATAATGAACTTTCAATTGTTGTTCTAATTTTCCTAAATATTACAGAGCCTATTTTCTTATAGACAATTAGAAATAAAGTGGTTAAAATGGTAGCCAAAGAAAAATTATGTATCAAATCATATTCTGGAATTAGAGCATTTATGAACTGACATTTCACTGCTTAGTAAATTGGCATTTTCTTTAGCTATTGCATACAATCCAACTAGCCCATCTGTTGAAAACATACAGCTCAGATGAATGAATATTTTTAGTGTGGCCACTGACCAGAATTATTGAGAAAAATAAAGTAAAAATAAAACAAGATAAAATATTATGGGTTATAGATACTTTAGAGGTTAATAAGCTTGCCTATTTTTGTAGGCAGTATAACAAAATTTAACTATATTCAAAAAGACTGAATCATGCTTATCTTATAACAAAACCTATACATAAAAAGAATAATTTCCCAAGTGTTTTATCACAGAGGGTACATTATACATAGGGTATAGAAAGTCTACATACCCTTATTAAAATGCCCTTTTGAGATGTAAAAAAAAAAGAAGCCGGACCAAGATAAATCACTTCAGAATTCTTTTTGCCTTTAATGTAACATATAAGCAATATAATTCAGTTGAAAAACAAAATGAAATCTTTTAGGGGGGAAAATATCAATAAAATGCATAATAACATGCCTATCTTTAAAGTACTATGTACTTTACTGAAGCATCTTTGTCAGCTTTGGAAGCCATATTACCTTTGAGAAACTTTGAGAAAATGCCTGCCCCGGAATTTTTAATTGGAGTTGGGTTTTTCTGGAACCCTGACAGACTTTGATTTTGTCTTGGGAATCTTTGCCTACTTTTCCTTGCAAAAATCTGACAAATTATGAGGGTGTCTCCTGTGCACAGACTTCTTCAGTCATCCAGATTTTCAATTGGATTCAGGTCTAGGCTATACTGGGGCATTCCAAAACTTTGGTGATCTTCTGGTAAACCCATTGTTTTCTTTATTTGGAGGAATGCTTTGGATTGTTGTTATGTTGACAGGTGAATTTCCTCTTCATACTCAGCATTTCAACAGAGGCCTGAAGGTTTTGTACCAAAATTTACTTATATTTGGAACTGTCCATAATTCCCTCCATCTTGACTAGTGTCCCATTCCCAACTGAAGAAAAGCAGCCCCCAAACATCATGCTCCCACCATTATGTTTTACTGTGGATATGATGTACTTTTGGTGATGTATAGTAAACATACATTTTAGAATTATGGCCAAAAAGTTCAACCTTGGTCTCATCAGGCCATAAAACATTTTCCTACATGCTTTTGTTTGACATGAGTAGATTTTTGCAAAGTGTAGCCAGGTTTGGATGCTTTTCTTTGTGAAAAAAGGGTATTGTATTGCCAACTTACCACATAGCCCAGACATCTGAAGAATATGGGAGCTTGTTGTCATACATAGTAAACAATCAGCACATGCCAAAAATTCCTGCAGTTCTTTTAATGTTGCTGTAGGCCTCCTGGACCAGTTTTCTTTTTCTTTTTCATCAATTTTGGAGGGACAACGAGTTCTTGGTCATGTCACTGTGGCACCATATTTCTCCATTTGTTGATGACTCTTCACAATTCCTTGGACATTTTTATACCCTTTTCCTGACTGATACTTTCTAACAATGAGGTCCCTTTGGTGCTCTGTAAGCTCTTTGCAGACTATGACTTTGCTGTAAGAAACTGTTAGAACAGCTGAACTTTATACAGGCTTGATCAGAATCCCTTTAATTGATGGCAAATGTGTATTGACTACCATTTAATATCATTTTGAATGTGATTGTTTAATTCTGAACACAGACATATCCCTACTTATAAGAGGGTGTGAATGCTTATGCAGCCACATTATTTTAGTTTTTTTCCCCACCAAAAGATTTTGTTTTCAATTGAATTGGATAGCTTATATATTATATTAAAGGTGGAAAGAATTCTAAAGTGACTTAACTTGACCCAGTACTCTTCAACATCTTCATCAATGATTTGGATGAGGAGATAGATGGGGAACTCATTAAATTTGCAGATGACACCAAGCTAGGAGGAATAGCCAACACTTCAGAAGATAGGCTTAAGATACAGAAGGATCTTGACAGACTTGAACATTGGCCGCTATCAAATAAAATGAAATTCAATGGTGAAAGAAGTAAGGTTCTACATTTAGGCAAGAAAAACAAAATGCATAGATACAGTATATGTGGTACCTTGCTCAATAGTAGTAACTGAGAGGGATCTTGGAGTCCTCGTGGACAATCATTTTAATATGAGCCAGCAGTGTGCTGCAGCTGCCAAAAAAGCCAACACAGTTCTAGGCTGCATAAACAGAGGGATAGAATCAAGATCACGTGAAGTGTTAATACCACTTTATAATGCCTTGGGAAGGCCACACTTGGAATACGGCATCCAGTTTTGATCACCACAATGTAAAAAGATGTTGAGACTCTAGAAAGAGTGCAGAGAAGAGAACAAAGATAATTATGGGACTCTAGTTTGATGAAAATAAGAACTGGGGGTGGTGATATGATAGCAGTGTTCTGATATCTCAAGGGCTGCCACAAGGAAGAGGGAGTCAAGCTATTCTCCAAAGCACCTGAAGGCAGGACAAGAAGCAATGGAAGAAAACTAATCAAGGAGAGAAGCAACCTAGAATTAAGGAGAAATTTCCTGACAGTTAGAACAATGAATCAGTGGAACAACTTGCCTCCAGAAGTTGTAAATGCTCCCAGTACTGGAAGTTTTTAAGAAAAGGTGGGATAACCATTTGTCTGACCTGATTTTTTTACCTCTCAAAAACAGGGCATTTTAATAGAGTGTGTAGATTTCTATGTTTTCAACAGCTCCTTGTCCATAGGAGCACAGTCTTAAGCTCATAGGGGAGTTTTTGTATTGGCACTCCAAAATTGCTGTGGGGAGAATGTTGAAGCCAGCTAGCATTGGACGCAGTTGTGTGGTGTTGAGAAATATATTCTTAAGTAAAGCAGACTGGACCTATTGGGCTTCCAAGTCTTGGATATGTTGTTTAAATATACTGAGTGCATTTCACAATTCATCATTTGGAAAGCCTCTATGGAGAAGCCCAAGGTATTGATGTTTTTGTAAGATAGTCCTGAACTATATTCAGGAGTGGGTTTCTACCGGTTCGGACCAGTTCTATAGAACTGGATGTTATGAGTCTGAGCAGTTCAGAGAACCGGTAAATCATGCCCCTGGTTGGCCCCACCCCTTCCTGCCCGCCCACTCCTTGCCCCGCCCAGTTATTCCTCATTTCACCTGCCATTGCTAACTTGCCTTTGCCCGCCATTGCTGCCTGCTTTCCACTGTGGCCCTGATCTCCCTGGGTGAGTGAGCCTACAAGCAAGCCCTGGTCAAGTCTACACCCAACCTGGGCCAGCCTAGGCTACTGCGCTGTCTCCAAACACCCCACCCCATCCCTGGGCTTGCCTGGGCTGGGGCTGTGCTTGCTAGGGAGAGGAGAAAGCATTCTCCTGCCCCTGCTGGCCACAGAAAACCCACCGTGGGGCGAGAGAACATTCTCTCCTCTCTCGGGCCAGAGGCTTGTGTCAGCAAGGTGCCCCTTAATCAATTCCAGGACAGCTGACAGCGGCTGTGGGGGAGGGAGAAGAGCCTGGAAGCCCTGATGCACCATGTGTGCAGCTGCATGGATGGCAGGGGTGAGTGTGAAATGATCCCTGAAGCCCCTATGCCGTCAGAATCGCCATCGCCGCCTCGCTGCTGCTGCATCCCCCACCCCCTGCAGGGCTTTCAGTTTACCTGGAGCGCGAACAGGTGAGCTTCCCTCGGAACTCAACGCCTTCTTGCAAGGATAAGGGGCATGTGTGTGTATGTGTCTAGAGTGAATGGATAATTCTAAGGGACTGGATGGCTTTGCACGGCTGCCAATGGACTGCACAATCCTAAAGTGCTGGGTTGCTAGGAAGCAAGTTCTAACCATGGGTGGTTTAGGTTACTTTTTTGCTATCATCCCCTACCGAATAATTATATATGATTTTTTTTTATGCTGTAATCAGTTTTTTTTAATGCTGTAATCAGTGTCTCCCATTTTTCATCATTTTGTCTTTGTAACCCATTTGTATGGTGTGGAAGTGCTTTGTAAGTACTTCATGTACATGTGGTTGATCTATGTCAGGGGTCTCCAAACTTGACAACTTTAAGACTTGTGGACATAGCTGATTGTAGAATTCTGGGAGTTGAAGTCCAAAAGTCTTAACGTTGCCAAGTTTGGGGACCTCTTGACTAGATTATCAAGGAAGAAAGAATAACATGCAGCAGATGCCTAGCAAAATTTAGTAATACTACAGTTTGGCTGTTTACATTGAAATCAGATTCAAGATAGTGATGGTAGGTAAATTATTGGACAGTTTAGTTTGGTATTTATTTCAGTAAGCTGATTTTAGAAAGCTAAACAGGATCAGACCTGGTAAGTACTTGGCTGGGAAGCCAACACAAAATGGGGTGTGGGAAGGAATGGGGCTGGGAAGGAAAGAAGGAAGATAGGATAAGATAATTTTTATTGTCATTTTTTTTACTGTAAGTACACTGGCACACATTAAAAGTGAAATATATATACATATCCATATATAACACACATATACACATGCTACACACACACACAATCATTGCCCATTTTGAATACATAGCGGAAAGGAAGAAAGTATTGGATACATATACACAAATGTGTGTGAAAAAAACTGCAAATAGGATTATAAAAATACAACTTCCAATCTTAGCAATTATAGATGAGAGAGAGAAAGAAAAAAGAGAAATAGAGAGGGAGAAAGAGATAGATGAGAAAGAGAGAGGGAGAAAGAAAGAAAGACAGAGACAGAGATACCTTTTTAAAACAAAATAGAAAAATAGCTCTTTGAGTATTTAAGGTAGCAGACCCCTGGGTTAGGCAAACACCAAGAGCGTTAAGTGAACCTTGTGGTCATTAAGCAAACACTGGCTGTTAAACAAGTCCATTTTCCCCAATGGGCATTTTTAACCAGAAACCAGAAGGAATTGTTGGAAACTGGCAAAAAACATAGAAAACCTCAGTCACAAGACTGTGTGGGACGTTGTAACTGGTCATAAGTGTGTGTGGGGGGGGCTGTCAAAACACCAAAAACAGGTCAAGTAGCCCTCTGGGGTGGTCAGTCATAAATTAGAACACTTGCTAAGCAATTGGCCGTTAAGCGAAGACCACTTACATTTGGTTTGCCAGTAACATGGCCACCTAGCTATGCCCACCCCAGTCATATGACCACCTAGCCATGCCAGTCAGCAAGCCACGCCCAGCCAGTCACATGACCACCAAGCCACACCCACAAACTAGGTCACATCCACAGAACCGGTTAAGAAATTTGAATCCCACCCCTGACCATATTGCTTTATAATTGCCTTAGCAGTGGAAGAACACAACCTGTGGGAAAAAACTATAACTTCAATCATTGTGCTGTGATATAGATGTATGCATCTATTTTGAGTAGATAGCTCTGAGTCTCTGCTTAATACTGTGTTTGGAATTCAAGGAATAAAGGAAGTGTAAAGTCCTAGCTTGCCACTAAAAAAGTAGCTGTGTATGAACTTTAGCTGAATAAAGTTTTGCTATTTCTGGGATGTATTGTGCTGCTTTTGTGAAGAGAAAAAAATTGAATAGAAGCCACTGCCTTTGAGCATTTTTTGTCACATAATAGAATAGATAGAATAGAATATGTATTCTATATATGTAGCACACACCATATTATTTAGCCAGAATTAAAGAAATTAGAAGACACAGGTTGCAAATTACAGACTGCCTGCCACCAGCTTTAACAATAGTTAAAGATTGTTTTGATTCTAAAGCTACTAGTAAGAAAGTTTGATGCCCAATTTAAGATTTCAGTCGTGAGTTTGAATCTCTTTCCAGTCCTTTTTGAGGAAAGATTGATTAGCTCTAATTGTCATTGTTGTCAACATGGTGTTTAATGGTTCTTTATGATTCAAAAAGGACTTGCAGTCTGTTCTGGGAAATCATCTGTCTAAATAGATTGTATACATATAATTAAGATTATCTCAGAGACAGGAAGCCTTTCAGGTTGGTGAGCAAATTTGGGGTTTTGAAAGTATGTGGGAGTGTTCTCTCACAAGGATGTCATTGGCGGAAGCTTGTATAATAAAAAAAAATCATTGCCATGCTGGAAACAGCAAGTTGCAAAACATCAATATCAATTTGGTTAATCATCAAAGTTTACATAAAGATTTATTAAACAGAATAAGGTTATTGACAATTATTAGAAATCAGACAAAAAGATTATTATAGTACTGACAGTGCTTATCCTGCAGAAAGTAATATTTATATTACTTCATATTAATGAATTCAGGGAGTTACACCATAGAATATAAAAGTACAAAAGTGAGGAAAATGATAAGTAGTGATATAAGCTACAGAAACCTTTAAAAGTTATGTAGATTTTCCATACTCTAATTTAATTGCCACTCTTTTTACGTATGCACTGCTTAAAATATGTTTAATAAAATAAAAGGTAGTATTTCTAATATTTTTAAACAATATTCTAATGAAATAATAAAAGGCAGGAGATTAGTAATCTCTGGTGGTAATTGTGGTAGCGATATTGATATTTTATCCAAACTTTTTATAAACTGTACATAACTCAAGGGGTAAACTTACCTCATACTCCTGCCTATTTTTCCCACAACAATCCTATGATGTGGCTTGGGCTGAGAGAGCATGATTGGCCTAAGATCACCCTAATGGCTTTGTGCCTAAGGTAAGCTTAGAATTCACAGTCTCCTGGTTTCTACATCAGCACCTTAAACAAATGCACCAAACTGGCTCTCTGGTATTCAGTTGGGATATAAGAAAAAAACAGTGTTTATACAACGCTTGAGATTTTTTCAGTATATAGAATATACTCAAAGCAGTTTTATAAAAATCTATAAAAATAATAGCATTGTTTTTAAAATGTTAAATGTTTCTGTCTTCTTTAAGATGAAAAATAGTACCTGTCAAGTTATTGCTTCAGCCATAATTGTATATTTCAAAGAGAATGGAATAGTTCAGTTAATGGCAAAATATGTAATTGGTGGATGATGGGAAAATAAAATGGGTATTTTATTGGTCACAGTTGAAAATCTCAGTTCTCGCCAGTAAAACAGGTGAAACTAGGCCAAATCTGCATAGTCCAATCTATTGATTATTTTATCTGTTACTGTTTCATAAACCTTGTCTTCTTGTCCAATTCAGACCAAATCCCTATATAAACAGAGACCAGGTTTCAGACTTTGATTTCACACTCAGCAAGTAGTGGCAGCAACCAGCAAAGTCTGTGTGCAGTTGCAGGTCCCTCTCAGCAAAATTCCAAATGCACATAAGCTTGCCTGCAAATCAATTAAAAATATAAAAGTATGGTCAGTTCCCAGAGTTTCAGGAGGCAAAAAGCACATGAAATCCAAATAAGAACAGTTGTTCCTGAATATTTATTTCCAGATAAAAAGCAGTGGCTTTTATGTTGAGCGGCTTCTGAGTGGAAGGATGGGAACCAGGTAAGAAAACAAGCAGAGCATCTTTGGTTTGCTCAGCACATAGGGATTGGACAGTTCCCCTGGATCATGTTCTTCATCATCAGACTCTTAAGAGCAACTACTCTGGATGATTGCAGAGTCAGTCTCAGGGGCTTCATTGCTCATTCTGAAGGAGACACTCAGTGGTACCTCCAAAGCAGACTGCTCAGTATCTCAATGAAGCTGACTGTGATACTCCTGGCGTAGAAAACTTTAATCTCTTCTAATTATGGAATATAAGGATGTGCTTTGTGAAGCCAGACCTTTTTTAATTAGTTGTCTTTTGGGAAATCTGTTTTCCATATTTAAAGTCAACCCTAGTTGTATCTCAATAAGGCCTGATGTAGTAGAAAACGAAACTACAAATTATTTGCATACATGTTTCTTTTCTTTTCTGAAATTGCCATGCACTATATTTTTCTCTATGTGGACACAGGTGGCACAGGAGTATTGTGGTGGCTGTATATTAAAATGTGGAAATCTCCCAATGATACTCTTACTGTTGAACAGCTTCAAATAGCCAAAGACAATCGTCAGGCCCTCCTGATTTATGCCATTGCAGCTACCATCTTCACAGTGAGTATTTGATGGCTGTTAAATTAGGGCATGTGAAGAAGGCCTCTGTAAGGGAGGGTGAAATTTACATTTGTGCCTTCAGTCCAGTGTTGGCTCCCGGTGACTGCCTGCAATTTTCTTAGCAAGGCTTTTTGGAACTGGTTTGCCCTTGCCTGCTTCCTGGGACTGAGAGAAAGTGACTTGGCTTAACCACTACATCAAACTGGATCTCTTATCAGGGAAAGTGGGTAATAAAATATACACCTTTGGGTGCTGATTTTATTATTGTAAATAAGTACAAAATACAATAAGCACAAAAAAATTGCAAAAAAAAGCATTCTGATCATATATAACCAAGAAATAAGGTTATTTCCTTACTCTAATATGGGAAAATGCCCTGAGACCAACTGTTATTAGTAGGTTGCTACTGGAATTAAGTTTACTTCATATATTTGTGTTGACATTTTAAATTATGTAATTATAAACAAAATTGGGGCTTTGAATAGGTGACATATTTTACTTTATTTCAATAAATACATTTTCCTAAAGTTTATTATGGAATCTCTTTTCTTTTTCAGGTTATCTTTCTATTAATAATGCTAGTTATGCGCAAAAGAGTAGCTCTCACCATTGCCTTGTTCCATGTGGCTGGCAAGGTTTTCATTCACCTGCCACTGCTTGTCTTCCAGCCATTTTGGACTTTTTTTGCCCTCATACTTTTCTGGATATATTGGATTATGGTCTTGCTGTTCCTAGGTATTACTGGTATGTACTGTGTAGTTTTTTCCCCCCGTTTCTTTACTTTCAATTGCAGAAAAATATTTTATATTGGGTCAAATTAAATTTAAGAAACCTAAGGTTCTCCAGATGAGCTGTTCAGAACATCCATATATGGGAAGTACTTCCTTCTCTCATCTGATAGGCTGAGCTGAACTCTGAGGACACTCCTCCTTGAAGGTGTCCCCAGTTTTTGCTCAGCCTTCATAAGAGATGGGCATTCTTGACTTGGCTGGATTCTCTGAAACCAACAGCAAAAGCAGTAAGAAAACAAAATGCAGCTCTTTAAAGCAAAAAAAAAAAGGGGGGGGGGCAGTAGCTCAGCAATAAATCTTTATAGCTATTGACAGCCAATATTATCATTAGCTGGCCATGGCAAGTACTAAGCCCTCAGTCAGGGCTTCAAAGGCGAGTGGAGTGCCGCTCAGATGGCGCTATATAATTTCCCTCAGAAATGGCCACAGCAGTTAAAACCAGCTGGCCAGCAGGATAGTAAAACAAGCTCTGACTCAGGTTTCGGGCGGCTGTAATTCAGCCAGCCACGAGGAAAGACCTCTGTTTTCCTTTCTCTAATTCTTGGCAAACGGCTGCCTACCAACTACCTAGGGATCGTGAGGTGAGGTTGCAAGCAGCATAGACTCGACTCGCACCAAAAGAGGCTTTATTCGCCATCTTTGAAATATTGATATGTATTGTTTCTATTGCTTCCCCACTGACTGAGCAGTAATTCCACAGTATATGTACAGATGCAATCAAAAGTATTAGCACCTTTTCATTTCCCCCACAGAGAATCCTAATTTGCATGAAATAGGTTGAACTTGACACCAGAAGGCTCAAACACATATCATCACCCAGTCTTGCTAGGACTGAGTTTGAGATTTTCCTCCCTATCCAAACCATTATAGATAGCCCTAACTTATGACCATAGTTGAGCCTGGAATTGTTGTCATAAATTGTTGAGATCATAAGTCAAGGGATCACATGACTGGAGCCTCGTTTTGGCATTTTTTACACCAGTCATTAAGCAAATCCATTTTCCCCACCAGGCGGTTTTTGTTGGAAACCAGAAGTAAACACTGGAAGCCCACAAAAAAGGCCACAAATCACCATAGGATGCCGCAAATAACCATGATGGTGAGCCAGTTGTCAAGTGCTCAAATAAGAACACGTGAACAAAGGGTGGGGGTGGAGATGAAGCTGCTATGATGTTGAAAGTGCTTTGTAAATAGCACTAGGGAGATCCTTGGTAACTTTGAATGGCTGTTAAGTGTCAATTGTATATCAAGGACTGCCTGTAGGGTCTTCAGACATTGGGACTTGAGTGCAACAGTATTGCTTAGCCAAACCAGGAACCAAACTTAAATGGGTTCTTCTCTCCTAAAGTCATGGGTGCCCTATCAGTGGAAATTTTCAAGAAAATATTGTACAGTCATTGTCTAGGATGGTATGAGGATCTCTGTACTATGCAATAGGTTGGATTAAAAGATTTCCCATATTCCTTCCAACTGACTGGTTAGCCTTTTTAAAAAATTTATTTGTACTATTTTTACTGAAATATTTTTATCATAATGGTGTTCTGAAAGGCAATTTATATATTATTATTTTATTAACTACCTAAAACAAGCATAATTGTACTCTTGTATGCAAATATTAAAAGGACAGCTTTCGCATAGAATTAATATTTTAAAATCTTCCTGCCTTCGTTTCCTTCCAGGTAGCCCTGTTGCAAATGAACAGGGCTTAGTGGAGTTCCGAATTACAGGACCACTGAAGTACATGTGGTGGTACCACGTCGTGGGGTTAGTTTGGATCAGTGAATTTATTCTTGCCTGTCAGCAGATGACTGTAGCAGGAGCTGTTGTGACATATTATTTTACAAGGTGAGTGAGTCTGGACAATCGAATCATGAGTGATCCTACTTCTGAAATTTCAAAAGTAACTGGATTAGGTGAAATGATAGAACGGAAGAAAAGCAAATTCTCATTTCAGCTAGTTTAGAACTGGGGAGAGTAGTTCTGGAGTAATGCTTTGTCCTTTATAGCCTTTGTAGCAAATAAAGAGTGAATGTAACACAGTCAGCTCATAAATACATTATATGGAATTTCGAAAAACTAATCCTTAGAATTTTTAAAATTAAATCTTATCTATAAGATTGCAGCTGTATATTGATGAGTAACATAAAATCCTTAATCCCCAATTTTTTTTGATCAGGAGTGTTCCTATGTATGAGGATTCTTTGAGATCATTAGCAGGAACTGTTGTCATTCAAGTGGGTTCCACTCCAAACCCAGGTTTCTATTCTAGTTAGTACCAATCTAAGGTTTTTGTATCTTGACAATTGGTATCAGTTGCTATTCAGTAGCTTTCTTGCTTAAGCTAATGGAAGTTATCTTGGGCTTGACCTTAACATCAGTGGTTTCATGATTCCCATGACATTAAAAAATGATCCAAATGCGATTGCTTTGATACATGTCATTGGAGAAATCTCTTAAAACATAATTGACTCACCAAATTTATCAGGAGGATATAAGATTTAGTTTTCCCACTCTGCTGGAAGATATGTTTAAAGATAGATCTGACTTTTATTCTCCACCTTCCAATCAGTAGCTGAATCTATCAATGATTCAAAAGCCCCATTCCTTGTGAGGTTTAGATTATGGGTAGTTTATTCCCTGCCTGGATGAGAAACCAATTGAAATAGTCCCTGCTGTGCAGAATAATGGATTTCTGCACTTGAGGTACTGGCTCGCAATCTTGACAACTATCAAATGTCTGTTTACTCTCTGCAACGGAGAGAAGAGTGGAGTCCTTGATATGATACTCTTTTGATCCTCACCTAAACTGAGAGCAATTAAGCAAACAGAAAGGTGTCTCGATCTCAAAGATGCAAGCTCACTGTGAACTGTCATCCAGCCATATGTTGAAAGCTCAGCTCCCAAAATTCTTTACTTCTCTGTGGAGTTTTTTTTGGAAAAAAAAAAAATCTGACCCAGAAGAAGACATTCTTTCTGTAAGTCAGTTCAAATATAAACTCATATACTGTATATTTTTCATAAATTGCTGAATTTATTTCTAATCAGTGTGTTTTTCTGTCTTATTTGCTAAAGTGATCAATCATTTAATTTCGGCTTCTCAGATAAAATTCCTTTCAGTAATTTGTTGCCAAACATTTGCAGTCATTTTGCTGGCCCAAGCCACCGCCTATTTTTTAGCACAGGTCAGGATTACTCAGTTTCATCACCACTTTGTTTTAAGAAAAAAATTAGTTCACTATAACTCTACCCTTGACAAAAGCAACATTTACAAATTTGAGGCCTTACAAAATTAAGACTTGAACTCTTCACATTGTTATCTACATTTGCCTATAAATGCAGTGCACTCTCACACTTCGTAATTTTTACATTTTTCTCCACAGAGAAAAACGGAATCTGCCATTCACACCAATTCTGGCATCTGTCAATCGCTTGATCTGTTACCACCTTGGAACTGTGGCTAAAGGTTCTTTCATTATTACCTTAGTGAAGATTCCAAGAATGATTCTCATGTATATTCATAGCCAAGTCAAAGGAAAAGTAAGGGGAAACTAAATTTGATATATAAGCAAAAATATTAATAAAACAGGAAAAAATATGAAAAATGCTCTGACAGATCAGAACAGAGACCCATGTAATCAGTTCATGTGCTATGAAGTGGGAATGGGATGTGGACCAGCTATACCTCCCATATATGTAAAATCAGCCTTATCGGATTAAAAACAAACAAACCACAAACCGTTTTTTGGGGACAGTGTGTTTGCAGATGACACTAAGCTGGCAGGAATAGCCAACACTCCAGAAGATAAGCTTAAGATATAGAAGGATATGGACAGATTTGAACACTGGGCCCTATCTGGTAAAATAAAATTCAATGGTGAAAAGAATTAAGATCACACGAAGTGTAAATATTACTTTTTAATGCTATGTTAAGACCACATTTGCAATACTGCATCCGGTTTTGGTCACCAAAACAAAACATGTTGAGACTCTGGAAACAGTACAGAGAAGAGCAACAAAGATGGTTAGGGGACTGGAGGTTAAAACATATAAAGAATGGTTGCAGGAATTGGCTATGTCCAGTTTAAAGAAAAGAAGGACTAGAGGTGACATGATAATAGTGTTCCAATATCTCAGGGGTTGCCACAAGTAAGAGAGGGGTCAATCTATTCTCCAAAGCACCGAAAGACAGAACAAGAAGCAATGGGTGGAAACTAATCAAGGAGAGAAGCAATCTAGAACTTGGGAGAAGTTGTGGATGATCCAACACTGGAGGTTTTAAAGAAGAGATTGGATATCAGTTATCCAAAATGGTATACAGTTTTCTGCCTGAGCAAGAGGTTGGACTAGAAAACCTCCAAGGTCCCTTCCAACTCTTATTCTATTATTTCTTTTGGCCACCCTCTGCTATCTTATTGCCGCTGCCACCCCCCAATGACTTTTGTCACTTCTTCATCCCATTGTTGACTAAACCTTCTTCATCTTCTTCCTTCTCCTTCACAAGGCCTTCCCGAAGCCTTGCACAGCTTTGGAGTGAAGACCTTATGCAGCCAGAAGCTGCTATGTGAAGGGACAGGTCAGGCATATCTTAATAGCAGCAGGAGGAAGAACACAAGAACAGTGGGCAGCTGGGATGGGAGAGGGTAGGGTGGTCAAAAGGGCAGAAATGCCAGGAGACAGGTGGGTGGGGGAAATTGAAGCAAGGGTGAACCCAGTAGGGCAGAAGGTATTAGGTCCTGGCCTAAGAGGACTGACCAGGACTACTGAAACTGTCAATATAAACGATGGAATCCTATGGTGTTTCTATTAACAATCATATTGCTTAGCAATGGAAATTCCAGCCCTAATTAGGGTCACTAAGCAAAGACGTTCAGCAATTCTGTTTATAAATTGTAAAAAATGTTTGGATATTACCAAATTCTGAATGGTATACAAGGAAGATTCTTACGATCTAAGCTGGTATAAGCTATAACCATTTCTTGGTTAGCAGCCATAACTTTTATCATCATTGCAATAATGGAAGTGGTAGTGTTCCAGTAATCCCCACTGTAGACAAGTTTACCCAGAGATTTTTCCCTTTAAGTACATAAATAGATCACTTTGTATGGAAAGAAGTAGTGGGTGTCTTGCATATTTGATTTGGCTTTATATAACATAGCTATAATAATTATTAAAATTAGGTCTTATCTTCAAGAAAGTATTATGTAAACATCCTATATCTGAAACTTTTCATCTGAAAAAGCATTCCGTGTCTATTCAATTTCTTTTTTTCTGATTATTGTTATTAATATTATTATCTTAGGAAAATGTCTGTGCTCGATGTATTCTAAAAGCCTGCATTTGCTGCCTTTGGTGTTTAGAAAAGTGCCTGACTTACTTAAATCAGGTAAGATCATACTTAAAGCAGAGGATGAAATAGTTATTCCAGTACCTGTGCACTAAAGATATAAATGCCTTTACTGAAATTAAAATGCAAAAGATTTCTTGGCAGAAATTAAGAATAAATATGTTTTAGATAGGATGGTGCTTGTAAAAAAAAAAAAGCAATACCACTTAGACTTATATACTGCTTCACAGTGCTTTATAGCCCTCTCTAAGCGGTTTACAGGGTCAGCATATTGCCCCCAATAGTATGGGTCCTCATTTTACCCACCTTGGAAGGATGGGTGGCTGAGTCAACCTTGAGCTGTCAGTAAGCAGTGAGTTAGCCTGCAAAACTGTATTTAGCCTGCAATCCTGCATTCTAATCGCTGCACCACCATGACTGAGGTTTGAATGCTGAAAGAAATTTGTATAGAGATTGCAGAATGAACTTGTAACAGAAAGAGTAAAAACTTTTTTTTTTCAAATTTAGGTATTGTTTTAGAAAAGAAAGAATTATAATTTCATGTTGTTTAAGGAGGCCTTCACTGAATTACATCAAATACAATTTGACTGCCATATTATCATTTTACACTTTTTGCTCTAACCATATGGTATTTGCCAGTTTTATGCAAATGCTTGTATAATGAGTTAGTTATATAATTTGTTACTTAGATTTATTCAACCTAGTTGTCCTCATTTCCCCCCCCCCCCAAAAAAAACCCTAAATTCTTAAATAGAAAAATAAAGTTCAAATTCAGTATGAAAATATTGGACTACATTTTCCTGTGTTTCAGTACTTTAAAATTATTAATATCCTTCCCTTCCTTCCTAAGGTAACATCTTTTTAAAAAATGAGCTTGCAGAAACTAACCATTATTATGCAAGAATTATTAACTGAAAACAAAGTCTTTTTTTATTAGTCCCCCAAAAGAATTGGTATAGGCATTACACTAATTTATGGGTTATCCAGATATAAACAAGTTCAACCACATCCCAGTTTATATTGCTCTATTTGATTTTATCTCTTGCTGCCACAAAATATAGTTTCTGAAGCAAACATGTTTATGCTGACATAGTTAACACTAAGTACATTGGCAGCCTTGCAGGAAAAATAGAGGGGATATTGGAAGTGCATCAGTTTGGCTGTTCATATCTTGCTAAAAACTCATTTGGTCTATTGAGCAGTTTCAAATAGATCTTCATTCTGATAATATTAATGACTGAGGGGTGAGAGATATTTGTCAATGTAATGTAAAGATTTTAAACAGGAAGAGCTTAAAATACGAGTAGAAGAGGATCTGACCAATAATACGATATCTTTCTTGCCCAGAATGCATATACAGCCACAGCTATCAACAGTACCAATTTCTGCACTTCAGCAAAGGATGCCTTTGTGATACTAGTAGAGAATGCGTTGCGAGTGGCTGCTATAAACACAGTGGGAGACTTCATGCTCTTTCTTGGAAAGGTAGGATTGAGTGGGAAAAAAATGTCAAGAATCCTCTCCAAACGGCCTTCTTTATTTGAACCCAAAGCAATACGAATGCTGTGATTTTAAACACTAAATCATTAAAATTGGCTAGATACTGAATTTTAAATCTGTACCAAGAATGGTTGGATGATATGTGAGGATTCTGGTTCTGATATTTGTTGGTATCCAGTGGGCTTTGCACAGTGACACTGCTTCTTTGAGCTGTCTTCGCATGGAAAAGGCGGGCCTTGATGCCTTCAGCTAAAAATGTTAAGGTGGCTGCTTTGTGGAAATGGTTTCAGCACATTGGTCAGAGAAAACAAAGGCCAGTGAGGTGTCCAGGTTGACTTCAGTCATTGGCTCCAAAGCAGAGAGTTGATTTCCGGACAGTATGAAATCTGAATTGTATATCTTTATATCTTTATAATGGCCTGGAAATCAGTATATACATAATGTTTACTTATTTTTTGTGGCATAAAGTGCTATTGTACCTGCTTCTGCAGTCTGGAGGATTTAAAAGCACTTCTCATAGTACATTTCAGCAGGTTATTCAATCAGTGTAGCACTTGGTGGGGATCCATAACAATATAGTGGGGTTCTGTTTCAAGAGAAAAACCACCACAAAATTCACTGGAAGAGAGACAATTTTCTGTACAGAACTATTTCATTTTTTTTTTAAAAAAAAGTAACAAATTCTATGCTTTGAAAAACCTCTGCATTACACTATCCCATTACTGATACAGTTACACCCAGAGTATATCTTCTGTTTAAATGAATCAATGTGAACAGATGTCTACAATAGTTTAAAAAGTATATCCACAGCAGCAAGGACATTCTCCCCCCCACCCCCAAGCAGAGGGGGAGGGGGAGAAATATTTTGTGGACTAGATTCAGTTAACGGATTCACAGTCAAAATACAGATGCCTGTGCTGCTCATTGTGATATTATATTTTGTGTTCCTTTTTAATCAGGGACCTGAGGATTAGTGAGTATTCTCATTTCAAATAGGGAGAAGCTGACCAATTATGTGGTATAATGCGGATGTTACCATGAGATGTGAAAAGGAACTGAAACTTACATATGCACTTGAATGCTAATGATTGGGGCCTTTCCTACCATATTTTCTAAAATTCCAGTTGGATTGGTGATAAACTTAATATTGTCTCTATATAATTAGAGAACAAGGCATGATTTGATCACATATTTAAAAAGTTTTCCTTTAACTGAAAAATATTAAGTATCTGAATTGTCAAACAAATACATCTCAAATCTTCATAAAGCATTAGAGTCATTGTAATGAAGTCATTTTTGCTCATTATAATTAAGGAATTCATGCTGTAGCAATTAAACTTCCAAGTGAAGGCTTTGTAATCCCACTAATATACTACGTGGTGAGATCATCAATATATGATAGTTGTAAGTTGAGATAATAAATATAATAAATAAAATATGCCTGCCATAATGTGCATTGGAGCATTAAATTAGAATTGGATTTGACATGTGTTAAAAAGGCAAAGAAAGGGCAGGGAAGTTACATATTTTAGATTTCAGTCCAAGGCTGCATTAACAGAGGGATAGTATCAAGGTCACTTGAAGTGTTAGTATCACTTTATAATGCCTTAAGTAAGACCATACCTGGAATACTGCATCCAGTTTTGGTTGTCACAACATTTAAAAATGTTGAGGTTTTAGAAAAAGTACAGAGAAGAGTAACAAAGATGATTAGGGGACTGGAGATTAAAACATATGAAGATTGATTGCAGGTTATGTCTAGTTTAATGAAAAGAAAGACTAGGGGGAGACATGACAGCAGTGTTCCAATATCTAAGGAGTTGCCATAAAGAAGAGGGAGTCAAGCTATTCTCCAAAACACCTGAAGTCAGGACACGAAGCAATGGATGGGAACCAATCAAGGAGAGAAGCAACTTAGAAGTAAGGAGGAATTTCCTGACAGTTAGAACAGATATCAGACTTGCCTCCCATTTGTGGGTGTTCCAACCCAGGTTTTTAAGAAGAGATTGGACAACCATTTTTCTGAAATGTTATATGGTTTCCTGCTTAAGCAGGGGGTTGGACTAGAAGACCTCCAAGATCCCTTCCAACTCTGTTATTCTGCCTACCGGAACTAACAGTACTGATTAGAAATACTGAAACTCATCTTTCATTCCAGTTAACCAATATAGCAGTATCAAATCAGCGCATCTCTGTTTCTTTTGTTTAAGCCAAGGTTCACATTGTTGTAGGATGTAAAGATCTATTTTTATAAGTATCTTTCATAAACAGCATGACTTGCACTTTGAAAATGCATTTGAAATCTCTTTTCAAGACTTGCATTTCTTAGATAAGTGAAAAAAAATATTGAAACTGATCATATTACTTTTCTAAAACAAATACAGAATTAAATTAATTTTCCATTTTCAAACAGCTAAAGAGATTTGAGAATAGGTCTGGCTCTATATCTCCAGGGAATACTTCAGAAAATAGTGCAGTAGTTAACTAAATTTTCTCTCACACACATTTTAAATTGTCACAGAGATTCTCTTGCTGTTACAGCATTCAAGTCTTCAGGTCAACTTTAATTGGCCTTTAGTGCTCCTCAATTTCAATTGAGAATATTTTATTATTATTATTTTTTAAAAAAAAAATGCATACTACAATTGTTTGGAAAAATATAACGAATCTCTGCACTGCAAATTTTAAGAAAAATAATCCCGGGACTTCTGGTTTGAGTCTCTTCGCTGACATACCAAAACTGCAATCATGCGCAGTTTTGATCCGTGTTCGTCGCTGGAGTGCCCCGAGCCGGCTGGGTTTGGGGCTAAGCCACCCCATAGAGGTGGTGAAGAGGGGGGAGATTGCCAGCAGGGTTGAGGAGAGCCACATCTCTCCTCCTCAGCTGGCCATTACTCCCTTTCCCGAAGGCAGTTGCAGTGGTGGTCAGAAATGGCCACCTCAAAGAAGAACTCGACCAGAAAAGAATGTGCAGGAGGAAGATAAGAAAATAAAGTTTTGGTTGACCGGGTTAAACTACAGAAGCAAACAACGTAAGGTACCCTGGAATTTAAAATATAAAAAAATAACATTGTTCCCAAAGAAGATTTTGAAGCAGCGAAGGAGAGAGGGAAGGGAAAGGACTTGGGGTTTTTTCTTTCCTTCCTTATGCTGACAGCTAAGAGACGTAAGCAAGAAATTGAAAAAAAAAATCCACTTTGACATCAATAGGCATTTAAGCTGAAAATAAAATGTCAAAGGGATAATAAAGATTTCTGGATACTTAAAAGCTTTTAAAAGCAGGAAAGGAGAGAAAAAGCATAAAAGGGCAGGATCTGGAAAAATGGAGGAGACTGCCTGGAATTAAAAGGAAATTACAGTGAAATCTCAACAAGATTCCTAAAAGATACATTTGAACTGAAACCTGGCAACAAAATAATAGAACCCCAGGAAGAGAAAGTGGAAAAAAGAAGCAAGAAGAAACATTCTTTGGATTACTTGGTGATCTTTGGATTTTTGGTTATTGCATTTAAATGACTAAAATCAATTGGGTGCTTGTTTAAAAGTGCTTAAAATGGCACCACTTTTAGAAGAACTGAAAATGAAACTTAAAAAGTACAAAGAAGATGCACAAGAAGGGAGAAGTTCTTTTGGCTTTGTATTTCAGCTCTTAGAAATGGAGATCTGGAACTATGAGAAACAACAAGAAACACTTGCAGAACAAGAAGATTGAGACAAAGAAGAAGCCATCTTTAATGATCAAGTAATTTTATGTGGGGGAAAAAGAGGAAAGGGGGGAAAGAGAATGAAAAGTTTAAGATTTGAAAAAACAACCCAAAAAGAAGAAGAATAGTTTGAAAAATAAGTATAACATTAGAAAGCAACAGAAGAGAGAATTAGAAGTAGAGAGACAAGGAGGTAAAAAGGGAAGGAAGAAGAAGAGAGGGAAGAAGGAAAGGAAAAGAAGTTATAAAGAACAGAAACAAGATATAGAGAAACAGAGAAAAGGTATAAGAATTGAAAGTATAAACCTAATTAGAGACAATGGGTGAAAACTTAGTTGTAAAAGGGATTCTGCAAAGGTACATAAGATAGTATTGTTATATTACAAATAATTTTAGAAAATATGATTAAAATGATGGATAAAATATCGTAATCTAGTGGAATGTTTGTTAATAAATAAATGAAATAAAGTGAATGAGAGAATTAAATTAGGAAAGGATGGGAACATTTTAACTATTATTAATGAAGATGTTAAGATTTTAATGATTATTAATGATAGAATTGAATTGGAATGGAATGAGTGCTTTATTTACATATATATATAACCTTTTCAAAAGAATATAGTGTGTATTTTAAGAATGTACCAAGCAGAATTCAATTGGAAGTTATGTATTATATTGAATGTTATAATCTTAAATGTATACATTGAAGCTAAAATAAGAGTTGAATGGATAAAATTAAAAGATATAAAGGTGTCATACTCCAATTAGTAACTACAGGGAAAAATGTGTTTAATGAGAAAAGATAATATGAAATTGAAACAGGACAGACAAAAGTATAATATAATGATTTGAATTGAGATGAGATCATCAAAATAGAGAAAATTAAAAGAGGGAAAAAACTATGTATAAAGTGTAAAACAGGAATAAGATATGGAATAGAACACAAAAATGAGCATGGAATTGATTTTGTGTCTGTATGAAGAAGTGATAATCCGGGACCATGCTATTTTCAAAAAAAGATGTTTTATTTATATTATGTTTTTTTCTTTGTGAAATCCAAATAAAATTTAAAAAAAAAAAATCCAAGAAAATTGCCATCCTTGGAGTGTGTGTGTGATACATAGTTAGCACTAATTATTAGGAAAAAGTCATTATATTATTAGAATTAAAGCTTTATATTAGTTATTATTAATTAAAGCTTTATAATATAAAAGTCATTATATTATTAGAGTTAAATAATACATATATGAGAACTGAACCTTTCTTAATAATTTTAGTTTCAGGCCCAGTCCTTACCAAGTCTGATGCCTTGCTATGTTGGCTAGAAATGATATGAATAGAAGACAAACTGTCCATTAAGGAAGAATTAAGAATTAGTACAACTAAACGTTTTATTTTTTGATTATCTTAAAAAGAGGTAGCATTTGTTCTGCTGTAAAGTCCTGATCAAAAAAGTAATTAAAAAGTTAGCATAACATATGAAAAGAGAGGGAGAAGGAATAAATACTTCATTATTAAAGTCTATTGTTATTAGGCAGAGATTTGACAGACTTTAGTAGTTCAGTTGGCCACCTAAATCCTGGAGGCGAGGTGTCCTTTGGCAATCAGTGATGCTCTGTGCTTTCTCAACTCTGCTTTCTTGTTTCCCTAGGTCTTAATAGTGTGCAGCACAGGCTTGGCAGGGATCATGCTGCTGAATTACCAGCGAGACTACACAGTGTGGGTGCTGCCCCTTATCATTGTTTGCCTGTTTGCATTCCTGGTTGCTCACTGTTTCCTGTCTATTTATGAGATGGTAGTGGATGTTCTTTTCTTGTGCTTTGCCATTGACACCAAGTATAATGATGGCAGTCCTGGAAAGGAGTTCTACATGGATAAAGTCCTGATGGTGAGGCCCTTCTTCTATATTCCTGCACTCTCCTAAGTGGGAGGAATCATTAACTGCAAAAACACTAGTCCAGTGGTTGTTGAATGTTGTTTCCCTTAGGAACTGTGTTTTGAAATGTTTGCTGGTTTATTTGATGTTAACGTTTATTTGTTTTTATGTCACACCATGTTGGAAGTTATTTGACAAGCTTCCATACATATGTGTATATGTGTGTGTGTGTGTGTGTGTGTATAACCTAAGACTTTTCAGTGGTTCTTTTTTGTGACATATATTACAAGCTACTTGAGTTTTCAGACCACATAGAAGCATATATAGTGCATCTCCTCCTCTCAAAACAATGTTAGGGGGTAGGTTGGGCTGGGAAGAGAGTGAAAAGTAGGACCTGATGAAACTTAACCATGACAGCACATGCTTATCTCATTAAATATGTAATAAATAAAATTAATAAATGCTAAAAAGCAGAAAGCATTAGGGAAAGTGCATCAGTTATAGAATTTGTTTCAAGAACATTAGCCATAATTTGGCATTTCAAATGGCTTAACCTTTAGCATGTGATCATCATAAGGGTTCTTTGGATAAATGTCAAGGATCAACTGACATTACTACTTCCTAGCAGCCAAAGGGAAGAGAGTGTCCAATAAGTGCATTAGCATCAGGGCATTTGCCCAGGCAACAAAGCTAATGCTGGGAGGAAATTGAAGAGTGGAAAGTCTTTAGAGAGCAACAGCACAATTGCCCAAGCAACAGATAATTTTTCTTGTCCTATCTGGGAGTTGGAGTCAGTTCTTTAAAACCATGATGAAAAAGGTCTTAGTATTTAGGTTCCAGATAATAATGCAGTGAATTTTCCCCAACTATTTTTCAGGAATTTGTGGAGAACAGCAGAAAAGCATTGAAAGAAGCTGGCCGGGGGAGTGGAGGTGAAAGCAAGGAGCTCAAACCAATGGTAGGTCCAAGAGAAGAGACAGCTGCTCTTTTCCAAGAATTTCATTTGTACTTCCTATTCCTTTCAATTTTCACTGACTGTGCTTCTTCAGAAGAAGGGTTTGTCATTTGTGTCACTCAAGATGTTCTGCTTTTTCTGTTTGTGAGCTTGCCTTTTACCTGGATGGCAGAGTTTTTGTCACAGCTGAGAGCGCCTCCCATAAAAGTAAGCTGAAAGGAATGGTATCTTCATTCTTCTGTGTTTATGTCACCAAGGCTACTTACTAGTAGTATTCACAGTGTTCTAAGAGCTAAAAACAGAGGGAAAGTGCTTATTTTAACAATAGCAATAGCACATAGACTTATATAACACTTCATAATGCTTTATAGCTCTCTTTAAGTGGTTTACAGAGTCAGCCTGTTGCCCCCAACTATCTGGGGTCATTTAACTAACCTCGGAAAGATGGAAGCTGAGTCAACCTTGAGCCAGTCAGGATTGAACTCCTGGCTGTGAGCAGAGTTAGCTTGCAATACTGCATTCTAACCACTGCAATATCTTGAAATATCAAACCTACGAGTAAATTGCCTAGCTATTCTACCTCTCTCTTCCCCTGCTCTGTCCTGGGTTGCTAATGGAATTCTGCAAGAGCCTGCAGCCACACCCAGATCACATGATCCCCCCCCCCCTCACTGCAAAGATGGAGAACATTCACCACCAGATCCGTGATTTCCATTTGGCTGCAACTGATCTTCTGATATATTTGGCTGGAAAGCTCAGGGGTGAATGGAAGTGGTCCTATCTAATTCAATGTCATATTTTATTTCTGTTAGTATCAACAATCAGGTCTTTGAAAGGATGTTCTACTTTGATGAAGGCTTGAACAAACCATCATAGTAAAGTAAATTTTATCACAGCTTTGCCTCAGTGAGTCAGTGTAGAGCATCTCTCTGAAACAATTAAAAGCAGTCTTTTAAGTTGCTGTTCTCCCCTACTAGATAGGAAATAGATATAGCAACTCCTTCCAACCTACTAAAATATCATTTTTCCTAGTTTTGCTTCTTATCCCCTCCCTATCTCCTTTCTTTACCATTGTTCTTCTATGTTTTATGACTTATGAATAAATATATAATGTAGGCTTCCTTGGTCGGAAAAACTTCATTACTTATAACTGAGTATCAATAACTTAGAGACAAGAGCAGGTTCATTAACATAGCATTATTACTGTAGTTTGTAGTCGGATTGGAATTAAAACATATGGGTACTTGCTTTTTTTCTTCCTGAATCAGCACCTGCTTTGGAGATATTACATTGGGTCAGAAGGTTTTCCTCTGTGCTCTTTTCCTCGAATTGACTCACATGCAAATTTACAGTTAAAATGTCCAGTCCGAAACAGCAGGGCCTACAACCAGTTATCTTCATCCAAGAGAGACCTCAGAGACTGGACAGTCATTTGTTGGGCATATTTTAATCCTGTACAGTTGACATTAGGTTTGGTGGCCCAAATGGCCCCTTCTGGGATGAGAACCATGGAAGCCATCCTAAGCTCCTTGAAAGAAATGCAATGAAATAAATTATAGTAAACAACTGTAGTCCATAAATATACACTGCTCAAAAAAATAAAGGGAACACTTAAACAACACAATGTAACTCCAAGTCAATCACATTTATGTGAAATCAAACTGTCCACTTAGGTAGCAACACTGATTGACAATCAATTTCACATGCTGTTGTGAGAATGGAATAGACAACAGGTGGAAAGCAAGACATCCCCAATAAAGGAGTGGTTCTGCAGGTGGTGACCACAGACAACTTCTCAATTCCTATGCTTTCTGGCTGATGGTTTGGTCACTTTTGAATGCTGGCAGTGCTTTCACTCTAGTGGTAGCATGAGACAGAGTCTACAACCCACACAAGTGGCTCAGGTAGTGCGGCTCATCCAGGATGGCACATTAATGCAAGCTTTGGCAAGAAGGTTTGTTGTGTCTGTCAGCATAGCGTCCACAGCATGGAGGTGCTACCAGGAGACAGGCCAGTACATCAGGAGACGTGGAGGAGGCCATAGGAGGGCAACAACCCAGCATCAGGACCGCTACCTCCATCGTTGTACAAGGAGGGACAGGAGGAGCACTGCCAGAGCCCTGCAAAATGATCTGCAGCGGGCCACAAGTGTGCATGTGACTGCTCAAACGGTCAGAAACAGACTCCATGAGGGTGGTATGAGGGCACGATGTCCACAGGTGGGGGTTGTGTTTACAGCCCAACACCATGCAGGACGTTTGGCATTTGCCAGAGAACACCAAGATTGGCACATTCGCCACTGGCACCCTGTGCTCTTCACAGATGAAAGCAGGTTCACACTGAGCACATGTGACAGACGTGACAGGGTTTGGAGACGCCGTGAATAACTTTCTGCTGCCTGTAGCATTCTCCAGCATGACTGGTTTGGCAGTGGGTCAGTAATGGTGTGAGGTGGCATTTCTTTAGGGGGCCGCACAGCCCTCCATGTGCTCGCCAGAAGTAGCCTAACTGCCATTAGGTACCAAATTGAGATCCTCAGACCCCTTGTGAGACTATATGCTGGTGCGGTTAGCCCTGGGTTCCTCCTAATGCAAGACAATGCTAGACCTCGTGTGGCTGGTGTGTGTCAGCAGTTCCTGCAAGACGAAAGCATTGATGCTATGGACTGGTCGGCCCGTTCCCCAGACCTGAATCCAATTGAGCATATCTGGGACATCATGTCTCGCTCCACTCACCAATGCCTCGCTCCACCCACCAATGCCATGTTGCACCACAGACTGTCCAGGAGTTGGGGGATGCTTTAGTCCAGGTGTGGGGGGAAATCCCTCAGGAGATCATCTGCCACCTCATCAGGAGCATGCCCAGGCATTGTAGGGAGGTCATACAGGCACGTGGAGGCCACACACACTACTGAGCTTCATTTTGACTTGTTTTAAGGACATTACATCAATGTTGGATCAGCCTGTAGTGTTTTTTCCCACTTTAATTTTGAATGTAACTCCAAATCCAGACCTCCATGGGTTACTAAATTTGATTTCCATTGATAATTTTTGTGTGATTTTGTTGTCAGCACATTCAACTATGTAATAAACAAAGTAATAAGAATATTTCATTCAGATCTAGGATGTCTTATTTTTGTGTTCCCTTTATTTTTTTTGAGCAGTGTATATGCATAAATATTGTCTACAGCTTTCAAGTTAAACTTTAAACATTTGTGCCAAAGAAACAGATTCTTCTTTTTCTCTGCATACTACTGCTATGATACATGTGTGTTTGTTTTAGAAACCTCCAATTTCTCACATTTTTTTTGTCAAAGAAATACAGCACTGTGTCTTTTCAAAATTTAACTGCAGTTATAATTTTAAAATTAGCATGGTTTCTTAATTATGTTCTTGATCTAGAAATGCAATGTTTAATTTTTAACCCACCCACCCCAATTTATAACTTCTTTTCCAGGTCTCTGGAGCAAGTTCATCATGAAGTTGGTCAGCCGATATGGAAAGCATTGACATTCCAAAACAATACTATGTATTTCTCTCTTTCTCTTTCTCTAGCTCTCTCTCTATATATATATCTATATTATTTAAAAAGCAGCCAAAATCAGAGAAAAGGAACAGGGATTTAATACTTTTTTAATGATTATTTTTGTGAAACATGTACTCTTTTCATACGGGTGGCTTTTACAAGCAACTTTTATCATTGTTCCATTTTTAAAAAAATCATTGTGATTCATGGTGATGTTACGATAGAGATTTCAAAATTTGGAGGAGAATTCCACAATATTTAAAAATAATAATGCAAGATTTTCAGATTTGGAATAACATAAGTAGGTCAAATAATTTCCCCATATTTTTATTTTTAACATAACACTTTAGAATTCAGTGAGTAATGACTGTTCTGGGAGGAAAAAAAATCCTTTGTTAGAACTTTTTATTAATTAGAATCAGAATGGATTAATCATGTTGGATTTTGTTGCTTCTTTGTAATGGAATACAAATAGGATTTAGTAAGTTTAACATATTCAGATTTTTTTTTGTATTATATAATTTAAGACATTAAAAAAACATACAACACATTCTAACTCCTCAGGTATTAAGATATTCAGACAGCCCCTGAATCTGTGAAGGACAAACTAAAGATGTATGAGGAAGAATGAGTTTAATATGCAACTTCCATCCTGTGTTATCTTATTTTCCCTGTTAGGTTTAATCTTGTTCTTTGCACATTGTTTTTTCTTTGAACTAAGCAGATTTTTCATTTAAACAATAACAACATTCTGATGCTCAGCCTGAGATATGCTCCATTGTTGTTCGTTCATAACAATATGGAAAGATTTTAAGAGTAGAGACAAATTGTACTACTATACAAAAAATAAGTACTGTAAGGTGCTTGTGGGTTTTTTTTGTTACTGTTGACCCCCCTATCTGGGACATATTTCATTATACATTTGATAATTTAGTGGAGTATAGTAGGAAAGAGCACATGAACATCTTTTTGAAATGTCACTGTCTTAGTATATAATGTAGGTCTTAAAGTAGTCTCTGTATATTCATGATCAGGGGATCTGAGAGCCACATGAATACTTCAGAAACTTCCAGAAAGCAATATTTCTTTCCCATTCCATCTTCCTTCATTTTTAGAATATATTTTTTCTAAATGTTTTAATAACAGGCTAAATACTGAAACTCTTGCCTTCCTAAAAGGCTATACTTCTTGCAGTGGGATGTGGAGAATATCATAACTTCTTGGGTATGTAGAAAGTGATTTTTTGTGTGTGCCAAACCAAGATTTGTTTGAATGGTAATAATATTATTGTTCTAAGTTTATTTGGGAATTGGTAAATATCTTTTCAGTCTTTGGTACCAAGAATACAAACATAGAACTCTTACAATGTATCTTGATCTTAAATAGATATTGTTGGTCCTTTTAATCTTTTCTTTTCCTGATAACATAGTATCTTAAACGTGAGGTGGAAAGTTCATCCATTCATTCAGATGGTAAATGGATAATAAACTATTCAAATATTTAATGACAAATTTATATGAGGAGATACTATTGGGGATGTTTCTCTTAAAGAAATATATCAACAAAATTTCTGTGTGCTTAACTGCCAAATGTTATTTCATCTGTTTTAGTAGTAAGTTACCAATCTTTTCTCCTCTGAGAAATAGGTATCTTTTTCTTTTGCATTCCCTGCTTTTACTCAGTCTAACCAATGCCTTTTACAGTATCCTCTATCCCCTTCCCAGTTTCAAAAAGCAAAGGTCTGATAACTCTACTTGTATCCTAATAGATTGTTTTATTCTTCTATCAGCCCTTATCTCTACCCTGCCCCAAACTGTAGTAAGTGTTATTTTGAAATTTCACTGGAAGAAAATAGAAAAATAAACACAGATAGGAGAATAATTCAGCAACTTTTACTACCAGTGTATGCTGTACTTTAAATCCATTTGCCTTTCTGCACATCTCTCATTGAACATCTATGATAGTTGTTTGCTGATATGTACAATTTGTCTCCTATTTGACACATGGAATTTTTTTGATATGCAGATGCTTAGAACCCTCAGGATACTCTCATATTAAGCATGCATTCTGGAAATCACATCTTGGTTTTCCTTTGATCATGTTGGTTTCTGGATAGAACTATGAGAAGGCATTCGGTACCATGTCAGATATTTGAATGATTGATCTGTAATGGAAATTGATTTTTGAAATGTTCTTGAGAATACATAATCTTCATGCCCTAATTTCATTAAGTTTCTAACTTCTAATAGTTGGGATCATTTTCTTCCTTTTTATCAATAGCTTTTCACTTTTAGGGTATTGCTTCTGATACATTGTGAAGGCTTGATCCATGTCCCTCATTCATTAGAAGGTTGACTCTTATTCTAGATCAGCTTTCTAGGGATGCTCTAAGATACAGTATAGTCCTTGAGATCAACTTTTATGTTAGTCAGGTTATAACTTTGTAAGTAATTGAGGAAGCAATTGAGAAAACTGGCTGCTTCTTTTGCATGGGGTCCATAACCAGGACACGAACTAGTAAGTGTGTTCCTGATCATCTCACCAAATTCCATTATACACCAAAAGCTAGCATGATTGGGCCAGAACAACTATTTTAGATCTTTAGGATGCAAGGTAATATTTTTATGGGGAAACATAAAAATATAGTTTGAAGTAATAACCAGGAACGTGTTTCTGCTTCTGGTTTTAGTATTAGATCAAGCCAAAAGCATGATTGGTAAATCTTGCTTTCCAGAAGGTTCCAGAGTTTGAAAAGGCTCCTTCCCTATTAATATGAATAGCCAGAGACCTCTGGAAGAACTTCATTGCCTGTTGGTAGCTTTCATTTATCAAGTAATCGGTTTTATGTGTTAAATTCCTTTCTTCATTCTGAAATTTACTATGTAATGAATGCTAATATTTCTCTGTTTGGCTTAATGTAACGATAAATGCTTATAGTGTAATTGCAGAGAATAATTTCATGATCTGTTTTATGCTATATATTCTTTTGTTACAATTTTTTAAAGAAACTATTTTTGTTAATATAAAAGTAAATATTTCAGAGTAAAATTTTTAAACTTTATTGCACTAAATGCAGATGTGGAGAGAGAAAAAAGGAATGCCTCAGTAGTTGAATCACTCCAGAGAATTTTTTGGGAGGAGAGCTACTGCTCTAGGTTAGCTTAGCCAACAGTTATGAAAATAGGTGTAGCGACAAGGTGACTGGCTACCAGTGTTTTTATATATGGCGTTTTGATTCTGTGCTTCCTTTCAAAGGATGAGACCTTTTCAAACTGCTGCTGAATGAAACATAGCATTCTGTAATTAACTGGTGGTCTTTGTTGTGTAACTAAATGCTTCAGTTAATTTTTATAAATCATATCACATCTCAATCTTTTCAGGCTACTTGCAATAAAAATCAGGACAGTCAGTCACATAATCAATTATGAAACTGTAAGTTTAGCAAAGTAGATTAGCCTCTGTTCCTGCTAACATGTTGATTTTACCAATGTGAATTATGCCATGAAATTTCATTTTAAGGTAGCTGACACAAATCAAGGTTTGAAATGCACGTCTTAGCAGGAACCAAGGTAATAGTCTAGGCTTAAACTAGAGCACCGCTTTAAATCCCTTTAAATGTAAATATTACATGTTACTGTAATGATATTGGAGGAGAATTATGAGGAGGAGCCTTAATATACAGGAGGAAGTTATGTAGCTTTGCCCTGGCACTTAACTTCAGACGTAGATTGTTGTAAGTCACTGAAGTGATGTTTATTATGAAAGAAATCTGGACTTAGCAGATTGAAAACCACAGCTGTTGGACCACAAACAGAAAAGGAACGGCAAGACACTTAAGTAGCTCCTCCAAGGTTATCTGCCATCGAGTTCTACTTCAACAATGACTCAAGATAGAAGACCTGGATTAGACTCACCACTGATATCATCCCAATTCCTGCATTCCAGGCTCTACAAACTTGTGTTCCCTGCTTGCTGAAAGCCTTGAGAAAAGAGATGCTTTTGGGTTTGAACTTGCAACTAGAATTGTAAAGAGAAACAATTTTTTGTATTTTTGTATACCTTGATTGTGCAGCATTTTTATATACAGGTCCTGTTTTACAAATAAAATTGGTTTCTTAACCTGGTGTTTAAAAAGTTTTATGCATATTACTTCTCTTAGGAGCTGTGATCTTCAAGGTGAACATATCTCCTATTTTCAGGCAGAAAGGTACACTTCAGGCTGGTAGGACCTGGAAATTTTTTGAGATATTTTACCAAGCATGAAATAGCACCCAACTGGTCAAATTACTTGCTTAAGCAGTGATATTTTTAGACAAAATTCCATAAAAAATAGAGTTACTCTCTGGTAAGGGGGGACAATAGTGCAGTGGCCTAGAGGTGGAGATCTCACCTCACAATCAGGAGGCTGTGAGTTTGATCCTAGGTAGCGGCGGATATTTCTCTCTGGGCACAATGAGTAATTATCGGCTGTGAACTCTGCGTCGGTGACAAGAAGGGCATCCGGCCAGTAAACATTCAGCTTCTTCAGTTGCCCAGACTCCACCTCAAAGTAAGGGATTATGGGGTTATTAAAACACACGGGGGGGGGGGGCAATAAATTTTACAAATAAATAAATGCAATTGGGGTGTTTTTAAGAAGATCCAACCTAATAGTTTTGCAAAGCATAAGGATTTTAGTTTTAGTTTTAACCAAGAAGTAGCAATATTAGTTTTAACCAAGAAGTAGCAATATTTTCCTCCAAAGTACTTTTATTTTGAAATGTACATTTTCTCATTTGGAATAAGGCCACTTATGAATCTCATAAATTCATTAATAAAATTATTTCCCAATTGGGTACCTCACTACCTCTAATCAGTTACAATTCCATTAATTCTGTTTAGTCTTCCATAAGACTAACGGAACATGATTTTATGATGACATGCTATGATGATCCAGCAGCAAAATTTAATTTTCATGCATGTCCTGAAAATCACCTGTCCCATATTTTTTTTCAATTGGATACTTAATTCTTGCAATATAACTATTTAACTGGCGATACCAAAAACAGTGTATTTGATCTTGTAATTCAGAAGTAATGTAATCAAGTATTACATTTTTTAAAAAAGTTAATGTTCTTGGTTAAATTAAACTGTTTTACTTGATCATGATATTAAAGAACTCTAATTCCTTGGCTTATTTCTTTAAAATATTTTCTCATTTCTGCTTCTGTTTTGATATTTAAGTCCCTGACTGCACATTTCTTCTATTGTTACAGGGAACAAAATTGCTAGACAACTTTGTTCAATTTGGAGTTAAGAGAAAGGGATACAACTTCCATATTATTTTAAGCAACCACATGATATAGTACTTTACACAAAAAAGATTTTTAAAACAACCTGATTTTTCTTCAGATTGTGAATATCATGCTTGTTTTGGCCAGACTGGAAAACAGGAAATCTTGATTTGATTATCTTCCTACTTGGTTTCATTTGTCTGAATAATTCTTATTTTAATAGTAGAACTCTGTCTACCCCCTAGAGGTCTATCAGATCCTTTGTAAAATAACAAGTAAAATGGGTCGCCAACCTTTTGGACCTCAGGGACCACCAAACTCATAATTTTAAATCCCAGGGACCATTAATTGGTTCTGTGGGTGTGTCCTAATTTGTGGGTGTGGCTTGGTCATGTGACTGGTTGGGCATGGCGAGTATGTAAATATAAATATTTATATAAATATTGAATTTTTTAATAAAAAAGAGCAACTTTTACCCAAAATCAGGCAAAGCAGGCTGGCAGATTGAGTTGCTCATAGAATCACAGATTTGTTCAGAAATCTATCTGCCATTGGCTAATTCAGTCTGTCATATAAAATTTGCTTGCAAGCAAACTCATAAAATTAACTCACAACACCCCATGTATGTAAATACTGAAATTTTTATAAAAAAAGAGCAACTTTTACCCAAAATCAGGCAAAGCAGGCGGGCAGATTGAATTGCTCACAGAATCATTCAGTGATCTATCTATCTGCCATCGGCAAGCTCAGTCTGTCACATAAAATTTGCTTGCCGTGAGTCTGCACTGAATAAAAACCTTCAGTCCTAAGGGAGGTTCGGTTGTGCTGAGCTGAAGATCTAAAGACTAGCTAGAAAGCAAGAACTCCAACCCTTTCCTGCTTCCTAGCTAATCTAAATCTCCCGACACAGCAGAACAGATGATGGTCGGAAAAAGGAAAAATAGCAATTTTAGCAGGCAAGTTTGCCAAGTAAGGAGTAAGTGGGTGGGGAGGGTTCCTGCAGGGCATGTGGACAGCACAGCCTTGTGTTTCTGCGCAGCCTGGATTAATTGCTTTGGGGGGTTGCTCTGGGGGTGAGATTTCTCTGTGGCCCACCAAAATTTTCTCACGGCCCACCAGTGGCCCACTGGTTGGCGACTGCTGTCTTAAAACTTTTATCTAGCTTTAGGTCTTGTGTGAAGAACTGATAGCATTTTAGATCATATCATGTTTCTCACAAAATAAGGCTGGGCCTTATTTTTTTTTTTGACCCCCTAGGCCATCTTTTTGGGGGGTGACTTAATTCCCCCCCTTGCATCCTCGGGTGGGCAGGCGGCGACGGCTTGGATGTTGACCTCGGCGTTGGTGGGGCACTTCGTATCGGGAGACCTTCTGCCACCATTGCTTTCCCTTCTCCCCATGCTGCCGCAGCGTTTAGAGCAATCCCGCGGTGTTTGGTGCAGCCACGCAGCATTTGGCACAACCACGCGGGGGCCGGCCAGGGCTCCTCCCTGCAACCGGAGCCAGGCGGAGACACTCGGCTTCAGGCGCTTCCCAGGCATCGTTCAAAGGCAAAGCTCATTCTTTTAAAAATGACACCCTACTACAACAAAGCCTCCCCTGCCCAAGAGGGCAGCCCAACCCCACATGGGGAGGTGAATCTCCTGGTGCTGTAGTGCAGGATTGGCCCACCCCAGGAGAAGCACCCAGCTGCCATCCCTGCTGGCACTGGGCAGAGCGCGAACAGCTTTTCCTGGGGTGCCCAGCATAGTTGAAAGAAGTGGCCTCGGGGCGAGCGCACACATACACACACACACACACTCCCCTTGCCGTGAGGCTGTTTCTATCAGCCAATTGAAGTGGCTGGTGACTGCACTTGGGGAGCTTCCATCACCTGAAAGAGACTGCCTAAAGGTGAGGGGACATGGGCAGCCATGCCACGCCCTGAAGCAGCTGGGGACTCTGCCTTCAGGGAGCTTTCGTCAGCCAATAGAAGCAGCCTCGCGGCGAGGGGTGTGTTTGTGTGTTCGCTCTGAGGCTGCTTCTACCGGCCAATTGAAGTGGCTGGTGACTGCACTTGGGGAGCTTCCATCGCCTGAAAGAGAATGCCTAATGGCGAGGGGACACGGGCAGCCACGCCTCGCCCCAAAGCGGCTGGGGACCCTGCGTTCAAGGGAGCTTTTGTTGGCCGATAGAAGCGGCCTTGCGGCGAGGGGAGTGTGTGTGCGCGCTTGCCCTGAGGCCGCTTCTACCGGCTGATCGAAGTGGCTAGTGACTGCACTTGGGGAGCTTCCATTGCCCGAAAGAGAATGCCTAATGGCAAGGGGACACGGGCAGCCACGCCTCGCCCCAAAATGGCTGGGGACTCTGCCTTGGGGGAGCTTTTGTCAGCCGATAGATAGGTCCACGGGATTTAAAATTATGAGTTTGGTGGTCCCTGAGGTCCAAAAGGTTGGCAACCCCTGGTTCAGAGAACATACCGACCAGGAAATTGAACAAGGACATTACAATCTTCCAACTAGGAAATGTAATAAAGAAATTGGAACATATTACCATGTATGGTGGAAATGTGAAAAAGTCCAAATATATTGGATAAAAATCAGAAAGTGGTTAGAAGAGATGTGTAAAATTAAAATAGAGTTCAGACCTGAAATTTTCTTACTGGGAATTAATGTGGGGAAATACAATAAAGAGATAATATACCTAATAATCCATCTCACCATTGCTGCGAGATTAGCTCTTGCCCAAAGATGGAAAGGAAATGATATGCCGGAAGAGATGGAAATAATCAGAAAAATTTGGGCATGCGCTGAAATGGATAGAATAACTCAAGAATTAAAAGATAAGACTGAATCTGATTATTACAGAATTTGGGAGAAGTTTTACCACTAGTTTAAAAAAAGAAAGGAGGGGAGAAGGCGGAGCTTCGTCGCCGCGATACAGCTGCAATCTCGGGGCTCCAAGATCACAGCTGATATCTTCACCCCTGGTCGGTCCCAATGGATCTAAACTGTCTCGTAGTGACGGTGACAGTAAGGGGCGCATTCTGTAGATTCCGGGGACATCGCAAGTCCCTGGTCAATCCAGAAGAAGCCCTTTTGCCAATGGCGGAGAGGCAGCCATTAGGCTGCTGAAGCTGGGACAGCTCCAGAAGAACAGGATAGAAAGAAGTGTATCGGCTGGTGAGGATCTTTTTTTTTTTGCTTGGGACTTAAGAACACTCTAATTTGAGAAGAAATTTGTAAACTTATTGACAGAATTTGATTTAGCAGTGATTTTTTTTTAGTAATGTCAAAGTGAGGCTTGGCTTTTTATTTTTACTTTTTTTTCT
This sequence comes from Hydrophis major, assembly GCA_033807585.1. Taxonomy (NCBI): domain Eukaryota; kingdom Metazoa; phylum Chordata; class Lepidosauria; order Squamata; family Elapidae; genus Hydrophis; species Hydrophis major. Next base: position 261,583,391 of record CM066329.1, read on the forward strand.
TTACTGAATTTCTATTGCGATCCAGTTAATCAGACTGGTTTTTTTCTTTTACATTTTTATATTTACTTGCTTTCTCTTCGCCTTTCTGACTGTTTATATTTTTTAAAATAGAGGCCCCCTTTAATATTTTTTTTTAATATACATAAATATACATACATACTTTTTTTTTTCTCTTTTTAGGCTTTTTTCAGGGGGGAAGAAGGGGGAGTGGATTGAAGAAACTTTGTAACACTGCCAACTAGAGGCTTGGAAATATTCTGTTTGAAGTTGAAAAACTTTTGTTTGAAAAACTTTTCTCAAGGCTACTGGAAATGATAAGATAGAGGGAAGAGTACTGGAGGATGTTTATACAGGTGCTCTTTGGAACTTCTATTATTAAATGAATATTTGAAGTTTGGCTTTGAAATTTGTGGAGAAGTCAAATAAGAGCCTTGGATAAATAAAAGGCAGTGTGTGTCTTTTTTTTTTTTTTTAACTCCTTATTAATTGTTTCATCCCTCCCCTCCAACCCCACACTATTTTGTATCTTTTATTATATCTCATTTTTATTTTTATTTTTTAAAGGGGAAGCCTCAGAATATTCTTTTTTTGCTTTTTTTCTCTTTTTCATGGGGATGTCTGCCTTTTGATTTCTATTTTTGACTTATTTTTATGGCTTTTTTTCATTTTCTGAGGTTTTTCAATTGGATTAAGGTGGGAAGAATTTGAAGAACTCTCTTTTTCTTTTTTTTCTTTTCCTTTTCTTTTGCTTATTATTTTTTGATATTATTGGGCTTTATTTTGCTTCTTTTTTTCTCTTTATTTTTTAATTTTTACTTTTGAATTATATTTGCGTATTTTACAATTGGATTAAGGTCTTGAAGAACCTGAAGATTTTTTTTTTCTTTTTAATTTTGGGCTTTTTCCTTATTACTGGTTTTGTTTTTCATTTTTTGTGGTGTTTTGCTTTTTTTAAATTGGATTATAATTGGCTATCTCACTAATTGGATTAAAAGACCTGGAAGACCCTGAGTTATCGAAATGAGTAAGAAAATTTTACCTTCGGGCATCTCAACTTCTGCTCCTGTCTCCCCGTCATCTGGAGGACGACTCTCAACAATGGTGAAGCAAGACAAAGCGCAAGTGGATTTAATGATGGTTATGCAAGGAATACAAGATCTTAAAATGAGTATGGAACAAAGAATGGAGAGTATTGACCAAAGAATTGGAAAGATGGATGAGAAACTTGAAAATTTTCAACAAATGATGGTGAAACATGATGAGAGAATCCAAAAAATAGAAGAGAAAGACAAGCAAAGAGATGATACAATTGGGAATATCGATAACAGATTAACAATGGTCGAACAAGAAAAAAGTGGGATGTTGAAGTGGAAGATGGACAGGTCAGAATTTTATCTTGGATTCCAAAATATCAAGGAAGAAAAAGGACAAAACTTGGCAGTAGTAATGATTGAACTTCTGCCTGGAGTCTTGGAAATAACAGAGGAAAAGATGATGGATGGAGTAGATGAGATATATCGAGTCTTCACAAGATATGCAACGAGGAACCAATTACCAAGAGAGGTTCATGTTAGATTCACTAAAAAAACTATTAAAAACCAAATATTACAAGTGGTAAGAGAGAAGGGGTTGAAATATAAAGGCAAAGAGATTTTGGTCTTAAAACAAGTACCTAGAAAAGTGAGAGAGATTAGAAAAGAGTATCGATTTTTGACTAAAATGCTATTGAAAAAAGAGGTGAACTATAGATGGCTGATTCCAGAAGGATTAATGTTTACATGGCAAGAACAGAGACACAGAATTGATTCAATTGCGAAAGCAGAAATGTTTTACAAGGAATTTTTCGAAAGAAGAGAAATGGAGACAGAAAAAGAAAAGATTTTACTTGAATTTGAAGAGGACCAAACGGAGATGGAAAAAGAAGAAGGCGCAATAGGTGGACAAATGGAGATCAAAGAACAACGTGAAATAAGATCCACGAGAGCTGTTAGATCTAAATATAAAGCATAACCATGGGGGGAAAAAAACTGATTTCCATGAATATAAATGGACTGAACTCAGCTATCAAAAGAAGGAAAACTTTTTATAAATTAGAGAAGCTAAAATTTGATATAATTTGCTTACAAGAAGTACACATTAAAAAACAACATGAACAATTATTGATACGACCAAAGTTAGGGAAAATATTTACTTCTCTGACTCATTGTAAGAAAAGAGGAGTGGTTTTGTACGTCAAAGAAACCACTCCAGCCAAATTGATTTATACTGATGAAGACGGAAGAGTATTAATAGTTGAAATAGTGGATAATAATATAAAAACACTCTTGGTTGCAATTTATGCCCCAAATGATAAGAAGAATTTTATAAAAAATTACATATGAAAATAATTGAACTGGACTATGTTAACATACTTATGATGGGGGACTTTAATGGAATTGTAGACAATAAACTGGACTATACAGTAAAAATAACACGACAAAATAGGAAAACTCTCCCTAAATCCCTTTTTAAAATGACAGATGAACTAAATTTAAAAGATATATGGAGAGAAAGAAATGCTAAAACTCAACAATATACTTTTTATTCAAACAGGCATTTATCGTGGTCCAGAATAGATATGATTTGGACATCAACAGAATTATTATCTAATATTCAAGAAATAAATATTGAAACAAGTACATGGGCAGACCATAATCCAATGACAATTAAATGGAAAGGACAAAAAAGATCTAGATGGACATTAAACAATATTATTCTAAAGGAAAAAGATTTTATACAATGGATGGAAAAAGAATTGGCCTTCTTCTTCAATGAAAACAAAAAAGAAGATACTTCAATACAGAATGTTTGGGATACAATGAAGGCATATGCAAGAGGATTAATAATTGACTATACAAAGAAAAAGAACATTAGGAAGAAGCAAATGATTAAAGCTCTAGAAGATGACCATAAAAAACTGGAAAAAGAATTACAGAAGATGCCACAGAAAAAAAGATATCAAACTTAAAATGGACATAATTAAACATAAAATGGATCAAGCAGAGAAAGAAGAACTGGCACAAAAAATTAGAAGTGCTAAACAGAACTATTTTGAAGATGCAAATAGGCCAGGTAGATGGTTAGCATATAAGTTGAGAAAAGAGAAAGAGTCAAGGAAAATATCACAGTTAATAGATGATCATGGTCAAATTTGTTATGGTAATAAGGAGAAAAAGGCAATCATTTGAGATTTTTATGGACAATTATATAAACAGGAGGATCTTGATGAGGAAAAAATTAAACAGTATTTACAAAATGCTAACCTACCTAAGATACCTGATGAAACTCGGAAATTGTTAGAAAGTGCTATAACAATAATGGAATTAACTGAAGCACTCAACAGACAGAACAATGGAAAAGCACCAGGACCAGACGGTTTCCTGGCAGAATTTTATAAAACATTACAAGAATCGTTGAGCATTCCACTGTTAGAAGTCATGAATGAAGTTATGATAAATAAGAAAATACCTGAAACATGGTCAGAAGCTTATATTACACTTATTTCAAAAGAAGGGGTTGACCCATTAAAAATTAAGAACAATAGACCTATTTCTTTATTGAATGCAGACTATAAAATCTTTGCTTCAATCTTGGCAGAAAGGCTTAAAAAATACCTAAATAACTTTATTCACTCTGATCAGAATGGATTTTTACCAAAGAGACAGATTAAAGACAATATGAGGGTAATCCTGGACACATTGGAATATTATGAGGCGCACCAGGAAAAATAAATGGCTTTGATATTCTTAGATGCCCAAAAGGCATTTGATAATGTGAACTGGAGATTTATGTTATTACTATTGGAACAGATGGGCTTTGCTAGAAAATTTATCCAAGCAATAGAAGCCGTATATTATAAGCAAACGGCAAAAGTAATGATAGATGGAGAATTCACAGACTCTATTAATATTAAAAAAGGTACAAGACAAGGATGCCCATTATCTCCTTTGTTATTTGTATTGACCTTGGAAGTCTTAAATAGAAATATTAGAGAGGATATAAACATAAAAGGAATGAAAGTCAAAAAGGAGGAATTCAAATTGCAAGCCTTTGCGGATGACTTGGTCTTTATTTTGGAAGACCCTTTAGAGACAGCTTTAAAACTATTGGAAAAGATAGAGACGTATGGTGAGATGGCTGGTTTAAAAATAAATAAAGACAAAACAAAGATTCTGACAAAGAACATGTTATTAAGACAAAGAGAAGAGCTGGCAGATTTATTGAAAATTCAAGTTACGAACAAAGTTAAATATTTGGGGATATATTTGACGTCAAGATGTACTGCACTGAAAGAGAATAACTATATTAAGTTTCAACAGCAGATAGCATCCCACCTGAAAAAATGGGAAAACCTACAATTGTCATTGATAGGTAGAATTTCAACAATCAAGAAGAATATTTTACCCAGAATTTTATATTTGTTTCAAACAATGCCAATTAGGTTAAGTAAGGATTACTTCGAAGAATTAAATAAAATTGTGTTGAAGTATATATGGCAAGGCAAGAAAGCGAGAATAAAATTAAAACTTTTACAGGATGCTAGAATTAGAGGAGGATTTGGCCTTCCTAATTGGGAGTTGTATTATCAAGCTGCAAACTTAATGTGGGTTAAAGAATGGATAACGTTAAGAAAGACTAGATTGTTGGCATTAGAAGGTCATGATTTATTATTGGGTTGGCATGCTTTTTTATGGTATAAGGGAACTAAATCACAGGGTTATTTTAGAAGGCATTATATACGGGAATCGTTATGGTTGAATTGGGAGAAGATAAAAAGACAATGTTATTTGAAAATTCCAGTTTGGTTATCAACTATTGAAGCTTTTTCGTATCCTATAACTTATAAGAAGGAACAAACAGTTATGTGAGGTGGGGGCTTGAAAAACCACCAAAGATTCGATATTAATCCAAGGAAAACAGCTTTATTGTAGCATTTCTGCAGAAATGGGTTCCTGCTCTGGCAGGTGGGAGGAACCCAGAGCAAAGTTTGCATTCTATTTTATACCCTGACCTACCGCCCCATCCTAGGATGGCTGGGTTTACAATCTACCTATTGAATTTCAATATACAATTCATCACCAAATATGGGACATCAGGAAGTTAGATGCTTCCTAACACGTAGTATTTTCCCAGATTTTCCCAGAGCACAACATGTTATTGTTCAACGTTTCAAATTCTCCCTTTGCAGTAGAAATGTATCAACTGATAGTTTTGAGATTTGAGTCACAGCTATACAATACACAATGGATTTATTCATTTTCTCCCCTCACAATTCCCTCCTCTTCTGCTTACATTCTTGACTCAAACTCACGCAACAGATCCCCAGCCTCTTTCAGAGCCATTTCCTTCTGAAACATCATCAGAGGTTCTTCCTCCTGCTTCCCGGATCTTGAACCTAAAGTTTTCCCTAATCTTCCACACATTGCTATTACACCAGGGAAACACTGAACACAACAACACAACATCACACAGCATATAATAATTAATATAATTCCCATGATTGTAGATCTCAACTAAGCAGTGCTGGGAAGCCAAGACCATAATGCCCCCCCACAAATCTGAAAATGAGGAATCACCTCTTTGTAATAATGGATTAGAACGAATGCGTTCCTCCATCGTTTGCACTGTTTTGGGTTGGAAATCATGGATATATATACACAGCAATGGGAATGAATCAAAGCACACACACACCCTTTTGCAGCTAATACAAAGTCTAATGCATATCTATTTTGCAAAGCCACTTTTACTCCCAACAGTGCCAGCATTCCCCGTGCTATCTGTGTTTTCAACTTTCCCCCCAGCGTTAGTCCTGAACTGATTTCTCTTTTGTTCTGAATCTGTCCCTGGGGTAAGGTATTCAATTTATATATTACTGGTATCACGTATCCCATGGTACAAATCCCACTCCAACGTGGTGGCATTTCTCTATACGCATGTTTCCCACACAACACCCACCTAAAAATTTTCATGGTGTACGTTTGATCCGAGTCCAATTGATTATATCTTCAAAATACATACACATCTGGTATTGGTCATGATTAAAATAACTCAATTGATGATGAGTGTTGGAATAACTGTGGTTACTACAGGATAAAGGCATATCAAAAGTTTTGTTGCATTTTTCCCAATCACCCAAATCCACTCCTTTGGATACATTTCTCTTGAAACACACATATGCTTTTTTCTCTCAAATGGACAAATACCTTCCCGGATAGGTTTCTTTTCATAGGAGCCTGTTCAAATTTATTTCCCTTTGGTCTCAAATCCTGTTGACTTTGTGGGATTGCATGTAATGTTAAACCCTCCCCTGTCTTCCCTGGCATGTGCATGCACATCCAGCAGTTAGTTATGTTCAATGCTTGTGATACCTTTTTCAAATCCTTCATGTATGTATTGTCTTCCCATAAATCTGTCCCCAAGTCTCCAGCTGGTCCAATATATGGAATCTGTCCTCCTGATGCAATCATTAGTACTATCATCAAGGTGGTTAGCTCAGTCCAGGGTCCAATCTTCTTCATCTTTTTAAGGTGAGCTTCAGTGGCTGACCGTCCACTGGAACTGCCCTCCATGTAGAATTTGGATCTGGTGCCTTCTTGACTCTGTTGTAATGCGCCCAGCCTCCTTCTCGAGTGCGAACTGCAGATTCAGTTGTCAACAGCACCTGGTACGGGCCTTCCCAGCTAGGTTGCAGCTTCTCACTTCTCCAAGTCTTTATCAGGACCCAATCTCCAGTTTCATAGGGGTGTTGGCTTCCCGCAAGTGGTCGTCATTGTGCCAACAATCCCTGTTTATGAAGAGAAAACAAAGACCTGGACAGTGTCTGCAAATATTTTCTCAGAAACAAATCTTTAGATTCAGGTATAGGATTTCCCAGTCTGGCCAGGTAGGGTTGCCCCATTAACATTTCAAAAGGGGAGATCCCTGTGTCTTTCCTTGGGCATGTTCTAATTCTAAGGAGTGCCAAGGATAAGTTCTTTGTCCATGGTAACCCATTTTCTAATTGTAATTTGGTCAAATGTCTCTTCAATTCCCCGTTCGCCCTTTCCACTTTCGCACTGCCAAGGGGTATGCAAATCCCATTTCACCCCAACAGCTCCCATCACAGATTGCAACACTTTTTGTGTAAAATGTGTCCCCCTGTCAGAATCAATAGCTTCCATCATCCCATATCATGGAATGATTTGTTCTAATAGGATCTTGGTTACTGTGGATGCTGTGGCTCTTCTAGTTGGATAGGCCTCTACCCATCCTGTCAATTGCTCTTTAATCACCAATAAGTATTTCCAACAGATACTTTGGGCTAGTGTCCACATCTTTGGGCTCTAAAAATGTGGTTTTACAGCCATCACCAATGCTTCCATTCCACAGTGTCTTTCCTCATGTACCTTCTCTAGAATTCCTCTCATTACATTCATGGGAACCACCCTCACCCCCTCTGAAGTTCTCCACCCATCCTCAGTTAATGTACACCCTTCTTTTTCCAAATCATCTTTCTCTTTTCCCTCAGGTTTCCAATCCTCATCCTCTTCCATTTCTAGCAAGGGATTTAATGCCATTAATCATTTCAAATTGTCACATCAATTCCTTCAGCCAAATCCAAGGTTCTCTTCAAAGCAACTGCAAATCCTGACTTCCTCTTTCCTTCCTTAACCCTGCTGGATTCAAGTTCCTGTCTGTCCCAATCACTACATCAGAGCTGGTTCTCAAAATGGTCTCATATTTGAGAATCCGCCCTCCTGTCATCCAAGTTGTTGCCAACTGACTTAGCACAGAAGTAACCTGGTGGGTGAATGCCCTACAAGCCCCCCCCCAAAGGTTAACTTCCTGCTCTCTATCACCAACATAGCTGTAGCAGCCACAGCCTGCACACACACCGGCTATCCTCTCACCACCGGCTCCAGAGTTTTGCTCAGAAAAGCGATGGGCTGGTATTGCCCCCCCTTTCTTCTGTGCCAACACTCCTAGTCCCGTTCCCTGAGCTGCTGACACATACAGATGAAATGGGAGCTTCAAATTGGGCAAAGCCAAAACTAGTGCGGATGACAATGCCTCCTTTAAATCCTTCCATCTCTCATCATCTCCTTCTAGCCATTCTATACTCTTTCCTTTCCCTACCAACTTCCTGTGCAGGAATTGGGCTAACACAGTGTCCACCCAAACTCTGCAATTCAAGAACTTTATTTCACCTTCTTTTCCACAAACTGGATCTTTTCCCTTGAAACTGTCAATCCCTGCTCCTTCAGCCAATTTAGCAAAGCTACTGATGTTGCTCTGACTTCTCCCTCTTTCTCTCCAGTCAGCAACAAATCATCCACATATTGAATCAACATAAAAGACACTAACTTTCCAAAGCCTGTCCAAATCTTCCACTCTCAGGATCATTCCATTCAAATGCAAACAGGTCTCTACTTCCCTCCTCAAGGGGGCATGCCCAGAAGGCATCCTTCAGATCAACCCCTCTCTCTCCCTTCTACTCATTGAATATTTTGGGGTCCAAAGCTTTGTCACCCCAGGCTGCACTTGAATCTTAATCGGCTGAATGTTCATTCGCCCTGCCTTCTCTCCTCCTGCCCAGACCTCATCCGAAATTGCCCTCTCATCTTCCACAGTCATCTTCCACATCCTTACTCCCTTCCTGGTATCCCACAGCTGGATACCAAACACAGGCAACAGATCTCTCCCTAGCAAATTCACTCCATTCACTCCCTAGCAAATTCACTCTCCCTAGCAAATTCACTCCAGCCTCAGTCACCACTTCATTCATTTCCAGTCTGATTTGTTCAAACACATCCTGTGATTTTCCACTCACCCCCACTACTTTTAACATTTTCCTTGATCTATGTGCGCCCTTTTATCGGGACACACACAGAAGTCCGGCTTGCACCGGTGTCTATCAGGAACAACCGCTCCTGATGGTCAAGACCCACTGAAATGTATACCAATGGCTCCCTGCAGGTCCTCTTAAAGGAGCCGGAACAACTCTAATCATACAATGCATAACTCCTCTCCTCCCGGTTGGTAGGACACTTGCGTGCAAAGTGTCCTTCCTTCCCACACCTAAAGCAGCTTCTGTCCATTCCAGGCTGTCTCATTCCCATCCCTCTGAAACCTCTTCCTCTTCCCCTGAAACTTCCTTGCATTCCACCTCGCCTTCTCTCACCCTGGCCTCCCATTGCCCCCCTTACACAATCCACATTTTTCTTCACCTCATTTTTAGCTGCAGCCTGCACAGCTGCAACCATCATCTGTGACTTCTGTCTGGTTTTTACAGTGTCTCTGTAGTTCTAACTATTCGACCACCTCATGAGCATTCTCATGAAGTTTTGGAAGCATCTTTTTCAATTCTCACAATTCGGCTGGTTTTATGGGGGCAGCCCAAAGACTGTCACCGGGTTGCCTGCAGCATTGATCCCATTAGGAACTTCCCTAAAAGGAAATGCATCCACTTCAGGTTTTTCTCTGAAGGGAAAATTTTGAACACTTCTCTTCTCAACTGTTCCACTTCTTTTCTCAGTCGCAGATAGGAAGGCGGCTGAGGAGGGGGTTGTACCACCGGCAATAGCGGTGGTGCCATAGGAACGTTGGCGGGCGCGTTATTCAAATTAGGATTTGCGGGCGGCGAACTCTGCAGCCAATCGTCCGTCTCACTCTCATTGTCTTTTTGTTGAGACGGACCTTCAAATTTCACATGAAACCATACATCTATGTATGCAATTTGAGTGGTCATTTTGTGTTGGAGAATATAGTCTCTCAATTTGGTTATCCAATAGGTACTGGTTTCCCCCTCAGGACTCCAGTGAAATGGAAATTTAGGATCAATCAGAGGATATTTTGGCCATCGGTCTCGACAAAGATAAATCATGTTTTTCTTTTCGAGATGTCTGGTGAATTCCTTTAAATTTGGGGAGAACCACTGCTGGAGTAGCTGTCCCAAAGGCGAATCTACCGGAATTGATTTCTGCCATTGTCAGATTTTCCCTGTCCCAGACTGGCTTCTTCCAGGCTCCCAGAGGCTCACTCTGCCCCTTTCCCATCTTCTACTCTTTCAGACTCCCAGAGTCTTGACTCACCAGTCCAGTCCTCCAGCAGACGCTGGATTCTCCCAGAGAGTTTAAGGACCCCTCTCTTTCAGCCTAGTCCTCCAGCAGACGCTGGATTCCCCCAGGGAGTTTAAGGACCTCTTCCCCCCCTTTTCTTTTTCTGACTGCAAATGAAAGGAACAAAGTTTTACCTGATCACTCCAGACCTCCGAGGTAGTGGATGTGTGGGCGTCCCCAACTCAGGCTTTCTCTTTTCGATAGTCCCAGACTATCAGCCGGCAAAACACTGTTTCCAAGGATCATCTGGATTTCCAGTCGCCTCTGGAGCCGACCAGAATTCGGGGAGGAGGCACCTCTCAATGGGAGGTCGTGGCCACTACTCACCTAGTCCCTGGCTTCCGGAAGACCACTGTTGAGGCTCCTGGCTTGGCTCGCCAAATTGTGAGGTGGGGGCTTGAAAAACCACCAAAGATTCAATATTAATCCAAGGAAAACAGCTTTATTGTAGCATTTCTGCAGAAACGGGTTCCTGCCCTGGCAGGTGGGAGGAACCCAGAGCAAAGTTTGCATTCTATTTTATACCCTGACCTACCGCCCCATCCTAGGATGGCTTGGTTTACAATCTACCTATTGAATTTCAGTATACAATTCATCACCAAATATGGGACATCAGGAAGTTAGATGCTTCCTAACACGTAGTATTTTCCCAGATTTTCCCAGAGCACAACGTGTGATTGTGCAATGTTTCAAATTCTCCCTTTGCAGTAGAAATGTATCAACTGATAGTTTTGAGATTTGAGTCACAGCTATACAATACACAATGGATTTATTCATTTTCTCCCCTCACAGTTAGATATGGGGAAATATCAGATGAAAAGGGTGAACTTAAAATGATGCAAAATTTAGAAGAACAAGGTATAAAGATGAATTGGTTTTCATAAGCGCAAATACATGCAAGGTATCTTAAAGATTCTAAAATAGAAGGATTTTATGATAAATTGACTGATTTAGATAGGATTTTGACAGGTACTGATGAAAAAGTGATTAAAAAACTATATAGTTATTTGTTGGAAATTAAATTAGAGGAAGAACAAGTTAAAGAAACAATGATTGCTTGGGGGAAGAATTTTGGATATGGGATTGATTTAGAGAAATGGCAAAAATTGTGGTCACCAAATTATAAAATGACAATGTCAACAGCATATAAAGAAAATTTGTATAAGATGTTTTACAGGTGGCATTTTCCCCCGACAAGAATAGCAAGAATGTTCAAGAATAAATCTGAAAAGTGCTGGAAATGTCATCAGATACCTGGATCATATTACCATATGTGGTGGACTTGTGAGAAGGCCAGGAAATACTGGACTAGAATTCGCATATGGCTGGAAAAAATGATAAAGAAACACATAGATTTGAAACCAGAGATTTTTTTATTGGGAATCGTACCTGATATATATAATAAAAATTTAAAGTATTTGATTGTAAATGTATTAACAGCAGCTAGGATTGTATTTGCTAAACATTGGAAGAGTGAGAAAATACCATTAGAGGAAGAAATTATTAAGAAAATATTGGAATGTGCTGAAATGAGTAGATTGACATTTGAAATTAGAGAACAAGAAGATAAACAATTTTATGAAGTTTGGGATCTTTTTTATCAATGGTTAGATAATACAATATAATAATAGAATATTTAGAAATTTAGGAAATAATGAATATATAATTTTTCTTGGTTTTGATAATTTTTAAGAATATTTTATTAAGATAGATTTGGTATGATTCTATGATTTGTTATAAAATAATTTAACTAAATTATAGTTATCTCACTTAAGTATGAATTAGTAAAATTATAGTCAAATGATTGTTCAATAATGATATTGGGATATTTTATTGATGATTGATAATGTGAGTTATTATGTAATATAATTATTTTGATGACTATGAAATGGATGCACAAAAGGGAGTGGTAAACCACCAATACACTGCAAATTTATGAAGAATGATATAATTTTTTTTTTAATGTTATCTTTCATGTCTTATATGTTTTTTTGTCTGTCGTTAAAATCAATAAAAAATTTTACCAAAAAAAAAAAAAAAGAAAGAAAGAAAGAAAGGAGTAATTGTAGCAAAGATTATTAATATTTATGTACATATGTAAATTTGTATTTTGTGTTCCGTATGCACCACATTCATTTTTTTTAATGTTCTTTTTTCTGTTTGTTCATTAATAAAAAATTGTAAAAAAAAAACCAATCTTCCAACTAGGTAATGTTCTTCCCCTAAATACAGATGAATTCAGGGCCATCTTGTGAGTAAACTCATGATGCTGTTCAAACTTTGGATTGGGTGGGTTGTTTTCCCCTTCTCTATTTTGGTATTTGGAGGGGGCATGAGAGGTCAGCAGTTAAAGACCCTCCCTGAGCTTGTTAGCAAGAAAGCTGACACTCCAGGTTTGAGACCTGAGTGCTGTGTGATGGGGTGAGCTTCTGTATTTGCCTCTGCTGCTGCCCACCTAGCAGTTTGAAAGCATGCAAATGCGAATAGATAAATAGGTACCACTTCTGTGGGAAGGTAACAGAGTTCTGTGTGCTTTAGGGTATAGTCATACTGGCCACATGATGATGGAAAGAATCTTTGAACAACAATGCCTCCCTCAGCAAAGAAACGAAGATAAGCAAGAGTTGGACACAAATGAACAGAGGAAACCTTTATTCTTTAACTGTATTATCCTGCCTGGTGAAGAGATCTGAAAAACTGAAAGTTTATCATTCTTATTCATACTGAATTCACACTGACCAGATTAGATTGAGTTGCAAGCCTATCCCTGCTGAATTTGAAGAAAGCTAAACTTGATGAATTTATTGCTTTATAAATATCTGGGATTTCATCCATGGCCTGAACTCATTGAATAGCTTCTGCCTTTTCTCCCCATTTCAATGTGGAATCAACAATACTTGCTCAATAAAGATATGAAAAGGGAATATATATGAAATGTTTTGAATACACCCCCCCCCATTCAGTCAAATGAAATTAACAAAATTTACCCCCCACTACCACCAAGTAAGTATCCTTTGGATTTCAGTCTCAGAAGGAAAAAATAGCTTGAAAAGGAAATAGCTATTTCAGTTAAAAACCAGTCTTACTTAAAGATTAACCCCATTTGGACTCAGACACAGCACAAAGTCACACTGTATTTAGTTGTAACTTACTGTTTAGGTAGTCACTGTGGTTTATAGTTATCATGATATGCATATTCAGCCCATTACAGTTTATACCATACAAATGGCATTATGTGGCATTGAAAAACAGGGACTTTATTATTGGTCCTTGCACTTACACGATTGCTTTCTCAGTTGGCTCCCAACATGTGGGAGGAAGTGAGATTTGCTTAACTACTATATCAAAAAAGAGGTCATAAAATCAGAAAACTTAACAAACTCATCACTTAGTGTATGGTCCCAAATGTGGTTGTAAGTCGAGAACTACGTGTAAATAAATCATGAACGATACATTTTTAACATGACTGGTTCCTTGTAAGCTGTCATTGTATGCTGTCAAATCAGTGTCAACTCATTGCAATTAAAAATAAAACTTTCAGGGAACATTTATGGTATAGATGGGGAGGGGGTGTAGCTGGGCTAGCATGCTTTTTGCACACCAACACAATCCAATGCTGTCTTGTCTCTGTTTGATCTGTTAAAGTATGTTTAGCTAAATCTCTGAGTGCATCAGTCACAGTTACCATAGTGTATATAAAATGTTGCTTATGGGTACATGAATAAGGGTAAGCCAGTTGGAAAAACACAGTTTTCTATGCAGGATTTTCGGAAGAACAGAGACATCTCCTGTTGTGAATGAATAATATCAAATAAAGTTATCTTGAGCTTGAAGTCAAGTGCAGGGTTCTGGCCCTGCACTTCTGATTGGCTGTTAATGGCAGGATCGGATTGGTCCGTTCAGGAGCATCCGATTGGCCATTAACAGGCCATTCTCATTGGTTAACGGAGCTAGTGCTCCCGGATTACTATTGGTTGAATAGTTAATAAGTTGCCTATATAAGGAAGGCTATAGCAGCCATCCAGTTTGAGCTGTCACACCATGTAAATAGTTTGAAGTTCACTGTTTCTACCGGCTGCTCTCCATTATTCGCACCCATGCTCCAGACTTAACACAGGCGACGAGGATGGGATTGGATGACATCAGAGCCAACTAAGACAACCAAGCACGTGGCTGAAACGCACAACGGCAGAACCATGTCCGGCGGCGTAGTACCACTCGCTCTGTTCGACCCAGCTCAAGAGGACTGGGAGTCATGGACCGTTTCCAAATGTTTTTCGAAACGAATAATCTGAAGGATGCCACAACCGGGAAAAAACAGGTGGTATTCCTAACGCACTGCGGGCCGACGGTATTCAAAATGGTTAAGGCATTAGCGAAACCGGCTGAAGTGATGCATCGCCTTTTGGATTGGGCGCCATTTTGAGCCATGTATTGCCTAACGGTAGCGAAGCCCCTGTTGCTTACTTTTCAAAAACGCTCTTGGAAACCGAGCAAAATTATAGCCAGATCGATAAAGAAGCCCTGGCAATTGTATCGGCTGTTAAAAGATTCCATGAGTATGTGTACGGCCGGGTTTTCACTATAGTAACTGACCACAAACCGTTGCTGGGGATAATCGCTGGGGATAAGCCAACTCCCTACATACTTTCTCCCAGGATGACCCGCTGGTCAGAATTCTTGGCTGCCTACAATTATCAGCTACAATATTGTCCTGGTAAAGCCATTCCCCACGCCGACGCGTTGAGCCGTGCACCGCTCCGTGAAACCATCAACGATCCTGCACCAACGATGACAACGTTGCAGATCGAGACACTCCATACGCCGCCATTAACTGCCTGTGACATCGCAAGAGAAACAAAACGCGACCCCATCTTAGCACGAGTCCTCACATGGGTAGAACGCGGATGGCCATTGGACCAAGTACCAGACGACTTTGCCCCATTCAAAAATTGTCAAACAGAGTTGTTCTCACAAAAGGGCTGTATCATCTGGGGTAATAGAGTCGTTATCCCAGAACGACTCCAACAGGCACTGCTAAGAACCTTGCACGATGGCCACCCTGGCATCATGGGCATGAAGGGCCTTGCACGTAGCTATGCGTGGTGGCCAGGTATAGACAGACAAATCGAATCGTGGGTTAAAACTTGTCAGAGATGCCAAGAAGTAAGCAACGCTCCACCAAAGGCAACCCCAACCGAATGGGAGACGCCGCGGGGACCCTGGTCCCACATCCATCTGGATTTTGCTGGGCCGACCAAAGGCCACACATTCTTGTTAACCGTCGACACCTACTCGAATTGGCTCGAGATTCACCGAATGAGGAACACAACCACTGAAGCGGTCATCAAAAGACTGGAAAGACTGTTTGCAACCCACGGATTACCAGACGTTCTGGTATCCGACAACAGGCCCCAATTTACCGCGCTGTCTTTTGAACAGTACCTGGCTGACCGCGGTATCTGACATGCGCTCACTTCGCCTGCGCACCCTGTGGCCAACGGTAGGACTGAGCGCATGGTACTGTTCGACGAGAAACATCGACGAGAAAATCAACCAAATCCTGTTCCTACAGCACATCACACCTCACAGCGTCACCAACAAAACTCCCGCCGAGCTGCTAATGGGACGAAAGCTCCGCTCCCACCTTGACCGGTTACACCCAGCCTACGAACTGGAAAAGCCACTCGGATCCAGCGGCCGATGCCGTACCTTCCAGGTAGGCGATTTAGTATTCACTAAAAACATATCGGGCGATCCGCTGTGGGTAGAAGCGACCATAATCCACGTAACCGGCCCAAGATCATACCTTGTACAATGCCCTGACGATAGACTTTGGAAGCGCCACATAGATCAACTACGATCACGGCTGCAGTCACGCAATTCCAAACTCCCTTATGACCAAACTGAGGGGGGGGGAGAGATACAGAGAAAGACGAATTTCAACTAGAGGAAAATCTTTTCGAAGGGACTGATAACGGAACTGAAATGCAGGAACAGGAACCAGGGATGGGAGTGAGTTCACCTCAGGGAGTGGCCGAAGATATTGGTGACGACGGAAACGCGAACTCTGAACCAGAGGCACCCCTGTCAATAAACAACGATCTACCTCAGCAGAAGTGCAGCCAATTGCCAGGCACTTTGCGGAAATCAAAAAGACTGATAAAACAACCGTCCTACCTCAAGGACTATGTAACCGCGCCCCGTAAGCAGAAGCCGGGGGAAAGGGGTGTTGTGAATGAATAATGTCAAATAAAGTTATCTTGAGCTTGAAGTCAAGTGCAGGGTTCTGGCCCTGCACTTCTGATTGGCTGTTAATGGCAGGATCGGATTGGTCCATTCAGGAGCATCCGATTGGCTATTAACAGGCCATTCTCATTGGTTAACGGAGCTAGCGCTCCCGGATTACTATTGGTTGAATAGTTAATAAGTTGCCTATATAAGGAAGGCTATAGCAGCCATCCAGTTTGAGCTGTCACACCATGTAAATAAAGAGTTTGAAGTTCACTGTTTCTACCGGCTCGTCTCCATTATTCGCACCTATGCTCCAGACTTAACATCTCCAATGTGTAATTATATATGTTAATTATTCTGGAGGAAAATCTATAATCTTGTCTATATAGAAAATGTTTCAGTTATCCAAGAAGGCTGGGTTGATCTCGTGCCAACTGACAGATTTGCAGGGATAAATAGGGAGGATGAACAAAGCAATGAATGCTAACAAATTAAGCCATAAAACAGCAGATTAGGAACATCATGAGTAGCAATCATTCAAGTTCTACCTCAGCTATGATAGATAGCTGTTAAGTTTGGAGCATGGGCGAGAAAGAATGGAGACAAGCCTCTGGAACGGTGAACTTCAACTCTTTATTTACATAGTGACTTCTCAACTCAATGGCAGTTATAACCCTCCTTATATAGGCAACCCCAATAACTATTAACCAAGAACAATCAAAGAGCGCTAGCTCCCTTCACCAATAGGAACTCTCTGTTAGTGGCCAATCGGATTCCCCGGAACGGGCCAATCCGATCCTGCCGTTAACAGCTAATCAGAAGTGCAGGGCCAGAACCCTGCACTTTACTCCAAGCTCAAGTTCTCTTTATTAAACCTTATGCATTCACAACAATAGCCAATGTGCAGTGTCCACATTGGCTCCCTTTTAAGACCAATTGTTCCTGGCAGTCTGCAGAGGAAGCAAGCAGAATCTATCTTCTCTTTCTTTGCTTGCCTCAATTTAATAAGTGCAAAATGTGATGCTCAGCCAGGCCCTTGTTCTAGCTAACACTTTACTGAAGGTCTTTTCTGGGCCTAATTGCAGACATTTGCATTTACAGCCTGTCATGGAACACGCTGGGATTGTTCTTCTTGATAAAGCAGAATATAATTTGGTGTCGTTGGTAAAGGTGCTGGCTTAGAACCCAGGAGACTGAGTTCTGGTTTCACCTCCTGCACAAAAGCCAGCCAGGAGACTGTGGGCCAGTCACTCCCTCTGAGCTAGTCAGGTAGTCCATGACTTATAATCATTCCTATAGTGACTGTTTGAAGTTACAATGACACTGAAAAAGTGACTTATGATCAGGCCTCGCACTTACAACCATCACAGCATTCCCACAGTCACATGATCAAAATCCAGCCATTTGGCAATTGGCATATTTTTACAACAGCTGTAGTGCCCTGGAATCATGTAATTGTCACCTGTGACCTGCAACCCCACGGTTCATTTAACAACTTCAATGTTTTGCTTAAAAAGGTCATAAAACCAGGCACGACTCATTTAACAACGCTTAGCAACGGAAATTCTGGTCCCCATTTTAGTCATGAAATTACTGAAGCTACCATTAAGTCAAAGAACAGAATATAGGTAGTCCTTGACTTATGACCACAATTGAGCCCAACATTACTGTTGCTAAGGGAAACATTTGTTAAGTGAATTTTGCCTCATTTTACGACTTTTCTTGCCACAGTTGTTAAGTGAATCGCTGCGGTTGTTAGATTAATCACACTGTTGTTAAGTGAATCTGGCTTCTCCATGGACTTTGCTTGGCAGAAGGTCACAAAAGTGATCGCATGACCCCTGGGACACTGCAACCATCATAAATATGAGTCAGTTGCCAAGCACCTGAATTTTGATCACGTGACCATGGGGATGCTACAACGGTTGTAAGTGTGAAAGCTGGTCATAAGTCATTGCTTCAGTGTCGTAGTAACTTGGAACGGTCACTAAATGACTTGCTGTAAGTCGAGGACTGCCTGTACAGCCTAATTCTGCAAAATAGTTGGCATTAAGAGCATGTACTCACGGGCACAAACATACACAAGAGGCTACTCTTGGGTTTTTGAAAAGCACTAAGCTTCTGTGTCATTGTATTTGGCTTTTATTCTGATATCAAAAGCAAAAAGGGGCTGATTTTAAAAAAATTCAAAGAATCTGAAAATGCAAAAGAATGAAGCCCTCCCAAATTCGCTCTCCATGCGTGTGAGTAAACGCCACATGTGCTCTTATTCTGGGGCCCACAAAAATAAAGACCATGCCTTCTCCATTTTAGTATGTCCTTGGGGAGGAAGGGACATTATTTAAACTGGACCCTGAAGAACTGTGATGAAGGAGGCAGGAATCCTTGCCAATAAGTGAAATGTCTGCAGCCTCAGCAATTTCTTGCTTTGGATGTTCCTGGGAATCAATACCCGATTTCCTATCTACTGTGTTAGAAAGGGTTGACATTTGTGTCAATATTTGCTTCCTGCTGTTTAAATCTCTGACCTTATCCCTTTCCAAGCAATCTTGAACCTATGAATGTTGGGAGCTTCCAGCATCGATAAAATGCTGCCCAGGGACTGGCTCAGCCAGCAACCAGGAGAGAATTCATCAGTCCCCGGCGCAATAGCTCTCTGGGGACGTGACCTGTCCCCTCCAGCTGTCCTTGACAAGATCTGCTTGCTTATCAGGCATGTGCTTTTTGAGTCAACAAGCCCCAAGCCATTGCTTCTCTTCCCAGGGGGCGCATCAAAATCACAGCCTGCCCCAGCTCATAGGTTCTATGGGAGAACCAAGGCCTTTCTAAGACAGACAGGCCCTCCTCCTGCCCCACTGCCTGTGCTGGAATGTGCCAAACTCCAAATTTGAGACCAGCTGATTCTGTTCTCTGCCAACAGTTCTGGCCTCTTCCTTTCAATTCACAGAATGATTTCCATGGCTGTGTTAAGGGGCACAGCTTCCTCGTGCTCTTAAGGAGTCTTTTCCTTCCCTTAGATTAACTTCTCTTATAACTCTGTGCTCTGGTGTGGTGTTCAAACCCACACTTCCTTTTCAATCCCTGGCCAAAACCAGGCAAAGGGCCTCTATTAGTTGGATGCCTATTCCATAGAATTTTTTGCTACTCTGATTACATGGCCAGTAGAGGGTACTGTGGGATTGTTCTATCCTCATACCACCACTTTCTAACACTGGTGAGCAGGTATCTAATTCTCTGATGACTCCCAGCCATGATATAGAGGGCATGAACAATATAAATCCCTTCAAAAATCAACACAAATGACCTATACTGCCACTCATTGACTCTTTGCATTGGCAGGGGATGAGCTAGATGGCCTTTGGTGAAGCTTCCAAACTGCCATTATGGGGGGAAAGTGGGGGTCCTTTCTGTACTGCTTAAAACAAGTAACCCCACTTTGTAAGTTTAGCATGAGGCTTGAGTTCTGTGGGTGAGCAAATATGGAAGGTGATTTTCACCGGCTGGGCTTCTTAAGGAACTATTCCTCAATGAGTATGTTCAACATTAAAGAATACATTTTTAGTAACGTTTAGTGTCACTAATATGACACATTGAACGCAAATATAAACAAAGTTCACACCTTGTGCAAATTGAGCAAATTACCATCTGTGGCAGAACCCTTAGATAAAATCTTTCTCAGTCAAACATCAACTTTCTCCATTTTTCCCTTCAGTAATCTTCATCTACTCTCCCATCCAACCAATGGTCCACATTGCCAACTCTCATAAGATTGTACTTTTCACCATTGTACTTTCCCATCAGTCAGCCAGTGCATATTCAAATGGTTTTCTTACTAGTTAAGACAAGAACACAAGCAATGCATATTACATCTCAGTATCCACAAGTTTGGAAGCTTCACCAAAGGCCATCTAGCTCATCCCCTGCCAATGCAATGCAATGGGTGGCAGTATAGGTCATTTGTGTAGATTTTTGAAGGGATTTATATTGTTCATGCCCTCTATATCAAGGCTGGGAGTCATCAGAGAATTAGATACCTGCTCACCAGTGTTAGAAAATGGTGGTATGAGGATAGAACAATCCCACAGTACCCTCTACTGGCCATGTAATCAGAGTCAGAGTAGCAAAAAATTCTACGGAATAGGCATCCAACTAATATCACATACTCTTATCTCATATATATCTACAATATGGTTGTAAAGTACTCACACTGTTTACAACAATAAGTTATATATTTGGTTAGCTAACCAAGACCATTCCTCATGGCAGACTTTGGGAAAGAAAATCACCTGCAAATTCTAGTTACATAGCTTTGTACCATAGCAGTTCATTTGGGGGTCAAACAGGATTTGAACTTGGGCCATTATCCCGAATAAGAACAGACTTGGTCCTTTTTATTTATTTATTTATATTTCTGAGGATGGTACTAGTGGCATCTTTAGGATGGGTGGGGGGATTAAAATCTACAAGATGGCAGCATAGAGTCAAAATTAAAAGCCCAGGGTTTTCTCGGGAAGGAAACATTTTCCTGTGGTGAGATCCTGCAAGCAGAAACCATTTTCCAAGTGGCCAAAATTCATTGCAGGAAGAAAGTAAGAAAATATTATCCCTAATTCTCCAAGTTTCTCCCCTACAAAGGAGCCTGGAGTATGGCAAAATTAATGTCAGGTGCAGGAAATCAAGATAACATAAGGAATTGCTCAAGCAGTTTCAGTTTCTTTATTACAGTTCATCCATAGACAGGAATCTTGCCAGACTAAGGCACACTTTGCATAACTAATCTGATTAATGCTGTGGAAGAATTAGGGAAGATTCTTTCTTAGTTTCTTCCAGCATGCAAATGATTCAGGACTGATCTGTCTCTTCGCTCTTCCCTCCTATAAGTCAGTGCCAGATTCCATCAAAGTATCAATATTTAGAACAAGGAAACTGAAGAGAGGAAGATCCGGCACCTCTACTAAAAATAACAGAATATGGTTTATAAAATGTGTTATTTATTAATTAAATTTGTATCCTGACTGCCTGCTTATACAACGCTCCAGGCTTCTTAATAATATAAGAACAATATCATTAAAATCAAGATAAAATCTTTAAGCAATTGTTTCTAATCAACTCTGACAAAATTAAATCTACAATGTCCTGATTCAGCTAATTACATCAAGAAGCCTCAATGTGGCTAATCATGATTTTTTTCTCTTTTGGCCACACTTGCCTAGATTCGCACAGATATCTGAAACCATGAAGCAGGAGAGCTAGTGAATTTGTGGAGAGTCATCCTGGCTTCTTTCTGCCTCAATATAAGTGGCCTTCATGAAGCTACTTATGCATCAGGCCATGCAAGAGAGCTAAGCACTGGGCTTCTCCTCTGAAGGTGTTGCCATGGCAGCAGCCCCTGCCACAGCCCAACCCACTCCTTAATCCTGACAACAAACAGGCCTGGCTCAAGATGACCTGGCCTAGTGCTACTTTCCTCCTCTTCAAAGGCTTCTTCTTTGGGAGTATCGCCCTTCTGCAGGAAGCAGAAGAGACGTAGCAGCCCTTCAGCTGCTGAGAGGAACAATGTCGACTCAGCACTTGAACCCAGCACAGTTCCTCAGGTGGAAACCCAGGAAAATGAGATTGGGCACTTCTTCTACCCCTGGCAGGAAAATCATACCTTGTAACAAGGAATCTAGTCTGCTTGGCAGCTAGTTAAGGAGCGCCCTTTAATGGGGTGGCTACCAATTTGCTAGTGAGCTAAATTCAGGGTGTTTATTGCACAACAAGTCACATGGCTCTAGAATCGAAATATTTATCTGTACATCTGTAAATCAACCAACTCTGATGGGGATGTGCTTCTGTCAAACCTCTATTTGGGTTTACCCTGATGATTATATTCTTCCCTGTGATGACAGCAATCCAGCTTTGAATGTTTGTATACACACACACCAACTATCTCACTGTCAAGTGACTCTGGGCAACTTGCAAATGCTATAAAAATGACGATACAAACATGAAAATGTTAAATATTAAATAAACAGAAATTTAATTAATAACCAGGATATGCAAATCTGTCTGCTACATTATTTATTGCTGTCAAACTAACAATGCTGTCCAAACATTGCCCGATTTTTTTTTTATTGATGACTGGGGAAGGGTGGGAGGGATTGTTACACAAATACATTCATTGCCTCTGGATATCACACAATTTGAGTAACCTGCCATAAACCATTTCTGGTTAACTGCAGTAGCTAAGCTGCAAATAAGCAAGCCACATTATAATTTAATGTGATGTACTAAATCAACCACTGACTGTAATTAGCCAAGAAGTAAGCTACCGCTTGCCAATATGTACATAACCCTTACCCCTGCCCCTTGGGGTCTGTTGCCTTGATATACCAGGAGGGCTAAGCGGCTTTATCTTACCAATGTTGAAGGACAAGTCTCTTAGCAATAAGTTCAGTGTAGGGAATCAATTTCCATTGTCCAAGTATCAATTTCATGAAACAGATATCAGGAGGAATTTAGTAGTACCGTTTCCCATTACAGTAACACATTTTACCTCAAGGCAAAAGCTTTCCTGAGCTCCAATTCACTAAATACCAGATCTCTCCTGGCTTTTTACCACCCATACACTAGTCTAACATCATTCTCCTACCATGTAATAAATATATAGGAAGGAATATGGACACCTCAAATATCAAAATCAAATGAATAGGTATAAGAACTTTCCCCCAGAACATAAACAATTTAGGATATTGTGAAAACTTATGCTACAATGAAGCACTATTCTATTGCATCTCTATTGAAATTTCGTGGGAATTTCCTATTCCTTATTCCAGTCTTAATATTCATTTGATTATATTCTTTTAACATTACACATTTATAGCATTTTAAAATACCTTTTATAATACATTTATTAAAGTCTAATCAACAGCTTCTTTGTCTGATAAGATTTAGCAATCACTTCTAATAATTCACATGCCGCTAAGCTGAAAATACTGTCAATCCAAATCAAGATGTCCACAAATAAATACTGCAAATACTGCCAGTGTGTAGCAACAGACAAATGGTACAGGTAGTTCTTTATTTACAACAGTTCATTTAGTGACTATTCAAAGTTACAACGGCAATGAAAAAAGCAGCTTATGACCATTTTTCACACTTATGACCGTTGCAGCATCCCCATGGTGACATGATCAAAATTCAGAGGTTTGGCAACTAGTTCATATCTATGACCGTTGTAGTGTCCCAGAGTCACGTGGCCTTAGAAAAACTAACTTATGACCTATTCTTGAAGCTATAACTACACGATTGTAATTAAGGTGCTTGGCAGCCAGCTCCCACTTATGATGGCTGCAGTGTCTTGTGGTCACGTGATTGTGACTTATGACTTCCCCCAGCGAGTTTCTGACAAGTCAGTTGGGGAAGCTGGATTTGCTTAACAACCGTATAGTTCTTTTAATGACCATGTGATAAACATTTACCTATGACACAGTTCTGGTTGTGTGATGACTTAATGATTGCAATCACTCAGCAATCAAAATTCTAATCCCAATGATGGTTGTAGGACAAGGATTAGCTATATATGGTTCTAGAACCTGGGTATTTCTTAGTACCCCTGCCCATCAACTCAGAGCTGATGGTGATTTTCATCTATCAGAGATTTGGAGAGCTTTTTGATTCAAGTACCCTGAATCCCTGATCAGTTACAGTCGTGCTAAGTCTTAGTGCCAGCTTAAAATGTATTCTTGTGGAATATTCTCCCCACCCTCCAAAAGTGAGGCAGGCCTCCACTCTCCTGGTCTTCCAGAAAGGAATCAAAACATAACTCTGTGGCCTCACATGGGGAGTCCAGAGGAGCACATGTGAGGAGCCCAGAATTTAACTGGCTGATCTCTTGAGAAATTTCCCCTCTGCCTTTTAATCCATTTTAACACCCTTTACTTCTTTTAAATTGTACATATTGTTTTTTATGCTTTTAATATTTTATTGTTCACCACCCAGAGTCCTTCTGTGAGAGTGATGGGTTGTTCTTAAATATGACAAATAAAATAAATAAAGAGGTAATTAGTTTTTGCCAACACGTCCAGACAAGTCATTCTACTTTTCATCTGTTAGTATACTAAATTTGCCAACCTATGTCACCAATCCACAATTTTAAGGAAGAAGAAGACAGAGAACTTGAAAAAAATGGAGCTTTGTAATGAACATGGGGGGGAAATTGATTTTTTTGTAATATGTGTAGAATATTTTATGTGGAAAAATGGAAAGACGGAAGAATAATTGGAGAAACTGATGGAACTTGTTGAGATGGCCAAATTAGCTCCTTTAATCAAACAGAAGAACGTATCCTTTGTTTCTATCTGGAAATTGCTTCTGGATTTTGTGCTTGAGATAAAAAAAAACAATGAAATTGATTTTGGAATTTACTGATTAGACAAGGATTTTTTTTTAATAGAAATGATTAATATATACTGAGTGTGCAAAGTAAAAAGTTGAGGCTGTAACATTATATTTATTCTACTGCACTGAAGAGTTGGCAGTGAATGCTTTCTCTTTCTTTTTCTTTCTCCTACACTTCTCTTTCCCCCCTTTCCCCTTTCCAAGTATTTTCAGTTTCCTTTGTATTTTATACTCTAATAAGTTTAATAACATTATCTTATAAAAAGATAGATGGATAGACAGGCAGACGATAGATCGCTCATTTCTTTACCCTATTGAGGAACTAGCCTATAGAACAAAAAGTGGCTTAAGCTAGTTAACAGAACAAGGCGATAATCCATATTGGATAAGAGCTTTAGAAAATCCAGGCTTCTAATTGGTTGAAACAATTGAGTCTATAGCATGACAATGCAGCATTAACAGGAGCCTGTTTACTTATTGAGACAAGCTACAAATAATAGAAATGACCTTCCAGTAATACTGGGATTTAGGCATGTGCAATGTCTGTGATGACACTTGGTGCTTTGCCCTGAAGTAGAATGACAATGGATGTGAAAAAATGCAATTATAGTTGATGTTAGCAAGTCTTCATTACTGTAACCACCCAAGTGACAACACCACTACTATATCTCCACTCCTCTGAAGAGAAAGCCAACACCTCTCATATGCTTCACATTACCTCTCACTGTAAAATTCTTTTTTTATTCCTAGCAGGAATGTTGTGCATGTATTCAAGCAATCCCACTTACAGTTATGCATGCATTCACAAGCCATCTACTTCACTGGGTTATTGTTATCCCATATTGTAGCAAGCCAGAATTTAATGCATAAATCCCATCTGGCTGGGCTCATACAACAGGCTACACTGTGAACCCAATGACTAAATTCATACAATGCACTAAGTAAAAGTAAACCATGTACAGAATGGCTTTGAGCAACATTCAAACTCAGTCTATATGGATGGAGCATTTTGCATTATTAGGAAAAAGGTATGTCTGCTTTCTCCAACATGATGCTCTCCATTCCTACAATGTTGTGTATTGAAGCAGGATAATAGATTTTGTAGCAATGGAATAAGTCTCCGGTCCTTTTTTAAACAATAAACACAGAATTACTTTTTCTAGAAATTCTAAGTTCATAGAACAAACATTTGTTTTGACCTTAATTATCTTTTGAGTGTTCTGGAGTGTTATGTGAACCTGTTCTAATTAATTTATGATTCAATGTATTATGCCAGGAATGTAAAACTGGCATCTCACAGGCCGTATGCATCACGCGCAGGCCACACCCACCCCAGCTCTGTGAAGGGCAAAACATCGCGACATGTTGCATGACAGCAATGTGACACCATGATTTTGACACCCATGTTTTATGCAAATCCAAAAAACATTTGCAGTATTTTATCTTTTCCTAACTATTCATGGTACTCCCTTTTTCCTGATACAACATGTGATAATTTAGCCATACTTTTGCCTTTTCAGGGCTTTTAGTTTCAGATTTAGGCTCCCCACCAAAAATGTTATTTGTAAGTTGGAACTCAACATCCTTTAAATCATGGGTGTCAAATTTGCAGCGTCACATTGCCGTCATATGATGTTTCACAATGTTCTTCCCATTCGTGGAACTGGGGTGGGTGTGGCCTGCACATATCTACTCCAGTTGACACCCCTGCTTTAAATTTAAATGTTTGGACACTAGAATGGTATAAAATGTGCACTGTTTATGTTCATATGCTGCATATACACCATCCATACAAGAAATCCTTGGTTAACAATAGCAACTGGGACCAGAATTTCCCTCATAAAACATTGTGATTGTAAAAGGTGAACTCACATGACCACATCACTTAATAATGGGAATCCTGGGAATCCATGTTGCCATCATTAACTGAATCCGAGGAGTTATTAGGAGAGCCAGTTTGATGTAGTTGTTAAGGTGCTGGCCTACAAATCAGGAGACTGTGAATTCTAATCCCATTTTAGGCATGAAAATCACCTTGGGTCAGTCAGTCTCTCTCAGCCCAACTCACCTGAGTGACGTTGTGGGGAAAATAGGAGAAGGGGTATTTGTCATCTTGAATTACATATAAAACAATAAAGGGAGGAATGTAACATGACACAAAATATAACACAATAACATAACAATATTACAGTAGGACTTAGCCTGATCCAAGTGATTTCCAGCCTTAAGTCTTTGTAAGGAACTGCCTCCTTCAGCACTCTCCACACTAGACTATCTCCCCATATCTCTGCTCTTTTGGCTGCCCTGCCTAGTAGTATTACTTGGGAGTGGCTGTGGGCCTAAAGGCCCTTCAGGAGTCTCAGCCAACTGCTGTAATATCTCTATTTCAGCCCCAGCACCATTGGGCCCACCCACTGCCAAGGAGTGCTGTCTCAAGCCCCATACTGTAGTAGCCATCCCAGTGTCCCAGCATAAAGCCCCTGTTGCCTTTATTCTGCCAGCCTTGCCACACTTAGCTGACTTTTGCCATCTTCTTCCTCTCATACTTGGCCTGGTCCTATGCAAAGCAGATGCTAGCCATGCCGGGCCTTTTTCCAAGGCTGTGCATGCCGTTCTCCAAATTGCACGCACCCTTCTTGTGATGCTTAAGAAAGCTTCTGAGGACTTCTGAAACTTTGTGAGAAGGCTGCACATGGTTTTTGGAATGGTGCATGTGGCCTCAGGAAGAAAACCTGGTATAGCCAGCAGCTGCCATGTATAGGTACTAGGCCCAGCATGCCTAGTCAGCAGTGGGAGAAAGAAGACAGCAAAAGTCATTTGGGTGCAGCAGGACTGGTGGACTGCAGGACAGTAGGAGCTTTGCACTGAGGTGGCTGGCTATGACACTCAAGGTAGTACTCCTTGGAAGTGTAGAGCTGAAGAAAGAGTTTTGGGGCAGCCAGTTCTGAGATTGACTTCTACTGCAGTTCCAGTGCCACCACTATTGTGGAGAGCCACCAAAAGGGCAGAAATGGGGGAGAAGGGAAGGGATAGACAGGTGGGGGGGGGGAGAATTGTAGATAAGACTGCAAATGTGGGAAGGCCAAATTTTGATCATGTGGCCAACAGACATGCAACGGTTGTAATTTTAGGGACTGAGCATAAGTACTACCTGTTCAGTGCCACTGAAACTTCAAACAATTGCTGAAGGAATAGTCACTAAGATACAGCTACTTGTATTAGGAATTCAATCTCTTGATAGGTCAACATTCTTCAAGTACAATACCGCGAACCACAGGTGTGCAAATATTTTACACTACACCTTGTTTCCTTGAAGTAAAATCCCATGCTAATACTGGTTTTTGGGAGCTCCTTTACTACACGTAACGTACATAAAAAGCTGGGTTGGTCTATGAGAAAAAATTGTCTACAGTTGTATTGAGCAACACCATTATAAAAAAAAGTCAAAGGTTTTCTTCACTGAAATTTAATCCCTGGTCACTATAGCAACACGGAAATGATTTCCCATTGTGTCCTTCTGAAATACCTTTGCAAGGATCAACAGAAAGGGACCCAGAGAGTGGGGTTGAAGTATTCCATTATTCCAGAACTACAGGTAGTCCTCGACTTACGACCACAATTGAGCCCCAAATTTCTTCTGTTAAGCAAGACATTTAAGTGAGTTTTGTCCCATTTTATGACCTTTCTTGACACATTTGTTCGGTGAATCATTGCAGTTGATAAGTTTGTTACATGAATTAAGTGAAGTTTGTTACATGAATTAAGTGAAGTTAAGTGAATCCGGCTTCCTCAATGATTTTGCTGGTCATCAGATCACAAGAGTGGATCACATGACCTTGGGACAGTCATAAATATGAATCAGTTGCCAAGCATCTGAATTTTGATCACATTATCATAGGGATGCTACAAAGGACATAATTGTGAAAAATTGTCATAAGTCAGTTTTCAGTGCTGTTGTAACTTTGAACGGTCACTAAACAAACTGTTGTAAATTGAGGACTACTATATTATCAGGAAAGATTATAAACTGTATGCTTACAAAGCATAGAGACCCACAACATTATTCTTCCTTGCTGTCATTTACTTATTAAAGAAATGTTAGCAGCAATTGCATTCTGCAGCTTCATGTACATATGAAGAACGGTTGTAGGAACTGGGCATGGCTAGTCTAACAAAGAGAAGGACCAGGGGAGACATGTTCCAATATTTGAGAGGCTTGTCACAGAGAAGAGGGGGTCAACTTATTCTCCAAAGTATCTGAAGGCCAGCCAAGGAATAATGGATGGAAACTGATCAAGGAAAGATTCAACTTAGAAATAAGGAGAAATTTCTAAAAGTGTTAACAACCAACCAATAGAACAGCTTGCCTTCAGAAGTTGTGGGTGGTACATCCCTGCAGGCTTTTAAGAGACTGGACAGCCACTTGTCTACAATGGTAGGGTCTCCTGCATGTGCAGTGGGTTGGACTAGATGACCTACAAGGTCCCTTCCAACTCTGTTATTCTACTATAAGATCCCGCAAGTCCCGTGCAATAATAAGGAAAGCTGCATACCCCATTCAGCCCTAAGCACGCAGGGCTCATGTTTAAGCCTGACTCTGAAAAGAACAACTAACACGCAAGGCTGCAAACAGCCGCCTTGCGGTTTTCTGCAAGCATCCTGGTACAACAGTCCCTTTGGCCAGAGGCAAAGAGCCAAGCCTGCGAGCGCGCATCGGGCAGGTCCCCTTTTGCACCGCCACTCAGGTTAAGCCGACCCCATCTCTCTCCTCCTGTCTGGAGCCCCGCCCTCGCAGCAAAAAGGAGGCGAAATCCACGGGCGGCGCTCGATGGACTCGATCACGCAGGCTCACTCGAGCCCCACCACCACCAACCGGGGAAAATCAGCCGGAGTCAGTGCGCATGCTCACACCAGAACTAGGCAAGGCGGGGTGGGGTTTGGGGGTGGGGTTGGAAGGAGGCGGGGCTTGACTGGTACTAATGCTGCTTTTGCTCCGGTGTCGGGCTTGAACAGCGGCGGCCGTTTGGATTGGTTGGGAGGGTCTGCGCGGCGACGTTTCCCTTCAGCCGTCGCTCCTTCTCTCCCTCCTCCCTCATTCACCTGCCTGGAATTGGCCCCAGCCATGGAGGTGCAGAAAGTAAGTGAGGGAGAGCCGAGAGGGGAGGGAGAGGGAGCGCTAAACGTCCGGTTTCAACCTCCCGGAGGGGAAAAAAGAGCGGGAGCCCCGAGAGAAGGACGAGGAGGCCGTGAGGGGACTCCTGAGTCGAGTGGGCCTCTCCTCTGCGAAGAAAGTCCTTACCTTCCGAGCGTCTCGAGCCATCTCGCGGCTGCTCCCTCCCAGCCGTCTCTCCCCCCCCACCCGTTATTCGTTGGCTGGCGCGAGGCGTCGAGGGTGGCCCCTACCTGGCGAGCAAGTGATGCCTGGTAGAGGACGGGGCCCTTTCACGGGTACTCTCCCCCTCCCCGGCGTCTTAATGGAGGACTTGTAATGCAATGAGACCTCGCCTTTTTCTTTTTTTTTTGGGGGGGGGGGGGGGAGGATTAGGAACTCCGAAGCAGCCTCTTTTCTTGAAGGGTGGTGGTGGTGGTTAGACTTGCAACTCCTATTATCCATCCCAAAAGCAGCGAGCATGACACTGCTTTCTCTGGTCTGGGAGTGCAAGGCTGCTTTCTGGGCGTGGGCCGCTTTCCACTTTCTCTGGTGACAAGGGATGAGGGGTGGAGGTTGGATCCAAATGCTTCATGGAAGAGGGGTCCAAACCCTCAAAACTGTGATTATTACTATGTGAACTGTCAATCTTCCAAATAGGTCAGTGGGAGACTAGTAAGATGAAAAAGAGCTTTCCTTAAATACAGTTTGGGGGGGGATGGAGCAAATAATGATTTATATTTGAGATAGCCCAATAAAACCTGAATGGATTTCTCCAATTCTACATTGCCTGGTGACAGTACTGCTAATAGGATGTACAAGATGTTTGTCAAGTTGGCTAGCAAAATAGTTAAGTCCCAAAGGCATTTATTTGCACATAAATCACAATGCAATTAAAATAACTTTATTTCCTGCACTTGCATTCTTCCTGTAGGAATTCCATTTCCATCCTTCAATCTCATAAAAGGTGATGTTGTAATTTAGGCAGGGAATGGCCCTAATTGAATATTAACCATCTTTATAATACTTAATAAGTATTGCCTAGTCATAATCTGACACTGTGAAATTAGAGGCACATGGATTAAAACAGAAAAAAACATTTTGCATGCAAATTCTATCAAGTGCATTTGTAATATAAGCATATTGCTTAAGAATATTCTACTTGTTTGCAGTCTCAAGCAAGACTAAAGTGGAACCCAAATGGAAGTTTAATATTTTAAAAGTTGTGAACTTTTAGATAGATTTTTAAAATACTTAGTGAAATATTGTTTTAATTTTGAAGAAAGGAAAAATGAACCACAACTTTTCTATTCTTTTTATAATACAACATGAATTTTTTTCATGTGTAGTAAATTCATTAGAATGGATGGGACTTTCCATGAATAAGAGAAAGGGAACCCTTGAAAATCCAGGTGCTTAGTTATGAATTTGACATTCTGTATTAATTTTTATTGTATGAGTGTCTTGGAACTTATTAATAGTATTAAAATATAAATTACTTCGCTAATTTGTCTCTCACTACTTGATATGAGTTGGGAATAGGTGTAGGTTTCATTATACTAGACACTACATATACTGAGGCTGTTCATTTGAAAAGTTTTAGATGCTTTGTATCTAAGTAGCATAATGTAAGGAAATAGAAATAGATACCGTTTTTTTTCTTGATGATGACTAGATTCCTACAGTATAATTGTGTGTAAAAAAGGCTAAAAATTGTAAATCATTTGTGACTATAGAGGTCATTGACTTACAATTATTCATTTGATTATTTGAAGTTACAATGGCACTGAAAAAAGTGAAAAAATATTTTTCACACTTATAGCATCCCCAGGGTCATGTGATCAAAATTTGGATACTTGGCAACTGTTTCATATTTATGATGGTTGTAGTGTCCCAGGGTCATGTGTCCCAGGGTTTTGTGATCTTCTGACAAGCAAAGTCAATGAGGAAGCTAGAAGCACCTAACAACTGTATTAACAACTTAAGAACTACAGTGACTCAACAAGTGTGGCAAGAAATGTCATAAAATGGGTCAAAACTCAATAGCTGTCTCAGCAACAGAAATTTTGGGCTTGATTATGGTTGTAAATTGAGGACTACCTAGATTATTTTCAGTGGCAGCAGAGAATATAATTCCTATAACATTATGGATCAGATGGCATTTCTTTGCTTTTAATGATTAAAACAAATGCCATTTGCTACAGCCTACCTGTTAATTTGAATAACTAAAGTGTTAACAGCTGTTGAATAGAATAGAAATAGAATAGAATAGAATTCTTTTTTGTCCAAGTGTGATTGGACACACAAGGAATTTGTCTGGTACATATGCTCTCAGTGTACATAAAGAAAAAATAAAATACATTAATCAAGAATCGTAAGATACAACATTTAGTGATATAGACTATCACAGTGATAGGCATATACAGAAATATCTTTTTAATTCATAACAATCTGCAGGTGTTGCTTTTAAAAGTAATATTTTTGTTAATCTTGGAATTCTTCCCAGTGATTTCTTTTTAAAGTCTTGATTAAGATTTCTGTTATAAGTATGTCTGGAAATTTTTCAAGGTTTTGTTCTTTAATGGAACTATACATAATTATCGCTCATAACTAGGAAAATCTGGGCAGAATGATAATTTTGATTTGTCCATAAATTGCAAACCTTTTTTATTCTTACAACTATTTAAACTTTTGTGGGTTTCAACTTAATATCTTTTAAATTGATTAAAACAGTGCTGATCCAATTAGCAAAATACTGCTGGATTAACTGGCTGACTGAGGCCATTGCAAGGTATCTGAGTTTAAATTCACACTGGATTTTGCTTTGTAACCAATATAATGGATAATTTGGAAGTTACATCTGTGATATACAATAATATTAACTTTAAATATCTGTCTTCATTTGATAACTTTCACTTTCTAGTCTAAAAAGTAGGAGGAAAGTATGTTAGATATGTTTGGCATCTTGAGTTATTTGTAAAATAATAAAAGTAGGATATAAATAAATATGAAATTATTTCTATGTTGTAAAGACTGCAATCAAAATGAAAGTCTATAAATGTTTATTGGATCTAAAGTTGCGTAGTGAGATAGTTGGTAAATGAAAACAATACAACATGCTTATAATTTAAGAAAGACAACTGGATATTTTTGGTACCTTTCAATAGAAACTTTTGTATCTTCAAATTAGATTCTGCCTTTCTACCAGGACAGTGTGAGTTCTAGTCCCACCTTAGCCATGAAAGCAGTTGGGTGACCTTGAGCCAGTCACTCTCTCAACCCAACTGACTTCACAGGGTTATTGTTGTGGGAGAAAAAAGGAGGTCGGAGGTATGTTAGATATGTTTGGCACTTGAGTTATTTGTAAAATAAAAGTGGGATATAAATATGAAATTATTTCCACGTTGTAAAGACTGAGATGAAAATGAAAGATTATAAATGTTTATTGGATCTAAAGTATAACCAAAGACCATTAGCCATACTATTAACCAAAGACCATTAGCCATACTATTAACCAAAGACCATTAGCCATACTATTAACCAAAGACCATTAGCCATACTATTAACCTAATCGGAGTCTGATCGGTAATAAAAGCAGCATGTCATTCCAAGTTGAGACAATGTAATCTCTAGGACACTAGCAGTATACATTATATAAAGTTTGAAA
Organism: Hydrophis major; assembly: GCA_033807585.1. NCBI lineage: Eukaryota > Metazoa > Chordata > Lepidosauria > Squamata > Elapidae > Hydrophis > Hydrophis major. The sequence goes on from CM066329.1 coordinate 261,616,959, forward strand.
CTGAACAGAATGTAGAAGTGTAGTACACTTGAAGTCTATGGCTAATTAAATATAGCAAAGGATAAAAGTATGGCCTTTTAAAGAAAATATTATTACTTTGTATATTATAATGCTAGTCCTAGAACCTATAGTTAATTTTTAAACAATAGTGTTTCAAATAGGGATGTTATAGCAAACTCACAGGGTGTCATAGGATATTTGGTTACTTTATAAGCAAAACTATTACTGAGTTTGCTGCAGTGCCCCAGAGCACTGCCATACGTAGTAGGGAATTGCTAAGGGTACCATAACCCTAGAAAATTTTGGACACTCTGCAATAGAGTGAAAATCTCTTCATCCTTTGCAAACTATTTTAAGTTGCGATAGCAGTACAGCAAACATAATGATTTGGCAGCATTCTTCTCCTGCCAAAGATGATAATGTATGGTGTATACCTTAATATGAACAAGTGGGTGCTAGTATGTATTCTGATATATCTCTCTTTCCTCCTGGGTCCATATTACATAAATCCCCTTCTAGATTATGGGTTTCTAGGAAATCATTGAAAGAGGTGGTTTATCAAGAAAGTTGATCTTCTATATATGGATATTGTTGCATGTTTTTCTTTTGCCCTTAATTAATCCATCATCGTGGTTTTCAAATGCTTGACATATAATTTACTAATTTAAAAAAATAGTAAAAAATCACTGGGATGATAATATGGTGACTCTGTCTTATAATTTTTATATCAGAACAGTTGTTGCTTCAGACCAACTGTTTTGTCTGAGTTAACAGTATGCACCACCGTTCAGTGTTAATTCCACTAGTACCCATCATATCAAAAGTCATATCTTTTCTTTGTGACATTTCTGTCAATTGGGATCAAAGGATCTTCTCCATTTCAGTTTGTCCCTTATAAGGCTGGTATTATCATCTTGCATTTCCTTTATTGAAGATAAACCTTATTGATAGTTCTCAACTTACAACCGGTAGCTTAGCCATTGTTCAGGATTACAATGAATACCCCCCCCCCCCCCAAATGGAACTTACAACCCAATTTAGAAGTTACAGTTGCTGCACACACGCGCGCGCACACACACATACATGGTCATGAGCATATTTTGGTTGCTTGGCAACTGGCTCACCTTTATGGCCGTTTGCAGTGTCCTGGGGTTTGTGACCATGATTTTTGACATTTTTTGTTGGTTTCTAGGATTTACTTCCAGTTTCCAGCCCCCCCAAAATGGCCATGGGGTAAAATTTATGTGCTTAAATCACCATGGCATTCACTTAATGACTCTTGCAGAAACAACTGCAATGATTTACAACTGTAATTCTGGGCTCAGTTATGGCTAAAGGAGGACTACTTGTATTTCTTTAACACTTTCCCCATTATACCAGTAATTCCATTCTTCATGTTCAGATATCCTATGTCAACTGAGAGGCAGTCTTAGTATCATAACCAGTTTGTCAAAGGAGGCAAAATCATTGTGGACCATTTACTAGATTAGCCTTTAGGGGTTTCCACTCTGAAATGTTCAACCTCCTAATTGTAGCACCTTTTAAGATCTCCAATCCACTTTAATTAAATTCTATTTGTGTCTAATGTCAAATTAGTTTGGACCAACTGAACATTATTTGAAGTTTTAATAATGCACATTGCCTTAAAGGAAAATGTCAATGTTTAGTACAATGTGCCAAAGCCTCTTTCATATTTTTGCTTAATAGGCATTTTTGCAGCTGAGTAAGATAAAATTCTTTGTCATATAATAAATCTGGCTTGTAGATGTGTTTTAGGACATAACCCACATCTGGATAAGATCGGCACAAGGCATGAGCAAGTCAGTATTACAATTGCTGATAATCATCACACTAATCCTGTAGAGTATCCTGTAGCTTTCCCCAATGTAACACCTCCACTTCTCTTAGGACTGGAATTGTAAGTGCCATGACCAAAGGCAGTTCTAACATTGGAAAAGAAAACTACCGTATAACTGTCAGAATTAATATATGTTTCGAGTCTGCTTGAACTTGCAGGTCTTGTACATAATGCAGTAATGAGAAAAAGAGGATAATTTTTCTGACTTTAATTTGTAATGAAGAATTTACAGGACATATTTACAAACATAATTTGAAATAAAATATTGAATGAGATTTGAGGTGCAGGCAGCCCGAAAACCTGACAGTTGCATATAGTTGCTATAAATTGTATAAAATTTAAATGTAAGAGACTTGCTCCATTTTGCTTCTTTCAAGTGTTTCTTGGAGTTTTCCACCTTTGACAAGGCCAGTGAACAGACTTCAGTAACTTTTCAGATTCAAAGTAAATATTACTGTGTGCTTCTTTTTACACACACAGATACTTTTATCGTTTTCTTCATGCCTCACACTCATACTGAACAATTTGATGCACCCCTCTCCTTATCACTAGTGTAGATACCACAATATTTCTTATCAGGATCATCTTTGCATATGCTCAGACCACAAAGTTAAGTTGGTAGTTCATGTGTTATTAGACTGCCTCTTATCTTTTACTTGACATTGCGGTCTTATTGAACCGCTGATTTGCGAGTATCATGATCAGCAGCTAAGATCAGTGGACTGAACTATCGAAAAAAGTCACACAATTCTTAATTATAGCTATGCCAATTAGAAATTAGGGGTATGCTTTACAACCAACTAAGCCCAGGCTGTATATCTTTTCATACCTGTCTTCAGAAGTTTATGGACTGCCTTTTTCCAAGCCTTCCCATCTATCTGTATACAGAATCTTGTTATATTTTACAACATTTTATCCCTTGTCAGGTTCGACTTATTATCTGGACTTCTGTTGTGCTTCAAATGTTACTGCTTGTGTGTTTTTAAATCTTTTAATTGTACATCTCATTTTTGTTTTCTTCCTTTGATCTATGTCTCCTTATATAAATAAATATGAAAATATTGTATACTTTGTTGAATTTGTTTTGATTTTAAGAAAATGAATATACATGGTTTGACAAATGTATTCTGTTTTTAGGAAGCGTTGCAAAGAATTATTTCCACATTGGCACATAAAAATGATGAAATTCAAAACTTTATTGAAACTTTAAATCACATTTTGGAAGGAGTACAGGTATGTTGGGCCCTTGTAAACTGAGTGATGTTTCTTCAATAGTAATATGAAATAATACAAGTTAATGATCAATCTTTCTGACCACTCCAGCAAGGAAAAAGCAGTAGGAGTTCTAATTAGAAATTTTTTTTAAAAAATAAATAGGTGGTGCTGAATCACCCCTTCTCCTTCTGGGCAAGGCTAGACTAAGATAGAAGGGAGTTGTTTAGAAAACTTAGAGTTAAAGAATGGGGAACATTAATTCCTAACACCCATGTTTCATTAAAAAATGTGTACATTTGTACATTTTATGTGAATAACGCATATACAAGAAAAATACTTTGTCCATGGATGTTTATGAAATCAAGAAGCAATATCCCCAAAGAGCATGTTCAAATGCTTTATAAAACATTGCTACTTGGTTTTTTGCTACTTTCCTTATTCCCAAAGGTGACTGGTATTATGGCTAAATTGAAATTTCTAGTAGAAGTGAAATGGTATTCAGCAACTGTTACTTTGCTACTCTGGACATTGAGAGAATGCAATACTATTAAGCAAAGGAAGTTTCTAGTACAGTAGTGGCAAAGAATGTGTTATTTCTTTTCTACTAATTCACCACATTTTCATATTGGACATGAGATATAAGATTCCTCTTTAAATATATGGCATAGGAGCATAGCAGGTTAACAGCGGTAATGAAGTTTCATCTTTGTAAGGCTAACCAGCTTATTTCTGTGGTTGGTATAGTGCAAGCAACCTCATACATCTTGCAAAAGAACAATAGTCTTGTGGAGACAAGATTGAGGCAGGTACCTTTGCTACTAGTCCACTGATTTATCTACTGGGAATGTAACAAAATCTAGTAGTATGTGTTTAGCATAGAAAGCCAGTAGTCTTAACAGAGAGGCCAGAGGACTTTTTGTTAATTCTTTATGTGTATGTGATAAATAAAACTAATTAAAGTTAATTGCAGGAGTTGATTTATAAATATGATATGGCTAACTGACTTCTTTGTCATGAAACCAAAATTTCCACTGCTCCATAGCTATTATCATTTTATCTCTGATACTGAAATAATGATTTTAGATGGAAAGATTGTAGAATTAACCCCATACACACATACCTATATTATCTGACAGAACTGCTGCTGCTGAATTGATGGTACTCCCTCCTTCCTCAGTTTTCAACATATTGGTAGCAGCTATCTTGGCTAGAATTCCACTGCCAAACCATAACAAGTCTATCCAGATATCAATTGTTCATATACTGAGGCTTAAGTCATGTAGAGAGAGTAAATCTTGTGATACTTTGCCACAGGCATAGCAAAACCTTGCAAGAGTTGGGATACTTTATTGCCCGAATTGAGTAGTAGCTGCCTGGTAATGCAAAGTAGCAGCAAAACTAGTCCTCCGCTCAAAGCACGAAGATTGTATGTTTTGGCAATACTGTTTGATGAATTGCATTAGAAACATATTACATGAGTAATTTTTGCAAATATTGTTGAGGAAACTGACTTGATACACATCTTTCCTATTTGATATAAAATTATGGTGTGTTTATTCAATATTAATCAGTTATGTGTAGTAACATAAAATGTGTAAACTGGGGTGGCCTATCCTACTGCTCCTTGAAGATCAGGATTTATAAATTAGATTCATAAATGATGTATTTAAAATGTTCTTAAATTTGTCAGATATAACACTTGAACTATGCCTGTATTTTCCCTATACAACCTCATAATAAATACATACCACTACAAAGTGTAGGTAGCATTTATGAATTTCTTTTAAAGTGGGTGCTAAACAATTAATTTGCTAAATTGAATGTTGACTTGTAAAGGAAATTCATGTCTTACATTTGATAAAGATTATTAAAGCAATAGATCAAGTCTTATGTGTATGGCTAAATGTGTGACTGTTAATATATAATATTAACTTTACTATTATGTTTAGTAAATGAAGTATATCATTAAACTATGTTACTTTTATTTACAATTTCTGTTAAATAAGTATATAAAATACCAGGGATATTTATAAAGCACTAAAATCATTTTACAGACTAATTCTTCCAGTGTTATTTCTGAGTTGGAAGAGGAATTTGATGGCTTATACTCAATACTTGATGAAATGAAGGATATCATGACAACTAATATCAAGCAAGAACAAGCGCATAAAATCCAGGAACTTCAGGTAATTATTTATATAATAAATTCATAGAATATGTTCTTAAATTCTTCTAGGAGAATTTTACTGATTAAAGAAAATAGTTTATTACTTAAATATTTTTATGTACAGGTTCAACCTAATTCTTTTGTCACCTAATCTCTGATGGTTAAATTATATTGATTTGGAAAATAAAATTTTCATTAGACTCTGTGTACAAAAAACATAATGATGGAGTTTTTAAAGTGTTAAAGCAATTTTCATGAGATAATGCCCTTCTAAAAGATGAAGTTCTTATGTGGTTATCTGGATTGGATAGTTTCCTTTTTAGAATTGTTTAGTGGCATAATGGACTAGTATGTGCAATATTTAGGTCTCTATTTTTGGATATCTAAATACATTTTTTTAATGTGTAATAGTTTTGATTTTTTTGTAATATTTAAGAAAGGGATGAGGGAGATTTATATTAAATGGAAAGGGGAATTATAAGCATATCCTGCTAAGTATATATGTTAATTTTTATTGAGCTTGTTGATTAATAAGGGGAGTTGAAGACCTAGAGATGGGATGAGGTATGGAATGAAAAGGTATCTGGTTATACTTTAAGATACTGGTAATTGTTAATGTTGACTGGGGATGAAGGGGAAGTTTCTCAATATTTTGGGGGTGGGTGTTTCTTTTTCTCACGTTTAGTCGTGTATGTATGTGAGGTGTGTGTGTGTGTGAGAGAGAGAGTGTATTAGGTTTCTTTCTTAGTTTTATCAGTTCAGTATAGTTCTTAATAAAATTATTCAAAATAAAAGATGAAGCACTTGTCTTGGGTAAATCTTCAGTGAATCTGTTGTTCCTTTTAGAGATACCTTTGTCAGTCCACAAACTAATTTGAGTATTACTAAAAATGTGTCCTTTGTGTGTTCTGGCAGTATATGCAAGTCAGTTTGTGAGACCTTTCAGCCGAATTGTAAGAGTTTATAAAGGCAACATGTACAGGTTGTCCTTGCCTAACAACTGTAATTGGGACTAGAATTTCCATTGCTAAGTGATATGGTTGTAAAGTATGTTATTATGTGACCACATTGCTTAGCAGTGGCAGTCCTAGCAGTTCTCATTGCTAACCCTAAGTGAAGATCATGGGTTCTTAAGTAAGAACCAAGTTGCAACTTCTTGATGACTTCCAAAAAAGCAAAGCCAATTGGAAGCCAGTCAGAAATCACAAGTTCAGGGCTGCTTACAAGCAGACCAGCAGGCAGGTAAGTGGCTTGTGCAGTCAGGGGGTGGCTGCTGTCGGTTGAAACAGGGTGTGCTGGTACTACTTATTAGCATAGTCATAATTTTGAATGGTTGCAGAATTAGTGTTCATTAACCAAGAACCACTTGTTATTTCTACAATATTTCCACTTATTATTGAAATCAAAATGAAGATTGAAAACAGCTGATACTCTGGATTGGTCCTCCTGCAAATAACGTCATAGCAAAATCAATTGTTTTGTAAGCCACCTCCATCATTTGTCACATAGTCAAACTTTTAGTATGTTCAATTATGTAAGGCAGTGAAAAGATTGAAATAATAGATTTATAACTGAACAAAAGTCTTGAGGATAAAGTACTGGAAACATGTTTTATTGAAGCCATATTGAGCACTGAAATCTTTAATATTGCATAGCTAAAGTGTCATTTAGCAGATGATATCCTCCAAAGCTTAACAGTAGTGTACAGCCACTGCATGCAGGACAACATAAGATAAGGGAGTAGAAACATTAACACAATAAAACTCAAGAAACTTAAGAAGATATGTTCTAAACATTGTAAAGGTATATCTAGCCTATATTTGGAATTATTCCATCTATATTTGGAATTAACTATATTTTTATTAATTATCCAGTTAAGGCCAATGAATAGTTCTCTGTGACTTAATGTCTTACAGAATAATAATAATCACCAGCATTTCTAGGCTAGACTAAATTGTTTATTCAAAAATGGAGAATGTTTCCCCCCAAAAAACCTCCCATCAACCCAATATGCTGCCTCGTTAAGCGATTTATCAGTAATGCTTTTATACATATCATTCTATTATGATGTTTGGAGGGGAGGTTGTATAGAATATCAACAATAGAAAAGTTTGAGATTGTTCCCTTAGAGTTGGGGAAATTATTTTTGTTATAATTTTCCAAGACAGTTCAAGTATCAAACTGTCTTTGAAAAAGATGACAAATATAAGGCTTCAAACTGAACTATAAACAGGATAATTTCTGTCAATGGTTGAATAAACTGTTACATTATATTTATTTATTTATTTGTTTCTTTGCTGCTTATCTCATCGCAGGCTATTCTAGGCAGCTTACAATACTAAAAAGCTAGAAAAATGAAAAGAGTGTAAATAACAAAAATAGAATAATAGAACCATAAAATAAACAATGACAAAGGAACACAATGGGAATAATATATCAATATAATATATCAATATAATACATCAATATGATAACAAAACAAATGACCGTGGGGGTATGGGGGAAGTGGAGTCTGCCATCAATCTAGCAGCCACCTCCAGTGTGAAACTTCCCCAATCAGCTGAGACAGGTCTTCATGTTATTTGTCTGATATAAAACTTTCTTATACCTTAGTAGTCCTAAGAAATCACTGTTTTAAATAGTTATTATTTGATCACATTTATTTACCATAAGGAGACAAAAATCAGTGATTATATTTAAGATTAGACAAGGATAGTTTTCACATTAGATAGATGTCTGCTGGGAATCTGGAATAACCATATGTTAGCTGTTAGCTAGCAGAAAATAATATAAATGAGGCTGGTATATATTACAGGAGTTGTTTTTTTTTTTTAGTGTTTGGACAAATACAGCAAAAAAAAAAAAAAGATGGCAAATATGATAAAGGAAGTTTACCTATATTTGATATTTGCAGATATATGCTTTTCCATCTAGGCCAGTTTTGTTTCTGATTGATAATAGACTTGTTATATGACAAAGCTGCTAAAACTTTTATATTAACTAATAAGTTTTTACAATTCCCCAAGCTTTTCTTTATGTAAAATAATCAACTTTGGAACATTTTAAATAAAAAACCCTTTGCTTTATCACTAGACTGAAGACCCCTTTATTCTTCTGAATAAACAAATTTGGAAAAAGGAGATATGAACCAGATATGAAATATATGTTCATGAATAGGCTGACATATTGAACTCATTCATATTCTTTTCCTAGAATCAACTTAGTCAATGTAGTAATGCCCTGGAGAACTCTGAAGAATTGTTGCAATTTGCTGCACGATCCTTGGATATAAAAGAGTCAGAAGAATTTTCTAAGGTATATAACTTGCCAGACATGAGCAAAAAATAAAAACTATATAGTATCATTTGTCTGCAGTTACTTCAGTAGTGTATAATAAAACTTTGTGGAAAAACTAGCATCTCTTAAAACATTTCATATGTATTTCAAGGGAATGTATTTAAACTTACTCATGAGAACAGAATTCATAAAACAAGATTTGAAACCCAAAATATATTTCATATATGTAATAAAATAATATAATTTTAAATCTTAAAAAGCTGAGTTTGTTTTGCTTTAGTAAAAATGCCTTACAGTTAGAAAGTTTAGAATATGTATATTTGCATAATTGTATGCATTTTTGAACCCAAAAGAATGAGGTTAGCAGTATTATTCATTTATAAAATCATATATTTATAGCTCAATGGGCAAATCTGCAAACTAAGACTGCTGTCCCTTATATTGAATGAGTAAAACTAGGAATATAATATACTTTTTGATAATCAATTTATCTTAGCAATATAGGAGGCTGCCACATTTAATTTTTTGGCTTTCTCTTATTAGCTTTTCAGTGTTTTTGTGTTTTCATCTTATTTATATTTAACAGTGCTAAATCAGCTCTGAATCCTGTTATTTGTATTTTTCTTATCATTTCTTTGTATATATTGAATGTTCCTGACTAAGGCAAGTAAGAATGTATTAAAATGAATAATTGAAATAATTTTGAATCAATCAAAAGACCAACTTTGGTATCTGACTTTCTTCTGTTATGTGAAAAAAGAGTTTGTTGTTTTCCTGTAAATTAAATGAAAAGCAAAGATGTAAATAGTAAAACAAACTCTTTGCTTTCTCAAGTTCCATTTGTTTTCTTTCTGTTCTCCATAATAACTCATCCTTTCTTTCTTTAAAATTCCACATAACTCATATTATTTTCTCTCAGATTGTGACAAGTTTCTGGCTGCAGTATTTCCCCATTCCTACTCATGCTTGTCAACAAAACATGGTTTTTACATTCTGTTATCCCATCCTTTTATAATTGCCAAACCGCTTTAGATCCAAAGAACATAGACCTGCAAATTTATGAATGTGTGTTGAAATGTTGCTACTTCAGCAATTTCTTTATTTATGAACTTTTTGCTGAGCTTAGCCCAATAATAGTAATAATAGCTCTTTTCCATGGTGGTTCTGTCTCTCTCTGGAATATCATTCCCCCAGAGATTAGAATGCTCCCCCCTCACTAATACTCATCCAGAAGGCACTGAACACCTGGTTCTGCCAGTGGGCCTGGGAAACTCCGAGCAGGATGGAGCCCATCAAATGGCTTGTGTGATCATCTGTTGTTGGGGCGGAGTGGGTGGGAATTGGAGGTGATTTTTTATTTATTTTTTTCCAGATTTTGTTCTATTGTACTTTATTATTTGATTCTTTTTGTTAGTTTTTATTGTATTTTTTTATTTTAAATATGGTTTTACATTCTGTAAGTCACCTCAAGTTGCCATGGGCAAATAGGCAGCAATATAAATTCAATAAATAAATAAATAAATAAACAAAGAAATAAAATAATGCAAATAAAATAATGTTAATAGGTACTTGTTTGGCTTCCAAAATACGAGAAATCTTTTTGGAGGAGCAGAATCTTTATCCCTGTTCCTTTTGTAGTTAATATCTGGGAAGAAACTTAGTTTCATAGTTCTATTGTGTTTATTTTATTGCTAGTCTTTAGCTTTGACTACCAGAAATGATTGATGTTAATGATATTACCATGAAATACATGGCCATTGTACATAGTTACCTGCTGAAGTAGCAATATATGTATTACATATCATTTTTCTTCTAGCTAAAGACGTTGAGTAATCCACTTTTTAGATCCATCATCCAGTAAATATTTATTCAATAAGGAAGCTTAAATTGGGGTATAATGGTATAGTCATAACAAACAAGAATTTCATAAAATAATTATTGTAGCTGGAAACATAAGAAAATAATTCATAGGCATTTATGAATCGGGCAATGGTGCCACTGACAGCATTGACTTTAAAAGAGAAAATATTTACATTGGTAAGCTGTGAAGTTCATTGGAATATATTACATTTCCTAGTGCAGGGGTCCCCAACCACCGGTCCACGGACCGGTACTGGTCCGTGGAACAAATCCTACTGGGCCGCTGGTTGCCGCCATCTTGTTTTGATGAAAAAGTACTTCCGGTGAGTTTTTCCGGGTAGAAAGCTCACCGGAAGCACTTTTTCATCAAAACAAGATGGCGGCACCCAGCGCTTCTGGTGAGCTTTTCCGGGTAAAGCTCACTGGAAGTGCTGGGCGCCGCCATCTTGTTTTTATGAAAAAGTGCTTCCGGTGAGGTCACCGGAAGCACTTTTTCATCAAAACAAGATGGTGGCCCCCAGCTGATGCTGGTACCGGGCCGCGGCATAAAAAAGGTTGGGGACCACTGTCCTAGTGCATTTGTGATGGGCAGGTACAGGTAGCCCTTGACTTACAACAGTTCATTTAGTGACCATTTGAGGTTACAACAGACTGAAAAAAGTGACTTTTGACTGTTTTCACACTTACACCTAGCATTTTCATTGTCACATAATCAGAATTCAGACATTTGGCAATTGACTCATATTTATGCAGTGTTCCTGGATCATGTGATCATCTTTTGCAACCTTTTAAGACGCAAAGTCAATGGGAAGCCAGATTCACCTAATAACCATGTTACCAAATTAACAACTGCAGTGATTCACTTAACAACTGTGGCAAGAAAGGTTATGAAATGGGGCAAAATTCTCTTGCTTAGCAACAGAAATTTGGGGGTCAATTGTGGTTTTAAGTCAAAGGCTACCTCTACAGGAAAATTAAAATGTGCATATGAAATCCTTAGGAACTAGCATTTTCTTTATCCAAACTATTTCAAATTCCCAGCTTTTGAGAATGTTTTCCATATTTGTTTTCCCTATTCATTGTTGTTATTCATTGTTCAGTGAATATGGATGTTCTATCAAATACTCAGAGAGGAAATTACTGATTGTAGCAATTTCTTTTTTCCCCTTATATTAAATGGTTCTCCTATAACAGGGGTGTCAAACTCAAGGCCCAGGGGCCAGATCCAGCCCACAGGGTGCTTAGATGTGGCCCACAGAGCCACTCTGGAAACAGGACTGGCCCGCAGTGCCTCTGCCAGCAAAAACAGAGTTTGGGATGGCCGGATGTGGGTCTTCCTGAGCTCTGTTTTTGCTGACAGTGTGTTGCAGGAGGCCATTGCACCTGAAAACAGAGATCAGGAGCCATTTTTTCTGGCAGAGTGCTCGGCCCACCACAGGCGTCCGTGACATGAGTGATGTTGAGCTGGCCACACCCACTCTGGCCCCTTGAGGTCAAACACAACCCTGATGCGACCCTCAATGAAATCGGGTTTGACAACCCGATGAGAATATGCATTTGTGCAAAATTAATATCGAATTATAATCTTGAGTATTTTTCCACATGCAACTTCTAAGGAGAATTATAGGTTAACAAAAAAAGAACCAGTAATTCTTTAAATGTTAAATTCAATTTCAAATTTTATCGGGCTGAGTTTTAACATTTTTACTCCAATTTTTTGTTTCATTTTCTGTTAACTATTTCAAAAAATAATAATTACCTCACAACCAGAACATGTTAATATATTTTCTGTCCAAAACTAAGTAATAATATTGTTTGAGGTGCAGAATATATTTTGATTGTACAGATAAAAAAATAAAGTATATCTGTAACTATATAAGAGGCATTCACACAACTGTCTAGCAAAGTAATTTGCATTTATTTGGGCTGCACAGATTCTGCAAAAGATTCTGCACCTCTTTTCAAATAGCTGAAGCAGGCCCATTATTTTTCAGGCTTACACAGGTGCTTCAGAAACGGCTGCAGTAGATCTTTTGCTGTGATGCACAGACATTTGGAGTTGGTTGGGGGCAGTTTCCAAAAAGCTACACAAGCCTGAAAAGAATATGGAGTTGCTTTATTCAAAATGGAGTGCTTAGTACATGGTTCTGCATGTTACCTCTTTTGAAATATTTGTGTCGCCCTAACACCAGTTGATTACTATTGTGCCCAAGAAATCAACAAGAATCTCTTCGATGTTCCTGAGTTGGGCGATTCCTTAATATCCCAGACATTTGATGGCATATTATGTACAGTTCGTGTGTACTTTCCGTGGCTTTGTTGCTTATTACTGAATGTCTAATTTGAATTAACAATGGCTTATGATACAAAATCTTCAATTATAACCTTTCGATTGACCTTGTGAATCATTCACTAACTCTTTCTTGCATGTTACTGCAGATGAAACTTGCATGAAACCATTAACTACCTTCTCTCTCTTCTTCCTGATGCACCTCAAGGCTGCCAGACAGATCAAGGATAGGTACAGTACAAACTCATTTGATTCTGTTTGTAATTATTCTTAATTAGAGTTGAGAATTCTAGAATCAGGCCATTTTTCTGATGTGATTTATGCAATGAAAAGATTATGCTTTGCATGGTGACATGCTGCATTGCTCTGTTTGGTCTTATGTTTCCCTATGCCTGTGGTGTGTATTAATTTTCACTTGCAAAAAGAACAGAAATGTTATTAGGTAGGATAATAATAATTTTATTTTATGTTAGTCTGTTATCTCAAGAGAAATTTAAAATTTGGTTGGAGGTTCTGGTAGATCAGAATTGGTAGCCTGGAGGGGGGAAGGGCAGGCACTTTTAGGCACACATGTGCATGCACAAACAGCCCCCCCCATGCACGAATGGGGCTGCGAGCCCCCACACAATGCAAATGGGGCTGCAAGTGCCTGTGCAATATTTGTGGCAACTCTAGCACAAGTGGGGGATGCATGGGCACACATACACACGTGCCCACTGGCCAGCCACTTGTGTGGCCTAGTGGCCAAAAGGCCACAGCCTGGTAATGGGCCACAGTCCTACAGGTTGAAGACCCCTGTGATAGATGATCTCAAGATGTTTGTTTCCATGATGCTAGATATAAATATTGCAATTTGTTAGTATTCTTCAGTGTGACTTAGTAAGCTGAAATTTGATATGGAACATATTTCCAAAATAATCAGATTGCTAGAAAAGATTTCAAGTAGAGCATTTTTCTACATTTGCTCTTTATACTTGTACTTCATATCGGTGAATAGATTGTTTTTTTATATATACAAAATATTTGGAATTTTAAATAGATTCAGGTCATGGAATACTGAGCATAAAAATGAACTGTGTCCACTTCTATTACACAAACCAAGGCAGTTTATTTCTTATTAAGGGAGCATAGAGCAAATCAAATGGTTCATAAAATGGGTGTTGTTCTATTTTTATGTTTTCCTGTTAGATAGCAAGAATCTGGGATAACTATCATTTATGAACCATTGTTATTATTTTTTATACTTGTGTGTTTAAACTTTGCTCACATATAGCTTTCTTTTTAAAATATCTTATAGGACACCCTTAATAAAAGGAACAAGACTTAAGAATATTATGCTCCAAAAGGAAATGTAACAAACCTAAAGAAACATAAAATAAATATCTGTTATGTGCCTCGTCTGTCAACCTAGAGTTTCTAAGTTCAATAACCAATCAGGAAGATGTTTTCTCTTGCAATAAATGCCCCTTTTGAGACATATTTGCATATTTGTGTGTAGACATATATATGAATATAAATGATATATACAGTTGCATAGCACTTCTGCAATACTAATGAAAACATTCATGCTCTTTTTTCACAAGTCTTAGAAAAGAAGTTTAAGGAGTTACTGGTTATTAAAGTGATTCTGAAAACAGTGGCATCCTTTGCAGAGGAGTACACAATTGCTATAATTGTGCAAATTCCAAATTTCTTTCTATTCAGAAAAAGTTATTCTATCTTTAATTCTTCTGCAATCAAAGTCCATTGTAATAATTTGCCCTTTCTTAAAGCTCCTTTCTTTATAGTTTTATAGTTTCAGTACTCATCATACCTCCCCTGTTCTATATTTTTAAACCTGTGATCTAATTTTCTAAAATAGATTTAGCATGCTCTGAATAAGACTTAAGCAGGAACTGAAGTCTCACACCATAATTGCCCAGCCATGTATTAGTCCAAAATAGATTCTACAAACCTAATGTCATTTACATATTCCACAGTGCCTGTATTACATCTTTAAAAGTCACTCACTATAATGTTTTTTTTAAGACAAATTTTATTAATGTTACAAAACAATACACAAACAATCAAGGCATAATAACATAAAATATATTTTCTAAGAAAACCAATAGAACATACAAAATAGTTCCAAATTGTAATATATATATTTACGTTATCTGTTCAACTTCATATCTTATCCCAACTTCTCCTTTTCATTCTATTATCCAAATTATATTTCTTGCTAATTAAAATTTTATTGCCTTTCAAAAACAATACACAAACATACAAAACATAAAACATAAAACCTCTTTTCTGAAAGCTGCTTGATCCCGGGTTAAAACTCTTCATACAGACACAGATTCAAAAATCATATTTACTTTATATATCATTCCATATCTTATTACCATTTTCAATTTTCTATATAACTTCTTCTCTCTTTTATCTTTCTTAGTTTTATTTTATTTATCTTATCTCAATTCAATTCATAATACCTATCATTCTTTGTCTGTTCTATTTCCAGCTATCCATTCATCTTTTCTCTTTAAATATACTTCTCCTGTACACTGATTGGAGTGACACCTTTGACTCTTTCCCCTAACATAATACTACTTAATATAACACTTACCTTATATAGGGATTCTGTTTAGTACATTCTAAAATTGCACAATAAATTTTATGAGAAAAGCAAAAACACTACAATAACAAAATAAAAGCACATAAAACCACTATCAATACCATTAAAAAGCTAATCATATATATTGATACTCATTTATATCTTAAGAATTTTATTCTAAATATACATATAAAAACACAATCTTATGTACCTTCCAGAATCCCATTTTTCAATTAGATTTACCCATTGTCTCTAAATAAGTTTTGTTTCTTTAAATCTTGCTTCCCACCATTAAGGCTTCTCATCCCCTCCTTTCTCTCTTGTTTATTTTTCTCCTTGCCCTTTTTATCCCTTTGTCTCTCCTCCTCCCTTACCTTCTTCTGCTTACCCCCTTTCTGTTGTTTTCTAACCTTGTATCCACCTTTCATCTCATTTTTCTCTTTTTTGATTGTTTTTTCAAACCTTAAAATCCCCCTTTTCTTTTCCTCTTTCTCCTCCTCCCCAAAAAGTACCCATTGTTCCTCAAAGATGGCTTCTTCTTCTTCTTTGTCCCAGTCATCCTGCTGCGTAGTCAGTTTTTCATAAGTGCATATCGCCATTTCTAGAAATTGAAAGAGAGTGCCCAAAGTATCTTTTCCATCTTGTTCTTCTTTTTTATATTTTTGATATTCAGTTTTTAGTTCATCCACAAGCAATGCCATCATGAAGAGAAAAACTTTTTCCAAAACAACCACCCAAGTATTTTTAATCAAGAATAATTCCAAAAAGTTCCAAAGTCACCAAAAAATCCAAATAAACTATTTATTTTAGTTCTTTTTTTCTTTCTTCTCTTTCTCTTTCTGGGGTTACTGTTTAATCAAAGAGTTCCAATTAAGATATATCTTTCTTTAAAGTTCTAGGCAATCTCCTCCTTTTTCAAATTCTGCTCCAATTTTTTTTCCCCTCTCCCTTCCCATTTACAACAGCGATTTTCCTTTAAATGTTCAGAAATCCATACCTCCAATACGGGTTTTCTGATTTCTTAAGTTGTTAAATCCAATGTCCAGGAATCCTTTATCCCATGGCTTTAACTTTCAAATTGAATTACTTTCGGTGCCCAAATAGATTTTCCAGATCTCCGTCTGCTATTTCTATGGGGTGGGAGAGTGAAGAAAAAAAAAAGTTTTCCCTTGACAGCTTTCTGCGCCGCTTTCCAATATTCTTAGGGATACAATGTATCTTTCAAGCAATTCAGTTTCCAGGGTATTTAAGAGTTGTTATTTTCCCGGCTCAGCCAGCACTTTCACTTCTCTTGATTCTTCTTTCTCCTTCTTCCTCCAGCACAATCTTGTCCAGCTGCCGGCTTCTTTGTGGCGGCCATTACTGACCGCCGCTCCACCGCCTTGAGAAAAGGAGGTTATGCCGGGTGAGGAGGGGGGTCTGCGACACCCCCAAACCCCTCTCTGGATCCTCCCTATCTTCGGCTGCCTCTACGTGGCAGCCTTATCCTCCAGACCTGTCAGGATCGGAGGCACCAAGATGGCTGGTGCAACAGGGATCGCGCAGGATCGTGAATCCCCGCCGCCGCCGAAGCCTGGCAAACCGGAAGTCTCCTATAATATTTGTTAATTATTTTGATCTGTTTGGATTTTTTTATACTAAAAACTTATTGGAGCTTACAAAGCTCTCACCCAGAGTGACAGAGGATGGTTTTAATATTTTTATTTTGATTGGTTCCTCAGCCCCTTGCATCATATCCTAAACTTTTCCTGATGGTTTCTCTCCTAAATATGTTAAGAATTGGCAGTAAAAATTCCCCTTCCACTCATGGGCATTGGAAATTAACTTTATGTGAACGGAACCATGCGCATACATTTTTAGATTTATCTCTGGCTTCCTTGTTACTACATTTGTAAAGACAAGGGGGAAATATGTATTTTTAAACCAAGCATTTGATCCTTAATATACAACATAGATATTGTAGTTAAAAGTAATGTACTTAAGTCACTGTTCATTACAAGTAAACTATGTAGAATGAGAATATTTTGGCTATAAGCCTTAAGCATTTCTCAGGTGACCAAATCATTAATACCACTTTTGCCATCTAGACAAGTTTGTTGATAATACATTAGGCAGCTTGTGGATTATTTATTAATTAAACAAATTGCTATATCTGGCCAACTCACAGACTCAGAGCTGTTTACAACATTTAAAAAATTTAAACGAACACTATATAATAAAACCATGCGTACACACCCAGCCCCTGTAGCAACAATAATACAATTAAATCAGTCACTTGATTGGCTACATTTCCATTAGTGATCTCCAGGCCTGCTGACAAATCCATATTATTAGGGCTTTTCAGCAGGGTGGGAGACAACTGTTTCTTAGAGGGAATGATGTTCCATGAAGAATCCTTAAATAGGATATGCAATTAACATTGAAAACCCTGAATTTTATATTTTCAGTAAATCATTTATGATGCCAATTACTTAGTACACAGTATATGGAAAAGCAATTAACTTGTCAATTAAGTTTTATTTATTGCTTGCGCTAGGTACAGATTGCTAAATGTTTGCTGACTACCCAAAAAAAATCTAACTTGTTACTGTCTCTTGTCTGCCTTTAAAACTGTTCAGTAAGTGTGACTCATAGAGAATGTGCTACTACATGTAGTTTAGCACGCTTCTGGATTTCAGTATGTTGACTAAAAATTTTCTAAGTAGTTTGCATATTATACTGTACAACATAATATATTATCAGAAGTTTAAAAACCTGTTTTTCTAATTCTTAACTTTAGAGTCACAATGGCGCCAGCATTCCGCTTGTCTTTGAAACCTAGAGTGAGTGACAATATGACACACTTGATGGTAGATTTTTCTCAGGAGAGACAAATGCTTCAGGCACTGAAATTCTTGCCAGGTAAAAAACAGAATATGGCTTTCAGGAATGAATTACAATATAATTCATCTGTAAATAAATATAATAAAGTGTTTCCTTTTTCCATAGTTTTTAAATATATCTTTGAAGTGAGGGGAATAGAGAAGTAATGAGATTCGTTACTGTGTACATTGCAGTGTAAGTTGTGTTTTATATTTTTTAAAATGCCTATTCAACTAGTACCAGATTTAGCTGCAGTAACTAGCAAAGACTAAATGACAGTGAGGACTAAATAGTCTATTATGCATTCTAGGAGGTGGAAGTATTACCAAATAGACACATGAAGAATCACAACTTTATCTTATTAACTTATGCCGCTATTTCTGTTATTAGTCTTCAATAAGCTTTGCTTCTCTCTCCCTCCTCCCCCCACCCCCCTCAAGTTTTGCAGAGCCAGTTTTCCAGGTAGCATTTTTGTGCTATCTGTATGTTCACAAAAACTTGGTTGAAAATCATCAGGATATTAAACTGATACTATATGGTTGGTGAATCTTTTAGGCTGGTAGTATAAAGCACCCAAATACTTTTAGTCAATTCTAAACATTCAGATAACTGTAATTTTAATTCAGCACGATGAACAGTGGAATGTAAATGAACTGAGGCACAGGTAACTGCAATTTTGAAAGTTATACTGAGTGACTCATTGGTATTTCAGTACAGAATTGTCCAAAGTTACTGGTGTGTACATTTAATTGACATTAATTGCTGTTGCTTCTCATATTTCTTTCCACTCTATCATACTCACACAAATAATTCTAGAACCAGATGACTTCTTTCTATTTGTGACATAAAAGTACAAAACTTCAGCCACTATTAATGGGTGCATATTTTACTGAAAGCATTCATAGTATTCACTTTGCTTGGAATGTCCTTCATCTTTCTCAAGCAATCAGAGATGATGCTTGACACTGGTGTTCAAAAAAATCTACAATTGAGAGACTTTGCAAGGACTTGCTCTTGTTTCTCCAACAAAATGTAGAGCAAGAAGCACTTGAATCAAAGTGAGGTTCCATTCTGATTCAAGAGGGAAGTGAGCAGTCTGAGGACTGGTTCATATCCAAATTTTCTAAGTAAACATCAGTGGTTTATGGATGGGTTCACCCGCAGAAGCCATAATTTATAAACCAAACCATAAACTATGATTTACAGTCTGTGGTTCACAAAACCTAAACTAGAAGTAGAAAATCTACTTTGTAGCTTTGTTTTATGTTGGAAGGTAATCATGTTGTCTAAATATAAGCTGTGTTAATGATCAAGTCTATACTCCTGCAGCTGATTTTTCCTTAAGCATAGTTTAGAAGTAGAAACTCTACTTTATCAGTGTTTTCTTTACTTATATTGTTTAACAGTTCCCAGAGCTCCAGAGATTATTTTAACAGACTGTCTGGTAGCTGACAACGCTGTAACAGTAGTATGGCAAATGGCCGAAGAAGACAACAAAATTGATCACTATATACTTGAATATAGAAAAACCAATTTTGATGGGCTTCCTCGCATAAAAGATGAGAGATGTTGGGAATCTATAGATTACATTAAGGGCACTGAATATACATTATCAGGTAATTATCTTTTTGTTTTCTCTTCAGATTATGTTGAATTTTAGCAGTCCTTGATTTATGAGCACAATTGAACCCAAAATTTCTGTTGCTAAGGGAGACATTTATTAAATGAATTTTGCCCTATTTTACAACCTTTCTTGCTACAATTAAGTAAATTACTGCAATTGTTAAGTTAGTAATATGGTTGTTAAGATAGTCTAGCTTCCCGATTGATTTTGCTTACAGTAATAGGGTAGTTCACTATTGAAAAATTGCCAATTTAGAGTTAACAAGAACTATTATAATATCACATGTCACAAAATACCATTTCTTAACAGTTACTGACAGACTTAGTCATATTAAGTTTTTTATAAAATTTGTTTCACAAATCATGACCATTCATATGTCTAAGTCTTTCTGGATTATGGGATCAGTTGAGAAGGTGTTGCAATTTCTACATGCGTTTCAATTTTTAACTTTGTTTTTTACTAAGTTGTCATTAGTGTAATTGAAATGAATAGAAAAATGAAAGTCAGAAACACTTATCTCAGCTGGGTCTAAGACAGGGGTGTCAAACTCAAGGCCCATGGGATGCCGGAAATATTAAAGGACCGTCCTGTGGTGCCTCTAGTGGCTAAATGGGCTGCGTGCGCCCTTCCTCACACCTCATGTTCACTTTCCATGGCCTTCTGCAGCACCCTGCCGGCTGAAAACAGACCGAAAAACAATGTTCTTCCAATTTATGCATTATCATTGTATCTCATAATTAAGCCTGATTCTTTGCTTTTTAGTATCTAAAAGATCCATTCTTAATTTTATGTATCTTGGAATATGTTTAATTCATTCCCCATATTTTACCCTTACTAGAAATGAATAGTCAATTTGAATTGTGGGTGTGTTTATATGTGTCAATCTGTGGTCCCTTTAGATCCCAAGAAAGAAATACTCAGACTCCATGGTGTAGAGCAAAGTTATCCTTTTACTGGAAAATAAAGTGGAAGCTACAAATCAATTCCGAAACTGAGAAATTGGCGGGTAGAGCACACATACAAAGAAATAGAATTGTTCCCACCCCTCAAAGTTCAAATGATTCTTCCAATTAAAACTTCTGAATAAGCTCATGTGGTCATCTCCAGATGGTGATGAGGTTTCTTATCAAATGGCCTTGACACATTTTGATAAAAGTTCGCAGTTGCGCAAAAGAGGACAGAAGATAGCCAAGAAATGGAAAGTTAAAGAAAAGAATCCCCCCTCCCCTTGCTAGCCCAGCAAAGGAATGCAAAACACCTCCAGCCTTCTTCCCCTTCAAAGTCCCCCCTCCCACCATTGTCATGAGAGCCAAAAGAAGTAATAGCAGAAAAGCAGCAGTGGAAGATATCTTGATGCTATCTTGAGGCTGACAATACGTTTGTATACAATCTTTGTTATGCTGCTAACTCTTTTCTGTTTATTGTAAAATCTTTGTATCTCTGAAGGTTTTTTTTTTCTACTTCTTCCAGGACTAAGGTTTGATTCAAAATATATGAATTTTCGTGTCCGAGCTTGTAACAAGGCAGTGGCTGGAGATAATTCAGATCCTGTAACTTTAGAGACGAAAGGTAAAATTGCCCACCTAAAATTAGCTTCATGTACTGTCTTAAATACTGGTGGGCTTATCAGATATGAACTTGACTACTAAGGAACTATCTTTGGGCAGTAACTGTGTCTCCATTTGATGTAATTTAGCATTTGATTTATGGTCTTGATGCTGGACAGTATGCTTCATCAGAATTTGCAGATTCCATATACACAGAAAGATCTACAAATAGGTACAAATCTGTCTCAGCTAGCTTTGACATTTATTTAAGTTTAAGAAAGCTTGCAAATATGGCAAAAGTGTGAAAATACTAAGAATGTCATTTGGTTGATAAAAGGAGGACCCAGATTGTTGGGGGCAAAATGCTGATTCTGTAAACCATTTAGAGAGGGCTCTAAAGCACAGTGCAGTGGCATATAAGTGTAAGTGCTATTGCTGTTGCTATATGTACCTTGTATAAGAAAAAATATGTGAAACTTTTAATAGCAATTATCACTGCCACAACATGTACAAAAATGTTCTGAATATTATTTCTGGGATTGAATGCCAAGGATTATTTAAGGATAACTGATTTTAAGTGTTGCTTTAAAAATAAATTGGCTAGGGTGTATGTGTTTGTACACATATACAGTATAATTCATTGCAGTTAGATTAGAACTGCTACAAAGTGCTTTGGAGTGCTGTGTTTTTCAGCTACATCTGTTAACATTGAGTGCTTTGTGGAAGATGCATTAATATTTTATTTATGCTATTTTTAATGGACTAAATCGTCACTTAGAATAATTTTCAAGTTTAGCATTATACAAATGACCCAGTTTTCTAGAGTTACTCTCTTCTAGAGAATGTTTAAAGTTTTATAATAAAATAAGAAATACCTGCATAATGCACTCTAATGTAATATAATATTATATTACATAGTTTCTAACAATGGAGACAAGTACAACAATGTAGACACATTTAAGTGATAAAAATAAACTTTAAATTTCCATAAAGCATATTCCATAAGGAATGTGATTCAGTTCTGACTGCTCGGTTATTCTAACACTTCTGGCCTCTGGGAATGTTAGCCATCATTTCATGGACATTGTTTTTGTTGCAGTAAAAATTGGAAATATATTTCTGAGTTTTATCATTTAAATACTAAGCTTTCTCTATTTAATACATTTATTTAACCACTGAAAAATCAAATGATAATAACCTAGTGCTCTGTCAGTTAGATTAGCATGTTTTTTGTCCTTATATTGGTTAACATTGAAAAGAAGTACAGTGTTTTTATTTATAACTGTTACCAGAATTCCCTTAATATCAAAATGGCATGGTTGTTTTCCATTGTGTATATATATCTTATTCCTTAATTAAAACTGAGAAATGTGATAGGATTCATTCTTTCACATTTTAAAACTCAGGACTAAACTGTACATGTAATTGACATTTTTAAACTCTGGTCAAATGTCCAGGCTTTGAGGGTAAAAAATGAGGATATTCTCATGTTTTGCTTGTTGCTGAAAAATAACTCATTTTATGCTTATTTATTTTTGAAGGTGCTGGTATTCTTATTTTAACAAAAACACTTTAAGGGGCTATGAGTTTGAGGGGCAATGACTCTGAGAAAGGACTTGGCATTAAATAAAGATATTTATTTTCATATTTATTTAAATAAAATTCTATTTAATCTTTGTTCAGCTCTTATATTCAATCTTGATGGCTCATCATCTCATCTTAACTTAAAAGTTGAAGATACCTATGTTGAGTGGGACTCTACTGGAGGGAAAAGCCAAGAAAGCAAAACAAAAGGAAAAGAAAACAAAGGCAGGTGAGAAAACAAAACCATTCTAAGTAATACTGCAGAGAAGAAGTTGGATATGCATAAGGGATTAAAAATATATTCATTTTCTTCAGTTTTAGAAACCCTTGCTATTGATTCTTATTCATATTATTAGCAATCTGATTTTGGATTTTACATATAAATGATCCTTTATAAAACAGGTTTTTGCATAAACTAAAAATATGAAAAATAATATGAAGGTTATGTCACAATAACAGGGAATTTTTCTTTAAATGTACAATAGAAAACCTTAATTTAGTGGACAATTCTGTAAATTGAAGATTAAGATTTTCTTACCAAAGAAATAAAAAGTGTGGAGCCCAGGGTGTTAGAACAAATTAAAACCAAAGCTACTTGAATACATTTTTAAATGACAGTCAGCAAACAGCATAACACCCATTACAGATATATGAGGCATATATTATCTTTCATCAAAGGAATGGCGTTGCCTTTGATATCATCAGAAATCTTAGTGCTCATTCAAATGACTGGAAGAAATGATATTTCATGGATGTGTGTATATTATATATGTAGATAGATAGATAGATAGATAGATAGATAGATAGATAGATAGATAGATAGATTGATTGATTTTGTTGATTTATTCTATTGCTCAGGCTTTTGAAAGAACCCAAAACAGTGTAGAAAAAGAATAATAAATAGAAATAAATTTAAAAAAATAATGAATAATCAACTTCCCTAAGGGGAATAATAAAAACCAAGCAAACTGATGTCTATGGAGATTCTCAGTCATCCAGGTCATGGTTGTCTCAAAGGTACTTTTTCAAAAGGCAACTGGACTTTGTTTTTCCTTGGAGATGATGCTTCAATTCTGAACTAATGAAACTTCTCAGATGAGAAGCAAAACGTCTTCAAGGAAAAATAATGTCCCCTTGCTTTTTGAAAAAGTTCTTTTGGGACGAACACATTGATCGTTCAAGGCTGGCACTTGAACAAATGCCTATCCTCAGCCATCATTTAAAGCAAAATTGGGAGCATAGGGAATTCTATCAAGAAAGAATTCTATAATGGGTAAATATTATCATCAATAATATTTTTAGTTTTTAAGTAATAATAATTGTTTTTTTTTTGTATTATTTTAACTTTACTGTATGCTGCCCAGAGTCATTCATTTTGTGAGAATAGCAGCTATATAAATTCTATAAGTTAAATAAATTATAAATAGACAAACCCCTACTTCTCATCACTGTGCTGGGTACCAGTCTTGCTGATGTAATCATAAGATTTAGGGCTTTATCAGTACTTTAAATTGGGCATAGTAAATCACAATGCAGGTCATTAAGAATCATGGTTTTGTTTGTGTCACTTAGATACACATTTAATAGACCTTAACGTTGTGTCCTACCCTAACCAGATATGATGTGTTGCTGTGGAAAAATTGTGAAAATAATTAAGCCATGAAACAGCAAACCTCTGCTTTCTTGGTTCAGGTAGCGTCATGATAACCATATCAGCCATGGTAAGAACAGTGAGAGAAGTAGGGGAAGCTTAATGTCAGCCAGAAGTTCACCAGTTTTTAAAAGATATTTATAGAATCACTTCTTTAACTGAAATATTTGCTTATATGGAGAGCTAACAGCGAACTGTCTGGCCATAATTTGCCATATTGTCTGGCAGACTACCTATGGGTAAGTATACAAACTAGTTAGTGCCAATTCTGGATTAACTTGTTGTGACTGTGTTACATATCAAACAAGTAGATGACTTTTTAAAATAATCCTCCTCCCATAGTAATAATTTAGAAATTGTTTTTTTAACTACTGCTTTTTAAATATAAAACTATGTGTAGCAGAAAATAGCCTTTAACAAACTATTTTTATCTGACAGTGGCCAGATTACCTTTCTGAAGAACAGTACAAGGTGATATTGTGTCTCCTCTTAGCCATAGAGTTTAGCTCCAGCTTTACTCTTTGTTTTTTCCCTTTCAATTCTGTCTCTCTATAGACTTGGCATGAATCCCACAGCCTTTACCAGTACAACAAGCCACTGTATTCCAGTAGAACCTTCAGTGTGCTTTAATTTGTCACTTTTTGCATAGCCCCTCTAATTTCCTTTGTGCAAAGCATCCAAAGCATTATGTTACTTGTAATAATTTACAAAGTAAGAGGTAATTAAGTTTAAATGAGGAAAATCTGAAATAGGAACCTGCCTAGCTTGTTTTAATTTTATTTCATTAATAAACAACCACATCCTGGTAAAAATAAGCATACAAGCACTTTCCCTTTAAAAATATTTCCTTGTGTACATATGCTCTTTCATATTCATTCGCTCATGCACACATGTATACACATGTGGGGGAGAGTTTGAGGTAAACAATGTTATCAGCATTGGAGTGTCACAATATAAGTTCTACCCTTTTTATGTGTTGTTTGTATGTTTTCACATGGAAGAGGCAAAGATTATAACACAATTCAGCTTCTTTTGATGAATACCTCAAATCTTGCAATTGTCCCTACGTATGTATACCAATATGGGATGTCCTTTGCCCACAGGATTTCTCAAATGGGTAGTTCTATTTAGTGTAATATTATGCTTTCCTACCCTGAGCCAGTCTGATCAGCTTTGTGCTGCACTTAAAAAACTTAAGCATTCTTGTTTTATGCATTTTTCAGATTCAGCCAGTTATGTATCACGTATTTAAACTATATATAGATAGAATCTGTTTCTGGGCAGATTACGGTCTTCCTGTCTCTCTTACACTGAAGTGTGCGTAATATTCACAGGAGATAGTGGACCATTTACTCCATAATAATGATGGAGCCCATTTACTTCCCAGTTTGAAGTAAATGGAAGTCTCTGTCACTGCAAGAATTAAACTGAGGTATTTGCTCCTTAAAACTATCCAGTAGAGTCATTTTTAGGCATTGTTGAACATTGTTCCTCAGTCTGACTCTCTTGATAAATCTCTTTGCTGAAGTTGACATCAAAACAGACACCCTTTTTCCAGAGGTGGTATTCAGCAGGTTCTGACCAGTTCTGGAGAACCAGTTGCGAAAATTTTGAGTAGTTCGGAGAACCGGCAAATACCACCTCTGACTGGAGATTTTATAGTATGCTTCCCCTGCCACGCCTACCAAGCCATGCCCACAGAACCAGTAGTAAAAAAATTTGAATCCCACCACTGCCTTTCTCCAAAAATTGCCGTCAGATAGTGAAGTGAATGGATAAATGTGGAGCACTGTATTAAGAGCTTTGGCTATATCATTATTAGAGGAGAGTGATTGGTAAAATTCTGTGTTGACTATGTGTCTGCTGCAGTATGAATTAAAACATTGGTTTCTTCTGCCTTCTGTAGATAGACAGATAGAAGTCTACATCAAAAGAATAAAACAGACTTTCTTAATCAGACAAGTTTTTATAATTACCCTGCATGTCTTTTATAATTACCCTGCATGTCTGAGAGATTGTTCTAGTTAAAACATTTTTTTTTTGAATAAACAAAATACCCTGGAAATAGTACAGTCAACTACAGTGGCTTATCAAATCAAATTAGTTTGTATGCATCATGTACTGTCCTAATACAATCACATAATTTGGCTTGTATTCATGTATTGATTGGTGGTTTTGAGTATGACAACTATTTAAAATTATAAATGCTGTTGAGAATACTAGTAAAGGCTGTTAATATAAAAATATTTTCTGGGTGAAGGGAACTTGGAGCACACTGGAAAAATAGCATGTAAAGTTTTAGAGGGGTGGGGGAGTATTAATTTTAGTCTATGTTTGCCTTATATCAAACATGGCAGCGCTTTAGTAAACTTGCTATTTTTCTGCATAACCTGACAGCAAACCTAAGATTGCTTTTTTAGCGGTAATTAGAATAGACTTTGCAGTAATGACTGACTTGGAGTATGAAAAAAGATGTGTGTGTATTAATCCTTTTGCTTGAATAAGTGCTTTAATTTCTTGGTTTTGCTGTCTTTCATGCTTCACTTCTTTCTTTCTTTTTTCTTTTGGTAAGTACTTTTTTTCTGAATGGTGAAACTTTTTCAGTGATATATGGTTAATGTTTTCAGCATCCACAGTAAGGTTTTATTTTGGAAAAATAATTTCTGCTTTATGGTCTCCAGGAGGGATAGGCAACTCTAGAGCTCCCTCCAACTGTCCTTCTGAATTTCAATTTTTTGCCACTATGAGGCAGGAAGCACATCAAAACTGTAATGTAAGCCCCAAAAGAGCATAATTTATTATTTTATTATTTTATTATATATTTTATATTATTTTATATTTTATATTTTATATTTTATTTTATTCAACCCCTCCAAAAAAAAACCTAATGGGAAAATAAACTTCCAAGTGTAGGAATAATGTGGCCCTAATCACTTTGCATCATTATTGTTTCACCAAAAAATGGACCTATACTCCCTAAGAAGTAATTAAGCATTATCTTTGATTACCAATATGTTTTCCATATTACAGTTTAAATTATAGTAAATAAATTAGTCTAACTTAGTACATCTCCAGTATTTATATAATCCATTCATAAGGAGAAGGTTTCCTGACTACAGGTAGTCCTTGCTTACAGTATGGTTGTAAAATGTGATGTTACATGACTGCACTGCTTAGCAACAACAATTCCCATTGCTTGTTGAGTTGGGGCTGTTAAGTCAGGATATCCAATCAATGTCCTGTCTCCTTCCAAACAAAGTGAAGGGGAAGCTCTGGGCAGCTTGCAAGAAGGCTGGTTGATTGGTGGCTAGGTGTGTGCTGCAACATAGTATGAGTATGGCCAGGCTGGGGGTGACTGCTGCCAGTGTGGTATGATGTTCAGCTGCCCACTGCAACACTGTGCAAATATGCCCAGGAGAGGACATAGTTGGCTGCTGCTGGTGCGGGAGGATGCACATGCGGCCACTTGCAGTGCCACACAAGCATGTACTACAGAGTGTGGGTGAAAGGGTGCTGTGGACTCCAATCTCGCACTCCGTAGTTGGGCTCCTTAGGTGAAAAAGCAGAGGGAGGAGGAACGACTTACAGGAATGACTTGCAACCTTCCCTCTGGTTTCCCTACATACTTTGCTAGTGGGAAGCCGGCAGGGAAGGTTGCAAATGGCAGTCATGTGACTTGTGGGTGCTGCAACTGTCATACATGCAAGCTGGTTACCAAGCACCTAGATTGTGACCATGTGATGGCTGGAACTTTGAGAACTGGTCATAACTGCCACTTGTTCAGCAACTATTGTGAGTTAAAAGAGTTGCTGAGTGAGCAGTCATTAACTGAGGACTACCTGTATTATCAGTGCGATGCTTTAAATCTGGAAGATATACTAAGGGAGAAAGGGTGATACAACATTGAAATTGGGCATTTTCTTGTTTTTAAGATACTAACATTTAAGGTATTAATACGGTCAGATTGAGCACCTTCATAAGCAGAACTTTTGGGTGTTATAAAATAACCACCTAGTAATTTGTCAGTAACTTTTCTGTGGTTGCAATATGCTTTATGTTCCACGATCCTATTACCTGCATGGCTTTTTGTTTTGAATATATAGAAATGTGTAAAGCATGCCTGCTTAGACAGTCTTTTGTTTTAAATGTTTCTGCCAAACTGATTTCTCTTTTCAAAGTGTTCAGACTCATTTGGTGTCTTAACTCACATTTTTATTTATATGCCATCACAGTCAATACAAAATAATTTCTCGCACCTTATAGAAGTGGCACTCCATCTCCAAAGCGGTCATCGGTTAGCTCACGTTCACCTTTAATAAGGGGCAGCAGAGATCGATTTACTGGAGAATCGTATACAGTTTTGGGTAAGTTTTTTTAATAAAACTTTTAAATTATAAATATTACAGAGTTATGCATTTCTTTATTTAATGCTTTCTTACCCCAATTAGGAATCCCAAAAAGTTCCAAGAGCTTCTTATAAACTTTGCGAATTAGATTGCGTGCCACTTCTGGCATGCATGCCATAGTTTTGCCATCACAGGCCTAGATGAATAATTTGTTAGATGCTATCAAGTCAAGCTTGAACTCCTGTTGATTGTATCGACAAATGTTTATTAGCACCTGAGTAGCATTTCAACACAAGAAAGGGAATTGAAAGAAAGGAAAAGAGCCAAACAACTTAGTTCATTGCCTAGATCAGTGATGGCTAACCTTTTCTATATTGCATGCCAAAAGTGCGCTTGCATGCCTGCACCCATGATGCAATGCATGCATAACTCCTCCCGCCCCCCTGCACATGCACACAAGACCTCCCCACACGCTACATGCCTCTGCGCATGTGCATGCAACCCACACATGCGTCTCCCCCACCATGCATGTATGGCAGATACCCAACAATCATCTGGCTGGTGGGCGCGTGGGCATGTGCTGTACAGCTCTTCTGGTTGACCTCTCGCGTGCCAGCAGAAGTGGCTCTGCATGCCACTTCTGGCATGCGTGCCATAGGTTTGCCATCACGGGACGAGATGAATAATTTGTTAGGTGCTATCAGGTCAAGGCTGAACTTCTGTTGATTGTATTGACAAATGTTTATTTGTTATGTTACATTTTAGTTATTGTAGCTCTTCCAAGGACATTACAATTTTTAAAAATCTCATTTGTCCATATTATTTTTTCTTTCCATGTTTTTCATCAAATTTCTTTCAAAATTGCCAGGAACAATAATTTTTCTGTTGTTAATCTTTTGTTCACATCACCCCCCCCCCCCCCCAAGTTTATTACTATCATTTTACACTTAATTTAGACCTGGGAAATTGTTTCTTTTTGCTGTCTATGATGCTCTTAGTGACTTTGTCCAAATTGCTAATTTGAAAGCATTTCTTTCTCATTCTTGTTCTACTTTTTGTTGGTTATATTTTTGCTTGCACTACATATGCTATCTTTTCTGCATTTCTTCTCTTTGGCTCTTTTCATGCGTTCAAGGTTCTGAGGAACAAGAAGAATCTGTAGAAACAATTCCAGTAACATTGAAGGGGAGTCCAACTGGGAGTTGCATAAAATTAGGAAGATATTAACAATATGTACAAGCTCTAGTTTACACCTGTATACT
This sequence comes from Hydrophis major, assembly GCA_033807585.1. NCBI lineage: Eukaryota > Metazoa > Chordata > Lepidosauria > Squamata > Elapidae > Hydrophis > Hydrophis major. The sequence continues at coordinate 261,647,115 of CM066329.1, forward strand.
TTATGTCTGATATTTAACACATATGTGCTCTTAATCTGAGGAATCTCAATTGACAAATGTTAATCGATGATACTGTTTCCTTCCAGGAGATACTACAATTGAAAATGGACAGCATTATTGGGAAGTGAAAGCTCAGAAGGACTGCAAGACATACAGTGTAGGAGTAGCATATAAAAATTTGGGAAAATTTGATCAGCTGGGAAAGACCAGTACAAGCTGGTGTGTTCATATCAATAACTGGCTCCAGACTACGTTTGCAGCCAAACACAATAACAAAGCAAAAACACTAGATGTCGTGGTTCCAGACAGGATAGGAGTCTATTGTGACTTTGATGGAGGTAATTTTAAGACTTCAAAGCTATTATTGAAAAAAACCTGAAATATAGTAATCAATTTTCTAATCCAGTATCAATTATAGTGGACAGTGGACTAAAAAAACTTGGTCTGAATGTATCTTTAGCTGTTTTCTATAAAACAAAACAAAACATTTTTTAGTATGGTTTCTAAATGTATTAACAGGGTAAGAACAATTGAAATGGGTATTACATAAACTTACACAAACTTTTTGAGTTTCCAATTTATTTCTATTTATAATCCCAAGATGGAAAGGGATTTATACTATCTGAAGGAATAGGTACGGGTATTTTCAATGATAGTATACTTCTTCCCCAATTCCCCAGGAGATAAATTTGAATCCGATTTTTAAAAATTCTTCCAGGCATTTTAATCATTTGGTCTGTTGAGTTTAGCTTATTTGCTGCTTAGTAAATTTTTAATCACTGCTGCTTTTATCATTTTAATATTTGAAATTTTAATTACTGTGTTTTACTGTGTGTTTTATTTGTTCAGAATGTTTTAAGCTACTCTGGATAAATCTCTCTTGAAAAACAGCATATATAACAAACAAATGGTTTGCTGAGTATTTAGGTTAAAGTGCTGCTGCAATGTGTTGATACTGGATTGGAAAATCCTATGCCATACAGAATTTTATGTCAATTAGTAATGCAGCTTTTCTGAACAATTGTTTTTATAGCTGCAATGGCCCTAGATCTTTTAACTATGAAACAGTGTCAAAAGTAAATAGAGAATAACCCTTCCATTTAAAACAGGAGAGTAGGAGAGCAGGGAGTTAGGGAAATGAGATTTTTTGAGAGAAAAATAGTCTTGTGTGCTTTATGAAATCAAATTTTAACTTCATTATCTTAAATATGTCAATCAAACAAAAACTTCATTATGGTCATAAACCAGAATGAAATACAATTACAAAAAAGACCATTAGTTATTAGATGTGAAATAGAATCTCTCTGTTCGCAAGTGCAACATCTTTGATTTTCTGGGTGTAAATGGTGGTGTACTTTATGAAGACCTCTCTAAGATCAGAGGTCTCGATAAAATAAACAGTGCTGAAAGTAGTGTTGGGCTAGACTGATTGTTTAAATAGGCAAAACAATTCAGACATGCTATCATATGTGCTTTATATATGTATGCAGATGACCTTTTTGGCCATTGGGAATGCTGTGTTTAGATGTATACCTGTGTTCTCATTCCATACATTCTTGCTTCCTAATTCATGTGGTAGCTGGCATAGAAAACAAGTATTGAACAACTTGCTATTCCATAAGCCATCTATTCTAAGTCAAGAGCTACTTCTTAGTTACCCATATCTTGCCATAAGATATGCTTTTTAGTCTTGTATACTGACGCTGGCAGCAAGATTTCTTAATATTCTTTGTGGGTGATGGCTAATGGCATGTTAGGAGGTAACAATATTCACTTCAAAGATTTTGAGCACTTTCTGATTGAAAAAACTTTTGAGGTTTATTTTTGAAGGGAAGTATTAATCTGCCTTTCTCTCTTTAGGTCAACTCTCTTTCTATAATGCAACCTCAAAGCAGTTGTTATATACTTTCAAAACAAAATTTACCCAACCTCTATTACCAGGCTTTATGGTTAGTATTTGTTATCTAATCAAATTGCTATTGCAATGCTTCAGTTTTACCATTTCAATTACTCTTGTAAATAAAATTAAAAATTTAAATGTTATGAAAAAATCTAATACAATATATTTTAGACTACTAAAAGGTTTATATATATATTTTACAATATATTTTATATATATATATATATAAAAGGTTTATATATATATTTTACAATATATTTTCAGACTACTTATAGGTTTAGATGGGCATGACAAGCCTACAATGATCTATACTGCTTAGATTTGTTCATTATGTCTTTTTTAAGTGACAGTCTGACTGATTTAACTCCTATATTCTTCAAGGTTTCAGAGAAACACCTAATAAATTAAAGAAGTTAAAATTGATAATTTAGATTTTAAAAATCCTCAGTTCTTTAACACATACTCTTAAAAATCCAGGTGCATAATTTTTGTAGATAGTAGAACAAATGTTCTGAGTTATACATTCTTTTTTTTCTTTCTGTAAAGTCATTTTCTGTCTGTACAGAAAACCACTTTTGTAAAAGGGAAGAAGTTCTCGCTTGTCTTCCCCATTACAGATTTTAATTATAAAGTTTTAATAATTTAAAACTTAAATTTAAAAATTTCAAACCCTTTTAATTTAATTGGGGATTAAATTACTACTACTTCAATTAATTCTTTTAATTATATAAACTATTCTCCACCCTAGACAATCTCCTAAAATTTGAGAAATTCTGAAGAAATTAATAAGAGATAGTGGATGGACTTCAATGAGAGAGAAACTGGCAAAAATTGGGCAAAGATGGACAACAAGTTTATGTTGCTTATTCTGCTTCATATAGTCAAATCTAGTTCTGGTGTTAAGTTGCATCTTGCCATTTTCTGTTTCCATTCTTTCAAAAACTTCATTAGAACATTTTTTGATATGATACAAGTTGTTTTTCTAACAAATGAAGCATCTATCTTGTGTAAAAAGTATACTCAGTTTTAAAATAATACTGTGTGTTTTTCCTGATGTGTCTTAACATGTCAATCATTAACAATTCTTAATAAAAAGATAAATGTGAGATAAAATATGGTTTGTCATGATAGAACAAGCTATACAGAGTTATAATTCTAAGGTGAGGACTGAAAGTTTTTGTGTATTATTCTTTAGCACAGTGCCATGATTTATTGAAAGAACCCGTCTTCAAAGTGTAGTTTGAAGTTGGCTGGTTCAGCATACCAGAATTAATACTGTAAGCACAGCTTAGGGCTAGAGCATAGTGTTGAGTCTGGTTACTAATTTAAAAAGAAAATGCATGATTGTGAAACAGCCATAATAAGGCAGTGGGAAATATATGATTGTAGTGATAATCTGTTTTATTTTTAAGAAGAAAGCTTGGATAATTTTTCATTGTTCTTCATATCTTAATTTTTTAGGTTTGGTGTGGTGGGCTCACATTGACAACAGGATTGCAAGTGCCAACAGCTGTGAAAACACTGCAGAAAAGTGAAAATGGGTTGAGTGGTTCCACTGGTAGTCTAACCAATGTTGTCCAGTGATGTTCCTGGGTAACAGCTACAATAAGATCAAAGAACAATTTAATGCATTATTGCTACTTCCAATGCCTGACCACCACTAGTGCAAAATGCTTGTATTGAAACTGGCTTCTCCTGAAGTATTAGCAAGAATGTATTGTGGTATAATAGGAAAACCGGCTTTGACAAAGGAATATAAGGTTATAGCTGTATGCTTCTCTTAGACTAAACATGACTACTTGTCTTATGGTTGCTTGACTGATAATTCTGAATGATGTGTAACAAAGACTAGTATGACCTTAGTATAACTTCCCCCCACTGCTTTTCTCCTTTTTAGGTTTTCTAATAATTAGGTTTAAACTATAAGAAAATGAACTAAATACTGACACTTATAAAATGGGAGTCTTTTAATAGTCAGAAAAAAATGTCCACAAATAGAAAAGGGGAGGAACATGAATTGTTTTGATTATTGTCCTTTCATTCAGTGTAGCTCTTTTATTGTCAGACTCCAAGACTTAACTCCGTTATTCATCCTAAGTAATTTTACGTTGGTAGTTTGTGTCTATTACTTTACAGAATGAAAGCTGTCGTCTATATTTCACTAATGTACATATTTACAACCAATCAGTTTAACTTAATGAATTTTAGAGAAGCTTCTGTTTGTTTCTTTATTATGTGTTCATTCTCATTCATGTTTGTAAATGTTCTCAATTATCAGGCCTCTTTATATGAATGTGGTTACGAAGCACTTCTGAATCTTTAAGAATCCATTCTGTGTCAGAGGCCTATCTGAAGCTTGGAATATATGATCAAATTTGCTTCTAGCCCCACAAAATTTTATCCTTTTTCCCTCATACACTGTCTATATTTAACTTTCTGTAAATCTCTTGGGTCTTTTAAGAAATTTCACAAGAGTGTAAAGAAAAGTGAGTTTTATATCAAAACACATTCATATTGTCCTGTTTGGAAAAAAATAGATATGTGCAATCTTTGAAATTTGGAGTGGGTATTTTCAGTTGAACTGTCTGTGCATTGTTTTTCTCAGGTTCTTCTTGACAGTTCCCCTTTTCAACCAACTTGAATCAAGTTAAAGCTATGTAGAAAAAAATATGTATCATGTAAGGAATTGTTTACAATGTAATATTCTATAGGCAAGACTCCCTGTATTTGTGATACTTTTTAGAGTATTTAATCTCTATATATTACTTGCATATTTGACTTATGAAATAAACTTTTTCTTATAACTGGTTTGAACATCAAATGCCAACTCCACTGGGGAATAAAAGGATTACTCAAAAAAATATTAGTCACATTTGGAATGGTGAAAATTGGTCCAAATTAGCCTAAATCTTGTGGAAATTTGAATGATGCCATTGTTAAAAAGTAGAATTGATCATTTACTACTGAGAGGTACGTATGCAGTATGATATATACATTGTCAGTTCAATTATTCAGACATTTATTAATATTCCACAACTCAACTGCTTTCTATTTTATTCCACCACAGTGCTAGTGTTTGGAGGTTTTAATATGCATCTCAAAAATAATGAATTAAAAAACCATGATTCTTATCTCTATTTTAAGGAAAATACTGTAAAATAGTTGAGGGATATTTAGTTCTGATGGTGTTCAAAAAAGTAATCTCTATCAGTTTACTAAAGTAAGACACAAGAGGAGATTCTTTAAGCACTTTAGACACTTTTTCTTTACTTATAAAGTACTTTGAAAAGATAATATAATTCTTTTGATCAGCTCTACTTGATGGCAAGCATGCAGATATTGAATGAAAGTAGTTTGTGTTTTGAAAGTAGTTTGTAGTTTGTGTTTTGAGTACGGAATGCTAGATCATAACAATGGATAGTGTTTTTCCAGTATGTTGTACATAATTTGTCTGCTTACTGTCTGTAAAATGTATTTTTGTATTATAAATAGTTTTGTTTTGTAAGTTTATGGGAAATCAGTTTTGCTGCTTTGGTATTCAGAAAATTAGGAATTTTCATTCAGTAACTGAGTACCAACATTTTGTAAACTAGCTTAGAAATCGAATAGTTGATTAAAGTTAAATATCAAATTATATGCATTTATTGTCAAAACAGGTTAAAGCCTAAGCCACATGGACATTATGGATGAGAATTTAATTTAGTATTATTTAAATATTACAGCATTATGATATAAGACAGATGCTATGAATTCAGTTTAATATCACAGACTTAAATAACTAAGGAAAGTAGAAACAGTCCTTTTTTTAGTGAACAGTTGTCTCTATTCCCTGCCTTGCTTCTGGATATGCATAAGGAGAGCAGGTTTGAAGCAAATCATTGTTATTAATATTGACATTTGAATTATGCAAATTATAATTTGGTACAGTAGCATTTCTTCTGTGCGTGGTTTCACACTTGTTGACCGTAACTTCTTATAGCCATTTGGGGCATTTGACAGTAAACAGATTGAGCACACTATATTCAAGGTTTTGCCCTATAAGCTGACTTTTCTTTTTTCACCACTGATAAAACAGTTCTGCACGTGCCTTTTCAAACTAGGTCCATATCTCTGCTGTCGGTTATGTTATCAGATGCTGAGATTAGAATGCATATTAATTACTACTAAACAAGGATATTTTAGATTGATGGTTCTGCTTCCATTCGGTGCTTTAGTCTTAATCCTTGAGAAAGTATCCAAAAACAACCTCATCCCAACCACACTGGGTGCCTTAGAGCCCATTGAGTGTTTTTATTTGCTGTGTCTTTAACTCAATCACATCTCGGAGGGATTTTGTATTAATAAACATTGGAAAACCACTCTTATAGTCTCTTTTTTTAAAAAAAAAAACTATTGTTGGCTGCTGACCTCAGTATCTTTAAGGATGAACTATTTTTCTGGCATAAAATTCTAGTTTGGTGTAGTGAAGAAGTTAGACTGGTACTTCGGAGATCCACATTTGTGTCCACTCTGCCATGGAAGCTCACTGGGCAACTTTAGCCCAGCCACACCTGCTCAGACAAAACTACTTGGTTGTTGAGGGGGTGGGAATATGGTATGCATGCCTCTTGAGCCAAAGGCAGGCTATAAACATAACAAATTACATGAAAATAGTACCCAAATTTCCTTTGTAGCTCTCTAAAGAGAGAAGCTTCATCAGATTCAAGTTTATTTACCATCTAGTGATAGTGGGAAGAAGTTAACAATGCTCTTATGATATTGTTCACAGTGCTGTACTGCTATACCTTTTAGAGGAATTCATGTTAGAAGGGATGCTATAAAAAGTCAATAGAAATTTCCAAACCTGGTGACTTTCAGTATGAGTAAATATGGTTCTCATTCATACTCTCCTCAAATTGAACAAGTCCAATCTGCTCAATTGGATTTTTCTAGCAAGCTCTTAATATGGCCGGCCATCTCTCTTGTTATACTGCCTTTGATTATAATCTAACTATGGACAAAACAGAAAATGGTCATGGATATAATGCACCGAGGAATTTAATTAAATGTATTGTTCATCTATCTTGTCACAGGATAACTCTGAGTGGCTCACAATATTAAAAAGATAAAATATATTACAAAAGTATAAATGTACAAAAATAAATACAAAATACAATAGCTAAAAAGATGGGCAGGGAGTGAATTGGGGGCGGGGAGAAGTTTAAACTATCACCTCCATCACGAAGCCCCTCTGGAGCCCCAAGCCAACTGGTAGAATGTGGCCTTTAAACTCTTTAAGGAAGATATTGGAGCCGGGAGATATTCCGAAGGGCAGGTGCAATGGCAGAGAAGGCTCTTCTGCACCCACCCACCGGAATACCTGTTCGATGAAGCCGCCTGCTAGCATGAGTGGAGTGGACAAATCCCAGTGGGATGAGGTACATTCGATTTTTATAATCACGTAGATGGGCAATCCTTTTTTTAAAAAACCAAAACCAAAAAACGTTTATTTATACATTAACACCGGGGGGGGGGGGAGCCAAATAACCTTTAAAATGACCTATAACACAATAGAGGTGACACACAGAAAATACAAGGATGAAACAGAAGAGGGAAGAAACATTATCCCCACCCCTCCCTACCCAGGCGAAGTGGTCCATGGCTGGAAAAGACATCAGGTATCCTGGCTCTTCATATGTTTTTGTAGGATTCATGGGGTGTTTTTTTCTAGGCTGCTTGGTTCTTCCACAGCTCGGCAGCCTCTGTTCAAAGGACTTTCCATGTTTGGCTCTCCCAGCAAGCTCTGGATGGAGAGCAAAATGGTCCAGACGTCGTAGAGAGCCGACCACTTGTCCTTCAGGGTGTCCAAGCAAATGTTGCCCTGCAAGTCCACATTGGGGTGGTAGCAGGGGGTGAAGAACATGATGGTGGGAGCGTTGTAGGGGTACCTGCTGGAGAATTCCAAGGAGAGCTTGTACCTCAGGTCCTCGTAGACCATCCCAGCCACACCATAGATGAGATTGTCCGACTCCGGGAAGGCAGAGATGCCGTGGTGTCCAGACCATCAGCATCATCAGCTCCTGCTGCAGCCTGCTGCGCATGGAGCCCCAGTTAGCGCCCCTGCTGGATTCAGCTGCCTTGCTGGGGGCGCAGGCGACAGTGCCAGAATCGTTGTTCTGCGAGGCCATGGCAGGAGCAGGGAGAAGCTCTTAGCCCGGCTGGTGCAGCGCTGCTGTTTCCTCCTCCATAGTTGGGCAATCCTAATCATTGTACAACTATCAGTAATCCTAAACTTACAAGCACAATTGAGCCCAAAATTTCTGTTGCTAAGTGAGACATTTGTTAAGTGAATTTTGCCCCATTTTATGACCTTTCTTGCCAAAGTTAAGTGAATCACTGCGGTTGCTAGGTTAATGACAGTTCAGTGAATCGGGCTTAGCTATTGACTTTATATGTAACTCATACTATGAACCAGTTGCCAAGCATCTGAATTTTGATCACATGACCATGGGGATATTGAAATGGCAGTCACTTTTTTCTGTGCCATTGTAACTTCAAATGGTCACTAAATGGAACTGTTGTAAGCCGAAGACTCCTTGTAGTATAAACCAATATCAGTTTCTTGAAGATATTCCAGCTGATAAATCTCTCTTAAATTAAAACAACACTTCTAAATATGTTAATGGATAGTTTATACAGTGCTATAAGATTTCCACTGCTTCGAGGAAATTAATGAAATGCACTTGACTGCAGTATCGCCCTGTCTTCATTTTTTTTTTTTAAATCCTACTTGAAGATTTTTTTTTTTAAAAAAATCTGCAAATCGCTTTTTCCTAACAGCCATGCGATAGTTCTGGATTTTTTTTGCATTGCCGTCTTTTCGCCTAGCGGCAGTCTTCGTGAGCTTAACCCATCACTTTCCTTTGCCCAACTGCACTGATGTCTCCACCAAGGCGCCGCCACCCGTGAAGCTGCAAAATGAAAAAAACAACCGTCCAGCGACAGTTGCAACGCGAGGACGTTGCGTATTAAATTAAACCTTAAATTAAAAACCTATTTTTAAAAGGGGAGGGGAAGAGTGGCAAGAGAGCCTCTATTTCAGAGCGAGGCTGTTTCCTCCCCCACCTCCGCTGCGAACCGAGCCGTCCACTACAAAACACCACAGCCACACCGAAACCCTCTCACAACCCTCTTCCTGTCTTCGCGCCACTCGCCCGGCATCGCTGCAAGGCGCAGCTGACGTAAAGCGCGGCGGCCTTGCCTTTCGGTGGCCAAGTGCCGCAAAAGTGCCCGTCCTTTGCGTCTTACGGTCTTCCCCCACTTCGCCTCCCGCCTTGCAGGTAAGGGCATCAACGTCGTATTATTAGCCTTCATTTTATTCCGCACGCAGCCTTGAACGGATAAGCCAAAAAGAGAGATGTTAGCACGACGGGGAAAATAAACGTTTTAAGGCGCTCGCGTTAGCAGCTTTTTCCGTCCCCGAAAGCTTCCCAGTCTCAACCTGAGCAAGAAAAAACTGGTAGCCCTCCAGCTACTGGTGCAACATGGCCAATGGTGAGGGATGCTGGGAATTGTAGTTCGTGGGCATCTGGAGAAGACTCGGGTTTCCTCACGCGTGTTTAATTTTTCAGGATTGGAAGAGAGGTAGGGAGTACATCATAAATGTCGTATTAGGGTTTTACTTCATTTAGAAAGGGCAGATAACACATTTCACCTAAAAAGGCTGCGGTCTCATTGACGCCTACCGATATCAAGCTTCCTTAATTCTTATTTAGTTTTGCCTACAACCATATTTGGAAGAGAATCAGTCATTCCATGGGCATACGGTTGAATCACAACTCAACCACTAGTGACTGGCTTATGCTCATTGTTTGTATAAAGTTGTCCTTTCAAGCACTAGCAGGAATCTTCCAGAAAATTATGAATATGCAAATAAGTAGTAGTAACATTTGCACATTTGTATCCAGAATCTGCACAAGTATTTTGCCTCTGTTAGTTGATGTGAAAAAGAAAAAAAAAACTAAATTTAGTCTATTTTGTGAGGTTTGAATTTTCCTTCAAAGAAACTAAAACTTTGATATGTGAGGGGAAATGGAATATTACAAACAGCATTGGGTAATAAGCAGTAAATTAAGGAAGTTTTAAGAAAACAGCTAACACTCTTCTATTGAAAAACTGTTGGGGTATGTTTAACTCATAATGAAACTCATCTCTTTCAGGAATGCTTCTCCACTTTCAACTTCATTTAGGAGTCAGTGTAAGGATCAAAGCCACTTCTCACATTGCACAAGCCTGCTTACTATTATTTGTGTGACTGAGTACCTGGACACAAGGAGTTTGGAAAATGGAATCTGCCTTTGCAATGTGTTCCATTTGTTAGTTGATTCTATTTCTTCTTTTTGCCTTGATGCACCTGGAACCCATTTAGTTCATGTAATCTACTTCTGGTTAGAATGCTTCAGATCCTGATAGTAGATCTCTGCTATCTTGGGAGAAATGTTATGCTGTCCATTCAGGTGTCTCAGTAAACATTTGTTTTACTACTTCATTTTACAAGTTTCTAATCTGGAATTATATTGCCATCCATCTCATAATTTCCACTCCGGGTGGTGAACAGGAATTAAAACCAAGGAACAATAAAAATAATACTAATAAACAAAAATGACACAATAATAGTGCCATGGCACCAAAGATAATCAAACTCAAACCACACAATCGCAGTCATATCACGAAAAACCACAGTGACATACTGGATTATTGTATCTGCAATTTACCTGAGTGTTCCAGGAATATTGTAAAGACAAGGCCTATCTCCTTTAGGATTTGAGATTGATATTGAAATTGATACCAGCAAATTAAATGCTCCCTCTACTAGGACCCAAAGTTCATTCTTGTTGAGAATCTGCTTTTACATGCTCGCAGAAATGATTTGAGATAATGTTCTTCTCCCAAAATGAGTAGGTGAATGTAAGTAAAAGGTTAGCAAGAAGGTATCTTACTTATGGGATGTCCTTCTCAGAGAAGTTTGCCTAATGACACCTTCAAGGCATTGTTGCTGCAGACATGAACTTGTTCACAACAATATCCAAAATAAAACTACACCGAATCATCTGTGAATCAATAAAATAACTTTTTATTTTTGAATGATGAGTTTTTAATTGCATCTTAGAACTTAGGTGGGAGGATAATTATTTAAATAGAAGAACAACAGCTTTGCTTTTGAAAAAGCTATTATAACTTCTTAACTGAATTCAATTTTTTTATGTTTTCCCAGTTTTGAAACTCACAATAGGCCATCTAAAAAGATGAGAAACACCAACTGCTGCTTTCTAATGAATACCAGGAGGGTTCAAATGACCGATGCAGAGAATTAACAAAAACGTAGTACTGGGCCTTCTTACTTTGACCAGTTCAATCTTTCTCCTGTTCCAGTTGTACTATTATAAATATTATCTCTCTCCAAAGGTAACGTTTCATGATTATTACTTACACACAAACCCAGATTTACAGATCTAAACAAGTGCTTCTAGTTTTTTTTAAATATGCTAGCAAGAACAAAATAAACAAGCAACCCACAAGATCATTTACAGAAGACAGAGATACCAAATGTTATTCTGAAGTATACTTACTTGGTAGTAAAAAGCAATGAAGCTCTCTTTTTTGTTATAATTTTGTGGTACGGTTGAGACTGGAGGTGTAGAGCTTTATTTCTCTTGTTTGGTTTTGTTAGAATGGAGCAGTTTTCCCCAAGATTAAAGGGAGCAAAGCAGGACAAGACAATAGTCAATGGGTAAATACATCTGATTTTACTATTTCTCATAAACAACATGCTTGAGGTGGAAGAGGCAACTCAGTGAAAAGGAGGAAGGCAACGGTGTGAGGCAAATAAGTGAAAAATAATAATTACCAAAGAATATTAAATACATAAGGGAATATTTGCATAACTTGTGTTAAATTACTATACTTTTATTTTAACAATAGCAGCTCATTTATGAAGAATTAATGTCTACCACTTGCACTTCTTCAAGGGTCATGCCTAGCACCTTGAAGGAGACTGAATGCAGCTTTCTACCCTAAAAAGGCCTCCAGCCTTTGTTTTGGGCACCCAAATTTATCCTAAACTTTTAAGCTTCTTTTTAAAAAAACCCTTTAGTTTGATTTTTTGACAAATATTCTACAATAGCCGTTGTTACATTAACATTTATACAAAATCCCTTGATGCTCATGATCAAAATCATGATTTTAGAATGATTGCTATAGTTATTACAAATTATTACAGATAGTCCTCAATTAATGACAAGTTGCTTTGTGACTGAAGTTACAACTGACCGGAAAAAGGGGACTTACAACCTAAATTTGAAGTTGCAATGATTGAGCCCCCTCTGTGCCATATAACCAGATTTCAAGCACTCGGGAACATGGCTGCATGTAAGACCACTTGCAGCAACTGGCAGTCACATCACTGCATTTTTATGACAGTTTTGTCAAAACCTGGCACTTTGGTTTTTGGCAAAACAGTGCCCATAGTGAACCATTGGTTCGCTTAACGGCCGTGTTGTTTGCTTAATGACCTCTGTTTGCTTGACAACCATTGAAAAAAAATTCTAAAATCTGATTTGTCACATGACTGATCCTTTTTACAACTATTGTAATACGCGACCATAATGGGCAGGCTCCATTATTTTTGCATGTTGAGGACTATATCTGTATTATTATTTTGGTACAGATTTTCAGCAAACATTTACTCCTGATGTTTTTTTTTTCCTCTCCTCCCTTTTTTTAAAAAAATTTAAACAGCATGTGGTGAGAAAATTTCTGAATTTGGTGACCAGCCACAACATAGTTGTGCATCTGATTGATCCTCTCCTTTTGGAACTGATTGACCGAGACTTGGAGCAGCTTCAGACCTTCTCTGATGGCAGTCACTCAGAATGCAAGTACTTCTGTACCCCACGGGATTATACCACCTTTGGACTACTGGACAAAACCTGGAAACTTGAAGTAAATGTCTTTTTTTGCTGAAGTTTGCAGTCATTAAATAGGATGCAATATAGAGATATAGAGGATAAAGGTGCCTGTTTGGGGGTTTTCTTTGCCCACATTTGTATACTCCCTACTATTTTTTACTCTAAGCCACTTACAAAAACGAAATCCTAGATTAAAAACAGGATAACAAGACTTACTCATCAATAAAACGATTACATAAAATGATTTATAATCATAAAAAGGTGCCATTCCTTCTTACTTAAGATCTTCCACCTGAATGCCTTTTGAAAAAGGACAGTTTGACATTCTTCTAAAGGACATCAGGGCGGGGGGAGGGGATATCTGATTGCCAGGGTGATGCTATTCCCAGAGGAAGTGGCTTCCCAATAATGTCATTGTCTGATTCCCTCCCCCCCCAATCCCCAATCACTCCACATTAGATGAAATAGGATGGGTAGAATCCGTCTGCAGAAGATGTCCTAATGCTAGCAAAGATCCAAGCTGAATAGGATTTATAGGTAATCACCAGCATCTTGTATTGGGACCAGAAATTTATTGACAGCCAATAGCAGCTCTGGTAAGGCAAATCTTTTTTTTTTCTGAAACAATTAATGCCAGTCGGCAAGTAAGCAGCCACCTTTTCCACTAGCATGTAAGATTCCAATTCCAGGTTCTCTTTAAGGTGAGCCCCATGAAGAGCGTGGAACTGGAGTTGGAGCATGGAGTGAATTGGAGTCTGAGGGATGGTGACATTGTAATCACTCCTTTCAACATCTTCTGATTCAGAGACATTACTGGCAGGCTCACCAAAGCTGGCTGTAGACTGTAGACTCTGCTGTGGCTTCTAACTGCTGTTCTAGCAGATGCCTCTAGCTCAGGGGTGTCAAACTCAAGACCTGGGGGGCTGGATCTGGCCTGTAGGGTGCTTAGATCTGGCCTGCAGGGCTGCCCTGGGAAAAGCAAAGAATTGGCCCCTGGTGCCTCTGCCAGTGAAAATGGAGCTCAGGAGCTCCGTTTTTGCTGGCAGAGAGTTGCAGGAGCCGAAAACAGAGCACGCAAGGGCCGCAGGCAGCCCTCTCAAGCTCCATTTTCATTGGCAGAGGGTTGCAGAATGCCATCGCAACAAAAAATGGAGTTTGGGAGCCCGTTTTTGCTGACAGAGTCAGGGGCCACTATAAACGCCCCTGACATGAGTGACATTGAGCTGGCCACGCCTACCCCAGCCCCTGAGGTCAAACACAACCCTGATACGGCCCTCTATGAAATTGAGTTTGACAGCCCTGCTCTTAACTCTGAGAAACGTATTAGATTGTATACAGGTAGTCCTTGACTTGTTTAAAGACGATTAGGAACTGACTCACATTTATGACTGTTGCAGAGTCCCAGGGTCATGTAATCACCTGCAACCTTCCGACGAGCAAACTCAGTGGGGAAGCCAGATTCACTTAACAACTGTGTTACTAACTTAACTGCAGTGGTTCACTTAACAACTGCGGCAAGAAAGGTCTTAAAATGGGGCAAGACTCACTTAACAACTGTCTCACTTAGAAACAGAAATGTTGGGCTCAATTGTGGTTGTAAGTCCGGGACTAGCTGTACCAGCTCTTTCGAGGGAAACACAGCTCCATCAAAAGAAATAATCAGAATATCAGTAGTTTGCCCCATTCAGTTCTTCACAGTTTTAAGCACCGAGTCAAGACTTCCACTGCATTTCCTATATGGTGGAGGTGGAAAGGTAAGACCTAAACCACTGGATGATCTCTCTTATTGGTTTCGTGTAAATGTTAAACAAAATGGAGAGCCGCTGAAGTGTTCCAAGGTTTCACCTCTCCTTCCACAACACCAGTTTGAATTGTTTAAAAACCAGGCAGTCCAAAAGAATATTGTGATCAAACAAAGTTGAATGCCACTGAGAAATCTGCACAAGGATGACCAATGTGGCCTCCATTCCATACCCTGTTCTGGGCATGAAATTAATTATCTGTGGTGACTTATTTCCTGAGAAACTTTCGGAAAGTAAGTCATACTGTAATCCAAGATATGCTGCTGAAATAGCAGCAAAATTCTTGGAGAAGGACTTGATGTTAATATTTAGAGATGACACATCTTTGCTTGGACCATTATAGAGGTTCATTTCTGCCAGAGTGGCTTGTTGACTTTATCTTGAGAGGTTTGATTGAACTGAAAAAAAAAAAAGTAGTTTGCTCAAGAACAGCTTCTTGGAAAGGGGTGGTGAAATTGCCATGAGATGGTTCTCTTCTGCCATGATTTGCTTTCATTTCAATCCAGAAGGAACTGTGTGGTGAAACATGGCTTGATGAAGGAACGAAAACTTTATGTTGGTTTCAGGTGGGCTTGTTTCAGGCTGCTGAGAGAATGGGATTCCAGTGGCTGAAGCTTCAGAGTAAAGATCCACGTTTAGAAGGCATGGAGGATCTGTCTGGAACAGAAGTCCCCCTGCATTACATCTTCAAGCAGGCAACTCATGCCATCCATCTAGTCATCTTCTATGAGAGGAGTGGCAACTATCTCTGGCATGGGCCGCTACGTCTGAAGCTACACATGGACAGGGCATTTGTGCCTTTCCAGAAGCTACACTTTGGACGCTACTCTGGAGCCTATGACAAGTAAGAAACAGCAGGGCAGTATTTGTTGTTTTTGTTGTTGTATAGGATGATAAGGCTCCTCTTGCAAAACACCGCTGTTGTACAGTACTTGCTTCCAAAAGGCTGAGATTAAGTCAGACATCTTCGAATATAAAAATGATGAAAATTGTGCCAGGAAAGTGAACTTGTACTTTTGATTAATGCCGGTAATAAGGCCATTAGGTTCCTCCTTCTTCTCTCTTCCTTATGTGATGGCAGAGATGAGAATTCCCTGACAACATTCTTTGACAGCAAGTTCAGAGCAGACAAAAGAACTGCACCCTCAAAGAAATCCCATGAAAAATGGCTTTAAACTGTGGTAACCTCTGAAAAAAAGAAGGCCCACCTCTGAATATGGAGGATGTGAATCAAACAAGAAAAATGACATTATACCACCCCACAATACATCTTAGATGGAAAAAGAAATGCACAATTCCCCAGTGATGAGATTTGTGCTCTTGTAAGTAAAGTAGGGCATCTCTGTTCTTTTACTTTTGATGAGCTGCTTCTAAATTGTGAAAGTATCTGATTCACTTAATTAAGGCAATTATATTGAGTTACCTGATTAACAGCATTGCGATCATGGAACACATTCAAAATTCAGTTGCCGTGGGCTAGCATTGTTGTCGTGCATTCATATTAAATGTGTCCTTTGTCAGAAAGTTCAGCTGATGAGCTGGAAAGCTGCTTATTTTATATTCCTTCCAGTTACATGTGATGCCTTCTCATCTTACCAGACCCATTCAAGGCAACCTTCAAATAAATTGTTAAAGCATCATAGCTGTGTTCCCTACCCTCCCTCCCTACTGTGGAGGGAGAGTAGGGATTATCCTTTTCATGCCACCACTAAAACCTTTTTAGAGTACAGAAATTCTTTTAAGTCTAAAACAGGGAGAATACGGGAAAGATAAAGGATAGTACAGATAGACAGTTAATATAGGAATAAGGAACAAACTGATTTTTATTAAATCCCAAAAAATGGGTTTTAAAAGAAATTGACTTATTTCTAAAAATTATTTATATCCTGTGCATAGCAGTCTCTAAAATTATTCCCAGGCTTGTGTCAGTGACACAGAGACATTCCCAAACTTAGACTCCAAGCGACCCTCAAATCTGTCCTTCTGCCTCCATCCCACAAATGTCTCTGTTCTGTGCTCTTCCTGTTGGAGTAGAACCCAGGAGGTGGTACCCAATGTTGCTTTCCATTGATTGGCAGCTCTGACACCCAATTGTTACAATCATTCTGGCTCTATGTTAGGTGTATATCAAATGAATTGGATGGATTGAGAATAGCAGATTCAGATGGACAAAACATTATGGTGAACATGCAAGTTGTGATTGTGTGTCAGAAGGAACAACAATGGTGCATTTGTTAGCTTGCCATCTTAATGCAAATTCAAAAGGAAATATCTAGTTCCTGTTGCATTCTCCTGGTCAGGATAATATCATTTTCCGCTTCTTGTAACAGGATGGCATTACTGACTCTTTCCATTGATGGATTAATAGTCCAGGTTCCAAAAGAGCCATCCAAGTTCCTCGAAGAAAGGTCTCACTCTCGATTTGTTGAATGTCAGTACAAAGAAGCTCGATCCTTCTTCCAGGTTAGTATCATTTTTTGTTTGAATTAATTGGTTTAATAAAAAGGACATTATATCCCTGTCAACACTGCTTCCAAAATGTGCAATATTTTCACTATGGTCAGCTTTCTCCTCCACATCCCAGCACTGAAATAACAATGTTTGCTAATTCTTGTCAAATGTTCCAAATGGAGATGTTATTTAAATTAAAAGGTGTACGTGGATACATCTTTCATTTGTAGCAAATCAATGGTACTAAGTAGACTTAATCAACTTATAATTACCAGCTATACCTTTGTAAACCTACTAATATTGTACTTAGCTTTTCACTGCAAAGTGGCAGAAATCTTGGTCTCATGACTGTTTGGAACTCAGAGAAGCATAATTTTTACAATTAATCTCTGGTTTACCTTTGCCTGCTTCCCAGGACTCAGTGAGAGTCACCCAGCTGGTTTTGTGTTTGTGGTGGTACTAGCTCCTAATCTCCTGGGTTCTAGCTTGATGCCTTAATCACTACATCAACTGGCTCTCTTACTACATAGCCTAGGATCTAGTGAATTACTTGTAATTTGTTTCATCTCTTTCAAAAAGCCATTTTTCCCAGGTTTGGAAAGCCAAATCCACAGTTCCTTTGGGTGCCCTGAAACACATGCATGGTTTTTTGAGTATTGGCCATTGTTTTGTTGAAATCCTAATCGAATTAATCTTTTCCCTCTTTAGACAACCAGTACTTCAGTTTTTCAGCCCAACAGCCAGCCACATTTCCATGCTTAATCCTATTTAGTGACTAACTGCTAGGATTTGCTCTGTAGCTTTGACGCTTGATGGCGCCAAAGAATGAATATAGAAGGCCTAGCAATGAAAGAGTCTGCTTCTTTCATTGCAAGAAACACTTTCCTACCATTTGAGCACAACAGGAAGATAGAAGAGTTGCGTTAAAAAAAAGAGAGAGATTTTCTGTGGGTTAAACATTGTGTTGTGCTTTACTAAGATATGAGTAACAGTTTGTAGCTATCTTATTACAAGTGCAGAAGGGAATTGCAAAGTGCATTATTTGGTGAAGATGAAAATTGGATTGCAGTGGTGATTTTTTGATGGACTTTAAGATCCAAAGCTAATCTTTCTATTTGTCTAAATGTCTGTCTATAGACACCACCCATGTCAGTGTCCAAATGACTATTTTTCAAACTTGCCAATGCTTCTCAGCACAAGCAGAGAATTGATTTCATTCCAAAGATGTCATATTGTATCAGATTTTGTTACACAAGACTCCATAAGTTTTGAGTTTTAAATTGTTTGTCAACTTCCCCCTGTGGTTATCATCACCCATTTGAATTGGGTCTGTATCTGATCCTGTGGCTCCTTTCTTCCACTTTCCAAGAGAACAAATAATAAGGACCTTCATTTAAATACAAATTCATTGCAGGTAATCCTCACTTACCGATCATTCAGCAACCGTTTGAAGTTACAGCGATGCTGAACAAATAATTCTATAACCACACGACCACATTTATGGCCTTTTGTAGTGTCCCTCAGTCATGTGATTGCCATTATAGTCATGCATTTTTCTCTGCCCGACTGGTGATTATTTTTTTTCCTGTTACAAAATTGCAAATTGGAGAGATTGAAAAGGAAGGGATTTCAAGAGAGTAAGCAGTTTAGGTAGCTCCAGCCCTGGGTTGTGATATAATCTCATTGTTTTGGATATGTATAAGACATTAAGCAGGCACTGCTTCCTAAGGAGCAGTTATCAGGCAAACAAAAAGGAAAGGGGTGAAATGACAAGTTGTGTCTTTTTCCAGCTTGAAGCTGCTTTGGAATTCAAGTGGTTTCTCATTTAGCAGCCACTTTACTTGTAACGGTTACTTATTTCTCCTGGGGGAATTCTAAATATTGGTAAGGAAAAATAAAAAATGATCATGGAAGCTAAGGTACAGATTAGACAAGTGCCTTTTCCTTTCTTTTCTAGCTGTACCCTGATGATACATCTCCTGAGGCAATGGAGTTCAGGAAAAAAGCCAAGGCATTGCTGCATCTTTCTGCTCTGACACTGAACAGTTTAGGAGTACAATTCTGGCTGAGTAGTGGGACCTGCCTCGGTAAGTCACTTGCATTTGGGTTGGAAGCCAGAAGTGTTCTCTGCGATGCTGGCAGTTGAGCCTGAGGGACAAGATGATCAAACTCGTGTACATGGCAGAAATACAGCGGGTGTGAAGACAACACTGATTGAACACATGGAAGCACAAAATGCACGCGAATGAAAATTAGCTTGTCTTCGACTATGACCCCAGGAATGTATGTGCAAGAGAGATTCCTTCCTCAGTCTTCTACTCCACTGATACTTGGGCAGGGAGATTTTATAAATATTAGTCTTGGCGTCAAGATCCAACTGTTATTGCAATGAGTTAAACATTGTGTGAATGCAGTTTTCTTTACCTCACGCTCTTTAAATGAATTAAAGAGCCATGTTGATAAGGAGTACTGGTAGTTATAATCCAGCATGCTTGGTCCACGTCTGGTTGGTTCATTTAATTACATTCTTACATAAGTAGGAGTGTTCATTATTACATTCCCAAAGGCAAAAAGGTGCTTTGGAGCAGTGTGGGGATGCATGCCATATCTGCCTGCATTTCCTTAAAGAAGCTACGTATTTTCTTGCTCACATGGAAGCTGGGTAATTTCAGGAAATCATGTTTTTAAGTTAAGGAGATTCAAGAGGAGATCCATGGTGTTCTGGGACAAATCTGACTATGCTACAGATGCCTCCTTAATTCAAACATATTTTTTGTGGGATCAGGGAGCTTTTATCTGAACCCAATACAAGAAGAGTTTGGCATATGCATATGTATCTTTTCACCATCAGGTATAATGTATTGGCAGAGTTTTGATTTCCAATCTCTTTTAAAATATTTGCTTCAGAAGATAAATGAGTAAATTTTGTTACAGATACCGGTATATTATCACAGACTATATGATGTGACTTACATACCTATTTAAATGTACAACTAAAACTTCTGAATTCACTGGCATTCTCAGTCTCATCTTGCAGCCCTTTTAATTTATGGATCATATTGCTCTACATATAAAATAAACCAGGGGATACTTCCTGTTTTCTTAATTTGATTTGGTATATAGTGCCTAATTCTTGGGGGTGACCTTGAAAAAAGTGGAAACTTCTCAGTGAAATGGTGGAGATAGCAGGTCATTTAAATATATGTAAGAAAAATATCATACATCAAAATAGTTTGTAAGTCATAGATTAAACTCCATAGTTTTCTGCAGCTCTGCTCAAAAGTTCAGTGAAACCTTCTCCCAGGTAAAATATATGCAGAAGCAAGAGATTGACTTTCTAAAATATTACTAATACTAAAATATGAGCAAAAATAGGTTTACATAATTAATTAACCAAGTTTAAAACACTTTAAAACAGGTTTAAAATTTTTCTTTTAAAAATTAGAAAGAAGCACTGGGAAGGATTTACCAGTTTTGTAGATGGAAGTATGAAAATAATGTTTTTAATAAAGCATTAATGTGGGATTAATCTAAACTAAATGAAATAGCTCACAAATGCCAATTGCATCCTGATCTGCAGAAAAGTAAGATGCAAGGAGGCCCCTGTTACTCTCTGCGTACCTTTTTAAAAACATAAGAGAATACTGAAAAATTGTATTAACTAATATTTCCTGGGGCGGGGATGTCATTCACTTGAGGTAATTCACACAGATATTGCTCGATTATGGAATTCAGGACTGCAGTGTCTTATAAACACAATGCTGTCCAAAATGTTCTAGAATACTAAAAATATGAGGAAAGAATTAATTGCAAGGTTATTATGATTTTACCATCATGTGGGATCGGGAAGTTACATGGCCAGTTGAGATGCTTTTGCTGGGTTTAGTCTTTGACACCACAAAGTTTTGTCTGGGTTTAATCTTGGGCACCACTGTAGATTTTTATTCTTTCTTAATATTATTTTTCTATTATATTCACACGTTAGCCACCCAGAGTTGTGTTTGCAAATAAAGTTACTTGCAAAAATTAGGCCCCTGTGTTTGGAACATTTCTGTCATGAAAGGAGAAGTTGCATCTAGTTTATCAGAAATGGTTCTAGCTGGATTTTTCAAACTGTGTGGGAACTTACAGATTTTAGAAATAATTTCTCTCATTAATTATAAAGAAACTAATCTCTCCAAATATGTAAACCACATGACTTCTGTCTTAGAAAAAAGAAACCAGCCATTTTCATTTGTGAAAATTGGAATTAACTCTTAAATTTAAGTATTTCCCAAGCAGCCTTGAGGGATAATCAGATTGGGCAAGTAAAATTGTCCTTCTGTTGCCTTCATAGGTAACAGGAGGATGAAATCTTCTCAACCGTATAAATGCAGCAGATTGTTAGAGGAGAAATTAAATTCTCCATCTTTCCTTAGAATGGAAAACTTTGGGCTATACTTTTTATGCCTTAATTTAATTACTCTGTCCTCTTTTCTCATCAACGTTGGAGCTGCATGATTGTGTATTAAATTTCTCATGAATCTCTTGTATTATTTAGGTTGGTACAGACAGTGCAACATTATTCCTTACAGTAAAGACCTGGACTTGGGGGTTTTTATTCAAAACTACAAACCAGATATTATTCCAGCATTTCAGAAGGCTGGGTTACCGCTAAAGCACAAATTTGGCAAGGTTGGTGAATACAGGAATATGTTTGGCTCATACTTTTCTTTCTTGCCAATCCTTTTTTCAGGGTGTCTGAGATATTAAATGAATAATTAGGTTATAAAAGCACTGCATTTTTGAAACTTGGCAACTTTAAGATGTGGGCGCTTTAACTCCCAGAGTTCCCCAGCCGGCATGCTGATTAGGTTATTTTGGGAGTTGAAGTTCATTGCATCTTAAAATTGCCTAGTTTGAAAAAAAACAAAACCATTATGCTAGAAGACTGCATTGGGATCATGGGGAGTGGGAGACCTGGTTCTGGATCCTTTCTCATCTCTGAAGGTTACTGATTAGTTAGGAGCAATCAGGATCTTGATTTGACCTACATCACAGGATTATTATGAGGATAAATGAAACAAAACAGAAAGCTGTGCAAGGATTGTGTGCTGCAATTCAGCATAAAAGTAGCTACAACTTCCAAAATCAAAACACTTCCAGTCAGATAGAGGCCCTGCATTAGTTTTCTTGCAAATTATTCTTTTTTTCACCAGCTGTTATTCTCCCAGAAGCAATGTTTTCTCCAAACATAGAGATTTGTTCTTTTTTTCTTTCCCTAGTGGGGCAAATGGTGCAGCCCTCAGGACTTTGTAAATATTGAATTGTGTTATCATGCAGAGATAGTCTAGAGCTAACTTGCATATTTTTCTCTTCTGTTATCATAATTATTGTACTTCTTGACTTTTCAGCCCTGTTACTTTTATTAGCATTTATGAGCAGTGAGAAATTTAAGACTTTCTGCTCTTTAACTTCTAGTTCAGCTTATTTAGAAAAGAAATTTAAAAAAAAAACTGTTGAAGACTTGTTGCATTTCTGTGTTACTGTTATATTTATGAATGGGCTGGGCATAAAATTAATAATCTAGCCACTCTTAAAGTGACTCCCCTTCCTGACCAAATTTATTGGGGAGTTGAAAGCATCATATCTGTTTCCTTCAACTGCTTTTTATTAATTCTTAAGATGTTTTTATCTTCAAAATACTGCTATGAAATATTCAAATTTGAGAGTTCAGAATGACAGGATTGGAAGGGTATCAAGCAATAATTTTGATGCTTAGCCATTTTATTATCTGTGTCTTGAGTTCATTTTCCCTCCTTTCTATATAGTTTGAAGATAGTTTGGAGCTGTCCTTCCAGGGGGGAGAAGATGAAGTGAAGCTTGATATTTTTTTCTTTTATGAAGAGGATGACCACATGTGGAATGGAGGAACCCAGGCCAAATCGGGCAAGAAATTTAAGTATGACTCAGAGTTGGTGTTTGTAGAGGGGAAATCTTACGAAGGAACTATCTGTTTTCATAGCTTACTACCCAACAAATAATTGCTTCTACTGTATTGGGTTTTAAGGTTTTTGGAGAACATTGGCCTGGTTATTTTTTTAAAAAATTAGGACATTGGCTCACATTTATCAGCCCCAGATATTTTGCTTCTTCGCAGTGTCTCCTTCTGCAGGTACTTTGCAGAACCTGCTACAACGTGTTAGACTTCCATTTCTGAATACAATTCAAATAGCTTCTTCTGGCAAGAAGCTAAATAACTGCAAGAGTCCAACTGGCTTTGCATCTGGAAATTTTAAGTTATTGTCTCCCACTTTAGCTTTTTGGAATCCTCAAAGGCCCCACTAACCCACTTTTTGGAATCAAGGAATGGTGAATAGCAATGAGTGCTTCTTAGAAATTATTCCCCTTTGGCTCTACTTAGGAACATTCATCTGCTTCTGAACTGTTTTTTTTTTTAAGCTTAAGATTTTTCTGTATTTGAACATTTCAGATTGTCATCAGTCTTATCTAGGACTACTGTTCTTTAACTATCAGCTCTGTTTATTGCTTAGTTGTTTGTCTTTTGTTGTGTCAGTAGATGTTGCTGGATCAATTTACTGTATTAGAATAGGGAATATTTTTTGAATGATTGTAATCCACTCTGTGAGTAACTAAACTGGGAAGGGAAGTACATTATCTGAATAAATTAAGTTGAGGAAATGGGAAAGAAAAAGGCCAGTCATTTAACCAGAAAGTTGTTGGTACTAAGCTTGATTTTATTCTACAGTATAGAGATGACATTATTGAGAAAATGGATGTTCTTTGGATCAATACAAAAGTTTTTACAAAGAATGGGTAGAATTTCTGGGGCACCATGTTAGTTCCTCTTCCTTTGGCCAAAGATGTGATTGATTGTATTTTGTTTCAAGTTGGATCATTAGTGAAGAATTTTGTTTCTGTGTGCTTAATCAATTCAGTCTGCAAAGCAGATACTTGTAAAAATGTTAGTTTAAAAAAATTTGTAAAAATGTTAGTATAAAAACACTTTCAGAAGCAGGTTAAAGAAATGGGTGTCCTGAAATTCAAATGTTTATGTTTATTAACAACATAAATGTCTATAATTCTCATGATTATGCACTTCAAAATGCCTGCTTAAAGGTTAAAAAGGAGAAGAATTTATTTCCTTGGGACTTGGAGAGTTTGTAGATTGCATTTCGGTGCTGTAAATAGCTCTGATCTGTCATTATAACTCAGCAGAATTAGAATAAATTGTTCAACAACTTTCCATAATAATTTAATATAATAGTATATTACCTGCAGAAAGTAAGTTTGCATACTACTTATGCAGTCTGCACATAATAATCTAAGAACATAACCTACTTCTCATTGGTAGTATTTTACCTATACTGTCTTATCTTTCTTCCATTTTGCAGGTACCTCTTTCCCAAATTTACCCTGTGCTGGACTGAGTTTCTAGAACTTAAGGTACATGTGCCATGTGAAACCCTCCACTATATTGAAGCCAATTATGGTAAAGACTGGAAGGTTCCTGTCAAAGTGTGGGACTGGAAAAATTCACCCCCCAATGTCCAGCCTAATGGAATCTGGCCGATCAATGAATGGGAAGAAGTAATTCAGCTCTACTGATTTATTTGTAAGATGCTGGCATCAGAAGAATATTTGTTGACAATTGCATCATGTCTCACCTTGGAATCATCAGCATTGGGAAGTTTTATGGATTTGCCACTGTTTCAATGGTACAATGCTTGTGGAAATTGGTGCACTGCATCATGGCTGGGTCTGAATTTGAATGAGCTGCTGCAGCAGAATCTAAGAAATGTTAGCCTCAGTAGACACAAAGCTAAGAATTACCTGCGGCTGATCAAACATCGACACTACCTGAATAGCTGGAAACAATCAGATGGTACAGCAGGCCTCCAATCCCCCATACCTGGTGAGGAGAGCAGAAAGCAAAGTGCAGACTTCAGTGAGTCTTCTTGTCAAGCAAGGGAGTAAATTTCTTGATCAAAGGCAGCTGGTTGCAGCCTGATTACAAGGCAACTCATTATCCCTCATTGGAATAAACTGTCTGATCTCCAGCTTTTGCGTGATATTTGTGTAAAATTCTGCTCTTGAAATTCTGACTTCTGAATTGGCTGACAACATTGACCTGGCTCTTGGAACTCTGGACTGGAGTTTGACTATTCTTCTGCCTGCTCATGTTCAAGTAAACCTACGCAGGCAAGCTTCTTTCAGAGGCTCGATTTCTGCATTCCTTGTCTGCTGTTATCTCCTCAACTTTAAGTAAATTGCTAATTTCCGTAACAACTGTGTGTTGGGAGTATATAATTGAAACCAGAAACAGGACACACTGCTTCAGGAGTTTATGCAGCTGAGGATGGAAGAATTAAAAAAAAAATTTTTTTTGTATATATGTATGCTTGTAAGTATGTATGAAAATTAACATTAGTGGCTATTTGGATATTTTGTTAATGGCAAACATGCTTACAGTAAGGAAGCAACATTCTAAAAACTGGGCAGAGAAGATATCCTGCCAGATCATTATAAAAAAACTTTGTCAAAAGGGGAAAACCATGTAGGCTATCCTCACCTCCTATCCACAATCGGTCATTAAACATGATAGAAAATGGTAAATGACCATGCCAACTTACAACATCAGTCCTGGCTGCAGTCATTAAATGAATTATGTCTGCTTATTAATCACGACATCATGTGACTGCAATTTCCAGTTTCCTTTTGGCATCCCTATTGAAGTTGCTTGTTGCAGTGTGTGTATTGTAATGAATGAAGGGTTAGGGTTAGTTAATTAAGGAGATTGAAATTGAAGAAAAGTATCCAGCAAATGAATTGTTGAATGAAACAGAACTAAACATGTGAAAGTGTTTTCATAGTACATAATATTTATATGTGACGAACTGCTTCCTAAGGGCAGTCCTAGCTACAGGTAGTTCTTGACTTATGACCATTTGTTCAACAGTCATTAGAAATTACAATGGTGCTGAACAATGGTGCCTTTGTGGATAGAAAATGTGAATATATTTTCCAGTGCTCAAAAATGCACTATTTATATATAATATAAATAACATGTATTATTTATAACATATAGGAAAATTGATTAAGAATTAATACACATCTTTGACTAAAATAGTATTTAAAATATAAAGTATTACAAGGCAACTAACTTATTACAGATAAATCTAACTTATTGACAAATGTGTTTTCCCGTTTTGTACTCAGCACAATCTTCTTATATATTAGTTTAGTGTCATCGGATCAAGTCTGGCCCTGATTATATGGGCAAATGTCCTCCATTTTGACCAATCCCTAGTGGCAATCTCAAAGTTTCGTATGGACTTTTCAGTTATTGCTGATCATTTCATCCAATTTATCCATTGTCTTTATCTCCCGCAGCCTGCCATGGGTATGCATTTTAGTTGTGTTTACATCCCAGTGAAATCAGGGGGAAGATAATCTCTAGATCAAATTTGGCAACTTTAAGACTTGTGGACTTCAACTCCCAGACTTCCTCAGCCAGCAATTCTGGGAGTTGAAGTCCACAAGTCTTTAAAGTTGCCAAGTTTGGAGACCCTCTGCTCTAGACTGCATGGTCAGGACATCACTTAAACCTTGATTGAGGCCTCCAGTCAAGTGGACTTCTTCAGGTGCAGAAAGTCAAAATGCATCTGCTTGGATGAGGATTTTGCAAGGATATTTCAATTCAGGTGCTCTTCCAAAGCTTTGTACAGCTCTACAAATTTTAACTGTCCTATCTGGATTGTGGTCAAAATTCCAAAGTCCTTGCTCTATTTGTCAGTGTACACTTTTCACTGTTCAATCTGTTTACTCATTACAAAGTTAGTTAATGTAACCTGTGACTTTTAAAAAATCAGGGTAGCACCTACCAAATGTTTCTTTGCAATAAATGTCTGAAAACAAAATTATTGTATTTACTGAGAATTATCAAGAGTCTGATGTTTATTAGATGAAAATATTTATAATGGATAGTTTGTGCTAAATGTTACACTTGTATTTTGAGGTTTTCTTATTGGAAAAGCTGCTGTTTACCCAGGCAGGCTAATAGCTAACTATGAATAGGCAAAATCTTGAATGAGACTTGATACCTGGGCATACAATTGCAAAGTGATACAGTTTTGGTGCAAACAGAAAAACAACCAGAAAAACAATTTATCTATGCCTTAACAGAAACCGAGGTACTCTGACTGCTCAGGAAACATAATCTGGTGTTCTGTCACACTTTTCTTCTTTCCCAAAAGTGGAAAGAATACAAACTCACACAAACACAGGCAGGCAAGCTGGCTCGGACTTCACGGAGTTAATTCTTTGGAACTGATAATATCCTTGGCATTCCAACACGCTCTGCCTGCCAAGTCCGAACTGATAACAAATAAAAATCTACTCACAGAAAATTACAAGGCAGTCCACAAAAATCATTCACAAAGAAAATCTGAAGTAAGATTAAACTTTGTCCCGTACAAAGTTCCAGCTGAAAACACACCCACTTTTATCCGGTGGGGTGTGGCTCAGTGACTCAGCTCACTCTCTGACCCTCCCATACCTCCTACGTTGCTGCTCACATTTCTCCCTACGATGCTGCTTAGGATCGAGCCAACACTCTTCCTCTTTACTCCCTGTCAGGGGCTGCTCCGATATGCCTTCCTCCTGATTAATCACAGGCTGTTCCTCTTGGTTGTGTGATAAAACCTGAGGCATTATCAGGGAGGAGGGCATTGCCAGAGAGGAAGGTCCTGGGAAGGAAGGCATTCCCAGTTCCTCCTCATCTTCCAGGTCTTCTTCCTCTGACAGCATAGGCTCGGGAATCGGGACCACAACACTTTGGTGTCTTGGAGGATAACATAAATGGAAATGTCACCTGTGGTGTAGCAAGTTTGGTGTGATAATTCATGCACAATGATCATAAGAGAAAATAAAATTGCGAATACAGTCCTCCACTTATGACCACAATTAAGCCCAAAATTGATTTTGCTAAGAGAGAAATTTGTTAAGTGACTTTTCTTGCTAAGTGAATCACTGCAGCTGTTAAATTAGTAACACCATTGTTAAGTGAATCTGGCTCTCCCCATTGACTTTGCTTGACAGGAGATCACAAAAGGGAATCACTGCAACAGTCACAAATATGGACCAGTTGTCAAACATTTGAATGTAAATCACATGACCATTGGGATGGTGCAATGGTCATAAATGTGAAAAATGGTTATCAGTCACTTTTTTCAGTGCTGTTGAAAGTTTGAACGGTCACTAAATGAACTGTTGTAAGTTGAGGACTACCTGGATAGTAAATACGGCATAATAACAATGAGAAAACCCTGATCAGCATACCCTGCTGCAGATGTGGAAAAGGTGCCAAAATGGAACGCTCCTTTGAGGAGAACTATAGCAATAGGGATTTTATAATTTAAAGCAAAAGCAGATATGGAGCAACGCCTATGAAGAATATGAAAATATAAGGAGCAGAATCCAAGGATTGGGGTTAAAGGTTTTTTTCTTTTCTTCCGTCTCTATACTTTGTCAACCATTGACTCTAAATGCAGGGAGATTCAGCACTGATAAAAGAAGGAACTTCTTTGTATAACACAAATTGTGTCATATTTTGTCAATTTAGATTATTTTAAAAGTGGACTGGAGAAATTTTTCAAGTATCTGGCTATCAGGGACTATGGCTATATGGTAGCTATATGGTGCTTCTGGGATCACATACTTTAAGTATCTATTATATGGTGCTTCTGGGATCACGTATTTTATTTGTTGTTGGAGAACAGAAATGGGAGAACCTGTTGTCTTCGTTTGGTTGTGAACTTCCCATATGCATCTAGTTTGCCACTGTGCTGGACTATTTGGGATGATGATCTCATATATTCTTATGAGCTAAATATATCTGCAGGCAGCCTCTTTGCTTATCTCTGTGTGAACAAGCTGGAAATTGCAGTTCACCACAGCGTCCTGTAGTAATTGAATGGAATAGTATTATAAATGACTTCTGGAAGATGTCATTGACAAATCACTTTTGCACTACTGTCATGAACAAATAATTTATCCATCTTGATCAGTATTTCTGAACCCTGAAATTAACCTAAAGATGCGTGAACTTCAACTTCCAGAATTCCCCAGCTAGCATATCCACATATCTTCAAGCTGCCAATGTTGAGAAACGCTAATCCAGATAATCATCAGGAAGGAGCTGATCTCGGCTTAAGGGAATTTTTAGATTGAAGATTCAAACTATGCAAGTTTGCTATTGTCTTCTGCATCTTGATTATCTTGACAATGGGACACACATTACGACGGAAACTAGTATCTGCAACCATATCTTAAAACCAATGGACCTCTCCTCTCCACAGCACAAACACCTTATCCTGGCTTCAGTTTTAATTCAGTTTGTGAGAAGCAGAGCAGGTTTAGAACGTAGCTCTCATTCATTGCAAGGGATCCGAACAGGAGAAATATTCTGATTCATTCTTTCTCGGGGATTAAACAACTTGCCGAACCTTCTTCATTGGCATTGGAAGCCCACCGCTTGAGTAAATCATCCTACCTGAAACTTTAACACCTACTGAGAAAACGTTGCCTTGCTTGGCAAGAAATTGGCCAGAGTGGAAAAATATGGATGACAACCGATAAAACTATCTTAAACTGTTATTCCTGGAAAGCTGGAGGAGATTCCATACTACAATGGCCACAATCTTTTTGAAATTCTTTCAACATAGCTGGAATCATTGATTAGCACCTGCTTTTCTCTCTCTCTCTCTCCCTCCCTCTCTCTCTCTCTCTCCCTCCCTCCCCTCCCTCTCTCTCCCTCTCCTCCCCTTCCCTCCCCTCCCTCCCTCCCTTCTCTCTCTCTCTCTCTCTCTCTCTCTCTCTCTCTCTCTCGTAATTAAACTGAGGAGTTCTTTCCCCAGGCATGTTTCTCCTCACCCTCCGGCTCCCTCTTTTTGCTTCCATAATGATGCTTTAAGTGGCACTTGCCCCAGCCCTATTAACTTCTTTCCCGCTCTCATGCTTGCTTCAGAAACAGCCTTTCTCTCTTCTCTCTAAATTAGCTAATTTATGCGGCGTTTGGCCTTTCAAGCAGCCTGGGAAGTCAAGGTTGCTGAAGTGTCACTGCCAGTGCCATCCAACTCCATTTGACTTTTGTAGCCACTCATCTCAAACCAACATTGCACTCCATTTAGCGTGATGCTGTCCATCAGCAGCTCTTCCGTTCCTGGAGCAGTTTCTTGGGGAAGAAAAGCTTCCTTATTTCCTCCCTGTTTCTTGAGCAGTATCTTTGGGATGAAAAGCTTCCCTGTTTACATTTCTGATGCTTCTAATCAGCCTCGATTGTGCGCTTTGTTCATGTGCTGGTAACAGCATCCTCCAGCTGCTGGGTTCAGGGAGTCCTGAGCAAACATTGGAGACCCTCATAAAAGGGAGTCCTAAAAACAAAAGTCCAGTCTGCACTATTGCTTCCAAGGATTGCTGCCAGCAGGTTCAGGTCTGAGTCCACAGCAGATCAGATCTACAATGCCAGGTTTCCTGGGGAATTCCTTTTCCGCGCAGCCCAATTATCATTCCCTTTAGGGAACCTTTGAAAAGTACAAAAAGAACAAAAGCTTGCAGCCAGGCAGCTAATATTGTTGTTACCGGGAAACATTCATATAACTTTCACAGGACAAGACAGGATTTAATAATGTGGAACTGGTTGGCTTCTGAGATACATTGAGAATCATTGGGTTTCAAGTCAGTGTCAACTGCTGTATTAAATAACCAAGCAGACAGATTTTCTCCAGGATGTTCTGCCCCAAGTGTGGTCCAGAGGTGGTATTCAAGCAGGTTCTGTTCTGGAGAACCGGTAGCGGAAATTTTGAGTAGTTCAGAGAACCGGCAAATACCACCTCTGGCTGGCCCCGCCCCCATCTATTCTCTGCCTCCCATTGAGTCCCAGCTGATCAGCTGGGTTTTCTTTTGTTGCCCTGCACAGGAGAAGGGAGCTGGAAAGCAGGTTAGTGGGGTGAGGAGGGAATGGAGATTTTGCAATAACCTTTCCCCAGGAGTAGTGGGGAGGGAATGGGGATTTTGCAGTATCCTTCCCCTGCCACGCCCACCAAGTCACACCCACCTGATTCACACCATGCCCACTAAACCACGCCTATAGAACAGGTAGTAAAAAAAATTTGAATCCCATCACTGGTGTGGTCCATCTTTCTTTGGTGCATCCATCAACATCGTGTACCTTGCTGCTGGTCATCCTCTTCTCTTTCCCTTCCACTCACATAGTGTAATAAAATGCAGGATGCCTACATTCTCCTCGACAAACATATATTTGTTAATTCCCTAAACTACAAAAGCTGTATTCTGCCTATACCAAGGCCTTTCTCCTCTGGCACCAACAGGTTTTGGCAACATACCTTGTCTGCAGAAGTGGTATTCAGCAGGTTTTGACCATTTCTGGAGAAACGGTAGCAGAAATTTTAAGTAGCTCAGAGAATGGACAAATCCCACCTCTGACTGGAGATTTTACAGTATCCTTCCCCTGCCATCCCCACCAAGCCACTCCCACAGAACTGGTAGTAAAAAAAAAAGAATCCTATCACTGCTTTTTTGCCATCTCAGCCCAAGCTCATAAGTAAATTGTCTTAGGTTTTCCTTCAGTGAACCAAGGATAAAATAATATCCCCCCCCCTCTATAATAGATATTATCCAATCAATGCAAATGGACCCACAGAAAGGAATCGAAACCAGCTTTGGGGATAGAAATTTATCATGCCAAAAACCAGAAGCTTTCTGTTGATCTAAGGTTAACACAGTCTTGGGAAAGGATTTTAGGAGCAGTTCTTCCAGGTCCAAATTCTTACCCAGCACTCTGGAAAAGGCTCTAAAGCTGGGAAAGGTGAAAGCAAAGAAAAACTGCAGAAAGGGAAAAATGGAACAAGATACAATAAAAGAATATAATGCAACAGAAATAGAAGACACCTATAAAAAAGGGAAAAAAAGAGAAAAGAAGAAATTTCAAAATTCTTTCTTAGAGCCAGTTTGATTTAGTGGTTAAGGCACCAAGCTGTAAACCAAAGGTTTACAAAAGCTATTTTAACTAAGGTAGAAAGGTTGACCATCTTGTATTCTGCACTTGTGTCACTGCAATGTGGATGTAAGCAGCAGTCTTCAATATTTTTCCAGGTAACAGAAAGTTGCTAGACAGGGTCAAGAAAAGGCATAAAAATCAACCCTCATCTTGATAGGTTTGTGGAGTGCAAACAGTATTCTTTATTCTTACAGTTGTTCCTTTTTTCGTCTGAAAGTGCATTTAATTATAAAATACACATTGCTC